>OZ005658.1:2530000-3280000 GCA_963930645.1 Salticus scenicus | reverse complement strand
GCACAACTCCATAGACCACGAAATTTCAATTTAGAAATTTTTTTTATTCATGTATTCATCAACCGTGAATATTTATTTAAATCAAATTGGAGTGTACAGGTTGATATTTTTAATTATTACCAACTATGTGAAAAATACCAGAGCCGGGAATCGAACCCGGGCTCTCCGCTTAACGCACGGATGCTCTACCACTGAGCTACCCTGGCCGATAACCAGCTAGGTATTTCTCACATAATATACGTTGGCAAAGTCACCGAGTCTGCAAACGCAGATATATCAGGTGAAACAATAATAATCGTAGCACAACTCCATAGACCACGAAATTTCAATTTAGAAATTTTTTTTTTATTCATGAATTCATCAACCGTGAATATTTATTTAAATCAAATTGGAGTGTACAGGTTGATATTTTTAATTATTACCAACTATGTGAAAAATACCAGAGCCGGGAATCGAACCCGGGCCCTCCGCTTAACGCACGGATGCTCTACCACTGAGCTACCCTGGCCGATAACCAGCTAGGTATTTCTCACATAATATACGTTGGCAAAGTCACCGAGTCTGCAAACGCAGATATATCAGGTGAAACAATAATAATCGTAGCACAACTCCATAGACCACGAAATTTCAATTTAGAAATTTTTTTTTATTATTCATGAATTCATCAACCGTGAATATTTATTTAAATCAAATTGGAGTGTACAGGTTGATATTTTTAATTATTACCAACTATGTGAAAAATACCAGAGCCGGGAATCGAACCCGGGCCCTCCGCTTAACGCACGGATGCTCTACCACTGAGCTACCCTGGCCGATAACCAGCTAGGTATTTCTCACATAATATACGTTGGCAAAGTCACCGAGTCTGCAAACGCAGATATATCAGGTGAAACAATAATAATCGTAGCACAACTCCATAGACCACGAAATTTCAATTTAGAAATTTTTTTTTTTATTCATGAATTCATCAACCGTGAATATTTATTTAAATCAAATTGGAGTGTACAGGTTGATATTTTTAATTATTACCAACTATGTGAAAAATACCAGAGCCGGGAATCGAACCCGGGCCCTCCGCTTAACGCACGGATGCTCTAGCACTGAGCTACCCTGGCCGATAACCAGCTAGGTATTTCTCACATAATATACGTTGGCAAAGTCACCGAGTCTGCAAACGCAGATATATCAGGTGAAACAATAATAATCGTAGCACAACTCCATAGACCACAAAATTTCAATTTAGAAATTTTTTTTTTTTTTTTTTTTCTAAATTGAAATTTCGTGGTCTATGGAGTTGTGCTACGATTATTATTGTTTCACCTGATATATCTGCGTTTGCAGACTCGGTGACTTTGCCAACGTATATTATGTGAGAAATACCTAGCTGGTTATCGGCCAGGGTAGCTCAGTGGTAGAGCATCCGTGTGTTAAGCGGAGGGCCCGGGTTCGATTCCCGGCTCTGGTATTTTTCACATAGTTGGTAATAATTAAAAATATCAACCTGTACACTCCAATTTGATTTAAATAAATATTCACGGTTGAAAAATTTCTAAATTGAAATTTCGTGGTCTATGGAGTTGTGCTACGATTATTATTGTTTCACCTGATATATCTGCGTTTGCAGACTCGGTGACTTTGCCAACGTATATTATGTGAGAAATACCTAGCTGGTTATCGGCCAGGGTAGCTCAGTGGTAGAGCATCCGTGCGTTAAGCGGAGGGCCCGGGTTCGATTCCCGGCTCTGGTATTTTTCACATAGTTGGTAATAATTAAAAATATCAACCTGTACACTCCAATTTGATTTAAATAAATATTCACGGTTGATGAATTCATGAATAAAAAAAAAAAAAAAAAAAATTTCTAAATTGAAATTTCGTGGTCTATGGAGTTGTGCTACGATTATTATTGTTTCACCTGATATATCTGCGTTTGCAGACTCGGTGACTTTGCCAACGTATATTATGTGAGAAATACCTAGCTGGTTATCGGCCAGGGTAGCTCAGTGGTAGAGCATCCGCGCGTTAAGCGGAGGGCCCGGGTTCGATTCCCGGCTCTGGTATTTTTCACATAGTTGGTAATAATTAAAAATATCAACCTGTACACTCCAATTTGATTTAAATAAATATTCACGGTTGATGAATTCATGAATAAAAAAAATTTCTAAATTGAAATTTCGTGGTCTATGGAGTTGTGCTACGATTATTATTGTTTCACCTGATATATCTGCGTTTGCAGACTCGGTGACTTTGCCAACGTATATTATGTGAGAAATACCTAGCTGGTTATCGGCCAGGGTAGCTCAGTGGTAGAGCATCCGTGCGTTAAGCGGAGAGCCCGGGTTCGATTCCCGGCTCTGGTATTTTTCACATAGTTGGTAATAATTAAAAATATCAACCTGTACACTCCAATTTGATTTAAATAAATATTCACGGTTGATGAATTCATGAATAAAAAAAAATTTCTAAATTGAAATTTCGTGGTCTATGGAGTTGTGCTACGATTATTATTGTTTCACCTGATATATCTGCGTTTACAGACTCGGTGACTTTGCCAACGTATATTATGTGAGAAATACCTAGCTGGTTATCGGCCAGGGTAGCTCAGTGGTAGAGCATCCGTGCGTTAAGCGGAGGGCCCGGGTTCGATTCCCGGCTCTGGTATTTTTCACATAGTTGGTAATAATTAAAAATATCAACCTGTACACTCCAATTTGATTTAAATAAATATTCACGGTTGATGAATTCATGAATAAAAAAAATTTCTAAATTGAAATTTCGTGATCTATGGAGTTGTGCTACGATTATTATTGTTTCACCTGATATATCTGCGTTTGCAGACTCGGTGACTTTGCCAACGTATATTATGTGAGAAATACCTAGCTGGTTATCGGCCAGGGTAGCTCAGTGGTAGAGCATCCGTGCGTTAAGCGGAGGGCCCGGGTTCGATTCCCGGCTCTGGTATTTTTCACATAGTTGGTAATAATTAAAAATATCAACCTATACACTCCAATTTGATTTAAATAAATATTCATGGTTGATGAATTCATGAATAAAAAAAAATTTCTAAATAGGGTTATTACTTTTTTTACACTCCAAAAGATTCTTACTCACTAGTTTGATTTTATGTTTCAACAAAATGACACTTCTGAGTTTCCAAATTTTCGTAAATCAAATTAATCTCAAACTTTAATCAAAATTTAATTTTAAATTAACACTTTTAGGTTAATTATGAAAAATCAAACAGTTCACCCAACTTTATCATTCAGTTGACAAATACAATTCCAAAAATAAATTAATCGTTCAGTTATTTAATACAATTCCAAAATTAACTGTGAATTTAACTGTATACAGCCACATGTTTGTTTAGTGATCAAGCTACTTATACCCGTTTTTCATGTGTAATGTATGTTAAACTTTAGTTTTATTAATTATTACTAGTATTTTATTTAACTATTATTATTAGTATATCAATTAATAATTTTGAAATTGCTGCTTGAATTTAAATGTTTTATTCTCATTTGGTTTTTCACATATTATTCTTTCAGTTTAAACTTTTTCTATTTTTTGGGGTGTTATTGGGTATAGCTTGTTGTAAATGTTCAGCAATTTGCATACAACAAGACAGAAATAACACCTATTTTACATGCAATATTCATTCTATACCCTTGAAAACGTAATGAATTTGCATGTTTCAATTTAAGGTTGCTTGATATTCGTAATCGTTTCTTGTATTTTTTCTGTTTCATATTATTCAATGTTTCTTGGTTTCATCAATTCAATGTTTGAAAAGGTTTTCAATATATATATATATATATTGGGAGTACAAATCAATTCGGTCCGTTTTTTTTCGTTAAAAAAACATTTTATTTATTATCAAAATGAAAAAACATGTTATTCAAAGTATTGTCCATCGGTAGCCACAACTTTTGTCCACCTTTCTGGCAATTTTCGGATTCCATCTCTGAAAAATGAGTCCTCTCTGGACGCAAACCATGAATCGAGCCATTCTTGAATTTCTTCGAAAGAAGTGAAGCGGTGTCCAGCCAAATCGTGATGCATCCGTCGGAACAACCAATAATCAGAAGGAGCAAGGTCTGGCGAATACGGCGGGTGGGGTAGGACCTCCCATTTCAACGTTTCCAAGTAATTTTTAACGACAATTGAAAAATCGCTTTTCAACGTCGCGCGGTTTCAACTCGTATGGGACCCAATTTCCTTGCTTTTGAACCATTCCCATTTTTTTTAAGCGCACGGAAATTGCTTGCTGAGTGACTCCCAACAATCCTGCAAGCTCTTGTTGCGTTTGGCACGGATCTTGATCGAGCAATTCCTCCAATTCGGCGTCTTCGAACTTTTTCGGCTGGCCCGGGCGCTCATTGTCTTCGACACTAAAATCACCATTTTTGAAGCGTCGAAACCACTCTCTACATGATTTATCAGATGGCGCAGATTCACCATAAACTTCCACAAGCGATCGATGCGCTTCAGCGGCACTTTTCTTCCAATTAAAAAAGAAAATCAAAACTTCCCGCAAATGTTGTTTCTTTAGCACAAAACTCGACATATTGAATGCTCAAAAAACCAATGTTGTTGTATAAAACTCGAAGCTTCGTTGACTGAATATGGTTGACAAAGGTCAAACCTTTCTAACAATGCCAAAAACATCTATCATTATTCAGTAAACAAATCAGCCAGAGCCATCTATTGAAAACGGACCGAATTAATTTGTACTCCCAATATATTGTAAACCACATATACACTGTGTAAAAAAAAGTAGACAGTCGATTTTTGTAAATTATTTTCTGTATTTTTATCCAGGCTATTAGATTTTTATACAGATTATGTTTAACAAAGTTTTCTTTAATTTCACATAAAAATGGAATCTCTACTACTAATGCAAATTAGTGGATTGTAGAAAAACTAGCAATCATGATTTTGAGAGTGTAAAAAAAGTAGGACACTTTCCAAAATTTTGTTATTTGGTAGACTGTACATATTATATAACAGTTTCGAAATAGATAGTATCGAAAAAATTGGAGTTTCCCTTTTATATTTGAATCCCAGTTAGATGTGAACAACACTATACGTGTTGTTCACATGTAACTCGGACTGGACTCAAACGTAACTGGGTTTAGACAACATAATATTTGCTTTTACGTTGTTTCATACGTTTTTTTGTTTATCCAATCAACCATTAAATGACAGCAATTTAAAGCCAATTATTATAATATTTTAATAATATAAGGAGATGCTGTGACCGGCTACGTCTTTCGCATGAGACAATTAATTTTTTGTGTTTATGTATAATTCATGGGTTGTAAACCTGATAGTACAGCCTTAATATAGTTCTCTTTGGCGGCTTTTGAATTTTTCTCACCATTTTAGACTTAATCCATTGTAACAATAAGACTTAATCCCTTGTAACAATATGCTATGAGCGCTATTTCTGCCGTATTTTAGACAACTGATCTTTTTATGGTTATATATATTTCCCATTAAACATATTTTTATTTATTTATTTAAATATTAATTTGAATTTTTCAAATATTTCTGTTCGACAGCGTGAGAGTGCAGTAACACACAGAGGTTCATTTGTTTGTATGATAAATTAGCATAGTGATTATTATATAAAAAAATAAATAAACAGGTAAACATTATCGTGTTACACAACTTTATTACGTCGCTCCATTGGCGGCTTTTGAATTTTTGTCGCCATATTAGCGATGGAATTTTTTTTTTTTCTTTTTGTATGAAAAGGGGAAGACTATTTTGCTAATAATTTTACCAGACTCTTTTTTGTTTATACATAAAATCCTTTATATTCTGCTTATATTTTTAATGCTTTTTAGGTTTAAAATAGTGCTTGTTGAAATAAATCTCCTATCTTTAAAACTGCATTTGTTCTGTAAATTTTGTGTAAAAATAAATCATTTATGTTTTTATATATTTGATGCGCTACTTAGATTAAAATGGCTGTTGCTATATTAAACTTCTTGTCGAAAAACATTAGGTGTACTTCAACACCAAAATTTAAAAAATCGCCCAGCAGGATCTGTTAATGAAGCTGATAAAATAAAAATATGGTTCATAGAGTTTAAATAATCTATTTAAATTTTTTTTTTAAACCCAAATTATTAATCTATCGTATCACATACATAGATATAGTAATAATATGTAGATTGATCATTGGGGACAAAAAAGTGATTCCTTTTCACTCGGAAAAAGACGGCGATTTTACCAAAATATGGCAGTCTTTTCCCGAATGAACACACACAGGAATATGCACGAATGTTTTAGCAAATAAAATTCATGAATAATTTATTTACTAAAGGTGAATGAAAAGCCCCAGATATAGTTTCAAATTCATTCTTCTTTTTTTCCTTCAATACCACTTAATGGCTGATTCCAAAGCTTTTTTTTCGGCATCAAAAATCTTTGCACGATAATATGGGGATGATAGATCTATATATATTATTATATCTATGATCACAGAAATCTTTTCGAAAATAGAATAAAACTTAATTTGAAAAAAAAAAATAATAACTTTTGTTTATTAACCAAAATAATTGATGAAATTTGAAATGCAAGTTGGTCTTGTGGGGTACAGGCTATATATTATATTTTTGTGTTCGTGAGAGAAAATTTAAAAGAATTTAAAAACTGCAATTTTTAATCCCTTTTAAAAATCATGTGACTTAATGTGAAGCAGATTTTTCATTTTTTTTCTCCTAACGGTTTCCATACAATCTTCTGATGTTGCCACCTAAAATTCATACTTTAGTTAATTTTAAAAAATCTAATTGTCCGATCTAATTGTCGGATTTAAAAAAAAATTCCCTTTCATTTGTTATCTTATTTGTAACGATGCGAGTGATATTTCTAATTTATTTTCTAATCTTTCTGATTTATTTTCCTCATTTTAAATAAGTGTACGTTTTTTTTTTTTTTTTTTAATTATTATTATTATTTTGTCGAAAAAAAATGGCAACAATTAAATTATGGATAAAATTTTAAAATTTAAATGTCTTATTTATCAGAAATTAGAAGGTTTTTATTTTCACATTTTAATTAATTAAGAAAAAACTAATCATCCGATTGATAAGCTGTTTAATTCATCGAATTTACAAAAATTTTCTCTTTCATTTGTTATCTTATTTGTAACGATGCGAGTGATATTTCTAATTTATTTTCTAATCTTTCTGATTTATTTTCCTCATTTTAAATAAATGTACGTTTTTTTTTTTTTTTTTTTTTTTTTAAATTATTATTATTATTTTGTCGAAAAAAAAAATTGGCAACAATTAAATTATGGATAAAATAATAAAATTTAAATGGCTTTTTTTTATCAGAAATTAGAAGGTTATGATTTTCACATTTTAATTAATTAAGAAAAAACTAATCAAAAATTCGAAAATCTGACTTCGATGTGCACAATGACCCTTCGGGATGCACCTTTGTGTTAAATCTCGTGACTGTCCGAGCTACCGTTTTCGAGATCAGTGAAATATACATACAAATATTGCTCACTTAATAGTATAAGATAAAGCAGAGTTTACATAGCGTACAGGGCCGTGCTTGGGGGGGGGGGGGGGGGGGGCGACCGTGGCGGTCGCCCAGGGCGGCTAACAGCTAGGGGCGGCTAAAAATGACAAAATTTCAGCTAAAAATTAGGTTTACTAAAATTGTTAGATTTTTTTAAAAACAGGATTGGATTGGATTTGGGAATAAGGCCGATTGACTGCTGTAGGTCCTAGACCTGAGGGGGAGTGCTCTCCAGGGGTATTTCTAAGGGGTCCTAGCCTGTATTTACGCAAGTTTCAGAGAAAACCATGGAAATTTCCGATCGGCTAGGCCGACAAGTGTGACTTGGGATTGAACCCGGCACCTCATGTCTACCAGCTTTGAGCGCATAACCACTCGGCCACTGGAGGCTTATTTTTAAAACAGAGAGAAAAAAAAAACTTGATAACTTTTCATCTGTGGCAACCCGGCAGTTTTTGGCTTTAAAGGATAGTTTTCAGAAGCAGAAGGAGGGAAATAATTTTAGTGCCTAAAATCTTTTGTCTAGGTGGGCGGCTAAAAGTGTAGGCACGGCCCTGCATAGCGAGTTTAAAAACAAAACAAAAAAAAGGATAGAGTTATTTTTTTAAAGATTTTTCGAGATCTAAAACGGAACTACCTAATCAAGATGACCGTTAATATTCCTGTAATAAGCAGAAGCACGTAATACATGAGAAAGGGTATCTAAAATGGATTAATGACACAGTTTTCAAGAAAATCGTTCGAGTTGTTACAAAAACTTGGTACACTCAATTATGGACCGAAAAACAATAATTACATACAAAAGTATATTTAAAAGGGAGTTAATATGGCAATTTTGAAAAAATTCCGTAAAGCCGTTTTTTAAAGAACGCACTTGCGAGACCTGAAATTGAACTATTTATACAGGACGCCTATAAAATTTCCCGAACTAACTAACTATATCATTCGAAGGTACATCTGATTGAATGTTTATGTAGCAACTTTGAAGAAAATCGTTAGAGCCGTTTTTGAGATATGGACTTACGGTTCCATTTCCGGTTTCCGATGACCCCCTTCCGGTTTTCCAATTTTCACCAAAATTTAGAAATTTCATCTGTACACCAGACCTGTATCAGTTGTCAAGTTTCGTAGTTCTATCTTTATTAGTTTCGGAGATATGACAGCCAGAAGATTCCATACGTACACACACACTGATCAATTGCGGAAAACTACTTTTTTGGACTCAGGAGGCCTTAAAACGTGTAAACCAGGTGAAAACTCGGCATCGAATTTTTGGACCGAATACAATACTTCCATTACCTACGGTAGTAGGGTAATGGAACTGGAAGTAATAAAAACTGCTCAATGGATTTCATGGAATTTTCGTTTAGCATATTTTGATTTAAGGATTTTTTTTTTTTCTTTTAACATTTTGGCAGTTGAGATAACTGCATAACGGGAATTTAGAAAAATCTTTTACGATTAATCAATATATTTTTTTTTAATTACAAAACTTTAGTATTAGTATATACTATATTTCATTGGCTACAATAAATAAAGAAAGAAAAAAAAAGGAAGAAAATTGCACTTTGACTTCTCTTCATGTAATTTTACAAATTAAAAAAAAAAAAAAAAAAAAAAAAAGTCACAATTAGCCCTGAATAAAGGAATTGAACATGAGCATGAAATAAATTTAGAGAACACCTGTTCTCAAGTTTAATTAATTGGGAAAAAAAAAAAAAAGTTAAGGAATACTTATGTATTAACTGCCTGTCATGAATTTCGGTAACAAAGAGCATCAAAAGAATAGAACAACTTGTAATAAATAGAACATAAAGAAAAAAATTAAAATATTTTTTTCAATATCTCCTAAAAACTAAAATTAGCCAAAAAATTACATGAATAGGCAGAAGAAAAATAAATATTTGATTTTCAAATTTCTTTTAAATGTTCTCATTAATTTACAAAAAAAAAAAAAAAGAAAAATGTGAAAAAAAACCCATTATATTTTTCTTGAAAAACCCGAAAAAAAAAAAAAAAAAAAAAAAAAAAAAAAAGACACATTTTCTAGAAAAAAAAACCCAAATAAAACTGGGTTTCCCCGTCGAGTTTTATTTGAAAACCCCAACCCACTTGAGCTTTTTCTAAAATACCCGGGTTTTTGCCAACCTTGATTTAAAATACAAAAAGGTAAACTTACCTAATTTACCTTCCAAAGGTAATAATGGCTCCACAAGTCTATTTGACATTCTATCGGAAGGTGTCATTTTTTCCTTACTAATCTTGAACATACAGCGAAATATGACGGAAACATGGCCTTTTAAACTCATATCCAATTTTGCGAAATTCGAATCATAGAAAAAGAAAATACTACTATTCGGATTTTTAAAATGTGCGTCGATTTCCTCGAAGCACTTGTCTCCAGTATAATGCATGGTAATATTGAATCCAAAGGGTTTTAGTTCAGCACCCGCAATTTTAGGTTTCAAATATAAAGCATACCCATTACTTTCTCTGGAAAAATGAAAGAAACATTCCACATTCTGAATTATGAAAGTTCGACTTTCTTGAGGTTTGCTGGGTAAAGGCAGAACGGAATACCATTCCAAAAATTTTCCCATGTCCAATCTAGAATTAATTGGTGGCTTTGGCGGTCTCCTAAATGATGTTAATTTATTTCTTGATGTATTCATTTTCTAGAGAAAAAAATCACTTGAAATCAATAATCAATCAAAGCTTAAATGAAAAAATACTAAAAAGGTGTCACAGTAAAATATTCCGAAATTCAACGTACGAAGACGGACCGCCGAAACGACAACGCGGTTAAAACGAAAAGTAAAAATAACAATAACTGTAGCGTAACTCTTAACTGTAAATGTTTTTCACTGAAAATTTCAGTGCCCAGCTTGGCGCTCTTATTGCCAGCTGGCGCATTTGAAAGAACAGAAAGGATACTAATGTCGAATTAGCTTACCGACTTTTTTTTTTTTCAATCTATTGCTACTAATTTTTAACTAGTTGGCATAGGTGGACTCTGCTCAATTCCCATCATATTTATGTTCTCATAAATTTCTAGTGCGAGACATATTATAATCATGTTAAAAGAAATGAATTTGACCAAAGACAGAATAAAATCCCCGCCTAATAGGCTATCCACCGTTCACTTCGATATATTTATCTTATTCTAATCTATTAATTTATTTTATCAGGGTCGATTCCGTTGTTTAGTTTTCATGCTACTATTTCCAATGCAATAATCCTCAAAATTCATATTTATATGAAAAATTTACAATTTCGCTATGTTGATACAATCGTAAGTTACGATTAATTTGCGAAATTTTCCAATTAGAATATTTGTATTCAATCCTGTTCAAACAAATATCATAAATGTAATTTTGAAGTTATCTAATGTATTTATGATCCTCAAAATGGAAGTTTATGCTCACTTTTGCCTTATTCTGACATGTTAAGTAAATCGTAAATTCCAAATAACTTACGAAATTTTTAAATTGGAAAAATCATAGTCTATGATATTCATGCCAGTATCCTAAATAATATTTCGAAAGTAGTTTGACATCTTTACGATGAAAATATCGCTCAAATTTGACGTTTATGTAAAATTTTGCCCTATACTGCCATGTTAAGAAATTCGTAAATTTCCAATAACTTGCGAAATTTTCAAAGTACCTTATTTATATACTGATGTTCATTCCGGCATTAAAACTGATATTTTAAAACTGGTCCGACATTTTGCAGTAAAAAATTTCCATTTAATGCACGTTTAAGTGAAATTTTGTCCTATTCTCCCATGTTAGGAAAATCGTAAATTTCTAATAACTTACGAAGTTTTTTAATTCGAATGTTGCAAATGAATAGGGTTCTTGCCAGTATCGAAAGTAATATTTTAAAACTGATCTGACATCTCTGCGAAACATTTGTTCGTGAGATATCGTGTACACAAACTAACGGACTAACACACTAACGGACTGACACACTAACAGACCCCCTACAGGCAGACACCATACAAATTTTGTCCTTTTCGGATTCCTCATACCTGAAAACGTATAAAAAAGTCAAAAAACCTAGGTCGAAATTTTTCACGATTACCCAAGTTCCCCATACCTATAGTATGATGGGGAACTAATAAAGAATCTTATGAATATGTAAGTCCTTTTAAGATTAATATTCAGTATATGTTGATTTAGAGAAAAAACAAGTCCTCTACCGGCTCATTCGGAAGAGTAGGTTGATTTTTTTCTCCTTATCAAGTAACCGCCATTTTAAAACAAAATGGCGGCATTTTGTTTCAAAACATTAATACAAAATTATTAATGGACTTCGTGATATTTGAATGATAAATTCATTTTAGGTTGATTTCTTTAGAAATAGACCTATTGCAATCACTTCGTTTATCTATCTATCTATCTATCTATAATGAAAATTTTGTCATCACGATAACTCCCGAAATAATACTCCAAATCGAACCAATCTTGGATGAGTTCGTTAACCAAGTTGCTCCGACTTTTAGTTTTCAAGTGGAGACCGCTTGAAAATTTCAAACCAACAATGTAAAAAGAAGATTTAAAGCAAGATTTGCTTGAATTTTGATGTAAATACAGGCCACATAAAGGTCTCAATGAAGTTTATACGCCATTTTTAATAAAGTTGCAGATATTTTAAGCTAAGCGGAGCCACTTGAAATCAAGCTACCACTTGAAAATCTAAAATCACTATAACTTCCGAAATAATACTCCAAATAGAACCAAATTTGGAAAGTGTCTCAACTTATTTTATAAATATCTTAGATGAGTTTGTTGACTAAGTTGCTCCGCCCATTTTGTTTCCAAGTGGAGACCACTTGAAAATTTCAAATTCAAATTGTAAAAAGCGTATACCGAAATTTTTTGAATTTTGATGTATACATAGTTTATACAAGTGTCTCAAAGAGCTTTATTAATGAACTTTATCCGCCATTTTTAATAAAGTGGCGGAAATCTTAAGTTAAGCTGGACCACTTGAAATCAGGCTACCACTTGAAAATTTAAAACCATAACTTCCGAAATAATACTCCAAACGGAACCAAATTTGAACAGTGTCTTAACTTATTTTGTAAATATCTTGGATGAGTTTGTTAACCAAGTTGCTCCGCCATTTTGATTTCAAGTGGAAACCACTTGGAAATTTAAATTGTAAAAAGCGTATTCCATATTTGTTTGAATTTTGATGTAAATACAGACCACATAAGGATCTCAATGAAATTTATTAATGAACTATATCCGCCATATCTTATCTTAAGTTAAGTGGTGCTACTTGAAATCTTAAGTTAAGTGGTGCTACTTGAAATCAGGCTACCACTTGAAAATTTAGAATCATAATAACTTCTGAAATAATACTCCAAATCGAACCAAATTTGGACAGTATCTTAACTTATCTTATAAATATCTTAGATGAGTTTTTTAACCAAGTTGCTTCGCCATTTTGATTTCAAGTGGATATCACTTGAAAATTTCAAATTCAAATTGTAAAAAGCGTATTCAGAATTTGTTTGAATTTTGATGTATACATAGAATACATACATAAGTGTCTCAATGAACTTTATCCGCCATTTTTAATAAAGTGGCGGATATCTTAAGTTGAGCGGGGCTAATTGAAATCAGGCTATCACTTGAAAATTTAAAATCATAATAACTTCTGAAATAATACTCTAAATCGAACCAAATTTGGACTCTGAACTTATAAATATTTTTATGAGTTTGCGAATCACGTTGCTCCGTCATTTTGTTTTCAAGTGGAGACCACTTGAAAATTTCAAATTCACATTGTAAAAAGCGTATTCCGAATTTGTTTGAATTTTGATGTATACATAGACCATATAGGGTCTCAACCAAGTTTATTTTAACAGCCATTTTTTGGAAAGTACCAGATATCTTATACTAAGAGGGCCACTTGAAATCAGGCTCCCACTTGAAAATTTAAAATCACGATAATTTCTGAAATATTACTCCAAATCGAACCAAATTTGGACAGTGATATTATCATATAATTATCTTGAATGTGTTCACTGGGCAACTTGTCCCGACATCTTGTTTCTAAGTTGAAGCCACTTGAAATCACGCTGCCACTTAAAAATATGCCATCATGATAACTTTTAAAATACTAAACTGATTCAAAAAAAAAAAAGTTGGATAGTTGTTATATGTTTAATCTCACTCATTTATTTATTTTCTTGTTTTCTTGTACAATTCTTTTCACACCAGTAGTTATATTTACTTTCTATTTTATACAGTTTTTCTTTTCATTTTAAGCGATTTTGTGCGTTGCCGCTTTGACTGCAACACTCGTGCTTACTTCTTTCCACTTCATTCACGATTCGTTAAGGATTCGAGCAATCTTTTTTTTTCTTTTTTTTTTTTTTCCCCAAGAGAATAAACTATTAAAAATGTGTCAATGGAGGTTTAGTATCGTAATTCTTAAATAATATATTTAATGCAAAAATTTATTAGAAATCCTTCACCCTTTAAATTTAATTTAGCAAGATTAATGAAGAAATAAAATTGTAATATTCTAATTTTAAAGCTTTTAAAATTGTTCTTGAAATACATTTATTTATTTATTTATTTATTTTACTTTCTCTTACCAACATATATGGTAGAGAAAGTAATTTTTTGGGGTCAAATTTTCGAAATTGAATTTTTGTTACATATACACGTTTTGAGGCTCTCTGAATCATAATTGTTAAAAATGTGTCAATGGAGTCTTTGTATCGTTATTTTTAGATAATATAATTTAATACCAAAATTTATTAGAAAAGCCTTTAAATTTATTTTATCAAGATTAATGAAGAAGTATATTTGTAATATTATGATTTTAAAGCTTTTAAAATTATCCTTGAAATACATTTATTTTATTTTATTTTATTCTGTTTTATTATTATTTTTATTATTATTTACTTTCTCTTCGTCAAATAAAATTGTTTCTAAACCTATTTTAGATTATTTGAAAAGTACATTAAACTTTACATTCTTACGTTATTGATCTTAAGATTTAATATGCAATCTGTCATTATAATATTGAAATGCAGGGCAAAAAAGAAAGTCGTGTGAGTGACACACCAGATTATCATTATTATGAACATTATTTAGTTTATTTTACCCATATATTGTAAGAAAAGTTTTATTTTTGATTCAGATTTTCGAAATTGAGTTTTTGCTACATTTGCTTAAATATCCTGAAACAAAAAATTAGGTTTTTAGCGGTTGCCTGAATGTGTCTGTGTGTTTGTTATCACCATACCTCAAGAACAGATATTGGGACTCGGATGAAATATTAAGTAATTCGTGTACAGTTACTAAGAAAAGAATTCAAATTCATTAAGTCTATGTGTGAATTTTCTGGTAAATACAATTTAATATTTTTGGATGAAACAAAATAAAATAAATTGAACTTATATTTTATGTGCATGAAAGAATGTTTAGTATACAATGTAGAATGTATATCCTTTATTAGAAGTTTACACAGAACCCCACAAAAGAATTCAGATATATTCATAGAATGGAATTGCTGAAAGGTCATTTCATGTCGTGCTATGTGTTTTAAATTCTGTGCTAAATTAGTACACTATATTGTGTTTGTAAAATATATAGTAAATATACAGGGCTACCCCAAATTAAATGAAAGCATTTCTTTTTATAAATAAAAATCAATGTAATAAATGAAATTAAAGTTTAATTAATTTAAAATTATTCTCTTATTCTAATTTACTTTATCTTATCCGTAAAAGGTCGCGAAAGTATTGTTTTCGAATCAAGTTTTCGAAATTGAATTTTTGTTACATTTATATGTTTTGAGGTTTCCTGAATCCAAAAATTATGTTTTTAGTGGTTGGTTTATGTGACTTGTCTGTGTGTATTATAGATATTGAGTCTGTAAAATGGGTGCATCAGTTTTTAAATATCACTTATGTTATTGATAAGGACAATATTGCTTTGGAACAATGTAAGTTGTAAACTTCGCATGTTATTCAAAATTTACGTTTTCTTTTTAACATGGCAAAATAGAGCAAAATTTCGTTTAAACGTCCATTATGCCAATATTTTGTCGTAAACATGTCAGACTAATATTTTAAAATATATTTTTTAATACACTTCATTAAATATGAACATTTTAATTTGAAACTTTAGTAATTAAAAATTGTGTTTCCTTCATTTGACAAATTAGGCCAATACTTCCCACGAACTTGCAATATGGGGATCAGTTGTGTTGGAAATTAATGTACGAAAACAATCCTAATAAAATTAGTCATTTAATTACGATAAGTCAAATGTATCGAATCGGATAGAGGGTACCCAGGTAACACATAACGTTGTTATAGCGTTGCAAATAAGTCTGAACAGTGAAAATTTGGTTACGTTATTATATGTCCGTTGAAAAATAGTTTTTATTTCGCAATATTCTCACTGAACAATTTCGAATATTTATTCAGTAATAAAGAAAACCTATAACAAATGTTGTTTTATGGTTGTACTTTTTCTGTTATTTTTTCGACGTTTTAAAATAGGTATTTTATTAGTTTTTGTTTTCCTTTTTGATTCTAATAAAAAATGTTTTTTCAACGAATTAATAGGTGCTTTATATAAGTCATTATTTCCGTCAAATGACGTTGAATCTCTTCAACTTGATATCGATACACGATTATGAATTGGCAGGATGTGCGTGTTATAATTATCTTTAGAGTTTTAGAAGATATGGTGTGCTGCGAAAGAACTTCTAACATGATAAAAAGAGAAGCATTCGGCAAATTATATTAACAAGTATAGTAGATGTTCTTTAGATTTCGGAAACTGTAACTAACGAAGGTGTTCATATTGTACGCTTTCTCCCGTTCTACATGCGAAATCGCCAAGTATATTGTGGCAAACCTTAAAAGCGTCTTACGATACGACGCGTTCCATTTTGAAAGTGAATATGTGATGTGAAAGAAGATGAAGTTATCGCTTTCCTGTTAAAATGATATGAAAGTTTTCTGACATTTTACGTAATTTCCAAACAACTTGCTAGCTGGTAAATTCCCTTAAAAGCTCAAAATTATAATATTCTTTGGTTTTGGGTGTGTTTACCTGCTAGCATAATATTAAAAATTACAGAGTTCTCGTCTAATTGTGGATGCTGTATTTATTTAAACAAGATTTTTCAAGTAATGAAGTGAGTGTTTCTTTTCCCTTCTTTAATTTTATGTTTGAATTCTTGTCTTAAATTTTCAGGGGTCGATCTAACTTTAAATATTTAATACTATTTTTTAAAACTGTACTTTTGTAAAATTTTACTTTTTTCATATTTACTGAAAAAATATATCTATATATAATGTAACACTACTCTATTGTTTTATTGAACGAAGTATATGCAGTAAATTTATATTATTAAAAACAGGTCTTATGTATACAAAAGTTAAACTTTAGAAAAGCTTGTTTTCTACGAATTTAAACTTTATATGGAGATAGCTATTTTTCTTGGATTTCAACGTTTATAAGACATAAGAAAAGCTGTTGAAAACTGATATAAAAAGCACGACAGTATTGCGATTCTGAACAACCATTTTACAACTTTTTCTTTAGGTTATAAAAAAACGACAGTATTGCGTTTTCGTACAACCCTTTTACAACGGTTTTTTTTACGTTGTAAAATGTATTAAAACAACCGTTGAAAGATGAATAAATCAACGAGACATATTTTCAGATTATTAACGTTACGGAAAAACGACAATTCAACGGAATGCATTGCCGTTTGTTCAACGTTGAAAATACCATACTGTGCTACCTGGGTAGCCTATGAGGTGCGGCATTTCAGTCTGCGACTGTGTTGAGTGTTCTATCATACTCATTCCTTTTAATATGAACTAGTATCGCCCAGTGGTCGAAACTCGACCATTTTTTTTGCAAAGCGAGGCAAAGCAAAGTTATTGCCTTGTCCTAAACGGAATGCAATTGCAACACAGCTGCGGCAAATGTTTGCCGATATTCACTCTAACTGAATCAGCAGAGTTTTACTTAATATAACTATTTCTCTCTGTAGATGTTAGCCTTTCCTAAAATGAGAGAAAATTGCAACGTGAAAACGCCCCTTGTTGTGTGATACAGCCCAGAAGCTTATAGGTACCATGTCAAACCAAGGCCCAACCAAGTATCAAATTCTGTTAAATTAATTCGATTGGTTTATAAAGTACAGTGTTTGAACAAAAAAAAAAAAAAAAAAAGATATTTTTCAAAAATGGTCGAATTGAGTTCGGGGAATTTCAAAACGTGTAACTTTATCGAAAACCGAAAATCTAAAACTTTTCTGAATCTTATATTTTCTACTTATATATGCAGAGGAAAGAATATTAAATCCACTTTTTAAAAAATAAAAATAAGTAGTCAATTTCACTTAATTAAAATGCAAGGAAATCTCAAAACGTGTAAATTCATCGAAAACCGGAAATCAAAAGTTTTTATGTATCTTCTACCCACAAAAGCTAGCAATAAAGACACTTTTTTAAAAAATAAGTAGCCAATTTCAGTTAATTGAAACGTAAAGAAAGCTTAAAACATGTAAATTCAGCAAAAAACGGAAATCGGAATTTTTTCCTTATCGTCTACTTATACATGCAGCAGTTAGTAACAAATCCATTTTCCTTTTATTTAGTATATTAGTTGAATATTTATTGTTTAAATATCACCCTTTGAAATGAAATGTTTATGTTTTCATTCGAAACTGGAAGTTTGTCATTTTTTTTTTTTTTTTTTTTTTCTGGAGTTTTGTGATTTTAAATTAAAATTTTAGCAATTTTACAGAAAAAATAACTCAATCAAACACATGTAGACAGTAACTTATATATAACTATACCCAAATATCGGAATCAAAATCGGCAGATAATTTCCGTTATTTTTAAAAAAATTTTACAAAAAATCCAATCATAGAAAATCTCTTTCATGGCTCCATGGACAGATAGTGACGTCATCACTTCGCTTGCGTATACACTGTAAAAAAATAACTATTACCAGCTGCAATCTGTGATTTATTTTATCCAATCACAGAGAATTTCTTGCAAGAAATTCTCTGTGATTGGATAAAATAAATTTTTTTTACAGTGTAGTGATGCTACATCTACATTATACAAATTACTGTGTCTATGGTTTTATTTGAGCTTTATGAAATTGCCAGATTTAACAACTTTCCACTTTTAGGTATTTTTTAATGTAAAGGAATACGTGTATGAAAGGGAAAAATGGGGGAAAATGCATAAAAAATAAAAGTATTTTTAAATACCTTCTTGACATCGTAAGAAAATAATATTTGTATTCGCACCTTCCGGCTAACCATACCTTTCGAATGATACCATTTTCAACCTTTCAACCCTCTACTCCCATAATTAATATGTTAAAAAGGGACTACAAATTTTATGCTTGCCTATTAATATATAGATACATTTCGCTCTCAATAGAAATTAGTAACAATAAATATAGGATGAGAATGGTTATGCGCATCATTATTACTTTGATTTGTATAACATATTAAGTTGGATTGTTCATGATTACTGAAAAACAAATAGAATTGCATTAATAAAATGTTTAACGTTTTATTTTATAACTTTGTATGTTGGGGTTGGGGGGGGGGGGGTAAAGAATGAGAAATGGACATGTCCGAGGAGGAAATTATACGTAGAAAATTTTATGAATTTCAACCATAAAATTTAACACGAAATATCTATTTTATTATGATTAAGATGTTCTTTAAAAATACATAATAGATAAATATAAGGTGATAATTTATGAAAATTCAAGCACCGCATCGTAAGAGAAATATTTTATAAAGTCGTGTATTTTAAAAATTTAAATACAAAATGATAAAAATAGTTGAAATGTAAAATGGCGTACTACTGATTTGGGCTTATGAACATTCTTCATGCATTTTACTAAGAATTTGTAATTTGTTTGAACAATTTTTACAAACTTTTTGGCCTTATACATGAAATCGGATCTCAATGCTAATATATTACCATTATTATTATCTACTTCTCTATTCGGAAAACTATTTCTTAATTTCAAGATATGTTTCGTTTTGCGATTTAAATCCTACATTAATCATCAGAAGAAAAAAAAATAATAAAAGAAAAAATAAAGAAAGAAAAACGCCGGATGTTTATTTATACAGGTTAAGCGGCGTGAAGTTTCTCTTTGCACTTCCAGATTTGGCGAAAATCGCATTCTCTGGCGAAAAATTGTGAATTTGTTCTGCGTGCGCCAACATTTCGGAGATACGCGTGGCGGCCACTCGAAACTTTTTCATTATGGTTACTTTAGTAATACTGAATCAATTCGCATCAAACTTGGGTAGTGGATTTATGATTCAAATATCTCAGATAAGTTCGCTGGGCATCTCACTACGCTTTTTTTTTTTTTTTTTTTCCAAGTGGTGCCACCTGAAAATTTCTTATGGCGATAATTTTTGAAATACTGATTTAATTTAAACTAGAACTGGACAATGAATTTATCATACAAATATATTGGATGATTTCGCTGGGCAAGTTGTTTCGCCATTTTCTTTCCAAGTCGCAGCCACTTATACTGCCACTTGAAAATTTGCCATAATGATAACTTTTGAAACACGGTACTGATTTGAACCACAGTTGGACAGTGAACCTAACGCTTCAAATATCTTGGATGTGTTTGCTGGGCAACTTGTTCCACTGTATTGTTTCCAAGTGGCGGCCACTTGAAAATTTGTTATCACGGTAACTTTTGAAATATTTAATTAATTCAAATCAAAGTTGAAAAAATGGATTTATCATTCAAACAACAAAAATCTAGAAATTCCACGTAACTCGTGAAACAATCTAGTTATTGCGTCCATCTTTGGTATATCGATAATAAGTATTTTCTCGCCAAAAGTCGCCATGGGGGGAAAAGTCGCCAAATTTGGCGCCAAATCCATTACCTGCCTTATTGGATCTTTTTAATGCGTTTTTAAGGAAAAATTATGCTATTTTAAAGCTAAAACAAACTAGAAATGCTGAAAACTAACATTTTACCAACTTACTAAGCCTCTTTGAAAGAATTTCTACCAAAAAAAAAAAAAAAAAAATTATTTTCAAATTTGTAACGATATCTTAGATGAGCAACTTTCTCTGCCATTTTGATACAAGTGGCAGCCACTTAATTTTTCAACATGATGACTTTTAAGATTTTGAATTAATCCGAACTATATGTGTACAGTAGACTTATCTCACAAATGAATTTGATATATTTGAATTTCCACTTGAAAATTTAATATTCACATAAAAAGGTATTTAAGAACCGATTTGCTTAAAACTCCATATGTGCATAGCCTACGCCTACACCAATATTTCTACCAAATCCATTAATAATTTGTAGCCACCATTTTGAAACAAAATGACGGCTACTTGATAAGAAAAAAGAAATCAACCTACCCTTCCGAATAAGCCGGAAGGACTTGTTTAAACTTTGGTTTGAACCGATTAATTATTTCAAAATTTACCGTGATAACAAATTTTCAAGTGGCTGCCTCTTGGAAGCAATATAATGGAGCAAGCTGCAGAACAAACTCGTCCAAGATATTTAAAGCATAAGTTCACTGTCAATCTTTTGTTCGAATCAGTGCAGTGTTTCAAAAGTTATTGTTACGAGAAATATTCAAGAGGCAGTTCAAATTGACTGGAACTTAGAAAAAAATTGGCGAAGCAACTTGTCCAGCGAAATCGTACAAGATATTTCTATGATAAGTTCAATGTCCACATTTAGTTCAAATTAAATCAGTGTTTCAAACATTATCGCGATAAGAAATTTTCAAGTGGTTGGTACCGTGATTTCAGGTAGCCACCACTGGGAAAACAAAAGCAGAATAAGATGCCCAGCGAACTTATCTGTGATATATAAATGGTAAATCCGCAACCCAAAATTGATGCAAGTTGATTTAGTATTACAAATGTTATCATAATAACAAATTTTCAAGTGACTGCCACTTGGAAAAAAAATTGCGGATCAAGTTACCAAGCGAACGTATCCAAAATATTTTAACCATAAATTCACTAACTTTAGTTTGAATCAATTTAGTATTTTAAAAGTTATCTTGATAGCATATTTTCAAGTGGCCACAACTTGGAAACAAGAAGTTGGAACAAGTTGCCAAGTGAACTTATCCAAGATAATTATATGATAAGATTACTATACTTTGGTTCGAATTGAATTAGAATTTAAAAAGTTATCCTGTTCATACATTTTCAAGTGGTAGCCTAATTTCAAGTTGTCTCGCTAAGTTTATAACATCCGCACTTTGTTAAAAATGACAGATAGAATTTATAAAGCTGATTGAGACACTTGTATGGTCTAAGTGTACATCAAAATTCAAATAAATTCGGAATATGCTTTTTACAAATTGAATTTGAAATTTTCAAGTGGTCTCCACTTGAAAATAAAATGTTGGAGCAACTTGGTTAAGAAACTCATCCAAGATATTTATAAGTTAAGTTAACGCACTGTCCAAATTTCGTTTGATTTGGAGTGTTATTTCGGAAGTTATCATGATTTTAAATTTTTAAGTGGTAGCCTGATTTCAAGTGGCCCCGCTTAACTTAAGATATCCGCCACTTTATTAAAAATGGCGGATAATGTTCATTGAGACACTTATGTAATCTACGTACACATCAAAATTCAAACAAATTCTGAATACGCTTTTTACAATTTGAATTTGAAATTTTCTAGTGGTCTCCACCTGAAATCAAAATGGCGAAGCAACTTGGTTAACAAACTCATCTAAGATATTTATAAAAGAAGTTAAGACACTGTCCAAATTTGGTTTGATTTGGAGTATTATTTCGGAAGTTATAGTGAGTTAGAAGTTACGTTATAATTTTCAAGTGGTAGCCTGATTTCAAGTGGTTCCGGCCACTTAACTTAAAATATCTGCCACTTTATTAAAAATGGCGGATAAACTTCATTAACAAACTTCATTGAGATCTTTATGTGGCCTGTATTTACATCAAAATTCAAGCAAATCTTGTTTTAAATCTGCTTTTTATAATGTGGGTTTGAGATTTTCAAGTGGCTTCCACTTGTAAAAAAAAAAAAAATACGTGTGGCACTCGAGGACTGCCGCGGTAAAGCTATTGCATAGCATTTTTTATCAACTTATGCAATTATAATTATTTATTCATTTTATTTATGCAGTATTTTTTTTTCTTTGATATTAATTCAAGTTTTTTCTTTGATATTAATTCAAATTACACTTTTTGAGCGTGGTGACCGATAAGAAAACAATTTTTTTTCTTTTATTGAATAAATGAGAATATATCCGCAATGAGAATATATCAAAAATATCCGCAATCGATTTGTAGGTATCGAAAACCTCGATGTACCAAATTTCAATGATCTAACTCTATTTTTTTGAGAAAAGGTATTTTAATAGGTTTTTAAAGGCCTGCAAGTTGAATGGGGATATTCAAGTTTTAGGTTGATTTTTTTAGAAATCGACCTATTGCAATCACTTCGTTTATCTATCTATCTATCTATCTATCTATAATGAAAATTTTGTCACCACGATAACTCCCGAAATAATACTCGAAATCGAACCAAATTTGGACAGTGAACTAATCTTATAAATATCTTGGATGAGTTCGTTAACCAAGTTGCTCCTACTTTTTGTTTTCAAGTGGCAGCCACTTGAAAATTTCAAACCGACATTGTAAAAAGCATATTTAAAGCAAGATTTGCTTGAATTTTGATGTAAATACAGGCCACATAAGGATCTCAATGAAGTTTATTAATGAAGTTTATCCGCCATTTTTAATAAAGTGGCAGATATTTAAGTTAAGCGGGATTACTTGAAATCAGGCTACCACTTGAAAATTTAAAATCACTATAACTTCCGAAATAATACTCCAAATCGAACCAAATTTGGATAGTGTCTTAATTTATAATATCTTAGATGAGTTTATTAACCAAGTTGCTCCGACATTTTGTTTTCAAGTGATGACCACTTGAAATTTTCTAATTCAAATTGTAAAAAGCGTATTGCGAATTTGTTTGAAATTTGATGTAAATATAGACCACATAAGGGTCTGAATGAAGTTTATTAATGAAATTTATCCGTCATTTTTAATAAAGTGGTAGATATCTTAAGTTAAGCGGGGCCACTTGAAATCAGGCTACCACTTGAAAATTTAAAATCACGATAACTTCCGAAATAATACTCCAAATCGAACCAAATTTGGACAGCGTCTTAACTTGTATTATGAATATCTTAGATGAGTTTCTTAACCAAGTTGCTCCACCATTTTGTTTTCGAGTGGAGACCACTTGAAATTTTCTAATTCAAATTGTAAAAAGCGTATTGCGAATTTGTTTGAATTTTGATGCATACATAGACTACATAAGGGTCTAAATGAACTTTATTAATGAAATTTATCTTCCATTTTTAATAAAGTGGCGTATATCTTAAGTTATGTGGGGCCACTTGAAATCAGGCTGCCACTTGAAAATTTTAAATCACGATAACTTAAGAAATAATACTCCAAATCGAACCAAATTTGGACAGCGTCTTAACTTGTGTTATGAATATCTTAGATGAGTTTCTTAACCAAGTTGCTCCACCATTTTGTTCAAGTGGAGACCACTTGGAATTTACAAATTCAAATTGTAAAAAACGTATTCCGAATTTGTTTGAAATTTGATGCATACATAGTTTATACAAGTGTTTCAAAGAACTTTATTAATGAACTATATCCCCCATTTTTAATAAAGTGGCGGATATCTTAAGTTAAGCGGGACCACTTGAAATCAGGCTACCACTTGAAAATTTAAAACCATAATAACTTCCGAAATAATACTCCAAATGGAACCAAATTTGAAAAGTGTCTTAACTTATCTTAAAAATATCTTGGATGAGTTCGTTAACCAAGTTGCTCCGACTCTTTGTTTTCAAGTGGCAGCCACTTGAATATTTCTAACACACATTGTAAAAAGCTTATTTAAAGCAAGATTTGCTTGAATTTTATGTAAATCTAGACTACATAAGAGTCTAAATGAACTTTATTAATGAAATTTATCTGCCATTTTTAATAAATTGGCAGATATCTTATGTGGGGCCACTTGAAATCAGGCTACCACTTGAAAATTTTAAATCACGATAACTTCCGAAATAATACTCCAAATCGAACCTAATTTGGACAGCGCCTTAACTTGTGTTATGGATATCTTGGATGAGTTTCTTAACCAAGTTGCTCCACCATTTTGTTTTCAAGTGGAGACCACTTGAAAATTTCAAATTCAAATTGTAAAAAGCGTATTCCGAATTTGTTTGTATTTTGATGTATACATAGATTATATAAGTGTCTCAATAAAGTTTATTAATGAACTATGGATTTTCTCGCAAAAAGTCGCCAAAAAAGTCGCCAAGTGGAAAAGTCGCCAAATTTGTCGCCAAATCCATTACCTGCCATATTGGAGCTTTTTAATGCGTTTTTAAGGGAAAATTACGCTATTTTAACGTTAAAACAAACTGGAAATGCAGAAAAGTAATGTTTAATCAACTTACTAAGCCTCTTTGAAAGAATTTCTACAAAAAAGAAGAAAAAAATTCAAATTTGCAACAATATCTTAGATTAATTAGTTCACTGAGCAACTTTCTCTGCCATTTTGATCCAAGTGGCAGCTACTCAATTTTTCAACACGATGAGTTTTGATATTCTGAATTAATTCCAACTATATTTGTACAGAAGTCTTATCTCACACATGCATTTGATACATTTGTCAACTTGGCCCCCCATCTTGTTTCCAAGACACTTGAAAATTTTAAAGTCACATAAAAAAGTTATTTATGATATTTATGAACCGATTTGCTTAAAACCCCATATGCAGATAGCCTACATCAATATTTCTACTAATTCGTTAATAATTTGTAGCCGTGCTTGATACGGAAAAATAAATCAACCTACCCTTCCGAATAAGCCGGAAGGACTTGTTTTCTTTGATATAATTTCAAGTTACACTTTTTCAGCGTGGTGACCGATAAGAAAACAAATTTTGATAGAGAAAAGGTATTTAATAGGTTTTAAAGGCCTGCAAGTCGAATGGGGATATTCAAGTTTTTTCTTTGATATTAATTCAAGTTACACTTTTTGAGCGTTGTGACCGATAAGAAAACAAATTTTAATAGAGAAAAAGTATTTAATAGGTTTTAAAGGCCTGCAAGTCGAATGGGGATAGTCAAGTTTTTTCTTTGATATTAATGAATAAGATAACAATAATGATAAGAAAACAAATTTTAATAGAGAAAAGGTAATTAATAGGTTTTAAAGGCCTGCAAGTCGAATGGGGATATTCAAGTTTTTTCTTGGATATTAATTCAAGTTACACTTTTTGAGCGTGGTGACCGATAAGAAAACGAATTTTAATAGAGAAAAGGTATTTAATAGGTTTTAAAGGCCTGCAAGTCGAATGGGGATATTCCAGTTTTTTCTTTGATATTAATTCAAGTTAAACCTTTCGAGCGTGGTGACCGATAAGAAAACAAATTTTAATAGAGAAAAGGTATTTAATAGGTTTTAAAGGCCTGCAAGTCGAATGGGGATATTCAAGTTTTTTCTTTGATATTAATGAATAAGATAACAATAATGATAAGATAAGAATAATGATAAGAAAACAAATTTTAATAGAGAAAAGGTATTTTAATAGGTTTTAAAGGCCTGCAAGTCGAATGGGGATATTCAAGTTTTTTCTTTGATATTAATTTAAGTTACTCTTTTTGAGCGTGGTGACCGATAAGAAAACAAATTTTAATAGAGAAAAGGTATTTAATAGGCTTTAAAGGCCTGCAAGTCGAATGGGGATATTCAAGTTTTTTCTTTGATATTAATTCAAGTTACACTTTTTGAGCGTGGTGACCGATATAAAACAAATTTTAATAGAGAAAAGGTATTTAATAGGTTTTAAACGCCTACAAGTCGAATGGGGATATTCAAGGTTTTTCTTTGATATTAATAAATAAGATAACAATAATGATAAAAAAACAAATTTTAATAGAGAAAAGGTATTTAATAGGTTTTAAAGGCCTGCAAGTCGAATGGGGATATTCAAGTTTTTTCTTTGATATTAATGAATAAGATAACAATAATGATAAGAAAACTAATTTTAATAGAGAAAAGGTATTTAATAGGTTTTAAAGGCCTACAAGTCGAATGGGGATATTCAAGGTTTTTCTTTGATATTAATGAATAAGATAACAATAATGATAAGATAACAATAATGATAAGAAAACAAATTTTAATAGAGAAAAGGTATTTAATAGGATTTAAAGGCCTGCAAGTCGAATGGGGATATTCAAGTTTTTTCTTTGATATTAATGAATAAGATAACAATAATGATAAGATAACAATAATGATAAGAAAACAAATTTTAATAGAGAAAATGTAATTAATATGTTTTAAAGGCCTGAAAGTCGAATGGGGATATTCAAGTTTTTTCTTTGATATTAATTCAAGTTACACTTTTTGAGCGTGGTGACCGATAAGAAAACGAATTTTAATAGAGAAAAGGTATTTAATAGGTTTTAAAGGCCTGCAAGTCGAATGGGGATATTCCAGTTTTTTCTTTGATATTAATTCAAGTTACCTTTTTTTGACCGTGGTGACCTATAAGAAAACAAATTTTAATAGAGAAAAGGTATTTTAATAGGTTTTAAAGGCCTGCAAGTCGAATGGGGATATTCAAGTTTTTTTCTTTGATATTAATTCAAGTTACACTTTTTGAGCGTGGTGACCGATAAGCAAACAAATTTTAATAGAGAAAAGGTATTTAATAGGTTTTAAAGTCCTGCAAGTCGAATGGGGATATTCAAGTTTTATCTGATGTATTTTATACACAAATTTTACGCGTACAGCTATTCACTGTTGTACATAGATGATACATACCTATACACCTATATACTTTCTCACAAACAGCTGCTTACGTATACGTCCGATTTCGGAGCAGCTCGTCTCGATTCGTGCGAGCTTCGTACAGCCGAAGTCTACCGAAGTTTGCCGAACTGTGTTAGGTTTTTTTTTTCGTTACGGAATTTTTCGATTCGGTCGCCGCGCTCAAAGCCCGCGATAAAAGCTATACAATAGCTTAAAAAAAAGTCGGAGCAACTTCGTTAACAAACTCATCCAAGATATTTATAAGTTCAGTTCACTGTCCAAATTTGGTTCGATTTGGAGTATTATTTCGGGAGTTATCGTGATGACAAAATTTTCATTATAGATAGATAGATAGATAGATAAACGAAGCGATTGCAATAGGTTGATTTCCAAAAAAATCAACCTAATATTTTAGAGTCGATAATTTTTACTGACTTGTAAAAAATATAAAAATGTTGTAAGGGCGAACATTAACGAATGACATGAATGAACATTTCAACATAAGTTTAACGTATTATACGTTTCATTAAATGTCGTTTGTGTTACTTATTTTCTCTAATAATGAAAATAATACAAGTAGATTAGTATAAAAGTATATCTTACTGCTTTCTTTCACATTTACTCTATTTGTTACGGGTTTCTACAAAAGCGGTCTGGACTGGTCGATCTGCAGTATTTCCAGACTTGGGGAATTTATTTAATTTTTTTTTTAATTATTATTTAATAGTCACCAATAATTTGAGGAGAGATATTTTATATACATGACTGAAAGACTGCGGGTTCGATATTCGAGCTGGCCAAAGACCGTCGTGTACACTGCCTGTTGTACGTAAAATCCGTCGTGGCCGCAATGTCCTCCGTGTTTCCATCAAAATTATACCTCTGGATAGGTTTCAATAGCCTGCAAGTCGAATGGGGATATTTTCGAAAGTGTAAAGTTATTAGGAGGGTAGAGAAGGGGGGAGGGCAAAAAAAATAAAAATAGAGTTAGATCGTTCAAATTTGGTATATAGAGGTTTTCGATACTTACAAATCGATTGCGGATATTTACGAATTTGTAAAATTATTAGGAGGTGAGGAAAGGGGGGGCTATGGGCAAAAACAAACAGAAATACAGTTAGGGCATTCAAAATTGGCACAGATAGGTTTTAAAGGCCTGCAAGTCGAATGGGGATATTTTCGAAAGTGTAAAATTATTAGGAGGCGCGAAAAGGGGGCAGGGGATGGTGGGGGGCAAAAAAATAAAAATAGAGTTAGATCGTTCAAAATTGGTACACAAATGGTTTTCGATACTTAAATTCGAATGCGGATATTTTTGAATTTGTAAAATTATTAGGAGGGGTGGTAAGGGGGGGGGGCTATGAGCAAAAAGAAATAGAAATGCAGTTAGGCCGTTCAAAATTGGTACAGATTGGTTTTAGAGGCCTGCAAGTCGAATGGGGATATTTTCGAAAGTGTAACGTTATTAGGAGGGACGGGAGGGGGGGGGGCGGAGGGGCAAAAAAAAAATAGAGTTAGATCATTCAAAATTGGTACATAGAGGTTTTCGATACTTACAAATCGATTGCGGATATTTTCGAATTTTTTAAATTATTGGGAAGGGGGGAGGGAGTGGTAGTCCAAAAAAATAAAAATAGAGATAGATCGTTCAAAACTGGTGCATAGAGGTTTTTGATACTTACAAATCGATTGCGGATATTTTCGAATTTGTAAAATTATTAGGATAGACGGGAGGGGGGACGAAGGGGGAAAATAACAGAAATAAGAGCAGAGCATTTTGGGAATTTTTTCCGAAGGCAGTGAGAACCCGGTTCGACATTTTTCCTAATCAGATTTTGTTTCTCTTTTTTTTCACGTGATAAAAATTAATGCGATTTTGAGAATTCAGTAATTATAGTGATTCATTTAAAAATAGGGTCCAGCGAAGCGGGCGAAGCCTGCTAGTATATATATATATATATATATATGTGTGTGTGTAAAATTAAATAATAATTAGCTGGGATGCACTGCGGGTGGTTTAGGAGTCCTTCACCCGATTCTAGAGTCATTAAATAGCACACTTGCACTCTAGTCATAATAATCACTCAGCAGCAGTGGCGGATTTAAGGAGGGGGGAGGATAGGGGGCTGAAGCCCCCCCCCCAAAAAAAAAAAAAAAAACACTGACATTCACAATTGAATATTGCAATTGTAAATTTTTTATTGGTCTAGAATAACACTTTGAAAATTCTTAGCCCCCCCCCCCCCAAAGTCAAGTTCTAGATCCGCCACTGCTCAGCAGTTAGCTTTAATTGACTTTATTTAATTCCAAGGCATGACTGAAGGTGGCTGAAGGCAATGGAGTTCAGGGTTTCGCTGGAAATTATTACCGAAACTCGCCGAGGCTTTTCCGGATTCCGGACTCGGGGCCCATTTTTTCGAGTTTCGTGTTTTATACCCGTAATAGTTCTAATTCCATCCCCTTTTCTGTAATCGGCTGTCCTTTTAATAATAAAAACTTCTCTTTGTGTCTTATTGGTTCTACTTTCGTTTTACCCAGACAGTCTGGAGCCTTAACCCGCCAAAGTTTCCAATTCGCCAAGTCATTAAAACAATTATTTATTACTCTTTTTTTGACATAAGTAATCAACCCTTAATTTAGAATCATAAATCTTTTATTCTTTTAAATTGAATCTTTCCGGCGCCCAGATATTTTTCTATTGCTCATTAAATATTATTTATAGGATGTTTCCAGATATCAAAATACTTAAAATGATTAATTTGTTTATTTTCACATGATGATCGCGATTGTAAATTCCCATTCTTTATTTTTTATGCTTTTAGTCTTGCAGCCTAATATGAAATCTCCTTTCATTTATTTGCAATATTACTTTGAAACAAAGAATTTTTACTACGATAGTATAAGTTTTTTGACTTTGAAATATAAACATAGAATAACACCTTGAAAAGATGAAAATAATAATTTATAATATAAAAATATTAATTTAATTCTTACTTACTTTTATTTCTTATATTTCATATATATATATATATGTTTTTTTTTTTCCCCTAATAATCTGTAACTAAAAATTCATTTAATTGTGTTTATCACATATATATCTATATGCCTATCTATAGAAATTACTGTTTGGCTATTTTGATTATATTCTTTAAATCTTGGAATGGTTTTCATCCGGATAATCTTGTAGAGGAGATTTATTCTTTCGTTTCAAATTTAAAAAACGCAGGCTTTATTACTATTATTATTATAATTTATCTTTTTTTTTTTTTTTTTTTTTTTTTTTAAGTAAACTTATTCTATCAATAAAAAATTCCCAATCCATGTTTTATAACATTATGTAAAATTTCCTCTTTATAAACAGCCCAAAATTTATTCGGTAGTAATGTCAATACATTATAAAACTAGTATGTTGTGTCCATCACGAAACAAACTTCTATATTTTCCTATACAAATTCACGTAGAACAAATTATTTATCAAAATTATTCTCAATCTGGTATTTTTGCGGCGTCATTTTGCGATAGGTGGACATTTATCGAAATCTAAAACTTATCGAAAATATAATTGAATAATTTGAAAGCGATGTTATAATTTGGGAAAAAAAAAAAAAAAAAAAAAAAAAAACTAGTCCTTCGTCCTAAACTAAATTCTGCTTTTGCCAGAATTTCAGTAAAATCATTTTTTTTTTTTTTTTTTTTTTTTTTTTTGTGAAAGAAAATTAATAATAATCAGTATCGTTACAAGCGATATGGAAAAAGTTTTTTTTAAATAATTTTGAATTAGGATATAAAAAATGCGCGTGCAATCCGCGATTGTAATGAAATGCTCGCCCTCTGGTGGGCTAAGGTGAAATTATCACACCACTGATAGCTTTCACGCTGAAACAATGATAGAACAACAAGAAAGAACAATAATAAATACACGTGTGGTTATTATATTTACTAACAACTGCAGTTGGGAAAGCGCCATCTATCGATCATTACAAACGCGGATAATATGAAATAAAAATTAGTAAAAAAATTAATTTAATGATTTATTTATTTTATTTCATTTTATTTATTTTTTTGTGGAAAGGAGGGGGGGGGCATAAGATGAAATAATACTTTCACGTGAAAAATTAAAAATTATAAAATATTAAATTTGCTCATGCATATAAAAAATGCTCATTAAAACGAGTCGAAGAAGGAAGCGAAATAAGTATTGAGTTACATTACGATATATTAGACCTATCGTCCAGGGTTAGTAGGTATTTTCGTTGAAAGAAATAGTTTGTTCGTTCGGTGCAACTTGCACATTTGTCCTGTGAGGTACAACTTTCACATTAGTCCCTTGAGGTACAACTTTCACATAGTCCCGTCATGTACAACTTGCACATTAGCCCCCTTTAACCAGGGCCTGATTATCCAAAAGGCTCAGGAAGCACAAGCTTCCCCTCAAAAGGGGGCCCCATAAGGATTAAAAACACGGTCTTGAGTTTTTTGTTTCATATTTTCACACTGAGATTGAATTTTTTCTGAGAAAGGTTACCTGAAACAAGACAAAACACTCACTATTTCGGGAAAAATATATTATTTAACCTCAAAAATCTTAATGTTCTTAATTGAAAAGTTGTATGATTTTAATGTTCTGTGTAGAAACCACCCAGATGTATGAAAAAAAAAAATAATAATAATAATAAACGCACACTATGTTTTGGTCTATAGCATTTTTATATTACAATATGTAACAGGAAAACAAGATTTTCCGAAATTAAAGGGGGCCCCGAAATGATGCTGAGCTTCCCCTAGCTTCAGAGCTTAATCGGGCCTTGCCTTTAACTATAGCGATCTGCGAAGCTGGCAAAGCATTCGTTGATTCACTACCTTAATTGATTTCACATTCCGTCATTTTTGACGAGGTGATATACTAGTAAATAAATAAATAATTGAAACAAGTAACAAAGATCGTAAATGCTTGATCGCTTATTTTTAATATCATCTTCAAACCCAAATTCTGTTGTAAAATACTAGTTACTACCTTAAAAAAAAAAACTTTGCTAATTAGTATTTTCACATAAATTTTGCTTCAGTACCATTAAATTTGTAATAATGAAAGTTTTTTTTTTTTTTAGTGTATTTTTACATTCTAAAAAAAAAAAAAAAAAAAAAAAACATAACTTTGTTTCAAGATATCGCACACCTGTGGATCAGTCATTCGTTTTAAAGATACTGGTGAGTTCTTGTTCTTTTCAAAGGTACCCATATTGAAAATTTACACCCCCTCGGGGTAGGGGTGCTTCACCCTCCAGGTGTGAGAGATTCTCCTTCATAAAGAATTTTTTTCTAGTTTACTATTACTATTATCAATAATTCTTATTGATTTCCCAATTATTCAATTATTCATTAAAAATAATCCTGATTATGTAGATTTATACGAAATTTTCTCCTATGCCGTATTAAAAATTTCTTTGTTTTTTTTTTTAGGGATGACACCGCCACCTGTTGAGCAACTGATCCCAAAATATAAACAGCACCAGATTTGGTCAAAGTCCAGCTAAATACCAAGTTTGATTTAATTTCGTTTATTGATCTGTGCGATACTTTGGCCACAAAATTTGTGATACACATAGGCAGAAATGTTCTAAATAGGTCAAATCGTGCTCAGGACATGTCAAAACAAGTAAATCTATCAAAAACCGGAGGTCGAAAAATTTCATGAATTCAATACTTTTTTACTTTCTTCTATATGTAATATAGAGAAAGTAATGGATTCGCGAAAATTTTCGACCTCCGTTTTTTGACGGATCTACACGTTTTTGGATGTCCTGAACACGAATTGATAGTTTTTAAAAAAATGTCTGTCTGTATCATTTTTTTGTGGACGCTGTAACTCACGAACCAATGAATGAAATTTAACCAAACTTGGTATTTAGTTGCACCCTGACATGAATTGGTGCCCATTAGATTTGGGGATCAATAGCTCAACAGGTAGCGCTGTGATCGCATTTTATGCAAATTTTTAACATGGCAGCATAGGACAAAATTCCGTATAAATGGGCATAATGAGAGTTATTTTAAACTTGTGATTGTAAAATTAATATGAATTATTGATAATAGTAGTAGTTAACTAGGAAAAAAAATTTGGGCATGGGGGGGACATCGGTTCCCCCCCGGGGGGGTTAAATTTTGAAGATGGGTATCATTCGAAAGATCTCGTCAATACCTTTAAAACGAATGGTTGAACCATAAATCTGTAATAATTTAAAACAAAGTTATCGATTTTTTTTTTACTTTTAACAAAAAAAAAAAAAAAAACTTAGAAAAAAAATCTTTTTTTTTTTTTTAACGAAATTTTACCGAACTTGGTATTTAGTTGGTCCCCGACATAAACTGGCGCTGATTATATTTGGGGATCAATAGCTCAACAGGACGCGCTGTGATAGCATTTTATCTAAATTTTTAACATGGCAGAATAGGACAAAAATTCGTATAAATGTGCATAATAAGAGTTATTTTACACTTGTGATTGTAAAATTAATATGATTTATTGATAATAGTAGTACGTAACTAGGAAAGAAATTTTGCGCTAAATTTTGAAGATGGGTATCATTCGAAAGATCTCGTCAATACCTTTAAAACGAATGGTTGAACTATAAAGCTGTGATAATTTAAAACAAAGTTATCGATTTTTTGTACTTTTAACCAAAAAAAAAAAAAAAAAAACTTAGAAAAAAATTCGCATTTTTTTTTTTTTTTTTTTTTTTTTTTTTTAAATATTGTTAGTGATTGAATATGTATAGGAAAATATAGAAGAAAGTCTTGTGGTGGCCACAACATACTAGTTTCTTATGTAGAGAAGAAAGTAAAAAATTACGTTTCTAGTAATTTTTGTAAAACGAAAATAAGAAATAAAGACAAATAATTTTAGCATATGATTAAAATAACAATAATAATAAGGGTAAGGTTTTGAAATATATATATATTTATACTGATGGCCCGCCGAAGATTGATACCTGGTTGGCAAAGTGCCAGGACGATTCCACTCACGCTCTGGGAGACACAGCAATGAAGAGAGAGGGGAAATTTTTCTATTATTCTTGTTTCCTCTGTTATGTGTAGAATAATTAATACTCCTGCTTTGTTTTCTTTTATTTCTTTCTGTATAACAGTCTGTTTATATTGGGAATGGATCGTACATGTGGTACGAGTTCTTGGATTAAACCTATTCATAGTGAAATGAAGCGTATTGTACATAATGTCATTAAGTTTTGCGATAAAGAAGCTTTAGAAGGAGAAGCTATTGTTCCACTTTCCCAATCAGTGAAATGTACGAGTGAAATAACTAATATATCAGAAGCAACGATGAAAAGAATGCGTAGAGAATCAAAAGGAGAAGACAATCCAATGTTTGTATCACCAAAAAAGCGGCAAAAAAAAAGTACCATCGAAAACATTTCTCTGGATAATTTTGATTGCGATGTTATTCGAAGAACAGTACATGAGTTTTACGCAGTAAATAAGATCGTACCTACAATTCTCAAATTAATTCCTGTACTTAAAGAAAAGATAAATTTTAAGTATCAAAGAGAAACTTTGAGAAAAATTCTTCACGAAATAGGATTTAACTTCCCCGTCAGGTACGACTTACACATTAGTCCCCTTTAAATATAGTGAACAGCGAAGCTGGCAAAGAATTCGTTGATTCACTACCTTAATTGATTTCACATTTCGTCATTTTTTAAGGAGTTATATACTAGTTTGTAAATAATAATTGACATTTTTAAATTAGTGCTACACACTTCAAAGAACAACTTTAATATATCCCCTCAACGACATTTGGCAATTTTTTGTTGGCGATTATGGCTAAATCATAAATCTAAAAATCATAAATCATAAAATCATAATCTAAATCATAAAATCATAAATCCAAAATAAACAACATATAGGCTGCCATATTATATCGCCAAAGAAAAATCGCCAAATTCAGCTATGGGGATATACTAAAGTTATACCTTAAAACTATCCCCTTTATAATATTATCAGTTTTTCTTTCTTTTAATTAATCGTAAAATATTTATATAACCAGATATTCAAGAATCAGTTCAAAGAAGGAAAATAAATGCAAATAGTGAGTTTATAATTTTTTCATACAAATAAACAAACACATCCCTAGGTACTACGGACATTCCTATTTTATAAATGGACCAACCCTTTTCACTCATGCGTAGAAGACGCCAGGGATCATCCTTCTGCGGTTTAACAGTACATGTGTTCCGAAAGCTTCAAAGAAAAAAAAAATTCTTTATTTTTTAGTAGAATAAATGCATTTGTTTTATTCAAATTTTGAATCATATACAAAAGCAATGTTTAAAAACTATTTCATAAAAATGTTCATTAAAAATTTGAAAATTTAGACGGTGGTTCCAAGTTTCCGGAAACTAGAAATATGGTGGACACGATTTCTCAAAAACTAAAGCACCGATACCGATCTTATTGAAATTCGCATCTTTCTTCAAAATAAAATTGACTAGAGTGCATGAACGAAGGATTAACATATACAGTATAACACCTTTAATCCGGAATCGTCGGGATCTCGCCGATTCCAAATTACAGAAATTTCTGAATTATAGATCTTTTTTTCAGAACTTGGATCTTGGATGTATTTAAGTTACTAGAATATAATATATGAATGTTTGTTTAAAAAATTATATAAGTATCGATTATCATGTAATAAATTATTGATTCTTTTTTTAGTCAAATAATATTAACAATTTTATTTATTTGAAATATGAAAAGTATAAAACACCACAAAAAAAAGCTTCCTTTTGCGTGGTGGCGCCATCTTACTTTACTTTGGAAAAATTATTTTTCTAATGAATAAATTATATAATTTTGTGATTTTGAATTGTAAATATACATAATATAATAAAAGAATAAATAATATAAATCCTGGGAATCAAAGCTATATTATAATATATATATATACATTTAAACAGTTTATGATAAATAATTAATTTTATTATTATTATCATACAAATTAATGGCAGTGTAAAAGATTTAATGGTAAAAAAAAAAAAATATATATATATATATATATATATATATATATATATATAAATTAATAATGCAAAATAATAATAATAAACAAATAAAATAAAATAATATGTATAGTATTATCAAATATTCAAATCAAAATTTGTATAAAAAATAAGAAAACACAGAAAATTATTAAAATTAAATTAATTGATTAAAAAATATATTGAAATAATTTTCAAATGTAAATGAAAATTACTTTAGCATGTCTAAAAAGACAGTTTCAATTTTGGTTTGTGAGAACAATCAAATTTTCTAAAACTAAATCGGAATTGTTTTTATTTAGTGGCGCCATCTGTAGTCATTCATCAAAACTTAATTTTTTTTTTTTTTTTTTTTTTTTTTTTTTTGGTTTTAAAGTCCGGATTATGGATATTTCTGAATTATAGAAGTCCGAATTAGAAATCCTTCAGTAAACCAGAGATACGACAATGCTGGCAATGAATCCTGATTCGTCCAAAGCTACTTTCGACCGCCTGAGGGAAAACTGCATCGCCAACATAGACTTGGCGACCACTGCACTATAACACCTTCATACAAACCCACTTATGAAAAATACAAATAAATAGCCCATACTGCGCTTATGCGCCAAGGTTAGGAATCCAAGTTGCCATAGTTTGGACGAAATTTAATCAGCCCGCCATTTTTTTCCGTCCACTGCGCAAGCGCACTAAGCTCTTGTCTTATCTCTGGTTTACTGAAGGATTTCTAGTCCGAATTAAAGATGTTATACTGTATATATATTAAATTTGAATTTTTGCCACAGTTTTATACAAAAAACAGTACAATTTTCTGTACATTTTACTCCTCTTATAGAATCCAAAATTAGCTTTAATCGAAAAGACAAATATTCTTCCTTCAAGCACCAGTCAATTCTACATTTTGAAGAAGTGTGCAAAATTTCAATGAGATCGATGCATTCATTTTTGAGAAGTCGTGCCCACCGCTTTTTTGAAAGGTCTCCGGAAACTAGGAACCACCGGCTGATTTATTTTTATTTTATTTATTTTTTTAAATATTTTATTTAAACGTTGCACTTTTATAAGCTGAAAGTTTTGAATAAAAAATTTTTGTTTATTGTACTTAAACAAGAAAAGACAAAAAAAAAAAAAAAAAAAAAAAAATCTGGCCATTTACATGGACTTTTAAATCTGCAACTGCAATTTCTGTTAACACATTATGGATAAAAAAAACTGTTGTAAAGTGTCCCAATGAGGTCATCCTGTGATACCTACTACATCTATATATATATATATTCCACATCTTCCAATATTTACCCAAGTGCATCTCAATTATAAAAATTTGACTGTAACTACTGGGACAAAACATCCTCTTACCTCACCATTATTACCAATTTTCAATTCACTCTTCGTGGTCCCACTTGCTCAGCATTTATTTCATCAAAATTTGAATTTTTTTTTTTTATTCAGAAAAAATGGTGTTCATTGAAGAAAAAACACAAAAGAAAAGCATTTTTTGCAATTCAAATCAGACAGTGAATAGATAGTCATATCTTTATACAATATCATAACACACACACACATATATATATATATATATAATTCAAAATACATACAATTTACATAACATTTATGTAATTTTTTTTTCCCTAGCGATAGCATTTATATTTAATTAAAAAATTATTAGATTTTTTTTTTTTAAACATAAAGATTTAACATTGATTATCATTCAAATTTTGATAACATTTCATGCAAATACCTGTTTGTTTTAAAATTTTTTAATTGTGAAATGTTTAAAAATAATTTTTTTTTTTAAATTTTCATAGCTGTATTGGCCAGCGAATATTGAGTTGTACGAAAAAAAAGTAAATGCGTATTCTGAGTGAAGTTTATTATTCAGAAATTTGAACAAGACATTTGCATTTCTGCTAAATAGTGTTTTTCAGGAACTATCTAAAATTGTCGCGGAATACCCATAGCCAGTACTTTTGCAGAAATGTTGTAAATATGAAAATACATACAAAACATGAACATACAAATTAAACTTCAATAAGAAAAATGTGTAGAGGAAAGGAGGGTATTGTGTAATAGTCGGGAAATATGGAATACCGAGGTTACGGCTCCGATTAGTGCTGCTATCTCTTCAAAATACTATGAATTACTCAAGAAGGATTCCCATGAAGCAATACAGTAAGAAGCGACCGCTTGTTGCTGTCTTTCCATTCTCTATAGAACAAAATATGTTTTGTGATTTTTAAAATTTTTTGCAGGTAAGTTTTCAAACATTTAAACTTACTAGCACACATGTGATTTGAACATTGATGTTAAGCATAATGTATGCTCAAAGAATTGTATTTTGTTATACATTGGTCGTTTTTTAGCTGAAAATATTTTGTCCATCCATTTAAAAGTTCATTTTCCAAGACGACGTGTCGGGTATTATGGAATACTAGGCATTTCATGTTATCATCTGAAATTGACTTCATGTATTCCACTAAAGAAACAAAAAATAAAGATGCCGAATGCATCTTCTGTCACAGAAAATTCTCCGAAGATGATTTTATGAAGTCTAATTAGTTTTTCTATGGTTTAAACAGTTTAAACCACCTATTCCATATTACCCGACTATTTCATATTAACCTCCATTTGTAACTTTTTTTTAAAGTAAATTTTTATAACAACAACAAAAAAAATTTTTTTTTGGATTTCTTTTTCATTGACAATTCATTACAGATAATTACACTGTGTACTCATCATGATTTTGGGAAATTTCTTTTAAAAACAAGTAGTTATTTTAAGAAATGGTATTCCATAATACCCTCCTCTCACCTATATTTAAAGAATTCATTTTAAATAAAGAATATTTCAGGATATCAAATTTACATTTGACGATATTCTGAATATAAAAATTCAAAAGAATAATTTTTAAATATTCAGCAAACTATTGAACAACATTTGTCAAAAGATTACTGACTGACTAAATCGGTAGATTATATAGATAAAAAAACTGATAAGGGGTACTTCAAAATCAAGACAAAAAAGCCACTTTTTCAGTATTTCTTAACATAAAGATCGAGCACTTCCATAGCTAATTCAGAATGATTTTTACGGAAAGTAGCCCACTGTTTGCAAGACTGTGGGATCTTTTTTTCCACAATATATGAAATAACATCTTTACGAAAATCCTCATCGCTGTGTTGATCTGCTAAGACAAGGATATCGCAGGCATTACTTTCATCCAAGTTCTTCGTCAAGAATTCTGAAGAAGCTTTTTTCAATTCTTCTACGTCATATTTGTCAGCTATTTCGTAAAACTGCCTTGCAGTACTTACTTCAAATTTAGGAAGGGTTCCAGAATACAAATACTTTAAAAAACCCTGGAAAATAGAAGAGTCGAAATCTTTCACTTTAATCAATCCAAATTCGCCCTCCATCATCTTACTCCGAAGCATGGCCGATAATACTGTAGATCGCGTTCCAAGTATGATTCTGTGAGCATTAAGCGTCTTATCTTCACAGGCGATTCTTACGTGACGACTTGAGCATTCCTCTAATAGACTTGAGCATTCCTCTAATAGCTTTGAAAAGTCCCTGGACAAAGCTCTGAGATGGATATCCGTTTCTAAATAGGAAGATATCTGGGTTTCATTTCCTTAAAAGAAAAAAAATAAATAAATATAAAATTATACAGACACGACATTATTTCATTATTTAAAACATGAAAATCTGACATTGACAGATTTTAATTTAGTGCCAGAGGCCTACTGCTAGACTTGTTAATATCGACAAATTCTTCTTTAGTTAATTCGTGACGATCTAAATTCCATGATAAAGTTTTCATTAAATCAAACCAATGTGTTTCAGCTGCAGATACTGTAACAAATAACGTTGGACGTCCAAACTGTCTTATAGCCGCAAAACAACGTTTTTTCTCTCTTTCCCAATGAGGGGGAGGTGTGCCTTGGGAAGGACTCATGTCAAAGGTGTGCCTTGGGGGGGGACTCATGTCAAAGTTGTACCTTGGGGGGGACTCATGTCAAAGTTGGGCCTTGGGGGGACTCATGTCAAAGTTGGGCCTGGGGGGGGGACTCATGTCAAAGTTGGGCCTTGGGGGGACTCATGTCAAAGTTGTACCTTGGGGGGGACTCATGTCAAAGTTGGGCCTGGGGGGAGACTCATGTCAAAGTTGTGCCTTGGGGGGACTTCATTCAATAAATCTCCATTCAATAAACCGACTGAAATAGGCCCTTAGCACTATTAAGAGTGTATTATAAAAATGCGACAACGCTGTACCGACTGAAATAGGGGTACCTTGGTGGGAGGACTCATGTCAAAGTTGGGCCTTGGGGGGACTCATGTCAAAGTTGTACCTTGTGGGGGACTCATGTCAAAGTTGGGCCGGGGGTGAGACTCATGTCAAAGTTGTGCCTTGGGGGACTTCATTCAATAAATCCCCATTCAATAAACCGACTGAAATAGGCCCTTAGCACTATTAAGAGTGTATTATAAAAATGCGACAACGCTGTACCGACTGAAATAGGGGTACCTTGGGGGGGGACTCATGTCAAAGTTGGGCCTGGGGGGGGACTCATGTCAAAGTTGTGCCTTGGGGGACTTCATTCAATAAATCCCCATTCAATAAACCGACTGAAATAGGCCCTTAGCACTATTAAGAGTGTATTATAAAAATGCGACAACGCTGTACCGACTAAAATAGGGGTACCTTGGGGGGGGACTCATGCCAAAGTTGGGCCTGGGGGGGACTCATGTCAAAGTTGGGCCTTAGGGGGACTTCATTCAATAAATCCCCATTCAATAAACCGACTGAAATAGGCCCTTAGCACTATTAAGAGTGTATTATAAAAATGCGACAACGCTGTACCGACTGAAATAGGGGTATCTTGGGGGGGACTCATGTCAAAGTTGTGCCTGGGGGGGGACTCATGTCAAAGTTGTGCCTTGGGGGGACTTCAATCAATAAATCCCCATTCAATAAACCGACTGAAATAGGCCTCTAGCTCTAATTAAGAGTGACCTATAAAAATTCGACAACTGTACCGACTGAAGTAGGCCTCTAGCACTAAAAAAAAAAAAAAAAAAAAAAAAAAGAGAGAGAGAGAAAGTGAGAAAAATAGTGAATTTATATGTATCAGTAAGCATAGCATAATCTAAAACCGTACATACAAAACACGATTGAAAAATGGGAAATTTTCAACGATCATAGAAGTAAAGGAATAAGAAACTCATATTAATTATTTAAAAAAAGAAGTTTGTTTTTCTTCTTTAATTATCATGCTTTAACAATTTTTGCTTTTGACTGTTTGTAGCAATCGTAATACCTTGCCTGTCAACATTCTAATTCATTTTCCGTAAAATTGTTAGTTAGCTGCCAATTTTTTTTTTTTTTTTTTTTTTTTTTTTTTTTTATACACCAGTCTTTTTTAGAATATTTTTCTTACTATTTAATCGCAAGTACATTTGTATAGCTGCCAACTTAATCCGGAGTATTATTAATAGAGTTGCACCGAATAGTGATTTTTGCTGAATACCGAATATTCAGTATTCGGTCGAATACTTAAATTTCAATCTAAATATTCTTTCACGCTAAGAATAACTTAATTATTTTTATCATTTATTGCATTTAAAAGGAATGCAATATGTATTACAAAGTATCAATGCAAAATCTAAGCATTAAAAGAATTTTCATAATTAAAATAGAAATATAATATTAATATATATAATGACCCTCATCCTCATCTGTCATTCACGATTCCGGTTTGCACCGCTTCAAAACAGAGACTTTTGGCAGCCATTTTTTTTTTTTCCCATTTGTTCAATTCAACTTACGAAAACATACATATCATTTTCATACATGTTTTGTATCGCACATATTGTTATTTATTCCGTCTAAAACCTTGAAAAACTATTCAATTGTAATGTTTAAATGTTTAATTAAATATAACGGATCACTGGCTATTATAAACATGAACCTATAAATAGAATTATGTAACTTCATGATTATAAACAACGCAATGCCAAATAAAAACAAACATAATTTGTTGCCATTCAGAAAATACAAATTCCAAATGGACAACTCTTTAATTGCAAATGAACGACTCTTTGACTGTTTCATAAAAAAAAAAAAAAAAAAAAAAAAAACGCTTAAAATATTTCTAAAACATATTAAAGCCTTAAAAATCTTAAAATATATTTGTAAAAACATATTAAAGTCTTTAAATATTTTTATCAAGCTTCATTATTTGTTTACATTGTATGGTATGATTGGCGTCGAGTTCAGTACGTAAATGTCGCCAGTTGATTTTAGTTTTGAAATTAATGTAAAGTTATAGTTGGGATAGAATGTTTGGTTGGGCAAGTAAAGGTCACCAGTTGAAATGAGTATTGAAAGTAGGGTAGTCTAAAGTGATAATATCGAGTCAAGATAAAATGTTCGGTTGAGAATGAGAAAGTCCCTAGCTGGATCCTGGATATTTTGGCGATGTTGTGGGTGAGATAGCTGGTTGGGAGTATAGAGTAGAGGTGAATTTGGGTTAGCATGGAGTGTCTGTAATTATTAGATAGTTAGTTAGAAAATACGCAAGCAAAGTGATGACGTCACTGGGCGTCAGTGGATGCAAGAAAAAGATTTCCTATGTTAATCGCCCATTAGATTTTTTGTAAAAAATTATTAAAAATTGAGGAAAATTATTTCCCGATTTTAATTCCCATATTTCGGTATAGATATGTATTAGTTATCGTGTGCATGCGTTAGATTAAGTTGTTTTTGCTGTAAAATTGATAAAATTTAAATTTTAAATTTCAAAACTTTAGAAAAATAAAATAGCAAATTTCCATATTTGATTGAAAACATAAACATTTCATTTGAAAGGATGATATTTACACAATAAATATCCAACTAATATACTAATTAAAAGGAAAATGATAAATATTCTATCATAATTTGAAGTCAAATTTCTTTTCAAATGTTTAAATAAAGTGTCTGATATAAGATACTCATATGTTGCAGCGGAATAGATTTAATATATCTGTCATCCTTGGCGGAAAAAATATATCGCCAAATTATTTGGCGAACATATTTCATTCCTTTCAAAAATCATGGTTATTTTAACTGAATTATATGAAACAATATATCGTACAATACGTATTACGAAAATAAACATCTGGCATGTATATTTTCGTAGTATGTTTTTAATCGCCAAATACAAAAAACGCCAAAGATGACACAGTTTTGAAATATAAAATTTTGTCAATTTGACAGCAAAATAACTCAGTCTAACACATGGATACGATATCATACCTATACCCAAATACGGGTATTAAAATCGGAAAATAATTTTCTTCGATTTTTAATAATTTTTTACAAAATATACAATGGACGATTAAAATAGGGAATCATTTCTTGCATCCACGGACGGTCAGTGACGTCACATTTCGCTTACGTATTTGGAAACAGGATCTTCGATAGTCTTAAAAAAAGTATTTTGGTAAAATGAAGTGAATCGTTATTTACTTCCTCTTACCCATAGGGTCGAGAAAGTATTGTTTTAGGGTCAAATTTTCGAACGTGAGTTTTTGTTATACTTACATGTTCTGAGGTCCCCTGAATACGAAAATCACGTTTTTAGCGAATGGTCTCTGTGTCTATCTGTGTGTCTGTGTGTCTGTTATCAGCATATCTCAAGAACAAATAGTAGCAGAAATTCCAAACTCAGTATTCTAAATGTGTATCATATAGGGATGCTACAGTAAGCTTTTCGTTAAGATGAAGCAAATGGTTCGTGTACAGGGACATTCAAAAGTATTCAAATACATTACGGCGGTCTATGGGGGAAATTGCAGGTAAGTAGAATTTAACATCTATAGACTGCACTAAACCAAATGAAACGAATACATATTTTTTGTAATAGAGATAGTCAACTGGGAAAATTTTTTTTGTGTATGTAGGAGCCTCGCCCCCCCCCACCCCCTGGGGTAGATGTCCTCCCTCGAGTGGAGTAAATTTTCATGATGGGTATCTTTTAAAAGATCTCGCCAATACCTTTAAAACGAATGGTTGAACCATCGATCTACGGTAATTTAAAATAAAGTTATTGATTTCTTTCATTTTTAACATTTTTTTTTTTTTTTTTTTTAAACTTTAATATTGAGAATAAATTCAACTTTTTTTTAGATATTTAGTGTTATACTATTTCTCTAATATGGAAATCGTATGTATTATCATACAAGATAACTTTTTAAAATAATAATTTTAACAAATTATTTTTTTTAAACTGAATTATTTTTTAATAACCGAATTAAGTTCTATATAAATGTAGGTGCATTAATGAAACGGAGGGTTGAGGGGGGCCAGAACTAATTATCATATAAAACTCTTCCGAACCCTAATTTGAATTGTTTAACATAGGTTTACATAACAGTACACGTTATCTTACCTCTTAATCTCCAACCTGTACTTATAGCATTAAATTTCAGGGTAAGAGAAAGTCGTGTGAGTGACACACTAGATTATTCTTATTATGAGGACTTTAAATAGAGCACTTAATGGAACACTGGGATGTGTTATTGCTGTTGTGTTTTCGGGCCTATATTTTTTGTCAACCAGCAGTTTTTTTATTGTCATTCATATTTATTGATCGGGTAGAATTTTTTTAATTTCAGAACGAAAATTAGAAAATATCGAAACACATTTGATTTATAAACAAAAACTGAAAATACATTTGAATGATCACGTGGTAATCTTCATGATCTAAACATTGTTTTCAAGATTTATCGTTCACATTCCGTCATTTTTGACGGGGCTATATACTAGTAATATATATAACAGAAAACCTACAATTTTCTGCTAAAGGCTTAAGGGATAGCACCTGAAGAAGTCCTATCGCATTTTGAGTTTTTTATTTAAAATTCATTCTTAATATTGTGCTTTGGTTCGAAATTCTTTTGCTAATCTCAACTTGAAAAATTCATTTCATTAAAGTAAGATATATTATTTCCCCTTATAATACTATCCTATGATATTCCTTCTTTTCTACAACACCAAATTGCACGGTCCTTTATTATGTTTTAACAGTGTTGTGCACGAACGCGTTTATTTGAACGCGTTCATGAGCGTAGCTCAAAAATTTTGAGTTTTGAGTTGAACTTCGCTCGTTTTTTAAATTATGAACTTGAGTTGAGCGAAACTCGTTTTTTTCACGAACTTGAGCGTGAAAAAGCAATTCAAACTCAGACTCATATTAAATATTTCTGTCTGAAATATAAAAAGGAAAGTAGAAGAAGAAAAGGACAGAAAAGAGAATAATTGTGTAAAATGGATCCCGGAAAAAAGGGCACTTGGAAAAAAAGGCACTCATAAAAGGGCACCCGGAAAAAAGGGCATTTTTGCAATTTGCATATCGCAAAAATAATAAACATCAAAGAATAAATTTAAAGAATTATTTCATAATACATTTTTAGAAATTTCAATCAATTAAATTGTTACCATTTTCACTTAGTATATACCTGGGGGAAGGGGGAGTCAAGGAGCAGACTGAAAGATAATAATTTTCTTTATATTACCTTCTTAGTGATTTTAATGAAAAAGTGCATCTGCATATAAATTTATATGCGAATTCGTGCAGTAGTTCCTGAGATATAGCCTTCCTTGAAATTGTAGAAATCGCGGTATAGCAGCACCACCTGTTGAGTAATGATCACCAAAAGTTGATAGGCACTAATCTGGAACAAAGTGCGTCCGCAAATATATTTATATGCAATTTCGTGGCGCAGTTCCTGAGATATAGCCTTCCATGAAACTGTGGAAATCGTGGCCTAGCAGCGCCACCTGTTGAGAAATTTATACCAAAATTTCGCAGGCGATAATTTTAGTTAAGGTACATCTGCATATAAATTTACATGTAATTCTGTGCTGTAGTTCCTGGGATACAGTCCCCAAAAATTTTTGACGCACACACACAGACAGACATTTTCTAAAAATCGTCCAGTCGTGTTCTGGACCTTTAAAAACGTGTAAATTCATCGAAAACCGGAAGCCGAAAATTTTTATGACTCCAATTCTTTCTTTTATTGAATATAGAATAAAGTAAAAAAAAAGGGGAGGGGGAAAGAAATGCAAAATTAGAATCTGTAAATGCATTATAGTTTTTCACTGAAAAGTGTTTAAGAAGTTTGCCAACTAAGTTTGAAATTTACCAAATGTGCCAGTTCTTTTTTAACATTGTGTGTGTAGGACTTGGGGGAAGGATGAAGGTAGAGGTCTGCACGGGCCGGGCTTAAAATTTTTTTGTAGGTTCGGGCCGGGCTCGGGCTCAATATTTTTTGCGTGTACTCGGGCCGCGCCGGGCCTAGAGGAAATTTTAAGCCCGAGTCCGGTCCGGCCCGAATCTTTTTCTAAATTCCTCGTTAATCAACGAAAAAGGAAAATGATAAAATATTTTTTCAGTCATTTATTTTACATAATTTTACAGTCTGATATGTCACATAAAATTTTATTTTGTTAAAAGGTATCTGTAACTACAGTTTAATTGTCTATCAGCTTGACTGTTCGCGATCTGATTTTCCGCAAATATTTTAAACATGTCTCGAAATTAATATATTTTATTTAAAGTAATATTAGATGGTTTCTAATTCAAAATAATATGCATGTTACTACCAATTTACGTACATGTAACAAACAAAAGAAATTAGATACGTTACTGTATATAAGGCTTTGTTTTCTATGGCCTGTAGTGTTTAGGTGGTATGAAGGCTATAAAAATCCTTCCGCTGTAACTTTTCCTCTAAGGCTTCTTTTTCTTTTCTCCGGAGCACTGGATGAAAGTGGCATCAATTTTAGCATGTGTAAAAGCATCTTTTCTATTGAATATGGTTGGATTAGCATTAAAGTTTTGTTTACTGGATCACATGAAAGATATGGATACATTACGGTATATAATAGGAAGTGGTTGAAAGTGTATTTTTAGTACTATTAATCATTTTAAATATCGTCCTATATTGTTTGAGGAATGCTAATATTTTTTATTTGACTTTCTGTCTCTCTTTGTGCCTTCTGTACGTCTGTAATAATGAATTACCGTTTATATATAAATATCTTGCAAACATTCAGCAGTTTTGCTAAAGAATATTCTGTTGCTTAGCTACATAAAACCTTTGCAAAACACATACTAAAAATCTTTTTCGTAAAAAGGTATATATATATATATATATATATATACACCGTGGCAGAAACACGGCGACACGGCGACAATGTCGCAGAAACAGAAATGCTCTTGCAGAAAGATTTTGCTTAAGTCAAATAAATTTTGACATTGTGTAAAAAAAAAAAAAAAAAAAAGAGAGAGAAAGAAAGAAACTCAAAGAATGGTTCATAAACTGTTCTGCAAAACAAATTTTCGTTTCTGCAGAAATGATCGCCTCAATCCTGAATAAGGAGAGGAGATAAAGCGAATGTAACTCACTTGGGCTAGCTTTGATACGGCATGCATTAGCGATTCGTGATGCGGTGATATAATTCGGTGTAACGACACTTTTCACTGGTAACTTCTTCCCATCGGAACTTCATTTTCGTGATTCGAAACTTTGTTTTCGCGCCGTGCCTTCCGCTCGTGTCGTGTGTATTTATTGTATTGCAAAAAGATGTTTTTTCGAAAGAATGTGGCTTTGCGACCATTTTTCGAATTTCATATTTCATGCATTTTCAGATTCATGCATAACAAAATAGCTGCATCCAGCGATTTTTTTTTTTTTTTTTTTTAAATAAGTGCGTGATTGCTGCTGTACCGATTTTCATACAATTTCTTATTCACGCACGACAAATTAGTTTTATCTAGTGATTTTTTTTTCTTTTCTTTAATGTATGCGAAGCGTGCATACGTGCGTAGTAGTAAATACACGTAAACTTTTAAAAGCTGCATTAATTTTAATGTTTGGTTCAAACTATGTAATACATTTCACAAATATATACAGAAATAAGACTATCGGAAAATTTGTAACGTCTGTAGTTATACGCAAAATAAAAAATGAAGCTGAATGCTTACCTTGCTTCAAAAAATAGAAAATTAAGAAATTAATCTTAAATTACTTTGATTTTTAGCATTTTATATATTAGTAAAAGATCTTAGCAATAAATATTAATGGGTATCTTAAGTTATAAAACTGGTAACTTTTCTAATTTTTTTCTTTACTAATCATTAATTGTTTTAACTGTGATTAAAATTCTTAGCTTTAAATTTTGTTGTTTTAGCATATGAAGTCGTTAAAAAATATACTAATTTATTTTACAAAAATACTCTTATCATTAGTTTCTACAGCTTGTTCATTTCATTTTTTAAACATTTGAATTTTTAAAAAATGTTTATTTTTTTAATTGAAATATTGCAAATTAAATAGTTATCTTAAATAAAAATCAAATCAAAGGTTTTGTTGAATATCTTTTTTTTTTTTTTTTTTTTTTTTTTTTTTGTAAGCAAAAGGAATTTTATCTAATAGTAGTTGTTTTGAATAAATACTAATTAAACAGCAAATGCTTTTATTTATTTATTTTTATTTACTTATTCGTATAGATATCAATATCAAATATTATTTTTAATTGATTTCTATTTATTTCATTCATCTGTAATCATTATTTTCTATTATAGATTTTATCCATGAAATTTGTTACATTTCAAATTTCAACATTTCCTTAAAAATTAAATATTTCACTTGCCTCAATCTTTATGAGAATATTTTGACTATGTTTTGTCTATAATTGTGTTACTTAGATCTTGTATTCTGTTTTACTTTATTTATTTAAATGATGGTATAATTATACATTCTGAATTCTTTAATGTCAAATAACATTTTTTAGATTTCAAATACACATCTTTATGCTTTTTGTATAGGATAATATAAAAAATGAATCTTGTGTATTAGAATGTTATCTTGCATCTTTCTAATAATCTCAAAAATTATAAATGCTGTAAATTATTTATATTTCATTACAATATTCAGTATTCTATATTAATTTTTACTTTTAATTTTGAGTTCTGTATTAGTTTTTATGTTATTTGGTTTGCACCTTATGAAATAAGTGCATTTGTGTATTTAAATATATATATTTAATATAAAAAAAAAGTAATGAAAATTTAAAAGTATTTGCAACATTTGTTTAATTTAGACATTTCAGGATCTTCATTTTATGGTTTGAATTCATTGAATATTTTATAAACAACATTGTATATTAATGTGAACAAAAAATCTGAAGCAATTAAGATCAATAGATTTATTTTCACCTTTCTTAAAAATAAATAAATAAATAAATAAAAGTATTTTCTGGCAATAGTGCTGATATATGTATTTGTGCCTAGTTAAAATATAAGTACATTGGTTATACTGAATATTATTTACTATTTAAAAATAATGTATTTTGAATTCGTAAATGTTAACTTCACAAACTATTCCTGCAGGAAGATTTTGGTGTTGATGAAGCTTGTCGCAGAAAGCATAATAAATTTCTGCCACTGGGTATATATATATATATATATATATATATATATATATATATTACATATTTTTGAATCGGGCCGGGCCTGATTTTATCGCTTTTTGTCCGGGCCGGGCCTGGGCCGAATTTTTCGATTTCATACCGGGCCGGGCCGGGTAAGCAAACCTTTCCAACGGGCCAGGCCGGGCCCGGGCCTGAAAATTTCGGCCTGTGCAGACCTCTAGATGAAGGTCCCCTTTTACCTCTCGTTAGCAAGCGTTCACAAAAAACGATGTGTTCGCCTTTAACTGCATTTTCCAGAAATTCAAAGAAATCGCCTTATATTAATAACCAACAAACATGAAATAAACTCTTCTTTCAAAAAATGAACGAACTTTTTATATAAGTTTCCTCTACAAAATACTAGATATTTAAAATGGTATTAGTCTCCCTCCCCCTCTCACTTTTTTAATAGTTTTTAAGATTTGTTCAATTTCTTCAGAAATATTAGCGAGAAAAAATGCGTACTTTTTGTAAACTTCTCAAATCTTCGTGGATTTACTAGGTATCAAAATTTGAACATATGCATAAGAAATCAATTTAAAAGAAGTTTATAGGACTATCTAATAGTTTCAAATGCACGATTTTGTCACTCATGAACTTAATCTCTGCTATTGTTAATAGCATGTACACGAAAATTTTACTATAGCAAGAAAAACGCTTTAGACGAATAGATTAATTTGTTCCAAAATTATAGAAACAAAACTTCTTAGTTCAAACCATTTTTAATTTTAGAATATATATTCAAGAAATATCAACTGATATATAATGATCTGAAAGTGTTATATCTTGAACCTCAAATTAACAGCAATTTTACAATTAATGTGGAATAATAATAATTAAAGAAAATAAAATTTTAGATTTTTTTTTTCCTGCAACACAGATATTAAAATATAGGGATCTAACCGACAAGGAAAAAAACAAATAAATAAATATATGTTGAAACTTTATGAGAAATAAAAAAAAAGCAATAAAATAAAATACGGGAATTTGGATGGCAAAATATCTGTATTACAGAAATTACTTTATCTTTAAGAAATTTTATCTTTTATTTAATCAATTAAGGAAAAAAAAATAATTACAGCCTTTAATTATGTAAACAACATATACATCATAAAATTCAATCTTTGATTTATAAAGCTCAAACTTTATTAAATGTCTATGACAGAACTAAAAATAAATCTTAATAAAATCTTAAAACAGTTAAAAATAAATAAATAAATAAATAAATAAAAACTCATTTTTTTTTTTACATAGTAATATATATTGATAAATCTGAGGCATAAGTTTTTTTGCACAACAAATTAAACATGTTTATAAAATTTCTTGGAAATTATTGCGAATAAATACACTTTATAAATAACAGTTATATGGTAAGTTTCCTTATACAGAGGAGTGATTTTCAGTAAATCTGTCGACCATTTTTGAAGAGAGGGATTGGTTTAGTGTTTTCCGCACAATCCGAAAGAGGATACACAGCAACATTGTATTGGATTCAAAAGAAAAAAGCGTGAGAACCTTTTGTTACGTAGTACAATACTTCGGCAGCAGACGACTTCCTGCATTCTGCAATACTATAAAATACTAGTAGAACATTGCTTTACGCTGGTGCCACGATGCAAAGATATTTGGCAAGACCACCCAGAGCTACGGGAGATCCTTACCATACCCCATAGCCCTGAGGCAGTGTGACAAATTGCCGTCCTCTCATAAAAGTACTGGACATTTCATTTTGCTGATAAAGACGATGCTAATCAATGAAAGGATCTGCTATCACAGGACTATATTGATATCTTGCTCTATAGGCCTGAGTCTATGTTCACAGATTCTCTTTTTTCTTTAAAAATGAGATTCCGGTTATTTGCGAAAATGATTCTTATCTTTATTTTATAACTCTTGCATTGAAAGATAAACATCTTTAAAATATAAAAGATTAAATAAAGATTACTGGTTTAACACATGTTACACATAGATTAAACAGAATAATAGTATATTTTTTAATGTTTACTTATATTTTTAATATTAGAAATAAAAACGCATTCAGGTTATTGAAATAATTTCATATCGGAGATGCAGATTTTATATCAATGATTATTTTATTTTCAACACTTTCTGGGAAATGCAAATAATAATAATTAAAAATAAGTAAATGAAATAAAAAAATAAGGTAAATATAAATATAAACAGAAACAGAATAATAATCCTCCTTATTACAACAAGCTATTTAAATTCTCTCATTCTCTCTCTCTCTCTCTCTCTTTTTAATGAATATATATGTATCCACGAATACATCCACAAAAATTCAAATATACGTGTACTAAACTAAAGATTATTTTTCTTTTTTTTTAATATACAGCTAGTTTTAAAATATCATTTATGATACTAGCAAACAGGATTTAATTATTGGGATTTAATATTATACTTTTAAATCTTTATATTTTTATTTATTACTAGCCGCCTTCGGCGACCAGCTGGTTCGCGATCCCTGAAAAATCCGACTTTACGAAACTCCCGCTCGGTGGCGCCTTTTTCCCGTTTCAGGTCTCATAACAGCTTATCGATATATCGTGAAAATAGCTTATTGAAAGCGCAGTAAATTCCCGTGCGGTAACGCCTTCGGCGCCCTCTTCCCTTTTCAATATCTGAAACAGCCTGTTCGCTCACCATGTTATGATCTTTCAAATTTCTGACTTTAGCTAAGTCCCGCTCGGTGGCGCCTGCGGCGCCGTATAACATTTTTTTTAAAAGATTTGTGTCTGACTTATCTGTGGTTTTCTTCAAAACTTGCTTAATTCCGGGCTATAATATATCGTTAAAAATTATTAGTACGAAATGTGAGCGAAAATCTGAATTTGAAACTCTGTAAAATATAAAAGAATAAAATTGTTCTGGTTTTTCCGTAGTTTTCTCCGAAAGTTTCGTACAGAATTTGAACGGCTTATATCATTTTAATAGCCAGCAATAAAAATACTTTAAAATATCTTTTGAATGATGTATTATGTATTACAATAATGAATATCTATGATATATTTCAGACTCAAAATGGCTAATCTATCAAGGGCGATTAACGATTTCTATTGAAATCCATCTAAAATTTAAGAATTCCAAAACTGCTTTTTTATAACCGAATTCATAAAAAAAAGGGGAAAAAATCAATATTATTCTGTTAAAAGTAACTCATTAACAGATGAAATTGGTGAATGGTGTCATTAACAGATGAAATAAAAATGAATTTAAATAAATATAATATGTCTATTTATTTTATTTTTAAAGCTATACTTTAGATTTTTTAACTGCATACAGGTGAGCCATAATGACGGGCAATTTCGAAGTTCTGCTTTTGATAGATTTTAAATTGAAAAAATTCAAAAACTGCTTTTTTTATTTCCAGCATACTTTGTCACGTGGGCGAAAAACCAAAAGCAATTTTTCCCGACCTCTAGCACCTGGCACTGAAGAATCTTATTCTCTCTTCTCTGTCAAGGTTAGTTGCAAGAGTTTCAGAAACGTCGATTCAGAATTTCATCGAAAACTGCCGCGATACTGAAAATTAAAAAAATTATAACTCATTCAGTTTTTGAAATTTTCTCTCAATCTTTTGGGTATTCAATTGTTGAAGCGAGATCTATATATATAAAAAAAAAAAAAAAAAAAAAAAAAAGAAATGATTTATCTCTAAACGCTTTTGAGTTATAAAATGTTTTGTGAAAAAATCGATGTTTCGTAAAATCTAAAAATATGGATCGCTAATCCGTATTTTGTAAAAATGTTTATATGCTTCGAAAAAGGATTAAATGTCCTTTCCAAATATACCAGTTGTTAAGAAATGGAACAGTTATTCGGTCGTACAGGGCGTTTCAAAAAAGACAATCGAGAAAAAGAGAAAATTTCGACCCTTTTTAAAACATTTTTAAAAATATAAAAAATCCGTATTTAAAAAAAAAAAAATTGTACCGTAAGAATCGGTAATAAATGCTCTTTCTCGTGGTACAGGTGTATTTTCGATATTTCCAACAGATCGGCAGCGATCGCTTTAGAAAAACCCGCGAAATTTTTCTCTCTCTGCTTTCTCTTTTGAGGAACACGCTGAAGGGCGAAAATTACGATCCGCTCGCTTTTTAATTAGGCATTGGTCGATGTTTTAATTAATATCTCCGGAACTAATTAAAATTTTTAAATTCTATTTTCACTGTCAACTCGGGAAGGCTTCTGAGCACCCGTATGTCAAATTTTATACTTCTGCGTTCAGTAGGGGCTGAACGTATAGATGCACAGACAGACAGACAGACAAACATCTTCTTTTATTATTATAGATAGATGAAAGGCTTTCTTAAAACTTTTCTTAAATTACTCTTCGAACTTCCCTAGTTTTTCATAATAGGAGGTATTTCGGAAAAATTTGTGTTATTGAAATAGCATGGATTTGCTTGCATGAAAATTGAAATACAAAGACTGAATTTCATGTTCTATTGCGTCAAACAAAACTTGATATGTGAGAAGGCTATTATGATAAAGGGTGTTATTTATAGAGAATAAAACAGTTTTTCTTTGAATATTTAGTGTTAATTTTCTCCAAGATGAAAATCGTCTGCATTCATCGTGGTAGACAATTTTGACAAATTATTTGTACTGGGTGAATTTGTATAGGAAAATATACAAGAAAGTTTTGTGGTGGCCACAACACACTTGTTACTCTTACCCATAGGGTCGAGAAAGTATTGTTTTAGGGTCAAATTTTCGAACGTGAATTTTTGTTATATTTACATGTTCTGAGTTCCCCTGAATATGAAAATCATGTTTTTAGCGAATGGTCGGTGTGTCTGTCTGTCTGTGTGACTGTTATCAGCATATCTCAAGAACAAATAGTAGCAGAAATTCCAAACTCGGTATTCTAAATGTGCATCATATAGGGATGCTACACTAAACTTTTTGTTGAGATTAAGCAAATGGTTCGTGTACACGGACACTCAACAGTATTCAAACACATTATGTCTATGGGGGAAATTACAGCTAAGCAGAGTTTAATATCTATAGACTGCACTAAGCCAAATGAAACGAATATATATTTTGTGTAACCTAGATAGTTAACAGGGAAAAAATTTTTGTGTATGTAGGAGCCTCGCCTCCCCCATCGAGGGGAGTAAATTTTCATGATGGGTATCTTTCAAAAGAGCTTGCCTATACGAAACGAATGGGTTGAACCATCGATCTGCGATAATTTAAAAAAAAGTTATCGATTTTTTTTAATGTAATAATATTGAGAATAAATTCAACTTTTTTTTTTTTTAAATATATATATATATATATATATATATTTAGTGTTATATTACTTCTCTAATATGGAAACCGTGTGCATTATCATGGAAGATAATTTTTTTAAATAATAATTTTAATAAATTATTTTTACTGAGTGAATTTGTATAGGAAAATGTAGAAGAAAATCGTGTGGTGGCCACAACACACTGGTTATTTGTTGTTAGTGGATGTGCTTTACTAATAATATTTTACCATTTCCAGGAAAGCTGTTCCGGAATTGAAATAAATTCCTCATAGAGATATGGTAAATAATGTATGTTTTAAGCTAAATATTCATCGCTTGTTTTGTGTACATTAATGAAACGGGGGGTTGAGGTGGAAATGTGGGTGCATTTATGAAATAGGGGGTTCACACAGAGCTAATTATTATATAAAACTCTTCCTAAGCCTAATTTGAATTGTTTAAGATAGGTATGCATAACAGTACTCGTTATCTTACCTCTTAATCTCTAACCTGTATTTATAATATTAAATTTCAGGGTACGAGAAAGTAGTGTGAGTGACACTCCAGATTATTTTTTAAATGAGATTGAAAGGAAAAGAAAAAAAAAACAAAGAAGGATGTTGAAAGACAGAACTCACCTTTTGGAAAATCACAATGAATGATGACCTGGAAAGTCAACAATTTGCCTGTTAGGTTCGATCCATTAAAATTCCAAACGCTGCTATCATTATCAGTAATAGAACATGTTTGAGCAGGTTGAGTCGTACCTTTAAAGGTACTAAGTACTGTAACTTTTAGCGGCTCTTTCAATGATTTATTAGTTATAAACTTCAAATAATACTTACAGTCATGCCTACACTGAAACTCTAAGTGACAGTCGCGATCCTGAAACGAAAAGGCCTCGCTAGCACATGTGAAAGCATAACCGCTGGCTGGTGAATTGAAAGCCCATTCAATACATTTATGACTTATTAATTTTCCCACAGCTGTCATTTTTTGAGACTGCGAATAATACCGTCTTTTGAGATATTTATTCAATTTTGAATAATGTAAACGCGTTTCCAAACCTAGCAACAGGGAACATAAGCGAAGGGGAGCGTCAGTTACTCTACCGAAGAACTTATCTGGCCTTGGAACTAAGTTTGTGAATGGAAAAGTTGCTTGAATGCAACCTATCATTCAAAAAGCAGATAAAAAAGAAACAGAAATCAGATATATCTCTTTCAGTTCTAAGATGCAATCAGACGGAAGACGATATATTCTAAGATATAAGCTATTGCCGCTCAAAAGCGACCAAACGACTTCAGTAGGGTTGTTTTTAAGCATAAACGGAAGAACGAAATCCAGAAATGTAAACAACGGACCCAACATTTGGATATTATCCCTCCCCCCAAGGATGTTTAAAAGGGAAAAGAATAGAGGGTGTTCTGTAATCGCGATTCTCTGATTGGAGGATTTCGTTCTAAAGACTACCGTACGTGACTTAAACAGTCGAAAATGCGTGATTGACGAATATACGTTCGGCAATTTGTATCAAACGGCAATGTATCGTTTCCCGCATGAGAAACCTGTTTATGAGGTATTTTGTGAGTTACTATCGTATGGTTCTTCGTTTGATAGCGGCTTTAGTAAGACACTACGCTCTCGTTTTCCTTCTTTTGTCTTTTTTTTTTTTTTTTTTTTCCCAAGAACTAACTAGCATGTTGTGGCCACCACAAGACTTTCTACGATATTTTCCTATGCAAATTCACTTACAAGGAAACATTCAAACGTCTTCAAAAAATATAGAAAAAGAAAATGTATGTGATTCTACTCTTCAGAAAACACCTGAAAGTAAAAAAAATATCGGCTGAAACGAATTACAGCGAACACAAAAAATTATCAAAACTAAGCATACTTTAACAGGGAAGCAGCCCCCGCTCATCACTCTTGGAGTGATGTTGAGCGCTTCTAAGGGGACCACTCGCAGTTTATTCAAAAAAAAAAAAAAAAAAAAAAAAAAAAACATAAATGGCGATTTTACACTGTTAGGTGATTGATTTTGAGTACTTGGCGGAGAAGCAAAACACGGTTCTGTTCGTACACGGCAATATCGGTGCTAGCGAACTTATCGCCTAACAGCACTAAATCGCCAAATATGCTTAATTTTGATAATTTTTGTGGTCGCTATAATTCATTTTAGCCGATAATGTTTTCACTTTCTGGTGTTTTATGAAGAATAGAATCACATATATTTTTTGAAGACGACACCTTTTGAATGGTTCCTTGTTAGTACAAATGATTTATTAAATGCATGGGCAAGAAAGCATATTCTACACATTCTGCGAGAAAGAAGGTCTTTTCAAAATATTTTTAAATGCTTTATTTACAAATTAATTAATGTATCAAACAATTGGAAATGATATGTTAATTATATATTGATTTTATATTAATTGGAAATTACATTAAATAGAACAGTTAGTGGTTACCAGTGTTTAATACATCCTAAATTCATATCATATATCCTTATTTGTTTTCATTTTGCCCAGACAGCTCCTTTTGTCACTAAGCACCGTTCAAATGAAGCAACATAAAAATATCCCCATATTTGGAAATACTGGGCATATCTGCCAACATTCTAATTTATATTCCGTCGTATTATTAGCACCCGTCTTTCTTTAGAGCATTTCTCTTATTATTTAATCGTAATTACATTTGGAGAGAATTAAAAAGAAAGTGGTGTTGGAAAAGAGAGATTACAAACAATACTACGCAATATTAATTAGTTGCCTTGTTATGGATAGATAGATCTACGGGAAAAACATAGTGTTTAGAATTAGAAAAATATTCACCTTTATATGTTTTTTAGCCTGTATAGAAACTTTATATTCGGGAAGTAATTTTTGTGTTTCATTATTATCCTGATAATAGTAGCTTCATCGATAAATAATTAAATTTTGTTTGGATATGTATATATCTTAATTTTGGCACTCATTTACAAATTCTTCTCTCATATCTTATTTTCTTTTCCCGATAAATGCAAAATTAATATTCTTCTGCAGGATCTCACTATTAAAATATCCTAATGCATTAGGAATAATAACATACTCATACTGATAGATTATTCTGTGAACCACTTAAATTACAGTACACAAGAAATATCAAAACGAGACAACACGGAACTCCTGTGTATTGAGACAGATATAGAAACGAAACTAGAAGAGATAAAATTACGATAAAACGAATTCAATAAAAACACCGTGAAAAATGTCAGACAACTGATATTTATCTTGTCATCGTACAATAGGGTTTAAAGGTTGCTTCTCATAAAAAAAAAAAAAAAAAAAGAGAGAATAGATAAATGCAAGTTTCCCATAAAATGTGCAATGGAAAGTATTTATATAAAGTAATCGGATATATTATGAGCTATAGTTAAAATTTGCTCAAAGTACAGTCGGTAACAAAAGTATCCGAACACTAGCAAAAATTCCTACATAAAAAAGGTAGAGTTAATACCGTTCTGTTAAATAAATCCTTGTCGAATCATGTTCTTAGAAAGTACATGAACCGACTGTACATTTCATGTACCGTAAAACATCGTTTATGTGTCTTTCAAGGGACTGACGTAAAAAGACGTATAATCGAAATTTTAATAATAACACTTTGATTACTACAAATTTAACGATACTTAAGCAAAATTTGTATGAAAATACTAATTAACTAAGCTTATTGAGTTAGTAAATGTATATTAGACTTATTTTAAGACAATAATCTATATAAATAAAGAGAAGTGTCTGTGTGTCTGTGTGTGTATCTGCGCTCTGGTGCTCACACTACTAATCGCAGAGCCTCCAAATTTGGCATATAGGTACCTGGGACCCTGCAGGTGTGCACCTCATCGAGATTTTTTCGAATTTCGAATTTGAATTTTTTAAATTAATGTTTTTTTGAATTTAAATATTGGCTTCAATGTTTCATTTTTCAGAAATTTGTTTCTTTTCAAAAGTCTGAGTATCTTAGCAACGGCTATTAAACTATTTATTTATTTAAATTCATTTGAGGAAGAAATTTTTTTTATTACATTTATTGAAATCAAATAGTTATACACATACAGTAGAAAAAATTAAACTCATTAAATTTTTAGATTTTGGCATACAGGTACCTGGGACCCTGCAGGTTTGTACCTCATCGAGATTTTTTCGAATTTCGAATTTGAATTTTTTAAATTAATGTTTTTCCGATTTTAAATATTGGCTTCTTTGTTTCATTTTTCATAGATTTATTCTTTTGATTCCATCGTCTGCGTATCTTAGCAACGGTTATTACGCAACTTATTTTTATTTAATATATTCATTTGAAGGCGATTTCTTTTCTTTTCTTTTTCTTTTTTTTTTGTTATATTTAGTGAAAATAAAATCTTAATGCAGTAGAAAAAATTAAGTATAATTAGTTTTAAATTTAAAAACGTATTTATAACAGTTATGTTTAATTTTTATAGTAGAACAACTTCTTATTTTTCATTTTTTTATTAATTCCTTTATAAGAAAAAACTTTTATTCATTAATTATTTTTTATTTACAGTATTTATTGGGAAAAATGATAGTATATACATAGTAAAAAGGATTAAAATGTTTAAAATTTATTTGTTTATATATATATATATATTAATCTACATTTTATTTTATTTTATTTTATTACATTGGTCGGAATCAAATCGTAATATAGTGTAAATAGCATGGGCTATAAAATACATGGTTCAAAACTAAAATATTTAATAGATGCTGAGATACATCCATCTTTAAAATCGTAGTTCTTAAATAGTAGCAGTTCCCCCCTGTCGTCAATAAATATCCAGATTGAAGTGCCCGGGAAAGATCTTTCTGCAGGCATGGGAAACCTAGACCTGATGCAGTGCGGGTGGGAAAAGAGCTGCCGTAGACAGCGGGTACCCGAAGCAAGGTTTGGAGCAATTTTAGTTTCTTTTCTGTTCTTTTTTTTTAAGTTTTTTTCTACAACGTGGTGTAAAAAAATAAATATTAATTCAATTCTTTCGAAAATTCATTTAAATATAGTGACCAGTGAAGCGGGCGTAGCCTGCTAGTTATTAATAATAATAATAAAAAGATTTATTATAAAAAGTGAGAAAAATCATACTATTAATGCATGACTGGGTACTGGTACTAATTACACGTACCATGCATTGAGTAATATATTACATTTCTTAAGAACTATATGAACACGTTTTGAACATCAATTATATATATTGCGTAGCTTTAATAACAAGCATACGATTTATGTGCATGCAGATAATTATTTAATAACATTAAAAATATTTAATATTCGTCTCATTCGCTGCTTGTCTATGAGTATTAAAAATTCTGCTCTGAATTCAATACATTTTTTGGTCAGTATTCTTCTATCTTTCCTGTGTTCCTCCATTTAAGATGCTTTCTAGGAAAAAGCCTACTTATTTAGAAAGAAAAATAATGACAGGTCGAGAAATCTTGCGATTTTAGCAGAGTGGAAAATACGTATAACCGATATTAGCGGCGTATACCAGGTGTATAAACTTAAATCCGCTGTTTGCGTATAGATGGCGCTAGTGAATGTATTAACAGCGGACATTTAAATGTCTTATTGTTTTTGTATTAGTTTGACGTCTGTTCACATAAATCAGTGCAAATCGTTAGTGATTTCATATAAAAACATTAATTTTTCTTCGTGTAAACATGTCTCGTTTTGTACCAAAAAAAGAGCATATGCGGGAAGCTCTGCTTTTCTGCTTCAATTTGAAGAAATCAGCTGCCGAATCGCATAGAATGCTTGTGGAAGCTTATGGTGACAGTGCTTTGTCAGAAACAACTTGCAGAGACTGGTTTCGTCGGTTCAAAAATGGCTATTTTGACTTAATGACAAAGAGCGTGAAAATCGGCCCCGAAAGTTTGACGACCATGAATTACAGGCTCTTTTGGACGAAGATGATACCCAATCGCAAAAAATGCTTGCCAAGAAGTTAGGTGTCACTCAACCAGCCATTTCTATCCGTCTACATGCCATGGGAAAGGCCTTATTATCAACAAAGACATGACAAACTGATTTTTCTTCATGATAACGCGCCAGCACACACGTCAAAATTGGTCCAAAATTATCTCAAAACACTTAACTGGGAGGTGTTACCCCATCCCGCTTAATTCACCAGACCTGGCTCCTTCTGATTATCACCTGTTTTCATCAATGGGCCATGCACTCGCCGAACAGCACTTCGTTTCTTACGAAGACGTTCGAAAATGGCTGGACGAGTGGTTTGCCTCAAAAGATAAGGAATTTTTTTGGCGTGGAATTCACCAATTGCCCGAAAGATGGGAAAAATGTATAGTTAGCGAGGGAAACTATTTTGAATAAAATTTTGTTTTGCTTTATATAAAAAATAAATGTGTTTTTATTACTAAAAAACAGCGGATTTAAGCTTATACACCTGGTAAACGAAGAATTTTTGCATTAAAATGAATCGGGACTTTACTAAAAAGACTTATAAATGTAAAAGACGTATAAACGAGAGACGTATAGACGGTGCTTTACTGTATATATGAAAAACCCTTCCAAACATTTATATGGGTCATTTCACGTCAAATCAACACAAAGAACCTGTATTTTTAGCCTGACCCCGTCAGATTTTTATGAAACTGGGCTCATTTATTTGTACTATTGGGAAATGAATGCATACCAATTAATAAGTTCCTATCTCTTTGAGTTTTTGATACACAGAGCTGCAAAAATGGGTGAAAAATGCAAATTTTAATAATTCTTCTACTACAAATGTACCCATATTTTGTTCCCTAATTAACTTACAAGGGAAGTATGGATCAGTAAAATTGCTATTGAAACCAAACCAAGTCTAAATTAAAGAGCATGATCGAAAACATTGGGTACAGTACAAATTTGCTGCAACAACTCCTAACAGTTTTAGTTATTTCTATAAAAGCCAACAAAACACATATCGCAGTGTGAACGGATGGTGCAGTGGTAGCATGCTTGACTTCAGATACGGAAGTCCTGGGATCGAGTCCTTGCAACGACGTTTTGTATTTCAACTGAAATATTTATTTTTTACATTTTTAATTAAATTAAATCATTATTTTAAGAGAAAATATTAAATATATTACAACAAGTTTTTTTTTCAGCGCGGACAATTTAATATTTTTTAATTTTTTACCAATTTATTTATTTATTAAATTTAAAGAAATTAATAATTTAACGGGAAACATTTTTATATTACATTTACATAAGATATTGTTAATGATTACATTCAGATAAAATTTTGTTATTGATTATGTTTTATGTAAATTTTTAATTACTGTTTTTAAACGACGACATTAATAGCAAGAGTTAATCGTCTGCTCTCAATTATCCGCGATTGTAATGAAATGCTCGCCCTCTGGTGGGTTAAGGTGAAATTATCATACCACTGATAGCTTTCACGCTGAAACAATGATAGAACAACAAGAAAGCACGATAATAAATACACGTGGCAATTATTACACGTGGCAATATTTACTAACAACTGCAGTTGAGACAGCGCCATTTATCGATCATTACAAACGCGGATAATATTTATTCATGCACTTTTTTACATGAAAAATCGTGAATGAAATGTTGCTTAACTATTCGACGTCGCATTTAACTTCTATCTCAAATATTTTATTAAACAACTGTCAAATTTGGTGGTGTCGGAAGAACTGATAATAATATTGAACATAATGACAAATTTCCTCAAAATGATTTTACTAATTTGTAATTAATTTACATACCAAAAAATTCAAAATTTGGGTAAATATGAATTTTACAATATCAGTAATCTCGCCAAAAAGCCAAATATTTAACAAAATGCTCGTGATAAACAATAATTGACGGTGAACAAAATTGTAATTCAAATAATTGTGATCAATCTTTTTTATATATATTTCTTGTTCTAACTGTGAAAAATATTCATGTTTTCATGATTTTTCTACTTTTAATCATAATTGTTATAAATTAGAAACTATATTCGTAACTTTACACATGATTTTCTTTTTTATAAATAACAAAATAAAAATATATATTTCTTAAATTCATGGTCAATACTTTATTAATTGGAATACTTAAAAAAAAAAAAAAAAAAATCTTCTTAATGTAATAAATATCCTCTTTTAAATTAATAAATTAATATAATTATAAACGTAAAGAAAAAAAATTACAAAACGACCTTGCGGGGACTCGATCTCCGGACCACCGTATCATAAGTCAAGCACGCTACCACTACACCATCCGTTTTTACTACGGTGCATGTTTTGTTGGTTTTTATAGATATAACTAAAATTATTAGGGGGTCATATCTCGCCCCCATGGGGGTTGTTGCAGCAAATTTGTACTGTAACCTATGTTTTCGACCATGCTCTTTAATTTAGGCTTGGTTTTGTTTCAATAGCAATTTTACTGACTCATACTTCCCTTGTTAGAGATATACAATTGGTATCATTAGAAAGCTTATAATACAGGCTTTTAAATGATATGTCACATGCAATTAAAAAAAAAATTATGTTAAGGTAAAACATTATGAGCTTTGACCTTCAATATCTTAAAAAGTACACATTTAACTTTCATTTAAAAATTATATGTTATTCTTCAGTTTATTATGTATAATGCAAATTTCAATATAGGATGGCCATTTTTTTGTAAAAAGTACGTTATGTTAGTATGGAAATACAGGTAGAGTCGCATTTTAACTTACAACTCAGTATCCCATGGCCGTCCCATGTTGAAACTTACAATGATTATAGATAATAAATGCGAAAATAACATGTAATTTTTAAAAGAAAATTAAATGTGTACTTTTTGAGATACTGAAGGTCAAAGGTCAAAACGTTTGACCTTAAAATGAAACTTTTTAAAAGTTTATACATGTGATATATCTTTTAAAAGCCTATACTTTAAGCTTTCTAATGATACCAGTCTTATATCTCTAAGTTAATTAGGGAAGAAAATATGGTTAAAACTTGTGTTAGTATGAAAATACTGATAGAGGATTGGATATTAGTTTATAACTCAGAATCCCATGGTCGTCCCGTGTTAGAATTTACAATAATTATCGATAATAGAAGTAAAAATAATATATAATTCTTAAAAGAAAATTAAATTTGTACTTTTTGAGATATTGAAGGTCAAAGGTCAAAATGATAAAGACCCATATATATATATAGCTAGATTGTGGTGTTCATATAATGTATAGATTTATAGACAATACTGAGAACTACTCAAAATTTTTCGAGTACAATTTTTATATCGTATGTAATAATAAATAGAAGTGGTTTGCTAAATCTTAATATGTCCAAGAAAACTCTCAACACAAACTTTCATTGGCACAAAACCTCTAAATATAAATGTAGAGCTGTTAATAAGAATTATTTTATTAAAATAGAGATATTTATGAAAATATGATGAGTACAACGCCAGATTATTACTAATAATATATTTTTACCGAAAAATTATGTTAACATATTCCTGATAAGTATTTTCTCTAACTTTGTTATGCTACCTAATGATGCTAAGCATCATTTCGAAATCGGAAATAAAATTCTCCAAAGCTCATTATCTATATCTATACTGTGTGGACAAAAAGTCTCTGATACATTTTAAATGTTAACATTTAATCAAATAAATAGCGTACGAGAGTGCGATTTGCATTATAACGCAGTTTATGGTTTCTAGGATCAGAGAGGGTGAAAAAAAAAATAGTTTAAAAAAAATTTGGTTAGGTGACACATTTGCCCTTATGTTTTGTTTATACACATTTTTTATTTTATTTTTATTTTTTAGCTGTAGTCATCTCGATTCTCAGATTTAAACACTCTTGATTTCTTATTGTGCGAATATGAGAAGGAGGAAGTATATTCTTCCACTAGCTGCATCGGGTCGGGTAACCCGATTTTACCCGATCCGCGGTTCGGGTTGCATATATACAATCATTACCCGAATTTAAACATAGGCGAATTTCAGTACTCCTGATTCGCTGTTTCCTTTACAGTCGGCTCTGACGTCATGCTTTACATACTGAGAAACATTCTGTAGTAGAGATATTTCCCCTCTTACCTTTCGGTAAAATATCTTTCTTTTCAAAAACAAATCTGTTATCTTTATTTTCTAATAACGTTAAATCTACTTCAGGGAGTACTATTACTATAAGTAACAATTAAAAATTTAGAAGATTGTTACAGATAGATGAATTAAACGAAAAAAATTTGCAAAGCGACTCTATGTTTATACGATATTTTTCTAAAAATATTTTTTTTTACTTGTTAAATAAATATACACCACATTACTCGAGTTTAAATATCCTAGTAATTTTTATTTTTTATGTATTTTAAATCATGAACAATTTTGCGCTGGACGTAAAATTGCCTAATTATTTAAAAGCATTTAAAAATATGTAGTGGCGCCATCTCTTTTTCTATAGAATACCTATTTTATATTTGTATTTTAAATTATATTTCCTTCTGTTAATTTAATTAGGCATAAATTTGTGTACATTTTTTATTTTTAAAATAAGATTCTTTAAAAACCTTAAAAATATTATGAATAACAGTAGAATAAAAAAGTTATTTTACTTGTAAGACAATTAAGTTGTCTCAAAAGATTTATTTAAAAATATACATGGTGTAATGGATATGAATGTAAGAAATGCGCTATATCATTGTTCAAGTAATTATTTACTTAATAGTTTTCTCTTGAGATGTATTTAATTACGACATATTTCATTTATTACTATATTTCTCATGATAGTGTATGGTAAAATGCCGAGAAAGGCTGTTTGCTGTTTGAAAGAAATCAACTCTTTGCCTCTTGCAGCATTTATTTATTTATTTAATTTTATTTAAAATTATTTTTAAAAAGAAGAAAAGAAAGAAAAATTATTTAAGATCCATATGTTGTTATTAAACATTATTAAAATAAGAATTAAAGGTCTCCAAATAAATTAGCCTTCAATCCTCTCCTCCCCCACTCCCCTCATAAAAAACAAATTAAATAAATAGTGTATTAAAATGGTGTTGATATATATATTTATTTATTTAATTAATTACCTTTAAATTGAAATAAAAACATCCCTAGTTATTCAGTTTTTTTTTTTTTTTTTTTTTTTTAAATCAAAATATCTTTGTTTAATAGTTTTTCAAGAAGGCTTTTTATATTGTTTTAATTTGCAAAATTTGTCCAATTTATTATTTTCCAAATATATACTATGCATTGTAATCATGCAAAATTCGATTGTGAGATTTTGGCGCTTCTTTATGAGGCCTACTGAATTCGCTATTTTTAACAATATGCATCTATGTGCGTACGAGTGAACATGTTAGCATGCAAACACCATACCAAATTGAGTTAAACGTTGGTAGGTATGTTATAAGGTCATCGTCGCATAACCTGTATAGATTACGACGAGTATATGATTATATTCTTTTACAGAAAAATAAAATCTTTTTGTAAAAAAATAGAACCGACTCCAAAAAGGAACTACTATTCAAACAACTAAAAATGAAAGAAAATTGGTAGAAAATGGAACTGTAAATTGCGCCTAAAAGTATAAAATAATTTCCTTCGCCAAACAACCTATAACACTACAATTAATCATAACTTTTGAAGTCGGCGCAAAATTAAATAAAATTTAATTAGTTTTTAAAGGTTTGTCTTTAGATCGGTAGCAACAAATGCTGTTGTTTCGAATGATCCATTTTCATGTTTCCTTTATTATTTTATCACTGTATACAATTGGTCCATTAGTAGCATCTACATAGAACAGTGAACATTCTTCACATTGCGGTATTTATGTTTCTACGAAGTTAGAGTTTCCTTTGCAAATTTAGTATAACTTTGATAACTATCATCCTTGATGGCTTTTGGATTTGGTGATCAAAACGTAAGACAAAAATATACACGCAAGATGTATATTTTCATAATATATATTGTACGATGTGTTGTTTCATATTCTAGATTTCTCTCTTGATATACCTTATCAAAATAATCATGATATCCCAAAGAAATTAAATATGTTTGCCAGATAATTTTGCGATTTTTCTTTCACCAAGGACGCCAGATACCAGCATCTTCGCCAACTTTTGCTGCTTACGAAATCTTATTTGTTTTCTTGAATCAAATTAGTTCTCGGTTGCATTTTGCAGGTAACAATGTGAGATGTATATTTTGAATAGGATTTGATTTTTGTATTGAATAAAGGTATCAATTTTTATTTAATTTTGCGCCGACTTCAAAAGTTATGATTAATTGCAGTGTTATAGGTTGTTTGGCGAAGGAAATTATTTTATACTTTTAGGCGCAATTTACAGTTCCATTTTCTACCAATTTTCTTTCATTTTTAGTTGTTTGAATAGTAGTTCCTTTTTGGAGTCGGTTCTATTTTTTTACAAAAAGATTTTATTTTACTCTTTTCAGTGAAAACTTATTTATATAGCAGAGCATCAGAAGACGTTCGACGGAAGTTTCACAAATCACAAGTTCCAAGAAAAGTGACATTACTCAAAAAATGGTTTATGTCACTGAAAAATACATGAAATGCACCCAATGTGAACAAAAAAGTTACATCTCCATCTAGAAAGTTATCCACTCGAGAGACAGTTGTGCCAGTTGTTTTATAGTAAAGTTATTTTTAAGTTGATTTTTCTCAAATGCTGCATTTTTAAGTTGTGTTACTTTTCTTGCCTTTATCGGATATGAGCAAAAACCTATCTGTTGAACGAACATACGTTAAATTAAAAAGTCTTTAGAATTGTAAAGGACGGATACGCTGTATTCGTAACCGAAAATTCTGTTCGGCATATATATTGAACTTTACAGTGAATACGTGTCACCCGCTGCGCTGGAAATTGCGCAGCGTAAAGTTCAAAGAAAGAGCAAAATATGCATTGCAGCTGACGGATAGAATTTTCAACATCGATACTTACATACTGCTTTTACCAGTGTAGCTGCATGCGTTCAGCAGTTAGAGTGAGAACAGACTTTTGTGAGTATCCTGTAATTTGTTTATATCTTAATGAAATCATAATAAAACCTATTTCAGGCCAATATCATTACGACAACAAAAAAGTATTAAAATTAAATCATCTCTTACGAAGTTATAAGCTAACAAATTTCAACAGCAACAACGAGAAACATGGTTTGCATTGAGAACCTCTTCCTTTATGAAATCGGTTTAAAACGTGTATGTGTTAATCGATGTGACCGCTTACAATAACCATACATTGAATTTTACATTGCATAAATGTCACCCGCTACGCTACAACATATGCAATGTCGTTCAAGTGTGCACAAAATAGGAAATTGTGAACAAACAAATGCACGTTTTAAGCATTCTGTTTTTAGCAATTATGTCTAAACTATCTTTGCGTACTACATCGATGATGCTCTGCAATTTTATAATTCACTTTTTTCCCCTGTCTTGAAACGTTTCCGAGATAGGTTCGCTAACTCCACTCTATTCCACCAGGTTGCACTTTAGGCGGTTGAATCGTGTAGCACATGTCCACTTAACTGACTTTTTTGGGCACCCTGTATTTTTTTTGTGATCGCAAAGATCTTACAATGGGATTTATTTCAGACCAAGACCTTTACAATAAAACAAAATGTATCAAAATCGGATCATCTGTTCAGAAGTTATGAGCTAACAAACAAAAACAAAAACAAAAAACATATGCTTTGAATTGAGAACCTCCTCCTTTTTGAAGTCGGTTAATTAGAGCATCTCTTACGAAGTTATAAGCTTACAAACACCGACAACAACACATAGCTTGAATTAAGAACACCCTCCTTTCTGAAACTGGCTGAAAACGACTTTGCGCTAATCGATGTGACCGCTTACAGTAACAGTACTTTGAACGACAGAATATACGTGTCATCCGCTACGCTGCAAAGTGTGCAACGTAGTTCAAGTGTGCATAATGTAGGAAATAGCGAACAAACAACTGCACGTTTTAAGCGTTCTATTTTTAGCAATAATGTCTAAAAACTGTCTTTTCGCAGTAAATCGAAGATGCTCTGCAACTTCGTAATTAACTTTTCTCCCATCTTGAACCGTTTTTGAGATAGGAGCGCTAATTCCGCTGTTTTTCACCAGATGGCGCTTCATTTTCTTTAGATTGTAAAGAAGTTATAATGGGACCTACTTCAGACCAAGATCTCTACAACAAAACAAAAAGTATCAAGTAACCGTATTTTGAACTATATAGCGTATGTCTCCCCAGCTACGCTACAACGTGAGCAATGTAGTTGAAGTATGTATAGTGTAAGAAATTGCGAACAAAAAAATGCACATTTTTAGCATTGTATTTTTAGCATCAGTGTCTAAACTATCTTTTCGTACTAAATCGATGATGCTCTGCAATTTTATAATTCACTTTTTCCCCCTGTCTTGAACGGTTTCCGAGATAGGAACGCTAGCATGAATGTCTAAACTATCTTTTTCTACTATTGATGATACTCTTCAACTTTCTAATTCACTTTTTTCTTTAGCACCGTTTTCGAGATAGGAACACTAACTCCGCTATTTTCCACCAGGTGGCGCTGCAAGCGGTTTAACATTGTACAGCATGGCCACTTTGCTATACTTACATACCATTTTTATCACTATAGCTGCAGCCGTTTAGCAGTTAAAAGAGTTGGGACTGATTTTTTGGGGCACCCTGTATTTTCTTTAGATCGTAAAGATATTACAATGGGACCTATTGTAGACCAAGACCTTTTCAACAAAACAAAAAGTATCAAAATCGGAGCATCCGTTCAGAAGTTATGAGCTAACAAACATAAAAAAAACATACGGTTTGAATTGAGAACCTTCCTTCTTTTTTTGAAGTCGGTTAATAAAGAAAAACCTTTATAATTATGCTATATAGATTCTAATTATTTGAAATGTGTTAACATTAAACTTCATAATCGATTAAGGTAAATTTGAATAGGCATGTTACGAGTCATCGATGCAAGAAGTATATAAGTTTTCATGCATGCAGAATATATATGAATATGCTGTGATTTTCAGTAACATTTAAACTGAATTACAATAAGTGCTATGTATGTGTGTATTTTTGGTATTTTCAGGTTATCTATTAATTGCTAAATTTTTATAACGTTATTAAATTCTTCACATATGTATGTGTGTGTGCGCGTATTACGGAAATATAAAATATCGTCCTTAAACGTTGCCGTTTATGAACTCATTTATGTAATATCTTTCTGCTAATATTGGTTTATTATGAAAAACAATATGCTTAATATTTATATTTCTTTTACAGGAAAGTGTGAAATAGTTTACGTACATCACATCCCATTGGAACTAATTATATTAAGTTCATTAAATTACTAAAGGGATTAAAACTGATATACGTTTGAAAATTTTACTGAAGAATGGTAGTTACTGAAAACTGCTTGCTTGATATTGTTATTCTTTTAATGGGACGCACTTAAAATTAGAATACATTACCTTCTATTTTCAAAATATCTTAATTTCCCTCAGAAGAAATATTCAAACACCATATTACATTTTTCCATTTTTTGGTATTTTACTAGATTATTTAATGACTATTTTTTTTTTTTTTTAAATAATTACAATAATTTTCTTAAATAATGTATGTTCGGGAATTAAAAATGAGCAAATTAATCTTTTCTTTCTTTAAGTAATAACTTAAAGTGTGTTCATTGAAGCGTATGTACACATTACGTTCATTAGGATATCAAATGTTGTCTTGGAAAATGTAAATCATTTATTTAACACAGTAAAAGTATTAATATGTAATTTATTTTTTAATAGTAAATTTACGCAATAGTGACAAAATATTATCAAATTTGCAGCGCATATCACACATCAATTAAATAAATTCAATTATTTTACTTTAAATTTTTTAATTCAAACTATCATGATTAATAGTTATAAATTTTTTATTTTATGTTATTTCTTTTAAATTAGCATATAATCTGTACATGTATATGTGTGGAATGTCTGTGTAGATTGGGGGGGGGGGGGAAGAAACTGCTTCCATCAATAAGTAAACTAAAATTAAAGAAAAGTTAAATCTTTTAGTTAGTTAATGGATTAACAGATGGCGCTACCTGTAATTTGTTCAAAGATTAAAAATAAGACAATTTTATAATAATTTTCTAAATATATAAATATAGTATCAGGTGGGTTGTGGGCGTTTAATTACTTTAAGAATACTAATTCTATTATTTACTTAACTTTTAATAAAGAATTAAAATATTTACAGTTATGTACATAGAAGTTAATGAGCATTTAAAATCAATTATCAAGCAGCAATCAATAAGTCGTCAAATTGATTATATTTCGTCACGTAAGTAAATCATATAAAAGTAGAGTCAAAAGTCTAAGTTTTCGTTGAAATGAGAACAGTTTTAAGAACATCCCGTTATCACAACCGTCTGTCGTGAATAACGTAGCGAGGCTCGGTTCTGCCTCCGTCAAATCCTAACAGTCGTCTCAACGAGGTTCCAACGTCGACACATCCAGATCCGATCGTCAACTGAGCTCTCTCTACTAGCGTCTCGCCGCAGCGCCGGCTCCCTACGGAAAAGTTGAATAAATTGCCTTGGCAGGTTTGGCATGCTGTATTTGGCGATGCAATTCTGAAGGGGTGAGATGTGTATGGTAGTTCATATTGAACTGAATTATTTTCGGAAGCTGTTTAACAATTATTGATAATGAATAATCTAATTTCTTATTCATCATGTGATCAGATTACTCATATTTCATCTCTTAAAGATTTAACCAGAAATGGACTACGTCACTGGAGCCTAAAGCAGTTGCCCCTTACGGCCCTGCCTTAGTCAGACCCTTTATCAGAATAAGAATATATGATTTAAAATCTTGATTAATGTAATACAACATAAATGTGAAAAAAATTACATATATGTATATTTGTTAGAAATAAAACCAATATCAGATTGTAAAAGTTTTGAAATAATTTATTATAATCTTAATACAATGTTTTTTTTTTTTTTTTTTTTTTTTTTTTTTTTAACCTATGTGACTTGTTTGATCCACCTTCTTTTTTTATTTGTGAAACTTTTAATACCTCTACCCCTGATTTTCCTACAATAATGTTTATGGGGGAGGGGGAGGGAATAATAAATTAAATACTACAGTATTTTTTATATCTTTAACTTATCTCAAATAAATTGAAAACTGCTTTTAAATTTAGAATTGACTACATTTATATGTTCTAAATTATATGTATAATAAAGCTACAAAATAAAATCTGCTATATCAAAGTGAAAGAAATAGAAATTTTGTGGTCCAATAATATAAAATGGTAGATAAAGATTAATATATATATATATATATATACACACAACAGTGGCGGCTCGTGCACCGAAAATTGGTAAAGAGGCACACTGTATTTTACACTGTATTCATTTATAGAATATAAATTCACATTTAAATAAGTATTTTTAGTTAAGACCATGCTTAGTAAAAATTATGATTAAAAATATTTAAATATTATTTTTGAGCTCTTCACCTATTTTCGGTTCATGAGCCGCCATTGACACACAAGAGAGCACATTTTATACTTATTTTTACTGCATATATCAATTCTCTTAATGAAACAGCGTAAACACTTTGAGTTTACATAAATGCAAATTGTCTAATTATCTATACATTTCTTTTTTATTTAATACTAATTCCTGTGAAGATAAAAAAAAAAAAAAAACATTTTTATGCGAGTTATTTAAGTTAATTTATTAATATGAAGAAAATAAGAAAACCCCTCAAATTGTAAAAGCATTCAACAATAATTTCAACTTTAATAAAGCATGAAATTATTGCTTTAATAAAGCACCATCAGACTAAAAAAAAAAAAAAAAAAAAAAACCAGGCAAATGTGCAGCATGGATGCATCAGCACATTGCAGCAATTTTTCTACAGACTCTTTAAAATTCTGTTTCTGAATGTGGGATTATGCCTGAGTGAGATGTTCTCTGAGCAGTCTTTTTAAGGTGCCCTAGCACATCTAATGCGAGTTTCTGAGAAGACCATGGACAAACCTAGCGCCTACCATCTATCAGCTTGGACGACAGAATCTCTTTGCCAGTGCAATAAATTTAGAATAAGAAACTTGTTTGAAATACAGATTTCAAATGCTAAAAGGACTTTTTTAAATTGATATTTTGGTAGTATTTTTTTTTTTCTTTCCATATAAATAAAAATTTAAAAAAGATTTTGGCAACAAATTTTCGTCTGTAGTCAAAGTCTGACTATAGCACGGAAACATGGGGTCCTTGCTCTGAGCACCAAAATAAAGTACTAAACTTCCTTAAAAATACATTCATAAATGTTTGTTGAGACTAATTTAAAAAAATAAATAAATAAATAAAATAAAATATTTAATAAATTTAAACAAGTTTAAATAGTAATTAAAATTTAAATAAAATAATTTTTGTTTACTATTTAAACATAAAAATAAATATTTTACACGCTTAAAAATTCTATTTTAAATTTTTATTGTAATCCAAGTTTTTTGTAAGTAAGTAAAATAAAAAAAACTGTAAAATACATTAAAAAAAAAAAAAAAAAGGCAATAACTTTAAATCTGTATTGAAGATATTTCAAGGAAAATGCAGTTTCGTTTCTAAGGAATTTTTTTAGCCCCCCCCCTTTTTTTTAATTATCTATTAATTTTCCTAACAAAAAAAAAAAAAAAAAAAAAAAAAATTGCTGTTTTTTAATAAAACTTTTTTACCTGGTCTATTTCTTAAATTCTCTATGTAGTGTATTATTTCATAAATTGCAGTTATTTTAATAAAATATGGAACAAATATTTATGGGGGGGGGTTGTCATTTGAAACATCTATGCGTTAAAGGAATTTTAAAAAGAAATATATTTAACAAATTTAAACAAGTTGAAATAATAATTAAAATTTAAATGAAATATTTTTTGTTTACTATTTAAACATAAAAATAAATGTTTTGCAGTTTTAAAAATTCTATTATAATTCTTTATTGTAATCCTTTTTTTTTTTTTTTTTTTTTTTTTTTTTTAAGCTAAGTAAAATAAAATAAACTGTTTAATAGATTTAAAAAAAAAAAAAAAAAGAAATGTAATAAATTTAAATTTGTATTGAAGATATTTTAAGAAAATGGCAGTTTCGTTTTTAAAGATTTTTTTTTTTTTTTTTTAATTATCTATTAATTTTCCTAAAAAAAAAAAAAAAAAAAAAAAAAGTTATTTTTTTAATGAAACATTTTACCTAGTCTATTTTTTAAATTCTCTTTGTAGTCCATTAATTCATAAATTGCAGTTATTGTAATAAAATATGGAGAGAACTATTCAGAGGGGGGGGGGGAATCTTTGCATTAAAGGAATTCTAAAAAGAAGTAATTTAAATAACATATTTAATAAGTTTAAATAATAATTAAAATTTAAATAAAATAATTTTCGTTTACTATTTAAACATAAATATTTTACAAATTTTAAATTTGTATTGGAATCCAAGTTCTTTTTTTTTCTTTCTTTTTTTTTCTAAACAAAATAAAAATTAAACTGTATAAGAGATTTAAAAAAAAAAAAAAAAAAGCAATAAATTTAAATCTTTTTTAAAATTATTTAAAAGAAAATGGCAGTTTCTTTCTTTCATTTTTTTTTTTTTTAAATTATCTATTAATTTTCCTAAAAATACTGTAAAATAAAAATAAAAAGGGGTGGGGATGTTTTTGTCATTTGAAACATCTTTGTGTTACAGGAATATACATATATTAGGAAAATGTGCCAAAAGGGTGATGTCTCGCCAAAGTCTGTTTAACTTGCAAAAATCCAAGTCTGTACGCATGCTCAGTTAGCATATTTGTAGGGAGCCGGCGCTGCGGCGAGACGCTAGTGCTCTCTCTGGAAGGTGCTCCATCTGCGGGGATGCGCGCACACGCAGGAGATGACGTCCTCCTGACATCATGGCTACGTCATTCTACGCTTGCGGCTACGGTGCTGGTTTCAGAATCGAATGTTAGGGAAAAGGAAGGTGTCTATACTTCACTCGGCCATCCTTCCTCGACTGGACCTCCAGGCGATCACACTGAAAAAAAAAAAAAAAAAAAAAAAAAAAGCAACACAAAATAATAACATAATTATTTACAAATTTTTACAAATCCTCAAAATCTGATACTTTTCCTTTTAAGTTATTCCCCATTTGAGGAATTCAGCTTTTGCAGATGTGTAATAGGAGCCTTCATGGCATCCATTTCTATATTTTTTATCAATATTTTCAATATTATCATTTTTCATTTTTGCTGTTATAACGTTACAAAAGGAGGTCAATTTTGGGTTTACGGCAACTTGGCCGCCCATGACATGAGTTTTTGGTCGATGTCTACTACACTTGCATTTCGATCTATTTTTCTTTTTAACTCTAGAAAGTTGTTTTTTATCATGTGTACTTAAATCTTTACTTTGGGGTTCAAAATTATTTTGGGACTCGAAGTTATCTTGGGACTCGAGTTCGAGAACCTCTAAATGATAATTTTCAGTTTTAATGTTTATAATGCTATGCTACAGAAGCCTTGTTCGTCTATGAAGTCTATCGTACCACTTTTATGTGTAGGGAAAACTTCTAACTGTATTTGCACAGCTTTGGGAAATAATATGGCTATTTCACTAATTGTGGTCGTCAATGGAAGCGATGGGATGAATAACTTTTCCAAATTTACACTGGCAGTCTTTTCTTTTGGGATATTTAGTCTTTTACACTCGATGGAATTTATCTTAGATGGCTTTTCTCTGGATTTCTTCCTTTTAAGGAGTTTGGAATTTTTGTCAACTTTTTCTTTTAACTTTTCCAACTCTTCGGCTAACTGTGAAATTTTTTAAACTAGGGCCTGTTTTTCATCTTTCTTCGAATAAGTGTTTTCAAGGTTTAGCGACTTCATTCGGGAAACATTCGTCCGACTTCGTCCCTTTCAGCGCGGCTCCTCCTCTTCATCACCATCATCATCTGTCTGGAAAATGCTCGTATGACTCTGTTTCTGTCGTGGAGGCTCCTCTTCTTCCTCACTGTCATCATTTACACTAATATCGTCCTTCAAAAGCATCTTATCGTCATCACTCTCGTCGTTTTCGTCTTTATCGTCATTTTCACTTATGGCTTTTTCGGGAGATTCTAATGATTTTTTGACAGCATAACAAGGTTAGGGAGTTTTAATTTCACACTTTTCAACACTATTCACTGTTTCATTTATTTCTAGGGATTTTTCAAAATTTTTGTTCTTAAAGTTAATAGGGGCATCAACAACAACATTCGATTTAATTTCACTTTGATATTTATCTACAGGGAGTACTGTTACTAAATTTACCTCTAGAGAATTACACTTATTTTTTTCAAAAATACCTTTTTCATTAATTGTTGTTTCACCCAACATCAGTACATTCATGCCGATAACTACATCATACGGTATCATATTATCGTGTACAACACAGATATCAGTTTTACTTTTAAAATCATCAACTTTAAGATCGGCGTCGAATGAGCCTAACGGCTTTATTGAACTTTTCCCGATCCCCTTCAAAATAGTACTCATAGTATTTAAATTTTTTACACTTAATTTGTCAAAAACACTTTTACGCAACAATGTTGCTTCACTTCCTGTATCAATGATTCCAATAAAATTTATATCATTTACTTGTATAATTTTACTCATATTTTGATTTACACTAATACATAATGTTTCAACTTCTGGTTTTGAACCTGGGCACTCCGAACTTTTATGCCCGTACTGCTTGCAGGAAAAACATTTAAGGCCTTTGGCCTTATGAGGGCAATCTCTAGATAAGTGGTTTTTTTCACCACAATTATAACACAATTTATTATTTACTTCATTTCTAGGACTAAATTTTTCATGTACGTTATAGGCTATATGCTTCGGTTTTGTGCTATATTCTACTTTATGCATTCTATCAAATTTATGTCTAATTTTTTCACTATCACGTTTATACATTTCATATAATTTAATTTTATCTTTAAATTCACGAATATCTTTAGCACCATAAAGAATTAGTTTATTTTCACTTTTATCGTTTATCCCTTGGATCACATAGTGCATTAACGCGGCATCTTCAATGTGCCCGTTTTTACTCAGCTCACGCATTTTGAAAAAATATTCTGTAACTGACTCATCGCCTCTTATTTTCCTTTTATTTAATATGTCATGCAAAGAGGCGGAATTTATTTCTGTTTTAAACTCCTCAATGAGGGCATTTTTTAATTTTTGATAATTTAATAGTCCTTTTTCAGACTTAAGAAAGAGAAGAGCGTTTCCGCTCAATGATCTTTTACAAAAAACAATTTTTTGTAGTTCATTAAGATTAAACATCACTGATAATTCCTCAAATTCGTTAAAAAACTCAATAATATTTTCATGCGGTTCGCCGCTAAATTTTGAGATATTGTACTCAAAATCGTTAAATGAAATAACTGCACCATGTGTTCCAGAACTCTTAATATCATTACAGTTAGTTTCACATTTTTTATCCTTATTATAATCATTATCATTATCATAGCACTTATTTTTACTCATATGGCATTTATCACTATTATTTATACGACATTCATTATCATTATTTATATGGCATTGCACTGAAGAGTCAGTTTTCTCGACGTCATTATCACTACTTTCGTTTTCAGAATCGTCATCTTCCGATTCATTGTCGGAATTTTCCTCTTTGAGTAACTCTATATCGTTTAGTTTTAGTAACAATCTATTAAGTATTTCTTCTCTGCTCCCATCAAAAGGGACGTTTAATATATTACAGATAATGATTAGTTCATTAAGAGAAAAATTGTCATCAATTACTTTTTGTTTTTTATATAATTTTCATCATTTACGGCAAAATTAAATCCTGAAAACTTTCTTATTTTGCATCGGTTTTCTTCTGTCACCTATATCATCAAATAAAAATCGATGCAGAATTTTAATCTTATTGTAGCTTTCCGTCCTCAGTGCAGAGCCAATTTTGGGAATATCCCCAAGAGAAGCCATTTTATAAGAAGATAAAATGTACGTACCTGTGTAGAGCCGAAACAGCTGTTGTTTTAAATTTTATTTAAAATTTCCATTTAGTCGACTTGCTGTTTTAATCCTAGAGAACCCTGAAGAACAAATTTCACACTTTATAACTCCTTTATTCACATAGTTGTAGAATGGCATATCATAACCAATTTGGCACTCATTTGTAGAAACACACACAACTAGTTGAATCACGGTTTTAAGAATAAAAAGTTCAGTCCAACAAATGTTTATACAGTTCATCCACTTAAAAAAAAGTTCACTTTAAAAAAAAAAATAAATGTTCTGTTCTTTATCACGTTCAATCCAATGTTTAAGTTAAATTAAGATTTCGATTTCACGATTCATTCTTTATACAAACATTTACGAGCGATCAAAATTTATATTAACTAAAAATTAACGTTCAATCAAAATTTACTTTAAATTAAAATTCGCGTTCTTCCCACTTCTGATATAGTATCAGGTGGGTTGTGGGCGTTTAATTACTTTAAGAATACTAATTCTATTATTTACTTAACTTTTAATAAAGAATTAAAATATTTACAGTTATATACATAGAAGTTAATGAGCATTTAAAATCAATTATCAAAGTTCAGCAATCAATAAGTCGTCAAATTGATTATATTTCGTCACGTAAGTAAATCATATAAAAGTAGAGTCAAAAGTCTAAGTTTTCGTTGAAATAAAACAACGTTGAAATGAGAACAGTTTTAAGAACATCCCGTTATCACAACCGTCTGTCGTGAATAACGTAGCGAGGCTCGGTCCTGCCTCCGTCAAATCCTAACAGTCGTCTCAACGAGGTTCCAACGTCGACTCATCCAGATCCGATCGTCAACTGAGCAGGGTTGCCAGGTCATAATTTTCATACGAGGCCAAACTTTCTCTGAAATAGAGCCAAATGCTAACTAAATAAAGCCAAAAAAGAGCCAACATCAATTTTGCCAACTTTAGGGATTCGTCCCTACGCGTAGGGACTTTTATCAGTTTTCTTCATCGTGTAGGAATGCAGTAGGGACTTTTTGGATGTAGCCTTTCTCCTCACGACGTCCTCAGGATATTCTGAGAATGAAAGTACATCATACGGACATCTTCGACACTAAAGTGAGGACTTTTATCATTAATGTAGGGATATTGAGTGGTCCGTAGGGAACGTGGCAAAATTTAAGTTGGCATGTTGGTAACACCAACCTACATTTTAAGATTCAAAGCACTGTCCGGCGACATTGTAATCTTGTTTTATGAGCTTTAATTGTTCTTGTAATACATCCTTTTCAAAAAATGAAACATCGGCTTACAATTTTTTTCATAAAATTTCTGAATTATTCTATTTTGAAGGCTTCAAAATCATTTCGTTTTCAGTGCAAATTGAAGCAGAAGCTTATTATGTTGAGTATGAGATTTAAAGTTTCGAAAAGAAAAACAAATCTTGAAACAAGGTGTTGCATGCATTGATACAGTTTAAATTGGCAAAGTAATGTATACAATTAGCCAATAAATAGGAGGAAGAAATTTAAAATATAATATATATTTTTTAATGTAGTTACATAGGTCATATAATGTCGCGTTCAAACTAAATATACAATCACACGTGAAAACTTATAAAAATATTTGTTATTTTAATGAAAATTTACTTACTAAATTCTAAAAATAAAATCTCATAATTATTGACCGAATACTATATATATACACACTGGGAGCATTAAAAACACGTGGAAAAGAGAATGTCATTCGCGAGTGATTTTTACACTAATTTTGGAGAAAACAATAGTTTTTGTGAAAAATAATTTACTCCATTTTCTTAGTATATTTTTTTCCATTTCCATATTTTCCTCACCAAGGAAAAAAAAAAAAAAAGCATTAGCGTGTTAATAGATATATTTTCTTTTGAATGAAAGAAATACTTTCTAAAAGGAATTGTAAAAAAAAAAAAAAAAAAAAAAAAAAAAAAGAAAGAGAGAGAGAAGGTTTGGGGGGGGGGGGGGACAGAACAAGAACAAAACAATTTTAAACTGAACTATGCTAAATTACAAGATACTTTAAAAGTATAATTAATTCAGTAAAAAATAAAAATAAAATCATTGGAGGTATGATCATCTTAATATTTCTCTTTTCTTTTAATTTATTGGACCATCCTTAGGGGTGCGCCCCAGGCCGTCGCCAATTATCCATTGTGCTGTACAAGTGCGACGTTACACCCAACCAACCAACTTTTAATTTATCATTGGTAAATATCTTAAAGAAAAAATAAAATTTTTCCCAAAATAATACTTAAGAGAAATGGGGCCAAATTTGGAGCCAAATACTCTCCGAGGCCAAACCCAAAATTTCGGAGCCAACCACCTTGATTTGGAGCCAGTTCGGCTCCAAGGAGGCCAAACTGGCAACCCTGCAACTGAGCTCTCTCTGGAAGGTGCTCCATCTGCGGGGATGCGCGCACACGCAGGAGATGACGTCCTCCTGACATCACGGCTACGTCATTCTACGCTTGCGGCTGCGATGCTGGTTTCAGAATCGAATGTTAGGGAAAAGGAAGGTGTCTATACTTCATATATATATATAATAATAATAATAAATCCCAAATTTGTAATCAATAGGAAATAATAATTGAAATAAAATAAAAGATCATTCAGAACTAATTATTAAGTCAGCATGTATTAATGTATTTTTAATATCAAAATTCGAATAAAAGTTGGATAAAACTTAAATCTAAAATAATTTTATATTTATATAATTAACTTTGACTTAATATTTAATATTCTTTTTAAAATTTAGAATATAAAATTTTACAATACATTAGAATAAAATTACAAATAGTAATACTTACGAGCAAATAAATTTCTCTCCAGAAGGATTTGACGATCTTGAGTTCCATTTAGTGTTTGTCAATCTGCCGAATTCTTCAACCCGTACGTTGCAGTCTGCAAAATTTTTAATGTCGCTGCGTATCGTCAGGGCCCGACTTAGACTACCTCGAGCCCCGGGGCAAGCTTATTCTGGGGGCCCCCCTTGCAGTGACATAAGAGGTCTTTAGGTTGCAAAATTTCTGCTTATGCCTGTTGGGGGGCCCTTCCAGAAGGGAGGCCCAGGGCAACTACCCCGCATGCCCTGGCGTTAATCAGGGTCTGCGTATCGTAATGATATTCGCCGAAATTGATTGAATTTCATTAGAAAAAGAAGATGGCAGTTTTCTTTCCGAAAAGACGGACATTTTGTTTTAATTGTATAAAACAAGTACAATTCAGTATATGGTCTGACGTCAGAGCCGACTGTAAAGGAAACAGCGAATCAGGAGTACTGAAATTCGCCTATGTTTAATTTCGGGCAATGATTGTACATATGCGTTCGGGTTCGGGTCGACAATTTTTTTTTTTCTCTGTTCGGGTCGAGTTGTCTGATCTTTTTTTTTTCGTGCGGGTCGGGTTGACTGAATTTTTTTTCTTGCGGGTCGGGTTCGGTTTCGGGTCGGGTTTGGTTTTCAACAAGTCGGGTCGACTTGAGTAAACCTTTCAAAACATTTTTTACAATTATAAACCTAAATTTATAGGCATATTTATAACTCTGTAACTTATTTGAACATTCTACACATAAACATGTATCGGAGCTTCCTATTCGTATCCGCCAGAAAAATAGATCCGTATTTGTATCTGTATCTGTTTTCTTTTCTTCAAAGAAACTAATATGTATCATTTGTAGAAATTGTACGAAAATTAGAAAAGTCTTATAAGTCTTTCTTGACTGTTGTTAATATATAAATTAAAGAAATACAATATAACCTCGTATTCACATTCTGGAAATTGAAAAGATTTCGCAATTTACAAGTTTTTTTATTTTTTTACTTTCTTTTATATTCAATAGCAGAAAGTATTAGATTCGTAAAAATTTTCGACTTCTGTTTTTTGATGAATTTGCATGTATTGAAAGTTCCAGAACACGATTTGACTATTTTTAGAAAAATATTAATTTATGTCTCTGTATGTGTGCGACAAAAGTTTTGTGGAGACTGCAACTCTGGAACTACTGCACATAACTGCATATAAATTTATATGTAAATGCACCTTGACATAAATTAGTGCCTACCAACTTTTGGTGCCCATCAATCAAGAGATGGCGCTTCTATACAGCGATTTCTAGAGACCATATATTGGGAACCTATATTATACAGGGTCTCTAGCGATTTCTACAATTTAAGGGAATGCTATATCTGAGGAACTACTGCAGAGAATTGCATATAAATTTATATGTAGATGCACCTTGACATAACCTAGTCCTTATCAATTTTTTATGTCAATTTCTCGAAAGATGGCGCTGCTATACAGAGATTTTCACAATTCAAGGGAAGGTTATATCTCAGGAACAACTACACAAAATTGCACATAAATTTATATGTGGATGTACCTTGAGATAAATTATTGTCCATCCACTTTTGGTACCAATAGTGCAATAGGTGACGGTGCTATACAGCGATTTCCATAATTTAAGGTAAAGAGATATCTCAGGCTCTATTACGTATAATTAAAAAAAAGAAAGTGAAAGGACCATTATCAGACATTATGCTGATTCAATTTGGATGCATATTGGCCAATAGGTGGCGCTGCTGTACTGCAATTTTCCCCGAGAACGGAAAAACTATATCTCAACTTCTATGGTGTATAACTGTACAAAATTTGATATGTAAGATAACCATTATGAAAAAGCATTTTTTAATATACTATTTATAGAGAATAAAGCTGTCTTTCTTTGTACTTTTAATGTAATTTTTCTCTAAGATGAAAATCGTCTGCATTCAGTATGGTAGGTAATTTTAATAAATAAAAGCTTTAATAAATTATATGTACAAACGAATTTGCATTAGAAAATATAGAAGAAAGTCTTGGGGTGGCCACAACATACTTTTTGTTTTTGTTGTTGTTGTTGTTTTAAATACCTTTATTTTTAATGAAATTCAATCCTCGCTTTTATGTGAACGAAATTTTGAATTTTATTCCATTTATACTTGTATATACAGTAAATATAGAGGAAATACTTGTTGTGATTTCATTTAAAGCTATTATGTTGTGAGCACCACAAAACTTTCTTCTATATTTTCCTATAGGTATCCGCCCAGTACAAATATTTTCTTAAAACTATTATTTATTAAAATTATCTACCATAATGAATGCAGATAATTTCATTTTAGAAAAAACTAACACTAAATATAAGAAAAGAAAGACAGTTTAATTCTGTATAAATAAAGTCTTTAAAAATGCTTCTTCATAATGGTTACCTCATATATCAAGTTTTGTGCCATAGAAGTTGAGATATAGTCATATCCCGTTCTCAGGGAAAACTGCAGTATAGCAGCGCCACTTATTGGCTGATATGCATCTAAATTGAATCTGCGTAATGTCGTTTAATGGCTACGCTGATACGTGTCCAGTTTTGTTTGATTTACACAGGAGAACCTGAGATACAGCCTTCCCTGAAAATGTGAAAGTCGACGTATAGCAGCACCACCTGTTGAGCAATTGACAAAAAATGTTGGGGGGGGGGGGAACTAAATTATGTCAAAGTGTATCTGCATATAGCCTTTCCTGATACGTGTCAAGTTTTGTTTGATTATACACAAGATAACCTAAGATGCAGCCTTCCCTGAAAATGCGAAAGTCGACGTATAGCAGCACCACCTGCTGAGCAATTAACAAAAAATGTTGGAGGGGGGGGGGGGCACTAAATTATGTCAAAGTGTACCTGTATATAAATTTATATGCAAATTCGTTTAGTAGTTTCTGAGATATAGCCTTTCCTGAATTTGTGAAAATCGCGGTCTAGCAGCGCCACTTGTTGAGCAAATGACTCCAAAAGTTGATAGGCCAAGGTACTTCTGCATATAATTTTATATGCAGTTATCTGCAGTAGTTCCTGAGATACGTCACCAAAAACATTTTGTCACACACACACAGACACATATTTTCTAAGAATGGTCAAATCGTATTCTGAAGTCTTCAAAACGTGTAAGTCCATCGAAAAACGGAAGTTGAAAATTTTTACGATTGCAATACTTTCTTCTATTGAATACAGAAGAAAGTAAAAAGCAATATAAAATAAATACATTTAGGAAACGGATTCTATCAAGGCAGATAATAATAATATTCTGTATCGTCTTCTCTAGAACAAATAAACAATGCACGAAAATTGCAACTCGAGGAAGATAATTTGCTAATCGTCTAAATTTAAAGTGATTGTGGGAAAGCAGACGTTTAATTGAGAATCATATATCCGTGCTACCCAAGTTACTATAGTAAATAAACATTCACGTCGAAGAAAAGCAATAAGTAAAGATTTTTTTTCATTTTTTTTTTTTTTTTTTTTTTTTTTTCAGAATATAAGCATTAAACAATGAACTACTAACACTGAACTTCAAGCATCTTTTTGAAATCTTATAGTTCACAACTCACATAAGTGTTTTTTTTTTTTTTTTTTACTTTCGGGTTTTAAGAGGTTTTAATTAATTTTAATGATTTTTTTTTTCTTAATTTCTGATTTTAAGAGATTTTGAAAATTCCTTTGTACATACTCTCCAGCAAAAAGGGAAACGCTTGCTAATAAAACATATGACTGTTTCTCGGGATTTTGAGTTATGAATTTAGTAATCCGTAGAATTTTAAATTGTGAATTTAGTGGCCTCTAATTAAAAAAGATTGGCAACCGTGGATTTAGAACATTGTTGATCGATAAGTAAATTTCAATATTAGTAAATACATATCAATGTAACAATTATCACAAAAATATTTTTAATGCAATTTTTCATGTTAGAAACGTATATACTAAACATTTAAGTGCTGATATCTTCAAATATTTTAGTAAGAAAGAATGAAATTCACATCATATTCGTGTTTTACTACTATGAAACATTTCATATTTACAAAATAGTATATTGTTTTCTATTATCTTAATTTTGTGAACAATAAAATGTTTAACCAAAATTCTGGAAAATTGAATATTAATTAATTAAATAAATATTAAATTATTTTTAACTTAAATGAAAAAAAAAAACAAAAATAAAAAATGCTGAAATTTTTTAATATTTTTTCTAAAGTCTACCATAGTTGTATTTTTTAAGCATAATAAATATGATTAGCAAGCCCGTGCGAAATTTTCGCACTTTATTTCTTCTCTTATTTACTTTAAAATTTGAAACTCATAAATATTATGCAAATTTTGTCATGTAATTAAAATTTTAATTTACCAGAAACCAAATTATTAATAGAACGAAATAAATATTGTGCAATAGTGAAACCAGAATCATTCAAAGAAAGTTTCAAAATAAAATTAACAATTTTTTGGTAAAAGAAAAAAAAAAAAAAAACTTATTTTGGTTATACTTTTTATGATTGCGTTTTTTAATCAATTCACAGGGATATTATAATTAAAATTAAAACGCTATAATTTTAAAACTATACCCACCAGAGCGATTTGATACTTTACAGAGCAATCGTGAGGAAATGAAATTTTGTTTGGCAAAACAACAACAACAAAAAAAGTTTTAAAATATGTTGATTCTGTACTGATAAGTATAAAGGATTTAAGTCCAAAAATGCCGATTTTGAATTAAGTACATAGTCAGACTGAGAAAAAAATTCTCTATCGATTGGTATAAAGGATTTAAATCCATGTCTGTCATTTAGTCTTTGAGAAAATCCATTGGTAAAAAAGGATTCAAGTCAGAAATTTTGCATTAATCTTTGTATAAAATATTTAATTCAATTTTTTCCCTTTGTTAAATGAAGGTTGACAATCACTGAACGGTATAAAGGATATAAATCAACACAATCCCTTTTTCCTAATCGATTCTTCTGATTTGTTTTTAGTTAGTTTAACTTTATTTTTCGTCTCCTGAAAAATCAAGAATATGGACTTAAATCCTTTATACTTAGCAGTACAGAATTATCCGTAAAGTATTTGTTTCATGAAGCTTCTCTTTTTCTCCTTTCACTGTGACTGTTTCCGCTGTAAACACGTATTCTTGTCTTTTTGCTAAAAAAAAAAAAAAAAATTGTAGTAAACAAGTCTATTGTTTCCTGCTATCCCATTGTGTTATTGCTAACAGCATTCCTGTGTTTAATAAGTCCATTTAGGCATTTCCCCGACCACGCCATCTGTAGGAACATGTTGGAACTACTTTTTTCCTCCCCCAAACAAAATTTCATTGCCTCACGATGGCTCTGGTAAACTATCAGATCGCTCTGATGGGTAGTTTTAAAATTATAGCGTTTTGAAACCGTAACTTTAATTATAATCACCCTGTATAATAATAATTCATATTCTGTATACAGCTTTCAAATATTGCTAGGTTTAAAATGGCGCTTGAAAAGATTCTTAAGAAACAACTTTTAAAAACACATTTTTCCATAAAATAATGTCATCATACAAATGTCGCCATTTTGTTTCACTAAAGTAAGTCCACATGCTGAAATATTGTTCATTTTTAAATATTATTTTTTATCCTCGCGTACTTTATTAATTTCACCACTATCGTATCGTTTCGACAAAAAATAATTGTAATTGGTCCACGTTAGATATATATTATATAGATAACAAAACAACAAATTTTCCTAAACATTTAATGTTATTTTTTTGTTATTATTATTTTTTTAATTAAATTTCTTTTATCACCCCCCCCCTTTTTTTTTAAATAATGAACCAGCAACGGGCTTAGAAATTCAAATCGGTTTATAATTATAATAAGATTTGATTCTTTCTAATAACTTTGTCGATCAATGTTTATTCATCAGTCTGAATTAGGATTCCGTGTCTAAAATAAAAGTACATCCAAAAAAAATAAATAAAAATTATTTACTTATGAAAAACTGTTTTAAAATGTCTAAATACTTACATAAGATATAATACATTCTTCTATAGCACATTTACATTAAAATAATAATAATAATAATAATATTAATTTTGTTTTGAATATATAACATTGTTTCATAAGGTTCTTTTAAACAATTCCTCATCTACTAAATTTACAACAAAATTTGAATGATAACTTCCGTTGTTGAATGATAAATCCATTGAATCTATTGTGTACGATTTTTTCGTACATAAAGATTGACTACCTTTAATGCCAAGATGGGATATTTTTCACTGAAATCAAACCAACAGTTGTCCTCTTCTGGGATCTTATTTTCAATCATATACGAGATGACACTTTTACAAAAATCTTCATCACTGTGCTGGTCAGCCAGGATTAGCACATCACAAGCACTGCTTTTAGACAAGTTGTTGACCATAAACTCTGAGCAAGAATCTTTCAAATCTCTCACGTCGTATTTGTCGGCCACTTCATAATACTTTTTTGCATCTTCTGCGTTTAGTTCCGGGAGTATTCCTGAATACATATAATGTAAAAAGCTTTGGAAAACCGGAGCTTCGATGTCTTCCACTTTAACTAAACCACTCTTACCTTCAACCATGTCACTGCTGAGCATGGCTGAAAAAACTGAAGATCGCGCTTCTAGAACGTTCCTGTGGACGCTGAATGTCTGTCCATCACAAGTTATTTTGATATCACTACTTGAACTTTCGTTCAGCAATTTCGAAAAATCTCTGGACAGAGCCTGAAGATGAATAATCTCCGATGAATTCTCTTCTGCAACCTGACACTCAGTGCTGACATATGACTTATCTAGACAGAAAAAAATAAATAATTAAACAACTAAGTAAAAATGAGATTAATATAATTATGATTATTAAGACAAACATCACGCGCGCGCACACACACACACACATACTATATATTAATATGATAAATAATTTGATGCAAGTGCCTCTCACGATAAATTGCCAATTTTAAAAAATTGTTAGTTCCATCGTCTTTTGTTTTACTACACAGCATTTGTTAATGATATCAATCGTTTTGTGTGATAGCTTACAAAAACTGCAGTGATAAATTACTATGTTCTGTCCATCACAAAATTTCCTCCTTTATCAATCTGTATATCATTCTCTGTGTATACATCGCCGACTACTGTTTAACATAAAAAAAAAAAAAAGATAGTTTCGCAGAATGAAGATTTTACACAGAAAATTTCGTGCAGTTTTAATCAACAAATGCTGAGATATAGCAATATGGAAAATCACAGAAGGTGAGTAACAGCAGGGCCACCACTCAAATCAAGTGAGCATTCGTTTTCATAATGGTTACGTCAGTTATAGATTTTGATGCATTTATGTGCTACAGAAGTTGAGATTTAGCCTTCCTATTTATAGTATAAATTTCAGTGCAAAAGCGCGTCCTGTAAGCCTACATCCAACCAAAATTTAACCAGTATAATGTTTCATTATGGCTCTCTTATATACGAAGTCTTACTATTATAAGCTACAGAAAATGGGATATAGCCTTCCCATTCAGGGGGGAAATTTCAGTATAACAGCATCACCTACGAGCCGATATACACTCAAAAATACTTGAGATATAGCCTTCCCTTAAATGAGATAAATCGTAGTATAGCAATCGCATCTGTCGAGCGATTTGAACCAAAAGTTCATAGATATGATTATTCAATGTCAAGGTACAACTATACAATTTTATGAGTAATTCTGTGCAATAGTTTCTGCGATACAGGTGGAACAAAATTCTTGTCACATAAGGGAAAGGAGGGTAAGAGTACGCACCTAGTGGATTTTTTGTTATAAAAATGAGAATTGAAATGAGAGAACCTCGAAAATAGACTGAATCATAGTTTATTAACTTAGAAAGAAGGGTACACAAAATGAAAGTTTTATCTTTAAAAATATATATATTAAAGAATGCAAGGGAAAAAAATGGAAAATGCGTACTCTTACCCGACATGGCGGGTAAGAGTACGCAGGGCGTGAGTCCAAGAGTACGCACCCAGAAAATTTAGCAGTAGTCACATACAAATGCTCCAGTGCCTTCGTAACTTGAACAGTCCTCACGCCACCACTCCTTACATAATCCACACTGGATCCAATCTTCATCATATGATTAGCCTGGGCATATTGTCGCCTCATTGTTTGCTGAACTTGTTCAGGGAACTGGGTTGTCGATACAATTCAGAATAAGTTTTTTCTTTGCTTTCAGAGTTTGTCCTTTTTGAGTTTTGGCTCCATTTTTATTTTTCATAGCAGCTCGATTAGCCTTTGCTTCTTCTAATTCTCTCTCTCTCTCTCTCTCTCTACCTTTTCCTTTAACGCATTTTTGACTGGAGACGAAGTCATGATCTCAGATTTTTGATATTTTCTTTTCCTTTTAGTTCCTCGTTGTTCATGTCTAGGAAGTGGCACGATTGACTGGATACTGATATCTATCTGAGAAATGGAAGGTGAAACTTCGTTCTCTTCAGGTGCTACTGCAACTGTACAATCGTTATCCAGAGGTGCTAAAGTTACTCGTGAAGGAGAATAGCAATCTTCATTTATAATGTCAGGGTTGTATGGTTCAATACCTGTAACACGGAACGCTTTTTCTGCGAGTTGAACCCTGGCTGTGGCACTATAAGCTTTATGAAAAATCCCTGAAAGTTCGTACAGGGTTATTATAACTTTTCCTGGATTTTGTACAAGCCATTTTTCAGCTTCAGATGAGTATAAAGCTTTCAAAGGGGCAAAGAAACCTCTATCCAACGGCTGTAGTACATGACTCGCATGTGGTGGAAGAGTAAGGAACGTTATATGATTCTTTCGACAAAACAAAACTGCAGTTAGTGAGCAGTGGTATGCGTGATTATCTGCTATTAACAGAACAGGGTCTTCTGCAGACGGTTTAGCATGTTTGACAAAAGGTTTCAGCCAGTCACTGAACAAATCGAAATTCATGTAACCAGTGTCACTGATCAAGGGCAAAGTTCCAATGGGTGCATCTTTGTACAAAAGAGGATTCATTCTAAGGAGCATTCATTCAAAGTTTTATTGGAATGGCTGCTTCAAATCACAAAGCGGATAAGAGTATGCATATCTGGTCTGTGCGTACTCTTACCCGCCGATGTATTGCTTCTCTAAATCGTCCATAGATGACAGTAGCATTCACAACAGTTAAATTCTAACGTGCCCACGTTGTTCGGAAGGGAACAAACCTCATAATGATATTTACTTAGAAAGCAAGCGTCAGTCTTTTATTTACAAAAAAATTAAGATTTCTTCACAGAAAAATTACATGCTAACATAAAGAAACCATATTTTACCTGATAAATAAATGACAGCAAGGGTGAAAATAATAATGGCGGTCTCTTGAGCGAGCTGAAAACAAACGTGTTGATATGATCACACTCGCTTCTGCTTGCAGTGTTGCCAACAGGGAAAAAAATCTCTGCGTACTCTTAACCGACTGCGTACTCTTACCCTCCTTTCCCTTACAGATAGACAGTCGTTTTCTAAAAATGGGCAAATAGTGTTCTAGACATCTAAAAACATAGAAATCAATTGAAAAACAGAAGTCGAAAATTTTATACAAATGTAAAACATTTTCTTTTTTTTTTTCTTTTTTTGAACATGGAAAAAAGTAAAAATATGTGTATTAAACATATATGCCTATATTTAAGAAAATAACTTTTACATTGCATTTCTTGATCCAAAATCTACAGCTACTAATTAACAATTTTTTTTGCAGAATGTTTTTATGCGTGTGCATGTGCAAAGAGAGAGTGAAAAATCATCCGTTATAAACTTTACTTTAATATTCTGGGAACTTCAAAACTCGTTGTGGCTAAAAAAAAAACTTGTTGTCATAGACGAATTTGCTAAGTTCCTCATCATACATTTGCTCTCATAAATAATAATTTGACCGATTGCTTAATACGCTGACAGACTGAAATGCTCCACATAACAGACAACCTTCGTTTAATTCAATACATTTACATTATCCTAGTTTATTTATTAATTTCATCAAATAAAATTAATTAATTAATTTCATACTTTAGTTTTCATGCAGTTCTACCCTATTTCCAATAAAATGATTCCTGTAATGCAAGTTTATAGTATGAAAAATTTCTTCAGCAGAAAAAAAGTGTAGTTTTTTTCAGTGTCATATCGTAAGAAGGAGACTGCTATTTAGCAATAAAAGAGTGAAATATAAACACTATAAGCTTTTCAATGAAGTGATAAATAAAATCTTCACAGATTCTAGACAAAGTTTCAAGAACTGCATCATCAAAATTCTGCGACTGTTTATAAGTTATATGTGTTGTAATATCATTTTCACTGAAAATCTTCTCAATATATTCTTTAAGATTATCATCTGTTACACTCTCCTAGTTAATAAGTTGGCTCTGGGGGATCACAAACAATTTCCGCAATTACTGTATGATTTTGATTCTTTTCTTTTTTGCTCAATTCCTACAAATTGCATCAATTCAGCATTAATTTAACATTTTCATGCTGTGAAAAACACAGACAGAATAGGTTCCACTTACTCGATTGCCAGCACGCAGTATTTTGGTTTTAGTTCTGCAAATGTAGTAAATTTAATTTTAAAGTCTAGATATTTATTATTTAATTTCTCAAAAGCACCCTTTAAATTATACAATACTAACGTTTTACCTTCTTCTATATTCAATAGAAGAAAGTATTGGATTCGTAAAAATTTTAGACCTCGGATTTTTGATGAATTTACACGTTTTGAGAGCTGTAGAACATGATTTGACCATTTTTAGGAAATGTCTGTCTGTCTGTGTGTGTGTGACAAATTTTTGTGGCAACTGTATCTCAGGAACTACACTCATGTCCATAAATTAAGGATAACGCTAGCTGAGGCAAATAAAGGTTCAGAAGCAAAACAAACATGATTTATTCATAAAGTCCATTTATTAAACAAAGGATCAAGAACAAAAAAAGGTGGTTTACGTAGGATTACTATTTATAAAAAAAAAACTACGATATTTGCTCCCTGAAGCAATTACAAAAAATATCTCCCTTACAAAAACTTAACATTACATGTTTGGTATGATGGTTAATACATTGTATGTCTCTCAGATGATGAAATACAGTCCTTACAACGCCTAGGAATGCTGAGTATTAAACTGTTGATCTGATCTTGGGGACGATTACTCTACTAAGTAAGCAATGCTCTCCGAAGTTCCGGTACACATGTAGGACATGTTTGCTGGACTACAACTCGTCGGAAAAGCATCTCCTACACACGCTCTATCCGATTCTAGTCACGTGAGAATGCTGGCCATTCCATGCGGGTGATAGCTTCAGATTGTAGGCATCCGTTTACAACGTTTGCACGGTGAGGACACGCATTGTCATCCATAAACACAAATTCTGGGCTCATGGCACCCCTAAACAAACGTACATGTCGCCCCCGAATGATGTCCCGATAAATCTGGCCTATCATTCTTCCGATTTGAACATGCAGATCTGTTCTGGTGCCCAATATGACCCCCACCCCCAAACGAGCACTCCTGCCCCGCAGTAACGCGTTCAATGATGTTGTTTTGGTGGTAACGGCTACCTGACGTTCTACATGTGAAAGTCTGGCGTGAATCGCACTGCAAGCTAAACCACGGCTCGTCGGAAAACATCACACAAGCTCACTGTGCCGCTGTCTACATTACATGTTCTCTACTCCAAGTTAACCGCTGGCACAGTGCATTGCCGTGAGTGGAACGCATCTAAGAGGCCTGCGAGGATATACACCAATATCTCCCTAACGTCTATACACGATTTGTCTTGAAACTGTGGCAATCGTGGCGGCAAACAGCTGACGAGGCAGGTCTGATGCTGTGCTTTTTCTGCTTATTTTGGCAGTTACTACCAAGTACCGGTGGTCATTCGGCATTGTAACTCGGGGCCGACCAGTACTTTAACGTCGACTAGCATTTCCATCATTTTGGAATCGTTGCCAAAGCCTAGAGATGACACTTCGGGCGATTCTAAGTTCCCCCGATACTTCTATCTGAGTACACCCACATTCTAGTCGGCCGATAATTCTACCACTTAAAAAATTATCTGCATGTGTCCTCTGTGTCATAACCATTCGGTTGTGGCATTGAGCGGCACACAGAACGCTTGTGAACAATTTTCCTTCTTTGCTCCCATTCCTTATCTACCCCCTTTTTCCACTTTCGTCATTGTAACATCATATCGGCGTCATCTGATGGCTTCCTATAATTTGCATATTATTCTTGAAGATGTGTGTGATATTTCTACAGGTGAAATTTTTGCATTAAAGTTCGATTTCAGTGTGAATCTGAATTATCCTTAATTTATGGACATGAGTGTACTTCACAGAATTTCATACAAATTGGTATGTAGTTGCACCTTGGCATAAATTAGTGCCTATCAACTTTTGGTAAAAATTGTCCGACAGGTTGCGTTGCCATCTAGCTTTTTCTAAATTTTTAACATGGTGATATAGGACAAAATTTTGTATAAATGTACATAAAGAGAATTATTTTTTAGTAATCATTATGAAATTTACAAGAATTATTTATAATAGAGATACTCAACTGAGAAAAAATTTTGTATGTGTAGGAGCCTCGCCACTCCCGCTGGGGGGGGGGGGGGAGTCCCCCTTCAAAGGGAGTAAATTTTCAAGATGGGTATCTTTCGAAAGGTCTCGTCAGTACCTTTAAAACGAATGTGTGAACTATAAATCTGTGATAATTTAAACAAAGTTATCGATTTTTTTTTTTACTTTTAAAGAATTCTTTTTTTTTTTTTTTAACGAAATTTAACCAAACTTGGTATTTAGTTGGCCCCTGACATAAACTTGCGCTGATTATATTTGGGGATCAATCGCTCAACAGGTGGCGCTGTGATCGTATTTTTTTTTAAATTGTTAACATGGCAATATAGGACAAAATTTCGTATAAATGTACATAATGAGAGTTATTCTTCACCTGTGATTGTAAAATTAATATGAATTATGGATAATAGTAGTAGTTAATTAGGAAAAAAATTTTGTGCATATGGGGGCATCGCTTCCCCCCCTGGGAGGGGAGTACCTCCCCGGGGGGGTAAAATTTTCAAGATGGGTATCTTTCGAAAGGTCTCGTCATCACCTTCAAAACGAATGGCTGAACTATAAATATGTAATAATTTAAAACAAAGTTATCGATTTTTTTTACTGTTAACGAAAATAAAACTTGGAAAAAAAAAGTCGTCTTTTTTTTTTTTTTATGTTACTGAGTGAATTTGTATAGAAAAATATAGAAGAAAGTCTTGTGGTGGCCACAACATACTAGTTTTGTATGTGTCTTCACTATATTAACCTTCACTGATGCGTAATAACAACAATAAAAACCTACTAAAAATTACACTAATTATTAAATTTTTCCTTTGCCGGGGAACTGAACAGAACCTAGATCCTCCTAGTTTCACTGTACCCTGATACATAGGGTACAAATACTGAGTGCAAGCAATTGAAAATTGCAATCAAGGTTTACTTACATTGTGTATTTTATTATATTTGCAGAATTTTGTAAAACTCGTGTCATGTTTGTATGACAATACTGATAAGGGGATATTTTCACACTGATAAGGGGTTATAATTTAATTTATAAATCAGAACCCCATGGTGCTCCCAAGTTGAAACTCACAATAATTATAGACAATAAATGTAGAAATAACATGTAACTTTTAAAAGAAAATGAATAATGAATCTTCTGAGTGAGTGAAAGTCAAAATTTTTGGCCTCAAAATGAAAATTTTTAAAAATATGTGCATGTGACATATCATTCGAAAGCCTGTATTAAATCAGTTAAGAAATTAAGTCATTTAGTCACTCTATGCTAATTGCGGAACAAAATATGTGTACATTTGTAATACAAGAAATTCCAAAATTTGCACTTTTTATCCATTTTTGTAGCCCTACAGTTGGCAGCAAAAGTATCCGAACACTAGCAATAATCCCTGTCCAATAACTTTGTTAAATAAATTCTTATCGAATCCATTGTTGGGCATAATTGATTAAAAAGTAATTGAATTACAATTAAATTATAATTATTTTACAGTCAATCGATTAACAAGTAATTGGTTACAAATAAATTGAATAAGTAGTTAAATTTTTTGAATAAGTAATTCAATTTATTTGTAATCAATCACGTATTAATCGATTAACAGTAAAATAATTGTAATTTAATTGTAATTCAATTACTTTTTAATCAATTATGCCCAACACTGATCGAGTCATATTCTTTGTCAGTCTAAGAACATGATTAGATAGGGATTTACTTAAAAAATAGTTTTAAGTGTAGGGGAGAGTGGGGATGAAAGGGACGCAGGATGAATGGGACGCAGGATGAATGGGACAATAGCAAACTTTTTATGTTTTGCAAGCACTAGAAACTGGACAATTTTTCTGATATATGGCAGTACTGAGGTCATTCATCAAGTGTAGTTTCAGAATTGTACTATCTATCAGAAAGCCAGAAAAAAAAAAAAAAAAAAAAAAATTAAAGTGTGTTTTTCTGCTGCCAAAGTAAGTTTTTACTCATTCAATTAGGTAGTAGTTAAGAAATTAACTATTTGCTTAAAGTTAATATAACTCTTATATGGTGAAAAGGCTTGAAATAATCTTTTATTGTGTTTATGATATTCAAGAAAAATATTGACAATTGTTCATTAAGCCTATTTCCTGTGTTATATGATCATGTGATGGTTGGGATGAATGGGGCATTCCCCACTATGTGCTAATATAAAATTGTACTCAAGAATTATATTAAAACAAATCGTAAATAGATTTTCAATATTTTTATAACCTGTAGCTCAATATTTATAACATGGAATTATAAAAGTAGCATGGATTTAGAGAAAAATAGATTGAAAATTATTGTTCTGATTTTTGTTTATAATAATTATGATTAAAAAAAATTATAAGTTAGAATATTCAATGCAACTTAAATCAATAATATCAATAGAAAAATAACTAAATAAACTAATAATAATTGGATTAAAATCACAATTTCAATCAAGCTAATTAAATAAATCCTGGTGATTATTAATGTAATACAGAATGCTTATTTTTCCCAATCAGTCGGAAACAAAAATTTATCTGCACAACTTGCACTCTATTATAATGATTTATACCTTTCTAGTGTCTTATTTATTTATTTAATTTTTGATTAGATCTTATTAGATTAAATAACCAAAACATAGAGCACTAGGAATTGTGCAAACCGAAGGACTTTTGCCTTTTGATGTTAATTTGAGTCAATACATCAGTTTATGTTAATTTCAGGAACTTCATAGTGCGTAATAAAATCACATAAACCAATTTAACTTTTAAAATTTATTTACTTTCCATTTTGTTTTCCATTCCAGTCCCATTCAACCCCATAGGTGGGGATGAATGGAACAATGCACATGCATGTAAAAAAAACAATTATTATTTTTTAAAAATGATAACTTTTTATTGAAGTTAGTATGTTTATATGTAACTGATTACTGAAGTGTACTTATGAGCAATGTTACAAAATTCTGAATTACATATGGTGAACATTATCTGTAAGAACATGAAAAATGTCCCATTCATCCCCACTCTCCCCTACTTTTTTGATATCGGAATTATTGGCTAGTGCTCGGATACTTTTGCTGCCGACTGTAAAATGTATGTCAAAAACTAAAGGAGATAGGAACTTATTAATTGATATATATTCATTTCTCTATAGAACAAATAATAAATGAGCCAAATTTCCTAAAAGTCTGAGGGGAGGGGTTAGGTTAAAAATGCAGCTTTTTTGTGTTGATTTGACATGGAATAGTCCGTTCACAAAATGTTCTCTATTAGGCCATAATAAGAAATTTATAAATTTCAAATAAATCATTCAAGATTACAAAGTTAAATTTTAATAGTTAGTTATGCTAAAGTAAGCCTCATAACTGATATCTGTAAACTGATCGCACACCTTCATAGTAAAATATTCTATTTATTACACATTTAAGCGAAATTTTGACCTATTTTCCCCTGTTTAAAAAAAATTGTAAATTTCGAATAACTTGCGAAGATTCGACCATTTACGATCATTTGTTCTTCAGATATCGTGTACTCAGATTGACAGACTAACACCCTAATCCACTAACAGACACCCTACAGACGGACACCATATCAAATATGTTGTTTTCGGATTCCTGATTCTAGAAAACGAGTAAAAAAAAAAAAAAAAAAAACCAAACTCGAAAAATTTCACGATTACTTAACCCATTTTATCCCAATTCATTTATTTTGCTCAAATTTGAGAAAAATTATATTTCTTAAGGTTAATTAAACCTAAATAAACTAAGAAAAAAAAATTAAATTAAATTTTGTATAAGAAATCTTATCCACCTTGTACGCAGGACATTGAAATAAAGAGGATTAAATTTGCACTTATATGTTTTAGTGTTCTCTCCAATAGTGAAAAGTGCTTTCCAAGTATAAAGTTTTGTATAATACTTTCTTATTTACATGATAGTTCTCCAGAAAGAATTTTCAACCGCAAAGAGAAGATAAACCACGCCCCCTAATGTAATGATTAAACAAAGATTCCAGATGGAGGAGGAGGAGGTGAGACACATAACACGCTAGCAGAAGCTCATATATACCATTATATATTCCAGCTGACAAAATATTCGCACCAAGCAAATTCTGATTTATATATGCTATTTTTCAGCTGTCCTTTAAACAGGACAATGGGATAAAATGGGTTAATTTCCCTATACCCATAGAATGAGGGGGGAATTAATAATATTTTATTTACCGTATGGATGTGAGGAATTAATTTTAATTAATGAACAATTTCCCTGGATATAGTAAAGTACAGTAATGCACTTTTACCAGTGGCTTAAAAATAAAAATAAATAAATAAATAAAGAGGTTTCACTTAATAATTGTAGGACATCACATTATTTATTTAAATTATAGCCCTATATAATTAACGCACAGCAAAACCTGAAATGCACTTCAAGCAATTTCCATGTATGTATATAGTCTAAATATATTTTAGTTCTTTTGAGTAACTCTGTAAACGAATAGTGAGTAATTTTCATATCCACGATACATGCTTTAATGCATATAAAAATTTCATTTCATTTTTTCTAGTGCAGACCAGAAATTTCGTTTACAGACGTAATGTGTTTGAATTCTCTTGGAGGACCCTATACTAGAGTCCTGTATCGGGTCGGTTACTGTGGTTACCTGCGAGTTACCCACTGGGAGTTAGCATTAATTTTTAATTCGCGGGTCCGCAATAAATAAATATATATTTATTTATTTATTTATTTATTTAATGGAGATATTGGGTTGTTCGATAAATAATGTCGTTTTTTTTAAAACCTTCGCTTCTAAAAACCAAGGCTTCTTCGAACGTGGAATTTTTCAACTTACCGAAAGATGGCAAAAAGGCATCCAACAAAATGGTCAATATATCATTGATTAATGTTTGTTGTTAATATAAATAAATTCACTATCAAAAACATGAAAAAAAAAAAAAATAAACATTATTTATCGAACAACCCAATATAATATAATATAATAATATTTGTTTAATATAATATTGGTATTTAAAATTTTAAAATTTAATTTTAAAATTTAATATAATGTTTTAATAATTTTCTAAATTTTGTTAAACTTGGTATTCTTTTGGTTGTCCCTGTACACGAACCATGTCCTTCAATTTAAAGAAAAGTTTAATGAAGCATCCTTGTATGTTACAGATTTAGAATACCGACTTCCCGTTACTATTTGAAACATACTGATAAAAGACAGACACACAGACCTCTAAAAATCTGCTTTTCGGTTTCTGATCCTCGAAACGTGCAGGCATAAGCAAAATTCAATTTCAAAAATTTTATCCGCAAACAATAGTTTGTCTATAAACCATATACATTGGTAAAAGCAAGTAAAGATGATTGCGCAGAGAGACAGATGAACCGAAGTCATAGAATCATTTTTCAACTTTATCAGAAAGTGTTAAAAATAGTAAAAAATAATCTGGTGTGTCCCTCACACGACTTTCTCTTACCCTGAAATTTAGTACTACAAATACAGATTGGCGAATAAGGGGTAAGGAAACGAGTACTATAATGCAAACCTAGGTTAAAACAATTCAATTTAGGCTTCGGAACAGCTTTATTTGACAAATAATTTTATGCGAGGGGGGCTACCGCCCCCCTGAACCCCCCGTTTCATTACTGTACCCATATTTATATAAAATTTCAATTTTTTATTAAATTCAAAAGTTCATTTAAAACTATTCAGAGAACATTTATACACAATATTCTTTAAAACTTATCAGTCTTGATCAAACTTTTCTAGTAACAAACGTATTGACTTCGAAATACAACATTTGGATAACCTGGAATTATTTGTTTTTAATTTACTGTAATAGACACAGACAAAGATCGAGCGTTAAAAACTTGACTTCGGTATTCAGGAAGACTCAAAACGTGTAAATATACAAAAAGCCAAGTGATGAATATTTAGCTTAAAAAGGAACATTATTTACCATATGGCCATGAGGAATTAATTTCAATTCCTGAGCAGCTTTTCTCGACATGGTAAAATATTATAGTTAAGCACTTCCATTAATATTAAAAAAGAATGTTATGGCTTAAATGTTGGTAGCCCAGTATATCTTCTGAAAGTTATGTACACATCACATGGTGCACATAAATATATTCCTATATTAATAACACACGGCACAACCTGAAATGCATTTCCATCAATTTTCAAGTATTGTCGCACTATAATCTAGCTCTTTTTTGTAGCCCTGTAAACGAACAGTGAATGATATCCATACCATATTCTACATTAAACATGTTTTTACTCATATAAAAAATAGGTATTCTTTTCATTTGTTTTAGTGCAGTCTATATATGTTAAACTTTACTTACCTGCAATTTTCACCACAGACGTAATGTATTATAATTCTCTTGGGTGCCCCTGTACACGAACCATTTGCTTGAAATCGACGAAAAGTTTAATGTAGCATTCCTATATGATACACATTTAGAATACCAAGTTTGGACTTTCTGCTATTATTTGTTTTTGAGATATGATGATAACAAACAGACACATAGTAGATCAGTCGCTAAAAACATGATTTTCGGATTCAGGGGACCTCAAAACGTGTAAATATAACAAAAATTCAATTTTGAAAATTTGACCCAAAAACAATACTTTCTCTACCTTATGGGTAAGAAAAAGTAATACAGTACATTTTTTTTTTTTTTTTTTACTTTCCGAACACTATATTGAGGAAAGTATTGTAATCATGTCAAAAATCCAAATTTGAGATTTTGATGTTTCTATATGTTTCGAGGTCCCCTGAGTCCGTTTTCACTATTTTTACGATGATGTATGTATGTGTGTGTGTATGCATGTGTGTATTTATGTGTGAGTGTATGTCTGTAAGTGAACACGTTCACGTCTAAACGGTTTGTTCGAATAAGCTGAAAGTTGGTACGTATATTGTAAGTCACCATAGTACAAATACAAACCCTATTGATTTTGGTGAATCTAGCACTTACAGTTTTTTTTACGGGACACAAAGAAAATTCTTTATCATTATGGCCTATGAGGCCCAATTTTTAAAAGTGCGATAGCATCTAAACGCCTTATTCAATTGAGCTGAAAATTTATATGAATATTATAAATCACTGTTGCAGTAACTATAAGCATTTTGGTAAATCTAGCATTTATAGGTTTTTTTACAGGGACACAACGAAAAATTCTTTATCATTATGATCTATGGGCTCAAAGTTCAGTAGCGTTAAATAAAACATCGTGTAATATATGGAGAAAAATACTCAAACACTCTATTATGGTTTTTTCTCTTTTGTTTGTTTAACAACTCCTCTTTTTACTTTCCGAACACTATAGTGAGGAAAGTATTGTAATCATGTCAAAAATCCGAATTTGAGATTTTGATGTTTCTATACGTTTCAAGGTCCAATGAGTCCGTTTTCACTATTTTTGCGATGATATATGTATGTGTGTGTGTATGTATGTGTGTATGTATGTGTGTATGTATGTGTGTATGTCTGTGAGTGAACACGCTAGCGTCTAAACGCTTTGTTCGAATAAGCTGAAAGTTGGTACTTATATTGTAAGTCACCATAGTACGAACCCTATAAATTTTGGTGAATCTAGCACTTATAGTTTTTTTACAGGGACAGAAAGAAAAATTCTTTCTCATTATGGCCTATGGGACCAAAATCTTAAAAGGGCGATAGCATCTAAACGCCTCAATCAATTGAGCAAAAAATTTATACACATATTATAGGTCACAGATACTCAACCTGTATAGATTTTGGAGAATCTAGGACTTATAGTTTTCTTACAGGGACATAAAGAAAAATTCTTTCTCATTATGGCCAATGGGGCCAAATTTTTAAAAGTGTGATAGCGTCTAAACGCCTTATTAATATAAACAAAAAATTTGTACACATGTTATAGGTCACAGTTGCATACACTGTATAGATTTTGGTGAATCTAGCACTTACAGTTTTTTTACAGGGACACAAAGAAAAAATCTTTATCATTATGGCCTATGGGACGAAATTTTTAAAAGTGCGATAGCATCTAAACGCTTTATTCAATTGAGTTGAAAATTTATATGCATATTATAAATCACTGTTGCACTAACTATAAGCATTTTGGTGAATCTAGCATTTATAGGTTTTTACAGGGACACAACGAAAAATTCTTTTTCATTATGATCTATGGGCTCAAAGATCAGTAGCGTTAAATAAAACATCTGTAATATATGGAGAAAAATACTCAAACACTCTATTATGGTTTTCTCCCTTTTGTTTGTTTAACAACTCCTCTTTCTTTACTTTATATACAAAACTGTTAATTACTCAATGTTCGGAAAGTCGAGTGGAGTCACTCCAGATTTTTTTACTTTAACTACAAAACTGTTAATTACTCAATGTTCGGAATGTCGAGTGTAGTCACTCCAGATTTTTTTTAATTTTTTTTTTTTAATTCCACGGTAAATTAATTATGCGAAAACAGCAATAATAAATTCTGTTCCATAGTATACCGTACTGTAACTGCTTCATTCTTCTACAATTTTAAGTTTCTTAATTAAAAACAATAAATATGAATTTCTAACGCATCACAAAACATCAAACAATATACAGGCATATCGAACAGTATTCATAAATATAAGTACGTGAAAATTCAACAGCGAACTTTAAAGAACTGCAATCAGAAGTCCCTCCTTCCCAAAAAACTATCTTAATTTACTTTAAATTTTATAATCTGACATACCTTTTAAAATGTTATAAAAATTCATTCAGTTTATTATTAATTATTTTCTAATTCATTCAGGGATCTTTGTGTTCTTCTAATTTATTTATTTTATTTATTTATTATTATTATTTCTTTTTTCTACGATTTCTTGACACCAATAGTAATTTTCAAGATTTAAGCATACTAAAATTATTCTGGTTGAAAAACATTGGAACATAAACACTCGTGTTAATATATTCTATCAATTCCACACTTATTATCATTATTATTATTTTAATTATAATAGTTTATTTTACTTTCTCTTACCCATACAGTCGAGAAAGTATTGTTTTAGGGTCAAATTTTCGAACGTGAGCTTTTGTTTTTACATGGTCTGAAGTCCCCTGAATACGAAAAGCATGTTTTTAGCGAATGGTCTTTGTGTCTGTTATCAGCATATCTCAAGAACAATTAGTAGCAGAAATTCCAAACTCGGTATACTAAATGTCTGTCATATAGGGATGCAACACTAAGCTTTTCGTTGAGATGAAGCGAATGGTTCGTGTACAGGGACACGCAAAAGTATTCTAATACATTACGTGTATGGGGGAAATTGCAGGTAAGTAGAATTTAACATCTATAGACTGCACTAAACCGAATTAAACGAATGTATATTTTTTGTAATAGTGATAGTCAACTGGGAAAATTTTTTTGTGTATGTATGAGCCTCGTCTCCCCCCTGGGGGGAAGTCCCCCCTCGAGGGGAGTAAATTTTCATGATGGGTATCTTTCAAAAGAGCTCGCCAATACCTTTAAAACGAATGGTTGAACCATCGATCTGCGATAATTTAAAATAAAGTTATCGATTTTTTTAATTTTTAACATTATTTTTTTTTTTTTTTGTAATATTGAGAATAAATTTAACTTTTTTTAATTATTATTATTTAGTGTTATACTACTTCTCTAATATGGAAATCATCTGCATTATCATAAATGATATTTTTTTTAAATAATAATTTTAATAAATTATTTTTTAAAAACAGAATAAGTTTTTAATAACCGAATTAAATTCTATATAAATGTAGTTGGATTAATGAAACGGGGGTTGAGGGGGGGGGGCTCACACAGAGCTAATTATCATATTATAAAACTCTTCCGAAGCCTAATTTGAATTGTTTAACATAGGTTTACATAACAGTACTCGGTATCTTACTTCTCAATCTCCAACCTGTATTTATAGTATTAAATTTCAGGGTAAGAGAAAGTCGTGTGAGTGGCACACCAGATTATTTCTTTTGTTAGTGAAATTACAAGATAAAAAAAAAGGGAACAAAGAAATAACGGGTAAACATCGAACTTACCTTCTGTACGATCACTATGAACGATGAAATAAAAAGTCAACAATTTGTCTCTTAGGTCCAAATTTGAAGAAATAGAAAGGTCTTGATCAGCAAGAACGGTGAAAAACGTTTTAGCCTGTATTGTTATATTATCATAAATACTAAATACTATAACTTTCAGAGGCGGCTCAAATTGTTTGCTACTTCGAAACCTGAAAAAACAATTATGTTCATGCGTATACTGATAATCTAAGTGACAGTTACGATCCTGTAACGTAAAGGTTTCACTAACATATTTCCAATTAAAAAAATACAATGGTGCTTTTGCCTTGAAAGTCCATTCAATACATGTGTGATTTTTTAGTTTTTCCACGTTTGTCATTTTTGAGACAGCGAAAGACACCGTCTTTCTAATTATTTATTTAATTACAAATAACGCAAACACTTTTGAAACTCAGAATATACGGCCATAAAGAGAAGTGATATGAAACTCAAGATAAGATTATAAGGAGGTGGGGTATAACAACAGCAGCGAGCAGTCGCAGACGCCAAGCTTCCTATTAAAAAAAAACTGAACTGATAACGAAAGTAAACATAAAGGTTTGCTGATTTATCACCAGATTTACCATTTACGTTTTCTCGCAGAATGGGCGATTCTGTTTATATTGACGGCAGGTTAGCTTTCACTGTCTTGTAAGCGAGTGTTGTCGATACAAAAATTTTTTCTCCGCTTTAAGTACACGGGAAAATCCGATAAAAATCCACTAAAATTTCAATTACCTATAGCGTAGTCCTAGTGCAATGTAAAATCCAATCACCCACTAAAAATTCGTTGAAACTTTAAATAATGAAACTAAAAATCAATTATTTAAATGTACTTTATAATGATTGAATACATTGTACATTTACTTAAACAAATAACGATAAGCTTTTTAATTTACAAGAGTTTATAAAATATAGTCGGCAGCAAAATTATTGACGCACTAGCAATAATTTCTCTTAAAAGATGTGTACATAATATTGTTTTGTTAAGTAAATACTTGTTGAGTCATGATCTTAGACTTATACTGTTTGTAAAAAAGTAAATTGATGACAAAAATTAGCGATCAAACTAAAAAAATATGTAAGAAAAGTGTGGATGTGTGCTTCAAAAATTTTGCTATACTGACTGTATTTCATCTGTATCATTGTTTTCATCCTTCTCCGATCCTGTGGTTGAAGCACTTAGTATGCAACTATCATTCCTATTTATTTTAGAATGTTTTATAGTAAATTGCAGTTATGTATAGCAACAATTATTTACACGTTGCAGTCCTGTACGTATTTTAAAAAGTTTATCATTTCAGCTTGCATTTTAATTCCAATGGGATGTTTTGACAGTATTCAACATACTAAAGGCCCTTTCTGCATCAACATTATACTATGGTAAAACCAGCAACATCTTGGCGAAATCTGAGAGCTCATTGGATTTTGAAAATTACAGCTCTATATAACCTCTATACAGTGTTGAAAACTCAAATTTTGCCATGTCCCCATGGAGAGTTTAAAATGTCCATACATTGATGATAAAAATCCCTATATTCATGACAACAGTCCCTACTTTAGTGCTGAGGACATCCGTAAGATGTATTTTTCATCCTCAGGCTATTTTGAACATGTCCTGGGAAGAAAGAGTACCTACAAAAAATCCCTACTCTGTATGTACATTTTGATGATAACTGATAAAAGTCCCAGCGCATAGGGATAAAGTCTTACAGCGCACTAGTGCCTTTATATACAAACATCCACTGAAAAATCCGCTGTCCGCTAAATCTTTATTTTTTTCACGTTGACTGTGTCAAAAATCCACTAAATTTAGCGGAAATTCCGCTAAATTGGCAACACTGTAGCGAGCATAGTTTGCGACAGCTGGATAAAAACTGTTATCTGGATTCATTGCATTTATCTTTCCTTCCGATGACTTTATTCCATGCTTTCATTTTCCATAATTCTCATTAAACGCCTGCCAAAGGAAAAACACCACTACGACATAAACGAAAAAAGAAGTCGTTCGCTTGTCAGAGACGTGCGCCCAGTGTTGCCAGATAGGAATTTGAAAATTTCCCCCAAAAAAATTTATTTTTCCCCAAAATGACTTTTTTTTTTCAAAATTTTCCCCCAAACACAAATAAAAAAAAAAGATTAAAAAAAAAAAGATAAAATTATACAGACACGACATTATTTCATTATTTAAAACATGAAAATCTGACATTGACAGATTTTAATTTAGTGCCAGAGGCCTACTGCTAAACTTGTTAATATCGACAAATTCTTCTTTAGTTATTTCGTGACGATCTAAATTCCATGATAAAGTTTTCATTAAATCAAACCAATGTGTTTCAGCTGCAGATATTGTAACAAATAACGTTGAAAGTCCAAACTGTCTTATAGCCGCAAAACAACGTTTTTTCTCTTTTTCCCAATGAGGAGGAGGTGTGCCTTGGGGGGGACTCATGTCAAAGGTGTGCCTTGGGGGGGGGACTCATGTCAAAGTTGTACCTTGGGGGGGACTCATGTCAAAGTTGGGCCTGGGGAGGACTCATGTCAAAGTTGGGCCTGGGGGGGGGGACTCATGTCAAAGTTGTGCCTGGGGGGGGACTCATGTCAAAGTTGTGCCTTGGGGGGACTTCATTCAATAAATCCCCATTCAATAAACCGACTGAAATAGGCCCTTAGCACTATTAAGAGTGTATTATAAAAATTCGACAACGCTGTACCGACTGAAATAAGGGTACCTTGGGGGGGGGACTCATGTCAAAGTTGGGCCTGGGGGGGGACTCATGTCAAAGTTGTGCCTGGGGGGGGACTCATGTCAAAGTTGTGCCTTGGGGGGACTCATGTCAAAGTTGTACCTTGGGGGGGGCCTCATGTCAAAGTTGTGCCTGGGGGGGGACTCATGTCAAAGTTGTGCCTTGGGGGGGGACTTCATTCAATAAATCCCCATTCAATAAACCGACTGAAATAGGCCCGTAGCACTATTAAGAGTGTATTATAAAAATTCGACAACGCTGTACCGACTGAAATAGGGGTACCTTGGGGGGGACTCATGTCAAAGTTGGGCCTGGGGGGGGACTCATGTCAAAGTTGGGCCTGGGAGGGGACTCATGTCAAAGTTGTGCCTTGGGGGGGACTCATGTCAAAGTTGGGCCTGGGGAGGGGACTCATGTCAAAGTTGTGCCTTGGGGGGACTTCATTCAATAAATCCCCATTCAATAAACCGACTGAAATAGGCCCTTAGCACTATTAAGAGTGTATTATAAAAATTCGACAACGCTGTACCGACTGAAATAGGGGTACCTTGGGGGGACTCATGTCAAAGTTGGGCCTGGGGGGGACTCATGTCAAAGTTGTGCCTTGGGGGGACTTCATTCAATAAATCCCCATTCAATAAACCGACTGAAATAGGCCCTTAGCACTATTAAGAGGTGTATTATAAAAATTCGACAACGCTGTACCGACTGAAATAGGGGTACCTTGGCGGGGAGTCATGTCAAAGTTGGGCCTGGGGGGGACTCATGTCAAAGTTGGGCCTTGGGGGGACTTCATTCAATAAATCCCCATCCAATAAACCGACTGAAATAGGCCCTTAGCACTATTAAGAGGTGTATTATAAAAATTCGACAACGCTGTACCGACTGAAATAGGGGTACCTTGGGGGAGACTCGTGTCAAAGTTGGGCCTGGGGGGGGGGGACTCATGTCAAAGTTGTGCCTTGGGGGGACTTCATTCAATAAATCCCCATTCAATAAACCGACTGAAATAGGCCTCTAGCACTAATTAAGAGTGACGTATAAAAATTCGACAACTGTACCGACTGAAATAGGCCTCTAGCACTTAAAAAAAAAAAAAAAGAGAGAGAGAGAGAGAATAAATTACTTTTCTATCAACAAAACATGTGTTTAACTAGTGTGATGTGCCTACCACAAGACATTCTTTTTCCGCAGATGATTTTTATCTGACAGAATAATATATCACTAAGTGATGAAAGAAAGTGAAATTATTGCCAATATCAGTTTTTTTTTTTTTTTTTCTTTTTCCTTAAAAAAAAAAAGGGCCCACCAGCGGCCGAGCGGTTCTGCGCTCAAAGCTGGTAGATGGGAGGTGCCGAGTTCGATCCCAGGTCGCGCTCATCGACCTAGCCGTTCGGAGTTTTCCGTGGTTTCCTCCGAAACTCGCGTAAATACGGGCTAGGACCCCTTAGAAAGACCCCCACGGAGGGCATTCCCCCTCTAGGCCTAGGACACATCAGGAGTCAATCGGCCTTAAATCCTACAACCAACCAACCAACCAACCTTAAAAAAAAAGTTATAACTTTGTTTTAAATTATCACCTATCTATGATTCAACCATTCGTTTTAAAAATGATGACGAGATCTTTTGAAAAATACTCATATTGAAAATTTACACGTCACGGGGGATACCCTTCCCAGAAGGGAAGCGATGCTCCCATATGCACAAACTTTTTCCCTTGTTTACTACTCCTATTATCAATAATCCCTATCAATTTTACAATCACACGTTAAAAATAACTCATTATGTACATTTATATGAAATTTTGTCCGACACTGTCATGTTAAAAATTTAGAAAGAAATGGGATCACAGCGTTACCTGTTGAGCGATTGGTCCCCAAATCTAAGCAGCACCAGTTTATGTCAGGGTCCAACTAAATACAAGTTTGGTTAAATTTCGTTTGTTGGTTGGTGAGATGCAGCGTCCACAAATTTTGTGATACACACTCATACGCAGACAGTCATTTTTTTTAAAAGTGTCAAATCGGGCTTGGGACATCCTAAAACGTGAAAATCCATCGAAAACTAAAGTTCGAAAAATTAAAAAATGCATTGTTATCCTGTTTTGAGGTATTCTAAAAGTTCTAAATGCCTAGCTAATCGGGAAGTTATATAATGGTTGAATCACATAAACGATACCGAAGCAGCGAGGACTGGAAATAATTGGCTAAGTAGGGTTGGGTTTCTTCCGGAAGAAACTAGTTTCTTCCAGGACAGTGGAAGAAAGTGGAAAAAACTGGAAGAAATGGAAAAACTGGTAGAAACTAACAGAACACAAAACAGATGTTCCAGATTGAAATATATATTAACTACCTATATAAAAGAATTAAACTCAGAGCATAATATAATATCAAATCTAAACTCTATTATTTAATTAATATTAATAAGTTATTTAATAACAAACCTTAAATATCTACAGGTGATGGGATTTTACTACTGTACGGGTAAGATGTTTTTTAACGATTTCTACCACTTCCATTAAAAAAACTAGTATGCTGTGGCCACCACAAGACTTTCTTCTATATTTTCCTATACAAATTCACGCAGTAAAAATATTAAAAAAAAAAAAAAAAAAAATACGATTTTTTTTCAAAGTTTTTTTTCGTTAAAAAAAAAAAAAAAAAAAAAAAAAAAAAATCGATAACTTTGTTTTAAATTATCGCATATTTATAGTTCAACCATTCGTTTTAAAGATATTGACGAGACCTTTCGAAAGATACCCATCTTGAAAATTTACCCCCCCCCCCGGGGGGTACTTTCCTCTGGGGGGGGGGGGGAGCGATAACCGAGATTTTTTTCCTAATTAACTACTACTATTATCAATAATTCATATTAATTTCACAATCACAGGTTAAGAATAACTCCCATTATGTACATTTATACGAAATTTTGTCCTATACAGCCATGTTAAAAATTTAGAAAAAATACGATCACAGCACCACCTGTTGAGTGATTGATCCCCAAATCTAATCAGCCCCAGTTTATGTCAGGGGCCAACTAAATACCAAGTCTGGTTAAATTTCGTTAAAAGAAAAAAAAAAAAAAAAAAAACGATTTTTTTTTCAAAGTTACTTTTTGTTAAAAGTAAAAAAAATCGATAACTTTGTTTTAAATTATCACAGATTTATAGTTCAACCATTCGTTTTAAAGGTATTGACGAGACCTTTCGAAAGATACCCATCTTGAAAATTTACTCCCCTCGAGGGGGGACTTCCCCCCCAGGGGGGTTCACGAGGCTCCTACGCATACAAAATTTTTTCCCCGGTTGACTACCTCTATTATAAATAATTCTTGTAAATTTCATAATGATTACTAAAAAATAATTCTCTTTATGCACATTTATACAAAATTTTGTCCTATATCACCATGTTAAAAATTTAGAAAAAGCGGGATGGCAACGCAACCTGTTAGACAATTTTTACCAAAAGTTGATAGGCACTAATTTATGTCAAGGTGCAACTACATACTAATTTGTATGAAATTCTGTGCAGTAGTTCCTGAGATACAGTTGCCACAAAATTTTGTCACACACACACACACAGACTGACAGACAGACAGACAGACAGACAGACAGACAGACATTTTCTAAAAAGGGTCAAATCGTGTTCTACATCTCTCAAAACGTGTAAATCCATCAATAACCCGAGGTCGAAAATTTTTACGAATCCAATACTTTCTCTATATTACATATAGAAGAAAGTAATAATCCCCAAAAATATTTTTTAAATATAGAAATACATAATTTTATACACAAAAATTATTATAAAATATATTAAATAATAATAATAAAAAAAAAAAAATGTAATTATACATTAGCTACTATCTCTTATACGCACTAGCATTCATATTTCAATGTTTATTTTAAGAGAGTAATATTTTTATTAAAACTTTTTGCATAGATACTATCGCATATTATCATATGTTCAAATAGTACAAGTGATAATAGTTAATATAATTTTTAGCCAAAATATTTGTCCGTTATTCTTTTTTTTTTTTTTTTTTAATTTTAGAATACAACGATTTGTATGAACTCTAAACTGGTAAACCAGTGAATTATACGTATGCGTCAAAATACTCTTAAACTTCTTTACAAGTTATCCAGATTTTTATTTATTTATTTATTTATTACTTTCTTCTATATTCAATAGAAGAAAGTATTGAATCCGTAAAATTTTTCGACCTCGGGTTTTTGATGGATTTACACGTTTTGAGAGCTGTAGAACACGATTTGACCATTTTTAGAAAATGTCTGTCTGTCTGTCTGTGTGTGTGTGTGTGTGACAAAATTTTGTGGCAACTGTATCTCAGGAACTACTGCACAGAATTTCATACAAATTCGTATGTAGTTGCCCCTTGACATAAATTAGTGCCTATCAACTTTTGGTAAAAATTGTCTTACAGGTTGCGTTGCCATCCAGCTTTTTCTAAATTTTTAACGTGGTGATATAGGACAGAATTTTGCATAAATGTGCATGAAGAGAATTATTTTTTAGTAATAATTATGCAATTTACAAGAATTATTTATAATAGAGATAGTCAACTGGGAAAACCTTTTTTATATGTGCAGGAGCCTCGCCCCCCCCCCTGGGGAGAAATCCCCCCTCGAGGGGAGTAAATTTTCAAGATGGGTATCTTTCGAAAGGTCCCGTCAATATCTTTAAAACGAATGGTTGGACTATAAATCTGTGATAATTTAAAACAAAATTATCGATTTTTTTTTTTTTTTTTTTTTTTTTTTACTTTTAACAAAAAAAAAAAAAAAAAAAAAAAAAAAACAGAAAAAAAAAAATCTTTTTTTTTTTTTTTTTTTCTACGAAATTTAACTAAACTTGGTATTTAGTTGACCCCTGACATAAACTGGTGCTGGTCAGATTTGGGGATCAATCGCTCAACAGGTGGCGCTGTGATCGTATTTTTTCTAAATTTTTAACATGGCAGTATAGGACAAAATTTCGGATAAATGTACATATTGAGAGTTATTCTTAACCTGTGATTGTAAAATTAATATGAATTATTGATAATAGTAGTAGTTAATTAGGGAAACAAAATTGTGCATGTGGGGGCATCGTTCCCCCCCCTCCCAATTCCTGGGGTGAAGTACCCCCTGGGGAAGGGGTAAATTTTCAAGATGGGTATCTTTCGAAAGGCCTCGTCAATACCTTTAAAACGAATGGTTGAATATGTGATAATTTAAAACAAAGTTATCGATTTTATTTTTACTTTTAACGAAAAGAACTTTGAAAAAAAAATCGTATTTTTATTTATTTTTATTTTTATTTATTTTTATTTATTTATTGTTACTAAGGGGATTTGTATAGGAAAATATAGAAGAAAGTCTTGTGGTGGTCACAACATACTAGTTTTTTAAATCTTTTTTTAAGTTTTCAAACCAATTTCAATATTCAATTGCTAAAAACTTTTGATTATACTGTGGTGCACTGCAATAAAGAAAATGAGGATATGATGATATTTTGTAGTATTTGAATTATTGTGTACTTGCTCCCTTAATTAACTGAATGTCTTCTATCAGAAAGCATAGGAAAGTGATACATTAATTTAATTACCAGATACAGACATTGTTTAAATTATGAAACTTTATATACTGGTTAAAGTGAAATTGATTTATTTAATGGATTTTGAGTATTTTGGTATGCGATATGATCTTGGCTAAAAATGTCACGAAATTATTAAATTAGAGTACATAATTAATAATTAAATTTTTATACGTGTAATTAAATTTACTTAAGATTATTATTAATTTGAAAAATGCGTTAATTGCAATTTATATAATAAATGTTAAACAAAAACAGTTTCTTCCATTTCTTCCACTTCCGGCCGTTTTTTTCCACTTCGAAGAATCTTGCCAACCCTGGCTAAAAGTATTAAAAAAATGAATTGTTATCCTGTTCTGAGCTATTCTAAAAGTTTCAAATGCCTAGCTAGTCGGGAAGTTATGTTATTGTTGAATCATATAAACACTACAGAAGGCAGCGGAGATCCGAAGTAGTTGCCTAAAAGTATTAAAAGAGTGCATTGTCATCATGTTCTGAGCTATTCTAAAAGTTTCGAATGTCTAGCTAATCGGGAAGTTAGTAAAATCAGTTGCAAGATATGTACTGAAGAAAGAAACAAACAAACAAGATAGCGAGTTAATAAAAACATGGTAAAATATCAGCATAGTAGCAGCACCCTCAGGACTATATATGCCAGAATCGAATTGGCAAGAATTCATATCCTAAGCTTCTTATGTGTATACGTTATAATATTTCCTGCGGTTCGGTAAATTGTTTCGCAAGATACAACTTTCAATATGTTTTGCTTACGTATATATGCACACACAGACAGAGACGTATCAAAACATGTAAATCAATCACAAACGGAAAGTAAAAAATTTTCACAAATCCAATACCTTTTCTCCATATGCAGATGTAATGCAACAAATATGAGAAACAAGGGAACAAAATGGCGGAATCCGGACATATACAAAGTCATAAAAATAGTTAATTATAAATGAAAGTAATAAATTATTTTAAAAAGGACTATATAAATAAATAAATAAATAAAACAAAGCGAATATTCGATGCAAAAAATCAAAAACAGGGGAACAAGATGGCGAACTTCAGACGTATATGCAAATTAATTAAAATAAGAGATTATTAGTTAATAAATAAGAGGTTATAAGCGTGAATCAGGGCTCGAGAAACTCGAATACTAAACTGCTGTTTTCAGGGGAGATTGACTGTTCTAAGAAGTATGGACGACGAAATTTGGGATTATAATTAGATAGCCCGCACAGATAGATAAACCGCAGTCCCCAAAAATTGTTTTTTTTTTTTTTTTAAGATAGCCAGCGGCTTATCTTCACTAAATTACGATACTCTAAAAATTTACCGGTATGAAAAAAAGAGCGGGATTATGAACACTACGGAATATTAATTAGGATGTTGGCAAGTATGCATACTGTTGCGTACTTAGGGGTTTGTGAGTTGTCCCAGAATGAAAAGCAAATCTTGCAGAGGCTGGAAAGTTTATTTACAGAAAATTCTGAAAGAATACAGATAGATCTATAAACTATGTATGAACTTCAGTTTCACCAGTAAACACTGCTTAACTAACAGCTGTCAACAGGAAAAAAACTAGTATGTTGTGGCCACCACAAGACTTTCTTCTATATTTTCCTATACATATTCACCTATACATATTTCCTATACATAAAAAAAAAAAAAAAAAAAAAAAGATTTTTTTTTTCATTAAAAGTAAAAAAAAATCGATAACTTTGTTTTAAATTATCACAGATTTATTGTTCAACCATATCTTTTAAAGGTATTGACGAGACCTTTCGAAAGATACCCATCTTGATACTTTATCCCCCCCCCCCAGGAGGGAACCGATGCCCCCACATGCACAACATTTTTTTCCTAGTTAAATACTACTATTATCAATAATTCATATTAATTTCATAGTCACACGTATAATATAACTCTCATTATGCACATTTATACGAAATTTTGTCCTGTACTGCCATGTTAAAAGTTTAAAAAAAATGCGATCACTGCGTCACCTGCTGAGCGATTGATCCCCAAATCTAATCAGCACCAGTTTATGTCAGGATGCAACTAAATACCAAGTTTGGTTAAATTTCATTCATTGGTTCGCGTTTCATTCAGCGTCCACAAAAAAGTGATACAGACAGATAGACAGACATTTTTAAAAAACTATCAATTCGTGTTCTGGCCATCCCAAAACGTGTAATTCCATCAAAAAAAAAGAGGTCGAAAATTTTCACGAATTTAATACTTTCTCTATATTACATATAGAAGAAAGTAATAATAATGAGTTTTCGGAAATATCCTCACGAAGACGCTCGGCGGTTTTTTATATATTTGTGCTATTATTGGTGGAGTTCTACTCGAAAACCCATATTTTGCTAAATTTGCCTTCTAAAATCGTTTCCTTCCTCCCCCCCCTCCCCCGCACCTTCAAAATTCAAAATTCTAAAATCGCAGAAAATGATTTATTTTTTTTTACTCCAGTCTGGACTTCTTGTTGGAGAGAAATTGTTATTTAGAGATACTCTCCCATCTGTATAACACATTGCGTTGTTTCTAAAAAAATAATAAGCTAAATGATAATTTAAATTATACTTTAAATAACACCCAAGTTCACTAAATTTTTTACTGGGTCATAAAATGAAATTTTGAATACTAAAATTTTCTCCTATTTATTTAAGCTGTCTTCTTGGAATCATATATTAGAAACCAATAAAAAAAATATAAGAATAATTTATCTAGAAACCAATAATAATAAAAAAAAAAAACACTAAAAATTTCTAACCAATGATCCTTTATTCATTTTTTATTTTAAACATAAAATTCTTTATCAAAATTAAATATATCCTTTTGTGAGCACTTTAAGCGGGACTCAGCCATTTTTTTTTTGTTTAGGAGGAAGAATAAATGAAATTTAAAAATTAAATATTTTCTTTTTTAATATAATTTCAAATTAGAGACTCACCAGACGACGAGCGTTCAATATACACTAATGCAGCAATTAGGCATCCAGCATCTTTGGCTCTTTTTTGAGAAGTTTCACTATAATACTCAGGGCATCATCAGTCGAGGTTATGAGAATCCAACCTTTAATTCCGGAAAGCATCTCCCTTTCAGCGTATCGCCTCCTAAAGCTACATTCCTTCGATGATTTCTGCTTCGGCAATCTTACCGGCCGCTTCCCCGGTCTGCATCGACGAGGGTCCAACCGCTGATTCAGGGCTGATGGCTTGTTTACTCCTTCCAAAAATTTTTTATCATCTGACGATATTTTGTATATTTTACTTACAGGCCCATTTTGACTCCGCCTTCTGCCACACATGGGACCTTTCCCTTTTTTAGTGGTCGTTTTTTTTAACCAATGTACCTTCTCTTGATTCCCTCTGCTCTTCTTAGAAAATTTCAGTCCTTGGAAATCTCCTCCATCTCTTTTTTTTCTCATTTATGGCTGCTATAAACCACTTTCTTGAGCTTTTGTAGTTTAGTGTCAAATGCTTTCTCCGCTCGTCGCCTGACTGTCTGGTAGATTCATATCAGGGATACATTACAATTCTCCCTCCTACGATTTTACAATGATGACCTCCCGCTTTTATATCGCTCATGTTAGAAAAGAAACATTTTTTTCTTGCCTATATTTATATACACATCACTTTTTAAATTGTATTATATATACATAAAGTATTTATATATATATATATTTAGATTACACACATGTTTTTTTTTATATCCTTCTATAAATAAATGTGTAATTTTAATTATACACATTTTTGTTTAATTTTCGTTAATAAATAAATGTGTAATTTTAATTACAACATTTATATCCCCCCTTTCTACAAAAAAAAAAATATATATATATATAAGCCTTTGTTACATCATTTTGACCTATAAAATAAAATACAAAAATACACACAAACAAAATACTAATACTCATATGATACTTAGATATGAAGAAAACAGAATAAGTATTGTCCATTCTTTAAGTCCATAGCACTTTACATGTTCATTTAATGTAAGAGTTCATTTCATTTTTTGAAACTTCTATGATTTCATTAAGGACCCTGTAATCTACTGCTGCTCTCACTTTAATGTGTTTGGGATCATTTGTTTTTGAGTTACATTTTTTCTTTACGAAAATTACGGGGGCTGCATAATGCGAGTTTGTTGGTTCAATAATTTTTGCCTCTAATAATTTATTTATCTCCTCTTTCGCAACATCTTTCATATTATAAGCCAATTTATACGGTTTTAATTGAATGGGGTAATTATGAGCTAATTTAAATATTGGTGTAACTAATGATGTTTGCCCTAGTGTCTTGTAATTTTTGGAAAATGCCGCATAATTTTTCATTAATATTTCATGCATTTCTTTTTGTGTTACTGAATCTAAATGACTTAGATTAAAATCTTCCTTTTTTAAGTCAGCTTTTCTCATTTGTGTAACATCTACCATGTTTAAATTGTTAATAATTTCTCTCTTTGGTTTTGTTTTGTCCGTTATTATGAATTGTTGTGTAACTTTCGCCAGTTTCATATTTTTATTCAAAGTAATTTTGTGGTCCTTTGTATTTGAAATTTGAACTTTTAGTTTATTTTCATTATCTATTTTATGTATAGAGCAATTTATGTTTGTACCCGAATTATTTCTGTGTGGTTCAAGGAATATTGTTTCGTGTTGGTATATTCTAGGAACTTTTATTTCCGCCCAAACTGTTTGTTTTGGTGCAACATCCATTTTTCTTATTAGTCTTGCAAAGTGATAATTTTGATTTAACGTATCCTGCCTTATAATGTTTTGCTCATTTTCCTCATTTAATTCTATCATTTGTTTACTAGAAGATGCCTCCCAATTTATTAGTTCATTTTCATTATTTTTTGACTTTGTCTGAAATTTTGAGCATTTAAAATACCCATAAATTTTTCCATTTTCTTCCTGTTCCTGATCATGCACTCCTGACTGTGGGAATTGTATTTTGTCCTCCATCTGTGATGTGTGTGTATTTGTTTCTATTGACATGGTATTTATATGATTTGGAATTTCTTGGTTGTTTGGAGATTTATTTAATTCCAATTTCATGTTTTTAAATAGTACATGTCCTGCCTTACAATCTACTATCATTTTGTTTCTTTTTAGAAAGTCATAACCTAATATTACATTATACGTCTTATCAAAATTAAAGTTCAATATATAAAATACACCTGTCACGAATTTCCCTTTAATTTTGAATGTAATTTTAATGCATTTTTTGAAATTAATTCTCTGATTGTTTAATGTGTGTATGTTTACATTATTTGACAAATACTGAATTTTTATCCCTGTTTCTTTGATTTTTTGAAATATTTTGGGACACATTGCATTTAAGGTTGCGCCTGTATCGATTAAATTTCGTGTAGGTACCCCATTTATATTCAAATCTAAGATGGGTAAGTTACCTATATCATTTTGATCAATATTTGTCAAATATTTAATCTCTTGTGTGTTTTTCCATCTTTTTGTGCACAGATATCGATCTGGTGTATGAATTACATTTGATTTCTTTTTGTTTTTATTATACCTGCGTGAATTGTTATCTTTCTCGGTTCTCTGCCTCTCTACTTTATAATATTTTTCATAATAATTTCTGTCTAATTCCTTGTCTGTTTGATTCTCATATTTTTTATCGCTATTTTGATGCATTTTTAGTCCCCTGGATATGTTAAGGGATTTACGAGGGACTATGTTATTATTATTTTTACTCTTGGTAAACCCCTCATTTAGTTTCCCGACTGCCTTGGAAACGTTATAGCAGGGCGGTTTGTACCCCTTTGTCTAAAATTTCTATGTGAACTTCTTCTGAAATAATTTCTAGTACCCCTATCGAAATTTCCATAATTTGTATTACTAGATCTATTTTCGTCTGATCTTACGTTTCTAACCCCTGCATTTTCATTCTCTTGTATTATAGGGACTGTATTGTTTACAATATTGGGATTAGTTCTTGAATTGTACCAGCATTGTTCAGTATTATGTGATCTAGTTTTGCAAATTGCACAAAATCTTGTGCTGTCATGTTTTTGTCTCTCTTGACTTTCTGATCTGTTATTTCTTATTTCTAATTCTTCGATTTTTTTTTCTAATTGTTTGATTTGTTCAGTTTGTTTCGATGTTAATTCTAATAATAATGTACACATATCGGTTTCGTTGCTATTTTTTTTCTCTATAGTATTTATTTCCTCCACGTTAAATTGCATTGCATTTTCAATGGTCTTAGCCATTTTTAATGCACTTTCAAAATCTTTTATATCTGCCTTTCTTAACTCAAATGCTATGTCTGCCCTCATGCCTTCAATAAATTTATTTAATTTTAAACTGTTTACAAATTCTTTTGCCCCATCTTTGTTTTCGAATCCAGACCCTTTTAAAAATTCATTTGATTTTTTTATTATTTCCGTTGCATATTCTTCTATAGTTTGTTTTGGTGATTGCCTGATATTCATGAAATCTGCCTGAGCTTTTGAGAAATTTACTTTGCTCTTAAATTTTTCTTTTAATTTAAGTTTGAATTGCTCATACACATTCTCATTTATTAAATCCTCATCCAAGTTTATTTTCTCCTTCGGCTTTTCCGCTGATTTTACTTTTTAAAATTAATAATTTAATTCCATCGTCTAATTCTGTCGCATTTGTTAATGTCTCAAATGATTCTAGAAATTTATCTATATTAGCCTGACTGTCCCCACTGAAGTGTGGAAGACCCACTAATAGCGTATCTAATGACACTGTTAATTTTTTCTCCATTTTTATTTTACCCGGTACTACCTTCTCAGTTTTTGTTTCCACCGTTTTCTTCTGATTTTGAGTTTTTGTATCACACTTATTCGCATCGCAACTTTATTTCTCAATTTATAAGTACTTTTCATTTACATCCCCTACTTTCTAATCTTTACTTTAAATCAACTCTTAAAAAATCATTCTTATATGTATTAACATTAACACAAATTATGCTTGTATACATATATTTACTGACTAGCTAGATTATTCTAGTTCAATTATTATTATTATTCCTTATTTTAGGAAACTATTTACTTTCTTCAAAGTAAAATATTCAAATTTTATATGTATACAGGCATCCAAAATAATATTATCAAACAAACAAAATATTAGATTAATTGTTTTCAAGAAACCTTTCTGAGCAATCTTGCTGTTTATGTGTACATATAAAATATTTCCAGTAATTTTTCAAAATTTACAACTGTAATTATTTCAAATACACTTCATTTATTTTCATATTCTACTTATCATTATTAATGAAAGTGTAATTTATATCTATATATATATTATATGTACACATTTGCATATCTATTCGTTATATACATTTTTATCAGTTATTCATATACAAATACAATAACATTATAATGCTATGATTTCCTTTATTTATATCTATCCAATTTTATTTAAGCAACTGCTTAGTATATTTTTATATTATTATTTTGTCTGAGTCCACCTTAAAGTTTTCCTAAATTAGTTTATCTTATTTTATTTATTTTTTTCTTTTTATTATATCATTTTATGACCTCAACTGGATAGGCACCAAATCGCTTTTTTGGTTGATTTACAGTGTTGGAGAGAAATTGTTATTTAGAGATACTCTCCCATCTGTATAACACATTGCGTTGTTTCTAAAAAAATAATAAGCTAAATGATAATTTAAATTATACTTTAAATAACACCCAAGTTCACTAAATTTTTTACTGGGTCATAAAATGAAATTTTGAATACTAAAATTTTCTCCTATTTATTTAAGCTGTCTTCTTGGAATCATATATTAGAAACCAATAAAAAAAATATAAGAATAATTTATCTAGAAACCAATAATAATAATAATAAAAAAAAAAAAAACACTAAAAATTTCTAACCAATGATCCTTTATTCATTTTTTATTTTAAACATAAAATTCTTTATCAAAATTAAATATATCCTTTTGTGAGCACTTTAAGCGGGACTCAGCCATTTTTTTTGTTTAGGAGGAAGGATAAATGAAATTTAAAAATTAAATATTTTCTTTTTTAATATAATTTCAAATTAGAGACTCACCAGACGACGAGCGTTCAATATACACTAATGCAGCAATTAGGCATCCAGCATCTTTGGCTCTTTTTTGAGAAGTTTCACTATAATACTCAGGGCATCATCAGTCGAGGTTATGAGAATCCAACCTTTAATTCCGGAAAGCATCTCCCTTTCAGCGTATCGCCTCCTAAAGCTACATTCCTTCGATGATTTCTGCTTCGGCAATCTTACCGGCCGCTTCCCCGGTCTGCATCGACGAGGGTCCAACCGCTGATTCAGGGCTGATGGCTTGTTTACTCCTTCCAAAAATTTTTTATCATCTGACGATATTTTGTATATTTTACTTACAGGCCCATTTTGACTCCGCCTTCTGCCACACATGGGACCTTTCCCTTTTTTAGTGGTCGTTTTTTTTAACCAATGTACCTTCTCTTGATTCCCTCTGCTCTTCTTAGAAAATTTCAGTCCTTGGAAATCTCCTCCATCTCTTTTTTCTCATTTATGGCTGCTATAAACCACTTTCTTGAGCTTTTGTAGTTTAGTGTCAAATGCTTTCTCCGCTCGTCGCCTGACTGTCTGGTAGATTCATATCAGGGATACATTACAATTCTCCCTCCTATGATTTTACAATGATGACCTCCCGCTTTTACATCGCTCATGTTAGAAAAGAAACATTTTTTTCTTGCCTATATTTATATACACATCACTTTTTAAATTGTATTATATATACATAAAGTATTTATATATATATATTTAGATTACACACATGTTTTTTTTTATATCCTTCTATAAATAAACGTGTAATTTTAATTATACACATTTTTGTTTAATTTTCGTTAATAAATAAATGTGTAATTTTAATTACAACACTTCTCATTTGCAATTTCATTCAATGTAGATATTTCGCAAAATCACTTCTTAGTGGGGGTCAGGGTCCTAAAACCAACCTGGTCTTCAAAATTTGTGACTCTCTCTCCCATAGAATCGTCATGGCAGTGTTGAGTCAGTGAATCAGTGAGTTTACTCTTTTATATGTACAGATTTGTTTATATTTTTTTATGGACTACTTGGCTTAAAGTGGCTGTCACAAAAAAAAAGAAAAAAAAAAAAAAAGTTCCTTGGCGAAAAATGTCCTATCTACTTCAGCATCAAAATTTTAAAAAATACCTAGGATTGTCAATAAATAAAGCTCTTTAATATAGATCTGAATTAGCTTCCATTTTATTATTATTTAATTTTGATAATGACGCCATTTTGTCATGTGCTTGAGCAAATTTAATATTTAGTTTTTATTTTTATTATTATTCGCCTGAAAATATATTTTATTATATGTCGAAAAATAAATTAACTCGTAAACTTCTCCGGCAACAATTAAAAATTAAAATAAATGATTTTAAATATTTATTGCAGAAGAAATATCTATATTATATAGAAGATATAATATAGATAACGTTTTGCTTCCCCCCCCCCCCCTCTCCCCTTGGGGATTAAATTTCTCAAATTCCAAAAATTGGTTTTTAGGTGTTTGTGTTAGCTGTATTTTAAAGCAAAAATTTTACGGATATCTGTTTTTTCTTTGAATAGAAAGGTTTTTGTGAAATCACGTTTTGTTCCCTGTCCCCCCTTAAGGGTCGAATTTCTAAAATTCTAGAAATCAGTTTTTAGGTTTTTATGTTAACTATATTTTAGAGCAAAAATTTTACTGTTTTTTTTTTTTTTTGATATATGAAGGGTTTCTTTGTGAAATCGCTTTTTGCGCATCTGGAATCGCATCTTGCCACGCACCCCCTATTGTGGACCGAATTTTCAAAATTCCAGAAATGGATTTTTAGGTATTTGTGTTGGCTATGTTTTAAAGCAAAAATTTTACGGATATCTGTTTTTTTGTTTGAGATATGAAGGATTTTGTGAAATCGCTTTTTACCTCCATCCCCCCTTGGGGGGAGGGGGGATTTTGTAAAATCACTTCTTAGTGGATGTCTACGTAACAGAAGAAACATTGTCACAAAATTTCATGCTTCTAAGTCCAGAGGTATGGGCTGGGCAATGATGAATCACTCACTCACTCACGCAGGACAAACGATTTTATATGTATAAACTAGCAGGCTTTGCCCGCTTCGCTGGTCAATATATTGAAATGAATCCTGAAAACACCATATCGTTAATAATAATAAAAAAAAATCGTAAAAATAAATAAATAAATAAATAAAAATCATTGATGTCAGTCAAAATATAAGTTTAAGTTCCCGCTATTTTCTGTAGAGGTATTCCCGCAAGCCACAGTCGATTCTGGAACAAAGAATATATTCTTTGTCTGTAATCACAATGCAGTCTCTTACCTGCTTCCTGCTTTTTACTCTCTGTTTTTTTTTTTTTTTTATGAACTACTTGGTTTAAGGGTCTTTGTCAGTCAGATTTTTTCCCTTTGTTCTACTCTCCAGCTTCCATTACCTTGGTATAAGTTTTCTGTTTCACCCCCTCTCCTCGTAAGTCATTAATTCAATGTCCAAGTGCTAAAGCTGTCACCATTCTAAATTAATTGTTAAGTAGGCGTGACTGAAAGCAGAGGGGGTTCTTTTTATCTTTTTTCCTCACAGAGAAGCACCACAGAGAGCCGCGGTAGCCTGGTTGGTAAGAGCAGCGAGCTCGTGATCGAAAGATTGCGGGTTCGGTCCTCGAGCCGGCTGAAGACCGTCGTGTACGCTAATGGCGACTGGTGCACGTTAAATTCCGTCGTGGTCGCAAAGTCCTCCAAGTTCCCATCAAAAATTATACCTCTGGGGGTACCGGACCATGGGTCAAACTCGCTCTGATCCGGATCAAAATTCGAGTTTGGCTGATGCTGCCATCTTTCACCAGCTTATGGAACTAGAAGTCGTACTTCCTCCCTATGAGGCGTTCCTAATAACGGAAGACGCAACCCTCTTGCCTTAAAATAAGTCCGGTAGCTCCACTACCGGGGCTTGGAATTTCCGAGTGGCACACGACAACAACAACAGAAGCACCACAGTAAATGCCGAAAAAAGACAATTTTCGGTTAATAGACAATAACTAAAGAAAAATATTATATATACGCATACATTTATATATATATATATAAAATAAATAATAATAATAATAAATATTCAATTAGTGCATAATAATTATTCTAGGCAACGGTTTTACAATGTTATTATTAAGAGATTTATGTAACAGAGGAAATTTTTACATACAACTCAAATTCATTATAATTAAACTTTCAATACATAAAACTTTATAACGTACAATTGTAACTCTCAATTTTTTGAAGAAAATTGATAAAAAGAAAAGCAATATGTCACAGATATAAAAAAATTTGTCTTTTTTTTTTTCCTACAAATTATTTATTGAAATTATTTTTAATCATAAATGTAGACATTTTCGTCTCAGAGAAGTATAACACTAAATGTCGAAAAATGTCAATTTTCGGCTCTATAGACAACATCTAAAGATTTTATTTTATTGTATTGTATTTTTTATGGAAATATACTCAATTAGCACATAATAGTTGCTCTCGACAACTGCTTTACAAAAATGTTATTATAAATAGATTTATATTACGAAGGAAATTTTTATGTACAACTCACATTAATTTAAATTAAATTTTCAGTGCATAAAACTTTAGAACGTACAGTTTTAGCTTTCAATAAATTAGGATTTTTTTATAAAGAATATCGAGAAAAAGGGAAGCAATATACCACAGCTATAAAAAGATTTACGCCTTCTTTCCCTATATAAATTCACACAGTACATATGCAAATTACTTATTGAAATTATTTTCTATGACGATTGTAGACGATGTTTTTCGCATAGATGTATCCCACTAAATATCGGAAAAAGCTCATTTTCAGCTCTATAGACAACAACTAAAGATGTTTTTTATGGAAATATATTCAATTACTACAAAATAAGTACAGTGGAACCTGTCTAAAGTGACCACCCTAGGGACCGGCTAAAATGGTCACTATACACAGGTGGTCACTTTATAAAGTCTCTTTAAAATTGGAAGATGGTCACTTTAGTCAGGAAAATGGTCACTTTACTCAGGTGGTCACTTTACCAAGGTGGTCACTTTTACAGGTTCCACTGTATTTTAGACAACTGTTTTAAAAAAAATGTTATTAGAAAGAGATTAAATATTTTATTTAATTATTTTAGGAAAAATTTTTTAAAGCTTGTTTTACACTTGTTTTTACACGAGATTTTTAGCGTGAAAAAAGGGTTATAAATATGAATTGTATAAATTGTGTCAAAGTTTAATATGGAATGCGTGTGTGTTTGTATTTATAATGTTTATCGCATTATTTTTAAAATTTTGAATTACTTAAATAATTATTGTTTTTAATTAGTTGTTTTTCGTTCTTTTTCTTTTCTATGGCTTCCAAGATATACAATGGATCTCTTATAGGCATTGATCTTGTATATCTTGGATCCAAAATCTCTGGTAAAAGACAATCTAAATAAAATTTTATGAGTTTGTCTTTCATCTCCTTTTCCTAGAATTCATCATCTCTTTCAATTTTTTTCTACTTTTAGGCCTTTAGGTGTCCACAATGTAAAAAGGCAAAAACACGTTTGTAAGCATAACTCGGCTCCTAATTATTTCACAATAAAGAAATTCCACATTGGGAGACTAGACATGAGCAGTGCTGCCAGATTTGAGGGAAATTTTTATTCAACTGCCACCGTTAAATTTTACTTTTAACAATTGCCTAATCACATCGAAAATTTCTTTAAAAGATGTTGCGAAACTATTAACAAACCGTTTCAATTAAAATTTAGTGGTGGCTGTTAAATAAAAATTTCCCTCAATCTGGCAGCACTGGACATGAGTACAAATAAAATATTATCTGCGATTTAGGAATTTTCGATTTTAAAAAAAAGGAAGGGAGAAAATCGACTTTTGGCGGGAAATTTTGAAAATTCCTGATTTGAGTCGAACTCTACCAAAAATGGAATAAAGATGTTGAAAAAAGGCTACGCGACTTTCTTAGGATATTTCCTAAAACACATTTTTGATTTTTTGTGATCAGTCATTTTAGGTATTTCTCAGTGTTGCCAGATTTGGGGACTTTTTTATTCAACCCCCGCCGTTAAATTTTAATTGTAACGGTTGCCTAAGCACTTCGAAAGATAAACGTCTATTATGTATAGCAAATATCACTTCTCAAAATTATTGGTGAGAGTTGAATAAAAAAGTCCCCAAATCTGGCAACACTGGTATTTCTACGCTTTTTTGTCTATTTGCTAATATCGTTCTGTTATTAAGAGAAAAGTGATAAGTAAAAAATCGCTAAACAACATGGTCCTGATTAGTCAACTTTTATTAAATTTTTCCCTATGCCACTGGTGATTACAAAATATAATTCTTTCTTGTACTTTCCCGCTACTTCTTTGTTATTAAATATTTCATTCTCAAAAGAAGTAATAAATACTGCATTTTTTTGTAATCGACAAGGCAATCAGAAAACGAAAAACTAGTGTGTTGTGACCACCACAAGACTTTCTTCTATATTTTCCTATACAAATTCACTAAGTGCAAATGAGTTATTAAAACATTATTTATTAAAGTTATCAAACATGAGGAATGCAACTGATTTTCATCTTAGAGAAAACTAACACTAAATATCCAAAGAAAGACTGTTTCATTGTCTATAAATAAAACCTTAAAAAATGGCTAGGATCCCTTAGAAAGACCCCCCCCCCCCCAACGGATGGCACTCTCCCTCAAGCCTAGGACCTACTGCAGCTCTTTTACTTCCATTACCCAACTACCGTAGGTAATGGAAGTATTGTATTCAGTCCAAAACTTAGATATCGAGATTTCACCTGTTACGTGTTTGAAAGTCTCATGGGTCGAAAAGAGTGGTTTTTGGCAATTGGTCAGTGTGTATGCATGTGTGTAATCTTCCGGTTATTATATCTCGGAAACTAATAAAGATAGAACTACAAAACTTTAGAATTGAAATAGGTCTGGTGTACAGACGAATTTTCCAAATTTTGGTGAAAAATGGAAAAACAGAAGTGGGACATCGGAAATCGGAAGTGAAGCCGTAATCCGTATCTCAAAAACGGCTCTATTGATTCTCTTCAAAGTTGCTGTATAAACACTCTATTAGACGTCCTTTCCAATGATATAGTTGGTTAGTTCAGGAAAATTGATAGGCGTCCTTTATAAATAGCTGAATTCCATGTCTTGCACCTGCATTAATGCACCTACATTTATATAGAATTTAATTCGGTTATTAAAAAATAATTATGTTTTAAAAAAAAAATTTATTAAAATTATTATTTAAAAAATTTATCTTTTATGATAATGCAGACGATTTCCGTATTAGAGAAGTAGTATAACACCAAATGTCCAAAAAAAGTCCATTTTATTCTCAAAATTAAAAAAAAAAAAAAATCGATAACTTTGTTTTAAATTATCGCAGATCGATGGTTCAACCATTCGTTTTAAAGGTATTGGCGAGCTCTTTTGAAAGATACCCATCATGAAAATTTACTCCCCTCGAGGGGGGGAGGCGATGCTCCTACATACACAGAAAAAAATTTCCCAGTTGATTATCTCTATTACAAAATATATATATTCGTTTCATTTGGTTCAGTGCAGTCTATAGACGTTAAACTCTACTTACCTGCAATGTCCCCATAGACGTAATGTAGTAGAATTCTCTTGATTGTCCCTGTACATGAACCATTTGCTTGATCTTAACAAAACGCTTACTGTAGCATCCCTATATGTTACACATTTAGAATACCAAGTTTGAATTTTCTGACATAATTTGTTTTTTAGATATGCTGATAACAGACAGACACACAGACACACACACAGACATACACACAGACCATTTGCTAAAAACATGATTTTCGTATTCAGGGGACCTCAAAACGTGTAAATATAACAAAATCTTGCGTTCGAAAATTTGACCCAAAAACAATACTTTCTCTACCTTATGGGTAAGAGAAAGTAAAAAGAAACAATAACAGTGGGGAATCCCCATTAACAGCCATAACGTTGTTACAGACACTTAGCTTCAGGGTTATACAAATAACGTTCGTTGTTTTCGTGATAGTGTAAGCATTTCATAATATTAATATATACGCTCCAGTGGAATGCAAAAAAGTAAAACAAATGTGGGACAGCAAAAATAATGAGCATTTTATTAATTTTATGTAATAATAATAATCTATATACAAATATGCAACATGGAATTTATCGTACGCGTTTAGCTTGCTTTGATATACAGCTTGGTTATATAACGCAAAACAGTTTTTTTTTTTTTTTTTTTTTTTTTTAATGCAATATTTAAATTTTAAATAATTTTTAAATATGTTTTTCTTTCTTTCTTTTTTCTTGAAAAACAAACAAATAAATAAATAAATAAAAATAAAATAAAGTAAAATAAAATAAAATAAAAAATAAAAATAAATAAATAAATAAATAAAATAATAATAATAATCTTTTATTATTTGCATTTAGCTGATAGCTGATAGATAAAGCTGATTAAAATTTAAGCTTAATTAACATTTATTTGTATTTTATTTATGTAATTCTTTTTTTTAATTGGTCTTTTTTTTAATTGGGGTTGTGTCTGGGCGGTGATGAATCACTCACTCACTCACTTACTCATGACAAACGATTTTATATATATAGATAACGTGTTTATTTCATATAATAAATCATAACAGAATACAAAGTTTGTGTTTATTATATTACGTTTAAAAAGAAAGTTTTATGTAGATTTTTATTATTAAGTACTTCATAGAGTGTAATGCAGTGAATTACTAAATCGAAAATGTACATAGGTATCATTTTACCTCTTTGGTATTACGAAAATATGGCAGTTTTATTTGTTTTAACCATTAGTTTTGAAGTTATTACAAATAAATATGTGTAAATCAATTTTTCTATAGTGCGGCTTCTTCATCATCTTCTTCTCCCCCCCTCCCCCTGTAAATGTTGATATAACACATTCTCCTAGCATATTTACATTAAAATAATAATAATAATTTTTTTTTTTTTTTTTATAATTTTGCTTAAAATACATAACATTGCTTAAAAAAAAAGCTCTTTGTCAAAATTCTTCATACGCCGATTTTACAAGAAAAATTGAACGATAATTTTCAAGCCATAGAATCTACTTCACACGAGTTTTTCGAATATAAAAGTTTAATACTTTAACTGCCAAGATGGGACATTTTTCGCTGAAATCAAGCCAACAGTCGTCATCTTCTGGGATCTTATTTTCAGCCATGTACGAGATGACACTTTTACGAAAATCTTCATCGCTGTGCTGATCCGCCAGGACTAGCACATCGCAAGCACTGCTTTTAGACAAGTTGTTGACCATAAACATTGAGCAAGCATCTCTCAAATCTCTCACGTCGTATTTATCGGCCACTTCATAATATTTCTTTGCATCCTGTGCGTTTAGTTCCGGAAGTGCTCCTGAATACATATAACGTAAAAAGCCTTGAAAAATGGGAGCTTCGATGTCTTCCACTTTAACTAAACCACTCTTACCTTCAACCATGTCACTGCTGAGCATGGTTGAAAGAACTGAAGATCGCGCTTCGAGAACGTTCCTGTGTACACTGAATATCTGTCCATCACAAGTTATTTTGACGTCACCACTTGAACTTTCGTTCAGCAATTTCGAAAAATCTCTCGACAGAGTTTGAAGGTGAATGATCTCCGATGACATCAGGGTCTTTTCTGGAACTTGACACCCCGTGCTAACATGTGACTTATCTAGACAGAAAAAAGAACATAAATAAACAAATAAGTAAGAGTGAGATTAAATATAATTATGATTATTAGGACAAATATCACGCGCGCGCGCACACACACACACACACATATATGAACGGTTCATTGCAAATCTGGTGTACCTCCATATTTTTTAAATATGTATATTTTTGCATAATTGTATCACTTTTTGTCATATCTTTCGTTATAAAATTGAAGAAACTCCAATAATTACATAAAAATCCCATAAATGGCATTGTTATTATGTTATTTATTTATTTTCAGAAAACTAAAACTTCGAAATGTTCATTATAAAAATAAAGTTTTTAAGTTTATTATTATTATTATTATTTTATGATTTATAAATTCTTTTAACTCTCATTTGTATTAAACATTAAAAATCTACTGAGCTCTTACTGAATCCTGACTTTTTTCCTACACATAAATTTGCAAAAAGCTCATTATTTCAAAATTCATTTACTAGGAGATAATTCACTTTTAGAACGAACGACCCTTAAATTAATATGATAAATAACTTGATGGGAGTGCCCCTAACGATAAATTGCCAATTTTGAAAAAGTGTTAGCTCTATCGTCTTTCGTTTTATTACTCAGCATTTTTTAATCATATCAATCGTTTTGTATCATAGCTTAAAAACTGCCATAATAAATTAGTATGTTCTGCATATCAACAAATTTCCTTCTTTATCAATCTGTATATCATTCTCTGCATGTACACCACCTACTATTGTTCAATATGAAAATAAATAAATAAATAAATAAATAAATAAATAATAATAATAATAATAGTTTCTCACAATGAAGATTTTACACATAATATTTGGTGCAATTTTAATCAACAGTTGCTGAGATATAGGAAACTACATGGAAAATCACAGAAGTTGAGTAACAGCAAGTGAGCATTCGTTTTCATAATGGTTATGTCAGTTATCGAATTCGATGCATATTTATATGCTACAGCAGTTGAAATTTGGCCTTCCTGTTTATAGGCCGAATTTCGGTACAAAAGCGCTATCTAACCAAATTTAACCATCATAGTATTTCATTATCGCTCTCTTATATACAAAGATTTTTACAATTATAAACTATAGAATAGGAGATATAGCCTTTCCGTTCACGAGTGAAATTTCAGCATAACAGCACCACCTATTGAATTTGTATACTATTTCATCGTGAGTCTCTCCCATACCAAGTTTTGTTTGATCATATTGAATAGAACATGAGGTATAACCTTCCCTTGAATGAGATAAATCGTAGTATATCAACGTCATCTGTGGAGCGATTTTAACCAAAAGTTCATAGGTGTTGTTATTTAATGTCAAAGTACATACAATTTTATGAGTACTGCAATAATACTCTGCAATAGTTTCTCAGGTACAGCTGGAACAAAAATTTTGACACATATACACAGATAGACAGGCGTTTTCTAAAAATAGTCAGACAGTGTTGTAGACATTTAAAAATATGTAAATTAATCGAAAAACAGAAGTAAAAAATTTTACATGTATGCAAACTTTATTTTTTTTAATTAAACATGGAAAAAAGTAAAAATATGTGTATTAAACAATTATGCCTGTGTTTAAAAAATAACTTTTACATTACATTTCTTAATTCAAAATCTATAGCTACCAATTAACAAATTTTTTGCAGACTATTTTTATGCGTGTGCAAAGAGAGAGTGAAAAATCAACCGTTATAAACTTTACTTTAATATTCTGGGAACTTCGAAATTCGTTGTGATTTAAAAAAAAAAAAAAAAAAAATGGTATTCAAAAACCGGAAGGTTTTTAATCTGTGTATTAATTATTTATATACAGGGTGATCAGTTTAAAGGAGTACCCGTTGGTTTTTCTTATTACCCTTCAATATGACAGATGTGGCAACTATTCTGACACTGAAGTATAATTGTTTGAACCTTGTTTCAGCGTGGGAGACAATTTCCAACGCTGTTGGACTGTTACAACTTTATTTATGAGGTAAAACAGAAATGGAGACGAACAATGTTTTTTAAACCTCTAATAAATTTATTTACGAAAAACAAAATTTAATTTAAATTTTTTACATTATCTTTCCTACATTACATTTACATTATCATTTTTACATTACCATTTCCTAGTTTTCCAGAGAAGTCCTGTAAACATCGATGAATTAAAACAGATCAAAACTGAAGAAATCTCGTCAGTAACACCAACAACGCTGCGAAGAGTGTCAAAAAACTTGATTTGACGTGTTCATGTTTGCATTCAAAATGGTGGCGAACATTTTCATAATTTTCTGTAAGGAATGATAATGTAAAAAAATTTAATTAAATCAGATTTTTCAAAAATAAAATTATCACAGGATTAAGTAACACGGTCCCCATCTTCATTTCTGTTTTACCTCACAAATAAAGTTGTAACAATCCAACAGTGTTAAAAATTGTCCCCCATACTTAAACAAGGTTTAAACAACTATATTTCAGTGTTAGAATAGTTGCCACATCCTTCATATTTAAGGGTAATAAGAAAAATCAACGGGTACTCTTTTAAACTGATCACCCTGTAGTTTACGTACCTTGTTTTGAAATATTTGACAGCCACTTATTATGTAATTTTGATTACTTGGAAATTCGTGGAGACTAATTTTCACACGCCGACTATCCGGCATGAAAAAGGAAATTAAACTATGCAATAAGGCATATTTTAATATATAATACATAAACTTAAGGAAAAAAAAAATCTTAGTTCTGAAAAAATGAATAAAATACAAGCTGTAAAGTAACAGTAAAACTTAATTGAAAGATGGAATACAAATAGAACTTTATGCCCTGTATCTTGCGCCATCTGCCGGCTACGTTTATCTTGTATTATTACCACGGAGTAAAAAGACAGGAGAAGAAGGTAACGCTGAAATTTTGTGATGTTGTTTTCTAATGTTTACAGATGGCGCCAGCGTGCAATCCTTCCTTCTCTCCAGCTTCCACAATGTTATTCAATGGGGAAATGTCTCGTTTTAATTATTTTTTTAAAAATTATATCAAGCTGAAAAAATTTCGATTGAAAGCAAATTTCATTAAATAGAGTATTCTAACCAACATGTTTTTTTTTTAGAGCCATTTTATACTAATTTTACTTTGAAAGAAAGCTTTTAAAAAATGACGGTTCTTATGAACCGAAGCTAGCTAAAACGGACAATTGGGAGGAAGGAGAATGGATGAAATTTTGTAAAGAAAAAGAATAAACTTACTTTAGGTGCAGAAAACACGAACTCTGACTTTATTTTTCTCCTATGGCTTTTTTTTTGTTTTTCTTATCACTATCATAGCCTGTTTTACAACTAGGAACGAAGCATTTATTTGAAACATCTGAATTATGCAGTTTTAAGAACTTACAAAGAAATTAAATTGCTTAAAATAAAAAATTTTAAATGTACTCCAGCAAAATTCTATTGAAAACAACAGTATATCCGCGCCGAAGTAGGGAGGAATGACAAGTGGCGCCCTCAATATTTACCAAAAATTTAGATCACAGTTTCGTAGCGATGCTCATATTATGTTTCCCTGATAAGGTACTAAACATTTTGCCCCATCGACGACCGACGAAAGATAGGGAAAACAACTAAATTCTCCTCTAAAATACGTTAACCCTACTGATGCTGAGAAAAAATTGGCGACTTCCCTATTACCATTTCTACTTTATATGAGCTTTTTAGATCATTTTCTTATGTCTGATTCCCCTTTTATTCCTTCCCATGTTACCCTATGCGGAATTTGTTGCTTGATTTTATAAGAATGTCCCCTTCAAAATGAATTTTTTAAATACTTTTTTAATGTTATTCTTCGAATATCGTGTCTTAGCTTAGAGGGGGAAAAAAAAAAAGGGAAAAAAATTGTTGAATCTGAAATCAAATTTTTAAGTTTACTTAATACAATAAAATATTCATTTTTTTTTTTTTTTTCTTAAACAATTGTTCACTAAGCTAAAAGGTGACAGATTAAAAGAGTGATATTCCAAAAACAGAATTCGAAAAACTCCTTTTTTGAAAGAGACATTCTTAAAATTAGAAGCAATAAAAATTCTATAGGAAGGAAGAAAGTGTGAATCTAACTGATGTTTTAAATTTTAGAGTTAAATAAATGAATTTTACTAATATTTTATTACAAAGAACTTCCGCATCTGAGGTAAAAATAAAATTTCTTTCAATTCAACCTGTAAGCTAAAATGTTTTTTTTTTTTTTTTTTTTTCGATTTTAATTACGAAGATTTACGTCTAAAATTTTGATATTGTGTCAATAAGCGCTGTTGATCATCCATTAACACCGGAAGTATCCCAATGTCAAGAATCATTAAGAACTCTCACTTTAAAGGGGAAACAAATTGTTCTCCAGTGGGTGCCCGGCCATTGTGGCCTTTGGGGCAATGAACAAGCGGACTTTCTTGCAAAAAGAGGTGCCACCTTACTACAACATCCCAATACAGCCATTTCTTACTGGAGGATTAAGCTGTTTTTAAAGAATTTATCTGCATCTAATGCTTTACGAAATCTTGAGAATCGTACAGCTCTAAAGAAATGGAAGAATTTAAGTCCTACTCTAATTTCTGATAAACCAAGACGTAAGTCAGTTACGACTTTCCGCCTATCTACAGGACATGACTGCCTTGCCGCTCATTTGAAGCGCATAGGTATCTTAAACGACCCTACTTGCCCACTTTGTGATTATGGAGAAGTAATGGACCGGGACCATTTGTCCCGTTGTAGGACTCTTCGATGTTCTACAGAAGAGTCGAGATATTGGGAGGCAAGATCGCTCCTTAGGCAATGACTTCGGTCTTCTATGTTATATTGTCTATAATTTGATTCGTATCTTTATAGTCCTCTGTAACTTTTGCCTAGCCATTGGAAAAAAAAAAAAAAAAAATGATATTGTAATTTCAGCCGACCTTTCTGTTTTTGACACGCTGAAACCGAGTCTGAATCCAGTTTTGCTCTTTCAGGGATCAGGCATAGATTTTTGCGAAAAAAGTGTCGACCGACATAATTTCTTACGTTACTCTTTCAACTTTTAACAATATAATTAAACGGTAACTTTTATACTATGTTTCCATGATTAATTATAATTACTCATGGAAACAAACTACCAAAAATGAAGAAACTGTGCCGACAGACACCCTGTATTGACAAAAATCTTCATGTGATAGAGAAAAATTGGCTTCATTTTCGATTTCATCACACCAATAAACATATGTCTGAGGTCTGAGCTAAAATTGGCATTAGGTCAAATTTTGCCTACATTATTTTTGTAGACCTGTGTAATTAACAAATTTATGCTGTTCATTAGATTAACATCTATCTAAAACTATCTCTTTTTCCTATTATTTTTTTTTTCTTTCTTTCTTTCTTCTTCTTCTCCTCCTCCTCCTTTTTTTTTGTTTTTTACATATAAACCGATTTCTTTTAATAATAGTATAATCCTGTATGCACAGCTGCATGAATGAATGAATTAATTGATTATTTTCTTTGAAATATTTTTCTCAAAAATTAAAGCAGTAGCAAAAAAATGTTTAATCGAATTCAAGTTTAGAAGGTGATACCTTCTGCATAGCTGCCAATATTTTAATTTATTCCGGAGTACTTTTAGCCCCGCCTTTATTTCGCACCACTTTATTAATAGAAAAATGTTCTCCAATATTTGACTTTGATAAAATAAGGCAAAATTACTTAAAAAAAAAAAAAATAAATAAATAAATAAGTGGTACGAAATAAAGGCGGGGCTAAAAATACTCCGGAATAAATTAAAATATTGGCAACTATGCCTTCTGTATAAGATCTGCCTTTGAAATTCATGAAATGGATTTCTTATTTTATTCTTGCTTCTGTAAATATAAATGAAAATGTATTAATAAAACAAATGTTTCTTATGGACTTTTTCATATATGCTTATTACGGCAATCGAGTAATAAGTGAGAATATAATATGTTTTCTAAGTTTTTGAACATGTTAGATATAAAAGTTACAGGTGTGGGCGGAGTTACATGCATATGAAATAATGATCCCGCCTGTGACATTAACATTTCAAGACTGGTTCTTGAAAAACATTAACACTTTTTTTTCCTAATTCTGTTTCATACGAAAATGTTATAATAAAACAAATTTTACTGCTAATTTATACGAAATAGATTTGTGCATTCAAGAGGAGAGTTTATTCTTATGTTATACATAGATGCCAACATTTTAATTTAAGTATTTTTTGCCCAGCCTTTTCTTCATACCACTTATTTTTTAAGGATCAATTTTTCTTATTTTATCGAAGTTATATATTGGGGGGGGGGGGGGGAACTATAAATTAAGTGGTGCTAAATAAAGGCGGAACTGAAAATACTCCTAAATAAATTCAAATATTGGCATCTATGCTAGTACTCTAGATACTTTTTTCAAAGCATAAAATTAGGGACGTACTCCCCGCCCTTTTTCAGCATACTTTCAGCGCTTTTTTCGCTACCACTATTTTTATTTTTATCCTTTAAAAACAAGACATACTTCTATAAAACTACGGTAAAGTTTTTTTTATGTGAAAATACTAGCAGCAAAAAAGCAGATACTTCTCAACCCTGAAAGTAACCTGAGTAAAGAGGGCGATGAGTATGACCCTCTAACAAATGTTTACTGCTAACTTAAAAATATTTTCTGCAAAACAAACATTTACTGTAAAGTAAACAAATATTTACTGCTAACGTATATGTAATAGATTTGTGAATTGAAAATTAGAGTTTGTACTTATATTCTAGATGTTTTTCAACACATAAAATCAAGGGGCGTACTCCCCGCCCTCTTTCAGCACACATTCAGTGCTGAGAAAATTTTTGCTTCATTCGCTACAACTATTTTTGTCTGTATCCTTTTTAAACATAACATACTACTATAAAACTTCGAACAGGTTAAAGTATTTTATGTTAAAGTAGTAGTAGCAAAAAAGAAGCTATTTCTCAACCCTAAAAGTAACCTGAAAAGAGGGCGCTGAGTGCGACTCTCTAATAAAATACAAATTTCTGTCCATGGGTTGGGAAAGAGACACATAAAAAAAATTATATTTTTTAATTATCGAAATAATTTCTTTTCTTCGAAATACATATAAATCTACCGACTTCATTGTTTTTATTGAATTCCAATAAAATACTTACCATTTAGGCCACTGATGAACCAATTAGTATGTCAAAAATATTGTTAAACATTTGTATTTTAAATTAATTACTATAATTTTAAATCCAAAATCTTAGTAAATCAATTTTCGACAATTATGTTTGCTACATCGTCAATTTATTTATATATACATACTTGCCAACCATGTCATTATGAAAAGTACAATTTTTATTACCCGTCTTTTTATTCACACCAGTGTTTTTAGAGTAATTTTATTCTTATCAAATCGTAACATTTGGAGAGAATTACTTTAAAAATAAAGTGGTGTGAAAAAGAGGGCGTTTTTTTCAAGGGGCGTTAACAATTATACTGTTATTAATGAGGTGGTTGGCAAGTATGTATATAATATTCCATAAATTAACGATAAATTACTAGCAATAAACTTGTTATTTGCTTCCTTAACCCGTTGCTCCTATAATAATGCCTCTTTAAAGAAATCACGAATATATTATTTAGATAACTTAGAATTTTTATATTGTCTTGTCTAACTAACACAGATAAGAATAAATCATACTGTAATTAATTTTTAGGATGGAGATAGTAATCAGTTCTTGTCTGAGCACTGATTGATTTTACTTTACATAATCTATAAGGAAATATGGAAATATAATGTAACGCTTAGCAGAGATTTTTAAGTTCTCTTTAATAAGTCTCAACCACAAATATTTTGCAGCACAATTCATTTATTATATTAACCATCTTTAAAGTTTCTAGGAGAAGGAAATTGTAGTACAGGTGTTTGAAATATGCAGAATCGGCTAGCGCCAGAATCTGCAGTTTTTAAAAATGAAGTTCAGTGGTCTGATGTGTACATATTTTGATAGCGTAGGAAGTATAGCAAGATTTAGATCGCGCCCCTCACAAATACTCCAGCTTGTTCCTTCAACTATTGAGCATGCGCGTGGACTTGATCTCACGTTCTCAAGTAACTGGAAGGTCTCTGAAATAGAGCAGGCGCACGTGACGTCACTGCGATGATTCCGCACGTACTTCAGAATGTAAGCAAGAGGTAGGATAAAGCACCATTGCTTAACGTTATTAGCTTAGCTATGTACTTCCATTTCTCCAAAATTTTTAACATGTTTTACATTTCTTCTAAAATCTAACCATTGTTATTGCTTGTTATATAAATGGATGAATGTATATGAATGCTTTTAATTGAAAAATCTGTATTAAAACACTTTTAATACATTTTTTTTTTTTCTATGGGAGATTATAGGGAAAAAAATAATTATATACTGATCTGGGGGTCTATTCTCCGATCTGACTATACCTCAATTCCGACTGTGAAAGTCGTTATTTTGATCACGTGACGTGACATTCCGACCTTTTGCTATTCTTCCCTCTCAAGTGCAGTTCCCACTGAGTTTTTCGAGCGGCGCTATGCAGAATCCTTTGATGTGGTCAAGCGGTTGGACTTGGTTCGAAAGGGAGAGTCCCTGGCTCTAACCCCCAGCTGAGATAATTGAGGGGCCAGAGGCAGATATCTTTGTCAATTTTGCATGCTTTCCTTTGAAGTAACTGCGCAATTTGGTTACAACTGATGACAAGACATTCGGCTCTTCGTGTCGGAAGCGTGATTAATGGTTTTTTGAACCTCGAAGTTCCAACCGCAATGGAAACCGGCCTTCAGTCATAGAAATTTGCGGTGAAGATCCGGTTTGTTTCAGTCCTTATCATAACGACTCCCTCACGCAGTCCTTATAATTATGACTCGTCGCTATTTTCTTCAATTCTCGTGAATGATTTTTTGTAAACGGTCAGTTTATCAATATATATATATTGTTATTGTGAGATTAGCTTATCCCCCCTCTCCCCAATCTCATTTTTGAAAAAGTAGACCTATGTAATGAAAGAAATTTTTAATAATAATATAAATAAATAAGCTTTTCAAAATTAACTAGTATGTTGTGGCCACCACGAGACTTTCTTCTATCTTTTCCTATACAAATTCACTCAGTAACAATAATAATAAAAAAAAAGTATAGAACTAAGGGGAGAGGGGAAAAAAAAAGTGGGACTTTATCAAATTTTCACATTTTACCCAAAATTTTGTCAAAGTCCCACTTTTTTTTTTTTTTTCTCTCCCCTTAATTCTATCAAACTCCCACGGTTTCCGTGTTCTGACAAACTTAAACAAATTTTTGCATTTTTCCCCCAATTTTGTCAAAGTCTCACGGTTTCCGTGTTTTGACAAACTTAGAATAATTTTCACATTTTACCCAAAATTTTGTCAAAGTTTGTCAAAACACGGAAGCCGTGGGACTTTGACAAAATTAGGGGGAAAATGCAAAAATATGTTAAAGTTTGTCAAGACACGGAAACCGTAGGACTTTGACAAAATTAGGGGAAAAAAGCAAAAATTAGTTTAAGTTTGTCAGAACACGGAAACCGTGGGAGTTTGATAAAATTAAGGGGAGAAAAAAAAAAAAAAAGTTTTTTTTTCTAAGTTTTTTTTCGTAAAAAGTAAAAAAAAAATCGATAACTTTGTTTTAAATTATCACAGATTTATAGTTCAACCATTCGTTTTAAAGGTACTGACGAGACCTTTCGAAAGATACCCATCTTGAAAATTTTTGCCCTATATCACCCTGTTAAAAATTTAGAAAAAGCGGGATGGCAACGCAACCTGTAAGACGATTTTTACCAAAAGTTGATAGGCACTAATTTATGTCAAGGTGCAACTACATACCAATTTGTATGAAATTCTGTGCAGTAGTTCCAGAGATACAGTTGCCACAAAATTTTGTCACACACACACACACAGACAGACAGACAGACAGACAGACAGACAGCTCTCAAAACGTGTAAATCCATCAAAAACCCGAAATCGAAAATTTTTACGAATCCAGTACTTTCTTCTATTGAAGATAGAAGAAAGTAAAAAGTAATCGTACAGAATGCTACATTTTAATACTAACTGAAGTGATAACATGAAAATATGATTTTCCAACTGTGTAATGAGGATATATGCTTATATATAATTATAATAGTTTTAACTAAATAGTTTAACAGTTTTTCAAAAAACATTTTTTCCCCATTTATAGCACAAATTGAGCATTATCGGAAAATCAGAAAAATTTTTCCTTTTTAAATGATTATTGTTTAAAAAATGTGTACATTATTCATTCAATTTCTTTTTTTCTTTGTTTTAATAGCTTTTAAACTGAATTTACATTATTTTTTAAAGGTATTTTTACTGAAAAGTTCTTGAATTTTACTGTTTTTCGGAATGTTATTTTCAAAAAATGCAAATGCTTTATGCAATTTCTTTTAATGATTTTTATTACTTATTAAGGATAAATATTTTTCAATTATAATAATTATGTACCAGTATTCTGTATTTTTTTTTTACTTTCCGAACACTATAGTGAGGAAAGTATTGTAATCATGTCAAAAATCCGAATTCGAGATTTTGATGTTTCTATACGTTTTGAGGTCCCCTGAGTCCGTTTTCACTATTTTTACGATGATGTATGTATGTGTGTGTGTATGTGTGTATGTGTGTATGTGTGTATGTGTGTATGTCTGTGGGTGAACACGCTAGCGTCTAAACGCTTCGTTCGATTAACCTGAAAGTTGGTACGCATATTGTAAGTCACCATAGTACGAACCCTATAGATTTTGGTGAATCTAGCACTTATAGTTTTTTTACAGGGACACAAAGAAAAATTCTTTATCATTATGGCCTATGGGAGCAAAATCTTAAAAGTGCGATAGCATCTAAACGCCTTATTCAATTGAGCAAAAATTTTATACACATATTATAGATCACAAATACTCCATCTGTATAGATTTTGGAGAATCTAGCACTTATAGTTTTTTTACAGGGACACAAAGAAAAATTCTTTATCATTATGCCTATGGGGCCAAATTTTTAAAAATGTGATAGTGTCTAAACGCCTTATTAATCCGAGCAAAAAAATTGTACACATGTTATAGATCACAGTTGAACTAACTGTATAGATTTTGGTGAATCTAGCACTTACAGTTTTTTTACAGGGACACAAAGAAAAATTCTTTATCATTATGGCCTATGGGACTAAATTTTTAAAAGTACGATAGCATCTAAACGCCTTATTGAATTCAGCTGAAAATTTATATGAGTATTATAAATCACTGTTGCACTAACTATAAGCATTTTGGTGAGTCTAACATTTATAGGTTTTTACAGGGACACAACGAAAATTTCTTTGTCATTATGATCTATGGGCTCAAAGTTCAGTAGCGTTAAATAAAACGTGTAATAGATGGAGAAAAATACTCAAACACTCTATTATGGTTTTCTCTCTTTTGTTTGTTTAACAACTACTCTTTCTTTACTTTATCTACAAAACTGTTAATTACTCAATGTTCGGAAAGTCGAGTGGAGTCACTCCAGATTTTTTTTTAACTATTAAACTGAAGTTACGTATAGTTTATTTACTCACTCTTTATATATATATTAAATATTTCTAATGAAAAGTTTTTGAACTTTACTGGTTTTCAGAATGTTATTTAAAAAAAAAAAAAAATCGAAAATGTTGAATGTAATTTTTTAATGCTTTTTATTACTTATTATTTAAGGCTAAATATTTTTCGGAATTACCTATATTAGTCTGTATTTTGTTTATGTAAAAATTATTTTCCTTGTGTATTCAATATAATTGGAAAATCTTTGTATTCTTAATCCTATGAAAAACATTTTACTTTTTAGATAAAATGTATAAAATCTTCTAAGTAAAAACGCAGTATTTATCTATATGTTACCGCTAAAGTGCAGAAATCAGTTAATCTGCAGATTAGCTAGGTAATCTGCACATTAACTAGGGCGATCCATTAAAGTGAGGAAAATTGTTTCATTTCACAAATTACCTAGGTAATCTGTAAATTACCTAGATAATCTGCACATTACCTACTAGGCACTCGTTAAAGTGAAAATAAGATCTCTGGTGTTGTAATTTGACAGCACGCTGTGTTGTATTTATTTTTTTCATTCGAGGGAAAAAAAAGAATAGTTTTCTTTCCTTTTCTTTCTTTTTTTACTTATTTTAATCTGTATATTTTTTTAATTTTTATGTCTTTTAAAGTTATATTTGTTTTAATTTTTTTATTTATTTCACCTTTTTTATTCTGTCAATATAAGTTTGAAGATGTTATGCATTTTTAATATGAAATATAATAACTTTAATAGCTTTCAATAAATTTTATTTTATAAATGAATGTTAGAATTGTAATACAGTAACGATTTCTTTTCAAAGTAAAAATATTTAAGAGTCATTTTTTTTAAGTTGGACATTTTTGATAGGTGACATCTTCAATTTTCCCGAAACTTTCAGGATATGTTAGTAGTACTGTGATAAGAAAAAGTGAACTTTAATTTTTTTCTGAATTTCATTTGTTTGACCTAGAGAGGGGGTCAAAGTTTGAGGCCGTAAATAAATGGTGCCATTTTAATATCATTTTACTCCTAAAGCCATGAGTGACCCATGTCAATTTTTTTAAATACGGATACTACTTGATACTAAGTACATTTTAGCATAAACAGTTTGGTGGGTCACTCATGGCTTTAAAGGCCAAGGTCATTCGAAAATGCAGTTTTCGTTGATTTTTTCCATGTTTTCAGTCTGAATATCTGCTAAGGTCATGAGTGTCCCATAGAAATAATTATGGGGTTAATTACACACCTTAGTATAGAACTTAAAAATATTTAAAATAGCATGGGTTACTCTTGGCTTTAGTAGTAAAACGGTCTCAAAGTTAAAAATTTTCAAAAAAAAAAAAAAGGGTCAAGTTTGATGGTAAATTATTCTATAAGCCATGAGTCAATAACTATGAAACACAGTTTTAATTATACCCTAGATCAGGCCTGTCCAACCCAAAACACTAGGTGGGCCGCATTTGAAATCTTTTTTATTCAGGCGGGCCGCACCGTATGTATATATGTGTATGTGTTTATATGTTCTTAGGAATCACGTATGTATACTCATTGCCATAAAAATTTGCGCCCCCAGAAATAATTATTGGACCATAACGAAACTTGGCATGAAGGTACGTGCCAGGCAGATATGCAAATGTTTAGAAATGCAGCGTGATTGCGCATTGCGTAATGCCAAAAGAGGTCGTTAAACTTCGTTTTGCTCGGAGTATAAAACAGGTAAACAGAGCTCGCTTGATGTGCATAATCTGTTGCAGAGGGAGGCTTTTTAAATAGAGATGGCGTTACGCCGCCATCGAAGACAATAAGAACAGCTGTCAGAATCCGAGAGGGGAAGAATCAACGGTGTGATGGAATACGGGTGATCAGCTTGGTGAGTACCCAGCCACCTAGGACGTTCTGATTTTACTGTGAAGAGGTGTTATGATCAGTGGACAAAAGAGAGGTCACTAACACGGCGACTAGTCTCAGGACGTGCTCGACAGATCAATAATCGAAAAAACCGTCATACCATATGAAACACACGCATAGCGCCAACTGTCTCGTTGTCCGATATCCGGACATATGCAACGCCTATTCCTATATGATCTGTCCATGTGTCTGTACGCACCATAGCAAGGTCCCTGGATGAAAGGCATTTATTATCGCGACGTCCATTATGTATGTTGCCAATAATACACCTCTATCCTCCGTTTCGAGTGGTGTCACGCTTGATGGAATTGGATTGCAACCGAGTGGAACCAGGTTGTCTTCAGCGACGAATCCAGATTCAATTTGTGCAGTGATGACAAACATGTACGTGTGTGGAGGCATCATGGTAAACACCTCAATCATGCCTTTGCTTTACAACTGCAGACCTCACCCACAGCTGATGTGACGGTATTGATATGGGATGGAATTGCATACGATACACGGTTATTCCTAATATTGATCCACGGCACCATGACAGATCAGCGGTACGTTCGTAACATCCTTCAGACATAGGGGTTGTCACATATGACAGGGCCTCCAATAGCCATTTTTCAACAAGACAATGTTCAGCAACACACATCAAGGGTGTCACAGGACTACCTCGTTTACAATACCACCCTTCCCTGGCCTGCTCGATATCAGATTTGCCACCAATTGAGTATATCTGGGATCACCTGTGACGGCAAATTTCGCAACCTACGAGTTTGGACGAATTAGAAGCGAGTTTACAACAAATGTGGAACGAGATGCCGCAGGACATCATACGGGATTTGTATGCCACAAAGCTTGCCCGTATTGTATCGTGCATTCACACTAGAGGTGGCCCACCAGGGAACTAAAAACTCCATTCTTTCGTAATTTTTCCTGTTATAAATGATCCTTTCGCTTTGATTTTGTAATCATTTACTTATATCAAAATTGCACTTACGTATGAAAAATTTCATTTCATTCTGACAACTCTTTCTTCGTGCGCAAATTTTTATGGCAATGAAAGTACATTTTCTTCAGGGGGAGGGCAGGGTGAAGATTCGGAGCAGAATACATTTTTTTTTCAACATAAATTAACATCATAATCGGGGAAAAAATATGACTATACATTAAGAAGTATAATAAAAAGAACAAACACTGAATCTAATAACAATTTCATTACAACAGTGTGATTTAGCTACAATGATCGTTGAAAGGTATTTTTACTTCGAAAAGTGAGAAAGTATTTATTAATTTTTAAATTTTAACTAAATTTGCCAAAATTTAAGTATTGTTAGACTCCTCGCGGGCCGCACGAAACCACCTGGAGGGCCGCATGCGGCCCGCGGGCCGCGAGTTGGCCACCCCTGCCCTAGATGGTCCAGTTTTAGACCCAGGTTACAAACCTATGGGGCTTGCAAGATTTATTTAGATACAGTCTATTTTATATCGCCAATGTGTACCTGTTCTATGTAGTACAAAACGCTTGAGACTCAATTTTGTAATACATAATCTATGTTAATTCTGTGGGTCGTGTTTGCATTAATTTGTTTCGCTGGTCCGCAAAACATTTTTCTTCGAATACAGATTTAATGTAATATAATATAATGTAAAATAATATAATATAATATAATATTATTAGTAATTATTTAAAAATATTATCTTATAATTTAATATAATGTTTTAATAATTTTAGACTTTTGTTAGACTTGATGTATTTGAATTCTCTTCGTTTCCCTGTACACGAACAATTCGCTTGATCTCAACGAAGCCGTTAATGAAGCATCCCTGTATGTTACAGATTTAGAATACCGAGAATGGAGTTCCTGCTACTTTTTGTTTGTAAGGTATACTGATAACAGACAGACACAGATACCGCTAAAATATTGCTTTTTCGGGTTCAGGAGACCTTAAAACCTGTAAATATAACAAAAACTCAATTTCGAAAATTTGACCTAAAAACTACATATTTTTTTTTAATCGGAAAGTGTTATGATTAGTAATAATTACAAGATAAAAAGAACTTTTTATATAGCATGTTTTTAAATTTTCTGTTGAATCATATAAACGCTACCGAAGGCAGCGGGGACTCGAAACAATTGGCTAAAAGTGTTAAAAAAAAAAAAAAAAAAAAAAAAAAAATTGCATTGTCACCTTGTTCTGAGCTATTCTGAAAGTTTCAAATTGAATTATACAAACGGTATCGAAGGCAGTGGGGACCCGAAAGAATTGGCTAAAAGTATTTTTTAAAAATGCTTTGTCACCGTGTTCTAAGCTATTGTGAAAGTTTCAAATATCTAGCTAGTCGGGAAGTTAGTTACACACTGATTGCAAGATTTGTACTGGACAAACAAACAAACAAAAAAGAATACGAGTTAATAAAAACATGGTAAAAAGTAGAGTACATGCATCTATTTTATTTTCTTTTTATTCCAAGATATAAATTAGCGTGAAAAGCAAAAAATACATTATGTTCCATAGTATTATACTGTACTCCAACTGCCTCCTTTTTATACAATTTTAAGTTTGTTTATTAAGTATGAATTTTTTTTAAACATCACAAAACATCAAATGATATCCATGCATACTGAACAGTATTCATAAATATAAAAACGTGCAAAATGCTACCTTAATTTAACTTAAATTTTATATTATGACATATATTTTATGTGGCTATAAAAATTGAATTAGTTTATTTTTATTTATTTATTTTAGTATTCTACTAATTAATTTATGGGGTCTTTGTGTTTCGTTTTTTTTATAACAACAATTTTCTTCCAGTAATATATGTAGTATTTTTCTAGTAATTTTGAAGAACTAAACCTAATGAAAATTACTTCAGCTGAAGAAACACACTGTGAAAAAATTCCATAACTGACATCTAGAATGTAAATTGTGGCTCTAGAAAAAATAATTCCATGTCATCCTTATAAATTTTAGTACCCTTGGAAAGCGAGTCCCTATTAGAATTCTACAGCGTTTGCCTATACACTGGTTCTCATAATTATAAGGACACCCGTTTTTCTATATTAACTAAACACCGAACACTATTATTTAAACAAATATATTTTTTATTAATTTGAATTTCATTAATAGACGCTATTTAAAAAGTTTTATCGTTTTTCTATCTTAAAAAACTTTAAATACGGCCAAAAAGATGATTTTTCAGGTGTTCACAATTACAAGGACAGCTCGAATCTTAGTAATTTTTTTTTCAGTTATTCTTTAAATTAATATTTTATGGGGTCTCTTTTCAGGGTGAAACAGTCTGGCATTCTCTCTGGTATACTTATTATACATTTTTTTTTTATTATTATTCAGTTTCAATACCGTTTCATACAGCATAGATGATATTCTGAATACATTTAAAATTGCTTTCCACTCGCATGCACTTTTCTAATATCATAAGTTAATTTTTTTTCAACTTTTAGGCCACGGGAAAGGTAATAATACAGAAGTTTCTTTCTTCAAACTATTTCCTATTGTTCGAGAAGTAGAGCAAAAATGTAAGTTTTGTTGAAAAAAATATTATTACCCCCAAAATCTAACAAAAATCCGATAATTCCACGTTTAAAATTTGCGGATATTCTCTTGATCTTCATAATAACAGAAAAAAGTACTAAATTCATTCTGCCTCCGGTAGAAACAGCTCCCGCCAGAGCATCATAGGTCCACCATTAAAATGCCCGATTCATATCTGTCTTTAAAAAATCTTCTCTGTCCTTCGCTATCTTCAGATCGTGCCAGTAACTGTTGAAAACATTTGGTTAATCAAGAATAAAATGTTTTTCATCCGAAAATGCAACATTTTACCATTTCATATTGTCTTTATTCAGCTTTAACACAGACGTTCTTTCCCCCATTAAATGCTTATTGATTATTACAGGTTTTTTATTCATTTTAACATAAAATTAGTTATTTTAAACATGCATAAATGTGGACCCCAACCTTTCGTTAAAAATTACGAGCAAATTCAGTAGCAGTCATTACTAGTAGAACAATAAGCGGAATTATGAGTCTTCGATCCCTGTAAAACAACTCTGATTTTGCATCAGATCTCCCTCCTATCGAACCAGCAGTTCAACGTTTGATCACATTTCCTTCAGCAATTTTAGATCTTCGAATTTCATTAGAAATTCGGCGGATTGAAATTATCCTTCCACTTAAAAAACACATTTATCATACTTCACAACATGAACGTTCTTTTTTTCGAGAAATTATCAGTAATGTCCATCCAAGAAAAACTGAAGTCTTATATATGAATTAATCTAGCCCAGTAGTTAACAAATTCGCATGTCAACTGTAATCTATTCGCTAGTAAGTTAAATAAAATGGAAAAATCTTGATTGTCCCTATAATTATGAAACTTAAAAACGTGGAGAAAAAAATATTTTGCATTATTTTTATTAATTTTGTTTCATATTAAAAAAATTATAGCAGTTTTGGTTTTTAGAATACTAGATATATTAAGTGCACTTAGAATAATCTTGTTCACAATTATTTTTACATTAGTTATTTCAAAACATAAAGTGTCCTTATAAATATGAGAAGGAGTGTATTATCGAGGGCAAACTTATTTAAAAATCTCTGCAAATAAATGAGACTACAAGAGGCGGGTTTCAGCAACTATAATCATGATTTATTACCCAATTCTAGAAAATCAGGCAAAAATTTCTCGCAATACCAAAGATTCAGAATATTGTTTCACCATCTAGAAATGTGTAAATTAGAAATTCTCGATCATTTCATCTATTCAGTTTATTGGCGTGCCTTATGCTCATAGCTTGTAAATCTGTATTTTTAGTTAAGGGATTTAGAAAATAGCCACTTATTCATTCTACAGGAAGTAGGTATATTTTTTTTCTCAGTGCACAAGGAAACAAACATCTCTGTTAATGTCTTCTATTAATTTTAACCTTTTTAATATCATAATTTAAGTTTTTAATACTTTTTTTATTATTATTATTATTAAAGAAATTGGAAGATAAAGAAAAAGGAACAGTGAATGGACGGATAAATATGGAACTCACCTTCTGAAGGATTATGAATGGTAACGTGGAAGGTCAACAAACTGCCTCTTAGTTTCAAACCTGGATTAATCCAAATAACTTCATTAGTACTAATGATGTCATGTGTTTTTGGCGGTGTACTTGTACCACAAAAAGTAAAATGTACTGTAACTCTCAGAAGCGGTTGAAATATTTTGTTACTGTTAAGCGTCAAGAAAGACGAAAAGATATCCACACCACCGTGATATTCTAAGTAATACTCTCGATCCAGGAACGAAAAGGCCCCACTAACACATGTTGAAGCTGGTGCCTCGAAAATCCATTCAAAACACGAGTGACTTTTTAGCTTCCCAGTCATTTTTGAGACAGCGAATAAATACTGTTTTTCCAGTTATTTATTTAATTATACAAATAACACTAACACTTTTCAAAAACGCAGAACATACGTGCATTAAAAGAAGTGATATGAAACTCAAAAAGATAAGATTACAAAGAGGTGGCGATGAACAATAGCACTGAGTATTGAGTAGTCGTATTTTTCAATAGGATTCTGCGCTTCTTTCTTTTTTTTCTTTCTTTTCTTTTCTTTTCTTTTTTTTTTTTTTTTTTTTTTTTTTAGATAAAATATCCATTTACAATTTTCTTGATATGAAAATCTGAGCAATTTTATTCAATAATTGCTCGTTTTTATCTTTCTCTAAGCCATATATGGCACGGATTATATTGTTTGGCGACAGACTTTTTGAAATTTGTTTTTGCTAGAATTATTCACTTTTAAAATCTCCTGAATCCGAAAAACTGTTCTTATTATTCGGTTGATTTATGTGTATGCATTCCTTGGTTTTCTATGTTTGTGTTACAGAATGAATTGAATCTTCACCTCATAGCCTCTCTCTCTCTCTCTCTCTCTATCTATCTATCTATCTATCTATATATATATATATGTGTGTGTGTGTGTGTGTAATTTGAATTATTTAGTACCATTGTAACACTCAGCAGACAAAAGATAGATGAAGGTACCAACATAAAATTAAATTCTAATTGATACTTATTTCGATTAAAAATAGTCACGGTATTAATTTAATTTGAGTACCAATGATTAGTAAAAACGTGTTAAAGTACTTACGCAGAAGAGAAATGACACTAACATAACACATAAGCCTAACGATGAGAGAATTCGCAAAAACTATGAATTATTAGTAATAGTCAACATTTTAGAGAAAAGAGAAAGGATAAAATCACCAAAGAGTTCCGTTAAAAGGGAAAAGACAAGAAGAAGAAAAAGAAAAAAAAAAAAACGGAATTCATGAATTGAAAATTGGAATTTTAAATGCTGAAAAATAGAAATGTTCACTCATTAGAAAACTTGCATTTCTATCAGCATATGCAAGATTTCGGAAAACTGTATAGCTAATTCCAGCAAGTATACAGCTCAAGTCTCTATCTTGCAACAAAGCAAAATAACAAAGGAAATTAAATTAATCAATAACACAAACTAAAATTTAAACAAGGAATAAGTAATTTAAGCAATTCACATGTTAAACGTTACTTACGGTGATAGTAGAAATAAACAGGTTGCCAAACGAACATTAGTAAAAAGAAAAGATTAAAAAGTTTAGAAACGATTAATCGATTTAGGTTCTACTGAAATACTTTAATTGATTGCATTATTTGTTATTTATTAGTTACTAGCAGGCAACGCCCGCTTCGCTGGTCCCTATTTTTAAATGAATCACTATAATGAATTCTCAAAATTGCATTAATTTTTATCACATGAATAAAAAGAGAAACAAAATCTGAGTAGGAAAAATGTCGCACCGGGTTCTCACTGCCTTCGGAAAAAATTCCCAAAATGCTCTAACTCTTATTTCTATTATTTTCCCACTTCGCCCCCCCCCCCACCTGTCTATCCTAATAATTTTACAAATTTGAAAATATCCGCAATCGATTTGTAAGTATCAAAAACCTTTATGCACCAGTTTTGAACGATATATCTCTATTTTTATTTTTTTACCGCTCTACTCCCCCCCCCTCCCAATAATTTTAAAAATTCGAAAATATCCGCAATCGATTTGTAGGTATTGGAAACCTCTATGTACCAATTTTGAATGATCTAACTCTATTTTCTTTTTTTTTGCCCCTCTGCCCCCCCTTCCCGGCCCTCCTAATAACTTTACACTTTCGAAAAAAACCCCATTCGACTTGCAGGCCTCTAAAATCTATCTGTACCGATTTTGAACGGCCTAACTGTATTGCTATTTGCTTTTGACCATAGCCCCCCCTTCCCGCCCCACCTAATAATTTTAAAAATTCGAAAGTATCCGCAATCGATTTGTAAGTATCGAAAACATCTATATACCAATTTTGAACGATCTAACTCTATTTTTATTTTTTTGCCCCCCCCCTCTCCCCTCCCCCTTTCCCGGCCCTCCTAATAACTTTACACTTTCGAAAATATCCCCATTCAACTTGCAGGCATCTAAAACCTAACTGTACCAATTTTGAACGGCCTAACTGTATTTCTATTTGTTTTTGCCCCATAGCCCCCCCCTTGCCGCCCCCCCTTCCCGCCCCTCCTAATAATTTTACAAATTCGAAAATATCCGAAATCGATTTGTAGGTATCGAAAACCTCTATATACCAATTTTGAACGATCTAACTCTCTCTTTATTTTTTGCCCCCCCCCCTCTCCCCCCCCTGCTGCCCCACCTGGGGCTGAATTTCTAAAATTCCAGAAATTGGTTTTTAGATATTTGCATCAGCTATATTTTAGAGCAAAAACTTCACGCATATCTATTTTTTTGTTTGAGATATATAGGATTATGCAAAATCACGTTTTTACGCATGTGAAATCACGTTTTGCCCCCCCGCCCCCCTTGGGGACCGAATTTTGAAAATTCCAGAAATTGGTTTTTTGACATTTGTATTAGCTATATTTTAAAGCAAAAATTTTACGGATATCTGTTTTTTTGTTTGAGATATGAAGGATTTTGTGAAATCACGTTTTGCCCCCCCTCCCCCCCTTGGGGGGCGAATTTTGTAAAATCGCTTCTTAGTGGATGCCTACGTCATAGAAAGAACATTGTCACAAAATTTCCTGCTTCTAGGTCCAGGGGTTTGGTCTGGGCGTTGATAGATCACCCCCTCACTCACTCACTCAGGAAGTGTTCTTTTATATATATAGAGAGATATATAGGATTATGCAAAATCACGTTTTTACGCATGTGAAATCACGTTTTGCCCCCCCGCCCCCCTTGGGGACCGAATTTTGAAAATTCCAGAAATTGGTTTTTTGACATTTGTATTAGCTATATTTTAAAGCAAAAATTTTACGGATATCTGTTTTTTTGTTTGAGATATGAAGGATTTTGTGAAATCACGTTTTGCCCCCCCTCCCCCCCTTGGGGGGCGAATTTTGTAAAATCGCTTCTTAGTGGATGCCTACGTCATAGAAAGAACATTGTCACAAAATTTCCTGCTTCTAGGTCCAGGGGTTTGGTCTGGGCGTTGATAGATCACCCCCTCACTCACTCACTCAGGAAGTGTTCTTTTATATATATAGATAATCTTTAAAAGCTTTTAACAATTTTAAAAAGGTGATTTTTAATTTTAACGTTAACCTTTTTAAAGTTCAGTTTATTTTTAACTTCCAACGTAGCGTGAGCAAGCGCCATCTCACGTGAAAAAAGAGATTTACATTTAGGTAAATACTTAAAATATACGGTTTAACATAGAATTTTTACTTAGTTTATAATATATATATACAATCTGGAGGCTTTCTGTTCACTACGTGAGGGCTACACAGAAGCAATGCACTGAATTATTTTTATTTTAAGGTAATGAAAGCTATAAAGATATTTTTTGCAAAATCTTTTTTTTTTTTTTTTTTTTCGTAGTAAATAATTTGTTGTGGCATTCATGCGACTTTCATTTACTCTACTTTTTAATACTATAAAGACAGATAGCTGATTGAGGGCTAAGATAACAAGTACTGTATATATAAATCATGTCAAAATAATTCAAACTTGGTTTAAGACCAGTTTTATTTGACGTATAATTCTGGGAATTATAACTGACACATAATTTCTCTTTTAAATATAGAAAAGTTCAAAATACAACATATGAATTGTCTGCAATTATATGTGTCTAAGTTAAGATATACACAAAAATTAAACAATAGAAACTTGACTTTAGTATTCAGGAAACCTAAAAACGCGATTTTATACAAAGTAAAGCATTAAAAACTTAACTCTAAAATTACATTACTTCCCGTATGGATAGGAGAAATTAATTTTCATCCCTGACCATTTTTCCTGGATATGATAAAATATAGTGACACACTTCCACCAGTTACATTCCATACAGTGATGCCAGATGGTCGAAAATTATTTCCCCAAACAGGTCTTCAAATTTCCCCAAATCAGGGGATTTTTTCGAAAAAATCCCCAACTTGATTTCTACTAAAAAGGAAAAAAAAAATTTTTTTCAAGAAAAAATATCAAGCAGATTTAAGTGGATTTAAGCTCAGATTTTTCCCCAAATGAAGGCAATTTTTGAAAAAAATCCCCAAATAACAATAAAGATTTTGAAAATCCCTGGTCGTAGGGATAAATCATTCCGTTGCCAACATTGACAGATTGTCGAAGAACTCCCCAAATTTTCCCCAAAAATTTTAGAATTCCGCATAAAAGTCCAAACAAACATTTGGTCCCCAAAATTGTCCCCAGAAGCCTCAAAAATCCCCCAAAATAGGGACAATATCCCCAATCTGGCATCACTGATTCCATAGAAAATAACTTTTCGCTTAATTATAGATAGCGCTGTATGTCGTTTATAAATTCTGTATGCATTACATTATATACTATTTAGTCCTATATTAATAACACACGGTACAATCTGAAATGAATTTTTAGCAGTTTCTATGTATAGGGGAGAGTAGGGAGGGATGGGACAGTTTTGACAAAAATATTTTTTATAAAGTTACTTTTACTGCTACAACACTGTAAGTTTCAGAGAAACAATTTGAAACATTTTAACATCTTTAAAAAATATAAATTTGATGATAATTATTAAAATATTAACTTCATAAGCCAATTAACATAATCATAAAAATGTCCCATCCCTTTCTTATATGAGGGAGGGATGGGACATGTTTATAAAGTTAAAATAAATACATAATATACAGACATACTATGAAAAATAACAAAAACAGTGAGACACTATGTATGTAAGGTTAATTAATTACTAATAAGATCTATTTTATTCAACATTAGAGTACAATGTACCACTTAAATAAATATTTTCAATGCTCAATCAATTCATCTTATTTTATTTTATTTATTTATTTTTTTACATCTAGCAGAGAAAGTACTGTTTTTTAGTTCAAATATACAAAATTAAGTTTTTGTTATATTTACATGTTTTGTGGCTCCCTGAATAATAATAATGTTTTTAGTGGCTAGTCTGTGAGTGTTATCAGCATATCTCAAGAACAAATATTACCAAGAAATCCTAACTGTAACTGGTGAATGTAATTTCTTTTGTATATTTTATCATGTCCAGGTAAACTGCTCAGGCTATGAAATTTAATTCCTCATACATATATTGTAAATAAAGTATTTTTTAAAGTTGAAAGGGTAAACAAAAGTCATGTGAGTGCCGCACCAGTTATTTACCATGATTTTGAATTTGTTTCATGCATTTTTTTCTTCCATTTATTCATTCATTTGCCTCTTGATATTTTCTGGATTATCAGAATCTGCATTCTTCTTCCTTTTCTTACATGTCCCATCCCTCCCTTTTCATTATTTTTCAAAAAAGTAATTTATTATTAGACTCATGTTGCTTTTAGGAGTAATTTAGCTACTAATTCATAAAAGTTATATTATTAGGTATATAAAATATCCGAAGTAATTATGTTAACCCTTTATCTACTGACGGTACTTTAAAGTACCATTACTTTAAAAAGAGTATAAAATCGAATTTATAGAAGAAATTTCAAATATATTTATAAGAAGGGAACAGACGTACCTCCCTTTAATTTCACTACAAAGCATTAGACGATACATGTAGCCATTTTTGTTCCATAAGGGATTTTATGGAGTACACTTGCTATTTTTGCTTGATATTTTTCACGATCTTCATGTGTGTTATAATTAATTCCTATATTATTTCAAGAATATCCCACTAATCTTAGAAAAAATATGAGGAACATAAAGAGTAAATATTTCTCTACCCTTTTTTCACGTCGAAATAATTTTTTCGACCTGTATGTACCAGTGGTACACTAAAGTACGACCTCACAAAATTCTCCTTAATTATTATGACGAGGTGATGTGCATAATTTTTAACATATATATTTTCAAATAATGCACTTTAGTAACTAAAAATATATGTTTCAAACACAATTTTTGTCTGTATCATAATGCAGTAGATAAAGGGACTCACTTTTTAACATCAGTGAGTGACGCTGAAAACTTGCCTTGAAAATTAAGCAATTGTTTGCTTTTGGTGTTATAAAATAATTTTTTGTTACATAAACTTACAGAAATCTCCGACTAAAATGATACATAGCAACAAATATAGCGCTGTAGTGGACGGTGTAAGTGTCAAAATTGGATCAAAAGTGTCAAAATGCCGGATCAAAATTGATAAATTTTAAGAAATGTTGCGTGTGAAAGCTGTCTGAATAATTTTAAATGAACTTTTGTATTTAATAACAGACTTGAATTCTATATAAATGTATGTATAATAATAAAACGGGATATTGAAGGGAGCGGTAGTCCCCCCCCCCCCCACACACACAAACATTAATTGTCAATTAAATCTGTTCAGAAGCCTAATTTGAATTGTTTTAACATAGATTTACTTAACAGTACTCGTTTTTTACCCCTTAAATTCCAATTTGTATTTATAGTTTTAAATTCCAGGGTAAGAGAATGTCGTGCGAGTGGCACACCAGATTATTTAAATAAGTTTTGACAAATATATGCATAGCAAGGCAGACAAAGTACGTAGTTCAGACAACATTGCACAATATATTCCGTTAACCTAACTATTAAAAGCGACACATATAGGCATAAGAATTGATATTAAAAGACTAGTATGTTGTGGCCGCCACAAGACTTTCATCTATATTTTCCTACACAAATTCACTAAGAGCAAAAAATTTATTAAAGCTATTATTTATTAAAATTATCTAACATGATGAATGCAAATGATTTTCATCTTAAAGAAAACTATCACTAAATATCCAAAGAAAGACCGTTTTACTGTCTATAAATTGCATTTTTTAAAATGCGTTTTTATAATGGTTGTCTCACACATCAAGTTTTGCACAGTTATATGCCACACAAGTTAAGATATAACATTTCCGTTATCGAGAAAATCCCCAGTATAGCAGCGCCATCAATTGCCCTATAAGCATCCAACTTGAATCAGCATAATGTCTCATAATGGCCTTCACATATATCAAGTTTTGTTTGATGATACGCAATAGAACTTGAGATATCGCCTTTCCTTAAACTACAGAAATCGCTGTGTAGCAGCACCACCTGTTGAAAAGTTGACATTAAAAGTTTATAGGCGCTAATTTAGGTCAAGGTGCATCCACATGTAAATTTATATGCAATTGTGTGCAGTAGGTCCTTAGCTACAGCCTTCCCTTAAATTGCGGAAATCGCTGTATAGCAGCACCACCTGATGGTCGATAAGCATCCAAATTGAACTGGTATAAGGTCTCACAATGGCCTTCTTACATATTACATTTTCTTTGATTGTACGCAATAGAACCTGAGATTCGCCTTAAATTGCGGAAATCACTGTATAGCAGCGCCACCAGTAGCGCAATTGACACCAAAAGTTGGTAGGCACTAATTTAGGTCGAGTTGCATCTACAAATAAAATTATATGCTTTTCTGTGCGGTAGTTCCTGAGATATAGCCTTCCATTAAATTGCAGATATCATTGTATTGCAGCGCCACCTGTTGACCGATAAGCATTCAAATTGCACCAGCATAATGTTTTATGATGGTCTTCTTACATACTTTTTTTTTTTTTTTTTTTTGCCTATACGAAATAGATCCTGTGATATAGGCTCCCCTTAAATCGCGGAAATCGTTGTATAGCAGCGCCACCTGCTGAGAAGTTGACACCAAATGTTGATTGGCACTAAATTAGGTTAAGTATTATCTGCAAATAAATTTATATATAACTTTGAGCAGTAGTTCCGGAGATACAGTTGCCACAAAATTTTTGTCTCACACACACAGAGATGGGCAGACAGACAGATATTTTCTAAAAATGGTCAAATCGTATTCTATATCTCTCATAACGTGTAAATCCGTCGAAAACTGAAATCGAAAATTTTTATGAATCCAATATTTTCTTCTATTGAATACAGAAGAACGTAATAAAATAAAACTATTATGGCTTATTATCCCAATGGTATTCACATTTTTATTTTATTCTATATGTATATATAGATAAAGTATTGGATTCGTGAAAATTTTCAAGCTCCAATTTTCAATGGAATTACACATTTTGGAATGTCCTGAACACTATTTGACTGTTTTTAGAAAATGTCTGTCAATTTGTGTGTGTATCACAAATTTTGTGGACGCTGTAACTCACGAAAAAATAAACGAAATTTAACCAAACTTGGTATTTAGTTCAATCCTGACAATTGCTGAACAGGTGGCACTGTGATCACATTTTTTCTAAATTTTTAACATGGAAGTATGGGACAAAACTTTGTATAAATGTACATAATGAGAGTTATTTTAAACGTGTGATTGTAAAATTAATATGAATTATTTATAATAGTTATAGTTAAAAAGAAAAAAGAATGTGCATGTAGGAGCATCGCTTCACCCCCTGGGGGGGGGGTTAGTTTCTATCAACTTTTGGTGTCACCCTCTCATCAAGTGGCGCTGCTGCACAGCAATTTCTGCAATTTAAGAAAAAGCTATGTCTCAGGTTCTATTGCGTATAATCAAACAAAACTTGATATGTGTGAAGGCCATCATGAGACATTATGCTGATTCAAGTTGGATGATTATAGGCCAATAAAATGGCCCTGCTATACCAGAAATTTCCTCGATATCACGAGAAGGCTATATCTAAACTTGTATGGCATAGAACTGTACGAAACTTGATAGGTTAGATAACCATTATAAATACGCATTTTTTAAGATGTTATTTATAGGCAATAAAACTGTCTTTATTTGGATATTTGGTTTTAGTTTTCTCTAAGATAAAAATCATTTCCATTCTTCATGTTAGATAATTTTAATATATAATAGTTTTAATAAATTATTTGCCCTTAATAAATTTGTATAAAAAAATATGGAAGAAAGTTTTGTGTGGGCCTCAACATACTAGTTTGATTGTGTGCTCTTAAAAAAACTGAAATTTTCATGTGTAGTGGGAAAGGGGACTGCAACGCCGGATATCCGTATCCGGTAAAATCCATATCCGGTCCATCCCTAATTTTTAAAAAGAAACCATTGAGAGATTGATTTCCTACAGCCTTATATATATCTCCTTATGTGACATACGTTATATGTAGCGTATTAAATTAATTTATCGTTACACTGAAAATGTACACTGACCAACTTCCATATATATCTAATAATGGATCCGAACAACTTTGAGAGACACTGTAAATCAATAAGTCACTCTAATTATACCATATTCTGCATTAATAATGGTTTTCTGTATTTTTCAAAAGTGTATTAATTTCATTGGGTTGTGTATTCCTTCCTAAGTAAGCATATATATTTTCTATGACAAAAATGTAAACAGTTTTAGCCTCGAATATTTGTCTAAATGGTTTCGTACTAAAGGATGCGATGAGATATGTGAGTGGTTTTTTATACATGCTATGGCAATTTCGATTCTGTATGAAGGCCTATAGGAAACTGAGATCTCGGGATCATTTCTTTTCGTGTTTCATCTGCATGATGCTATTCTTATAAAACTCATAGTCAGATCTTACTGAAATGTACAGTATCAGAACTCTTACTGAAATGTACTTGAAAATTTTTATTGGTCAAGCTGTAAGCATAGGAAATGCAAACTATGGTCTGCAGCGTTAGCCGTTTTATTCGAGGATAATATGCCCCTTCCGATATTTGTCCGACTGGTTTCGTCCTAAAGGACGCGATGAGATGAGTGAGTGGGTTTTTATACAGGTCATCACAATTTCGATCCTTTATGAAGGCCTAAAGGACGAAATTGGCATCTCGGCATCATTATTTTCATATTTCATGTGCATAATATATTCTTACAAAACTCATAGTCAGACCACTCCTCTTACTGAAATGTGCTTGAAATTTTTTTTATTTGTCAAGATAAAAGAATAGGAAATGCAAACTATGGTCTGCACCGTTAGCCATTTTACTCGAGTCATACGCCCCTTCCGATATTTGTCCAACTGGTTTTGTCCTAAAGTATGCGATGAGATGACTGAATGGGTATACAGACCATCACAATTTCGATAAAGACCTAAAGGAAACTGGCATCTCGGCATCTTTTTCTTTTTTTCGTGTTTCATCTGCATGATACTATTCTTATGAAACTCATAGACAGATCATTCCTCTTACTGAAATGTACTTGAGCATTTTTTTATTGGTCAAGATGAAAGCATAGGAAATGCAAACTATTGTCTGCGCAGTTAGTCGTTTTATTCGAGAGGCATGTGCCCTCTCCATCAGAATGTGCATTCTAGTCACTGGTCCTTACATTGTATTATTTGTTTTATTTGGTGAAGCCCATTCGAGAATGAATTCTTCACACACTTAAAACTTTTAATATATGTATAGGATGTATTTTTTACTGTGCTGCTCTTTTACTTTTACTTTTTTTTTCTTTTTGAAGTGAAAACTTCTTTAGGCGCGTTGAGCACTTTTGGGTGAACAAAAATCATGAAACTCGCGTCATCGTCAGCGAACGCTTTCCATGAGAATCGAAAGTGGAATTCGAGATTTCATCTGATTTGCACGTTTTGAAGTGTCCTGAATCGATTTTCTTTTGTATCTCAGCTACTAATTAAAATAATTTCATAAATAATACATCATTAGAAAGCTTTGTCGATTTGGAATCGAACAGTAGATTGCAGAAATTTCTACCGCCAGATGGTACTGTAATATTTTAAAATTTCAATATTTCAATTTCTAATTATTATTAAATTATTTTTAATACATCATTCGAAAGATATTTTAAAGCACTTTTATATTATCGAAAGTGGAATTCGAGATTTCACCTGACTTACACGTTTTCGGGTCTCCTGAATCGGTTTTCTTTTGTATCTTAGCTACTAATTAAAATAATTTCCTGAGTGATCAGTATTTTTACCTAATATAAGACTTAGTTCATTTAATTTGGGTAGCTACAAATATTGTGCCGAATCATATAATACAGGTCATAAACACTTCTTTACAAACCAAAATATAATTCGAAAATAATAATCTAATAGTCGACTATACAATTCACAAGTTACTTACTTTTCACTTCTATCGGCAGTCCCCAAAGACTGCTTTGATTTTTTTTTTTAATGCATCAGATCTGTATATATATATATATATATATATATATATATATATATATATATATATATATATATATATATATATTCTTTTTATTGTTTTATTTTAAACATGTCAGATGTGTGTAATTATTTTTCTCTTTTATTGCAGATTGGTTTGAATTATTTACTTTTATGGGACTGTGACATCAACCATGTTTTATTTAGAGGTCTTTAAAGCTTTTATAGGTAAGCTTTTAAAATATGTTTACAACAAATGTTTTACAAATGTGTATTGTGTCTCTTATAAAACTTGAGAAGAAATGCAGTCTTGATAAATTGCATGTAGATTCAGCAACATCAGAGCTGTTCTACTTCTTGCTGAATTCTTTATAGCAATAGATGACAATCTAGTCGCCTTAGGGATTATATGGTTAAAAAAAAGAAGGAAAGAAAAAAAAGAAAAGAAAAGAATACATGTTTTTCACTCTATCAAGACACACGCACAAATTTATTTCCTTTCATCTACTTTGACACACTGTATTTTTTTAATGATGTTTATAATTAATTTGTGACATATGTGCAAAATATTGTAGGCATTATAACTTTAAACGAATAATTCAAAAACTTTTGAAATTAAGTTTTATGAAACTATACATTTTTTTTCAGCTTAAAAAAAAAAAAAAAAAAAAAAAAAAAGTAATGAATTTAATTCACCAATTTTAAATGTAAGTTTCATTATTTAATTAGATATTAAAAAAAAAAAAAATCCAATATTTTGGGAATTTTTACTATGAGTACCTATGAATTTAACGTACTGCTTATATTTAAAAAAATTACTTTAGTGTTTATGAATTCGTTGCTCAACAATCCGAATATTTTTGATGTATAACTAAATTTATTTAAGTGAAACCCAACTTGGTTTTACATTACACATAAACAATATATATTGAATAATAGACAAAATGCAACATATTAATTTATGTAAATAATCCCCGTTGCTGTTTGCCATTCGATGTAAGCGTCTGGTCCAACTTAGACAACTTTCCATTGTTACGTCCATTCTTATTCTCTTTACAGCTCGTTTTAGTTCTGAAATCAGTATTTTTAAACATTTTATTTTATCCCAGTTTATCTGCTGTACAAATTCATGTTAAAACGAGTAGTCCAGTGGATTAAAATCCTTTTTTCATCAGAAAAAAGGATTCTCTTAGTCTAACCTTTTCTGAAATTGTGCCGCACCCAATTAGCGAATTTTATTCATTTCTGCTTTTGGGTTTCTATGAGTTTAGCAGTGGCGGATTTAAGGGGGGGGGGCTGAAGCCCCCCCCAAAAAAAAAAAAAAAAAAAACACTGACATTCATAATTGAATATTGCAATTGTAAATTTTTTATTTGTCTAGAATAGCACTTTGAAAAATCTTAGCCCCCCCCCCCCCAAAGTCAAGTTCTGGATCCTCCACCGAGTTTAGGTTGTATTCGTTTTTTGTAAGGTCTTAATCCCATGTAATTTTTAAGTATTCGCTGTACAGATGGTTTTGATACCTTCAGTTCCCTAGCAAGTTTCCTTATGCGGATATGCTCTTCTTACGTGTCAAGCGACTCTTCACTTTTTGAATCAAATTTTTGGTGCGGACAATGCGTGGACACTCTGGAGGTTGAGATGTTTTAATATTGTCACTCTTTCTAATCATATTACACCACTTAAAAACAGTGGCACAACTTAAAACACCTTTCAAGTGACGAAATATTTTGCTTCTGGATTCTCCACTTTTGAACTTGGAAAGTACCAATTTTTGTACTTCTTTGTTCTTCATACTATCCTGTAGTTGCAATGTAATTTTTGCTTTTGAGTTGTTGCACAGATTTTACCACTGTAATTAAGAATCTATAAAAAACGTATATGTCTATATATGATATAAAATTTCCATGCATACATACAAATAGTTATAGTCTATTTTATTCTGGTACACCCGTTATATATATATATATATATATATATAGTATTTTTCTGCAAAATCTGTAATTTTAAAATATTTCAGAAAATCGATTCTCTGTCTAATACAGTTTGTGCGGGGCTGCCACAGGTGCCTTTTTTTTCTTTTAATTCTTTTCGTACCTCTATTTTCAAAGAATAATATTCATAATATATTTTCGCAGGTAAATGCGCACTTTGCCTGCATAAATTTATTAAAAATTTTATGTTATGGAAATAGTGGTACGAATATAATAATAATAATAATAAAGATCGTCTGTGGTAGCCCTGATTGTGAGTATCATTGCTAACAACTTTTATTTATTTATTTATTTATTTATTTATTATTATTTTTTTTATACCACAATTAAATTGAGTATTTTTATCTTATTCAATTTCAAAATTTCTATCTTTGAATAAAGCAAAAATTGTTATTCAAAAATAATGATGATTAAAATGCAAAGGTGAGTTGGCAGTATGGCAAAATACGTGTAAATTTGCGGTCCTATTTTTATTTCAAGAATTATTTTAGAACCAAATCCTATCCATTGTTTAAAAATCCAAATATTTTTACAGCATTAATGAAAAGTTTCAACAATATGTTTCAACAATCAAAAGCGATTGTTAACTGAAACTTATATTGTTGAATAAAATGCGAAGTATTGTTGGTTCTTACCTATTGTTACGCATAATAACATAAAAATTTACAGTGTTAATCACTTATTTCAAAACTTTGCTGCTATAATTGTGGTCTAGTTTTGGGCGGTTTAAAAAACTTTCTTTATTGATTGGTAATTATTTGAGTTTAACTGAGTAATTGTCTTACGTTGATAAAGACTTTCATTTCTTGTCAATACTTACTGATTTGAAAATGGAAACTTATTACGAAAATGTAACTTCTGAAATGTATGTATCTCCATTACCTTTATATACAGCTACCAAACTTTGAACCAGTATTTTTTTATTTAAAAAGAATTCACTCTATTTAATCATAGAAAACTGCTAGAAAAACTTATAAAAATATTCTGTAAAAATTGTAATAATAATAATGTACAGCTTTAGTATAGATAGGTTAGACTATATTTGAGGGTGCCCCTTGATTCTCGCCAAGTTGTGATCGCAATAAATATTTTTTTACCACTAAGGTTAGCCTATTTATATGTATAGGTTATATGTATATAGTTATATGTATATTGTGTATATGTATAGGTTATATATATACAGTGTTATAGATTATTAACAAAAAATGCGCCAAACAATTTCGCCAAGGGGGCACCCTCAAATATATTTTTACCACATAGATCTCCCTTGGCGACTCTTAAATTTTTGTTCCCAGTTTGGCGATAAATTAAAATGGCTATCGCAAATCGCATTAGTAACGACTTTAGTGAGAAACGTCCGAACTATTTTAGTGCCAAACTTAAAATTTCGCGAAAAGGGTGCTATACTAAAACTGCTCTAACAATAATATTGGCAATTGGCATCCAAATTCGGAAATCTTGGCAGCAATAGTAATGCTTTTATGCAATGTATTCTGATTCTTTTGATACACATTTCTTTTAGATGCCATGCTAATTTATATATATATATATATATATATATATATATATATAATCCATTTTCAACATGTTATTAACTTTTTATTATATTTTCAATGATAAAATGTTAGACTTCAGCTGTACATTTTAAAACTTTCCTTTACTTATTTTTTTATTTTTTTTTTTTTTTTTTATCTTTCACTTTGAAATTGTTTTACATCATATTACATTTTGAATCAGACAATATTATATTTTTGCAAACGTAAATTATTTTTCGTAAATTAAATAAATGTGAGTACTACTAAAGTATAAATAATTTATGAGTGAAAATAGGTATTTATGAAAAAAACAAAATCCGTGGTATTATTAACCCGTTAGCGCCCAGTGTCCTCATTTGAGGACAGCTAATAAAATGGCACGTGTATTTTTTGTGGTTTCTTGGAATGATTGCTTCCTTTTAGTGACAGTTTATAGCGTCACTCTAAATGATCCCTGAAAGTTTTATGTGTCTACTATTATTTATTATTTCATAATTTGGATAGTCATTTTATGAATTTTCATTCGTCGCACATATATTTGCTTTTTACGCAGGTATACTAACTTAAATCAAGTTGAATAATAATATCTATTATAATACTTTACTTTCGAGATCTTTGTCAACATATAATAAGAAATTAATCTGCTATCTCAAAGTTTTTCTATCTCGAAGTTTTCTCGCTAGAACACTAATCGCCAATAAATGAGGATAGGCTTTAAATTTAAAACTATCAGAAGAAATGTTTAAGTTAATATATTTTACTGCCAGTTGTCTATATTAATTTAGAAGTGAAATAATCAGCTAATAATATTTTGCAAAATTAATTCGGACGTTAACGGGTTAATCATTTCAAAAAATCATCGGAAAATATTTATTAAGATAAGCACATTGTCTAGTTAATGTATATAAAATGAAATGGTTAATATTTCTTTCCCATTAATGTAATGTTAAAAAATCGATTTCAAATGCATTTCAGTCGCAGGGCAATTTGGCGTTTTTGTGACACAATTACACAATCTTCTTTAATTCTATGATAATGAACCTTTAACATTTTTTGAAAATAGTATACTTGTTTGTATTCACAAGTACCGTGTTTTACTATTCGCAATTCAGCTCTACTTGATGATTGACACTTCAAAATTCTAACAGTTGCTTTAAAATTAAATTTTCGTAATTTTATTAAAAAAAAAAAAAAAAAAAAAAAAAAAGTCGTGTGTCTTTTTAATTAGAACCTGAAGAAGAAAAAAGCAAAAACTTTCTATGCATTTAATAAAAATGTTTGAGCATGAAATGTAACAAAGTAACAATAAAGAAACTGAGAAACACCCTTCAGTTAGATCTTCGTTTGTCTCCTACACACTTTGATGTTTACATTAATTCAAAACTAAACATGATTTAAATAAAAATTTTCCAAGTATTAATTCAGAATGAGAAATTCCTTTATTTCTGGTCCCACCAGCGGTACGTCTGTGTTAACTTCAAAACCAAAAGTGTTTTTAACCAAAAAATTTTAATGAAAAAATTTTGAAAAAACTTTTTTGAAGCATTGCTTATTGTTTTATTATTATTTTTTATAATAATAATAAATATCAACCCTGAGTAGTTCTAATTATTGGACAAGTTATTTTTATTGTGCATGTACCTACAACTTATTAGATTTAAGTCACTGAAGTCTCCTGAGTTAAAGTAAAAATAAATTCTACGATTAAAATTTAGTCAGATTAACAGATTTAGTGTCGTTGATTGTAATCAAAGGTATTACTTATTACTTTTCCCTTTAATGGAAAGGTAATAATTACTTATTATTACCTTTTCCTTTCTATTTTAAACAAATGCACACAAAACACAAAATATGATATATATTTTTTTCTTTTTTTTTCAACATTAGTCGTTATTTATTACTTTTCTCTTGTCTTCAGGTATCAGTCACTGAACATTTCTGCTATTGGATATGTCTATCCTGTTGTTTATGTTCCCCCAGCATATTGGATTCAAGTCACCGGAGTTTGGCCAGTTGAAATCTATGGCACAACCTATTACTATCCGCAGATATACTACGTTCCGGTGTACTAGTAAGTCAATTGTTAAAAATTTTTTATAGAAGAATTTCGTACGATGTTGATTTTGATCAAAATAGCCTCCAGTGATAGCAAAAATAATGTTAGCAAAATGTTAGCAATATTTCATAATTTTGGCTGATCATTATGTTTTCTGATGTACACTGGGAAAAAATTCTGTAACTGGCAACTAGAATCTAAATTGTGACTCTAGAAAAAATAGTTCCATGTCATCCTTATAAATTCTAGTCCCCTTGGAAAGCGAGTTCTAGAAACTCCTATTAGAATTCTAGAGCATTTGCCTACATTACCGAGGACAAAAATATTTTACAAATCTTTGAAAATAAATGAGAATACAAGAGGCGGGTTTCAGCGACTATAATCTTGTTTTATGATCCAATTCTAGAAAATCAAGCGAGAATTTCTCGCAATACAAAAGGTTCAGAATAGTCATGATATTCAGAATTTTGTTTCACCATCTAGAATAGAATTGTACAGACTAGAAATTCTCGAACATTTCATCTGTTCAGTTTATTGGCGTGCCTTATGCGCATAGCTCGGAAATCTATATTTCTAGCTAAGGAATTTAGAAAATGGCCATTTATTCATTCTAGAAGAAGGCAAATATATATATACATATATATATATATATATATATATTTTTTTTTTTTTTTTTTTTTTTTTTTTTTCTTAGTGTACTGAAATCGAAAATGAGGCCATTTTTTCTCCATCACATAGAGATTTTTGTCAATACAGAATGTCTCGAAATACAGTTTTTTCCGTGTCTGTTTCAGCAACAGAATTATACAGTAATTTTTATGGTATGTTTCCATGATTAATTGTAATTAATCATGGAAACACGCTAAAATAAAATAAAATAAACATTTCAATAAAAATTATTGATGTTGAAAAATCCAGAGAGTTACTAACATTGCATTATTATTAATGCCCGTAGCGTGTTTTAGTATTATGATTCAGAAATCTCTTTATATATAAATGACTAAGAGAGTTTTCTTCCCGTGTGTCCGTTGCTAAACGCAAGTTGGTTGATTAAGAGAGATTTTCTTCTGTTTTTCTGTGTGTTGTTGCCACCAGCTTTTCATACTTTAGTTAATTAAAAAAATTGTCACTAGCTTTTCATACTTTAGTTAATTAAAAAAAAAATCCAGTTATCCGATCGAAAAGTTAATTAAACCGACGGATTCAGAAAAAATGCCCCTTTCTTTTGGTACCTTATTTGTAACGAAATTTTGATTAGATTTTTTAAAATTAATTAAAATGTGAAAATAATAACCTGGTAAAAGCTTTAAAAATTGATTTAAATTTTTAATTGTTGCCAATTTTTTTTCCCCCAACATAAAATGAAATATGCTTTCAAGCGAGAAAAAAAAAAAAAATTAAATATTAAATATTAAATTTGCTCCTGCACATGAAAAAATGAAAAGATGAAAATGGAGTAAATAAATAATATATACCTCAATTTTAGACTTTTTTCCCCCTTTGTATAAATAGTATGTATTTGGCACGGTAGACGTAGCCGATCATAGCACATTGTAATATTACATTTGGTGTGAAATTGTTGTCATTTTATGGTTGATCGAATAAATCAAATAAATATAGAAAACAACGTGAAAGAAAATATTATGTACACCACGTATAGTGTTGTTCATATGTAACTGGGACTCAAATATAAAATGGTACTTTAATTTTTTCGATACTGTCCGTTTCGAAACTGTCATCTGATAAGCACCCAAATGGAAGCCCACTGGTAAGCTATTGTCACAGATAATAGGGACAGACACCCGAGAGTCTGCGAATGAGTGGGTCGCTGCCGAAGGCATCGGGGAACGAAAGCGGGCTTTAAAGCAATTTCATGATTTCTTTAAATTTTATTTTTGTTTGTAAAGCGATATATAGAAAAGAGTTTCCTTGAAATATAGTGACTAGTGAAGCGAGAAAAGCCTCCGTTGATTTCATGAATTAAAAAATGGTTTCGTTAACAAACTTTGATCTCTTGGCACGCAGGCAGCATCACGCCAAGTTTTGTACATTTCGAGATTGATTTTGAACCCGCATTCGGAATTCGGTTCGTTCCCGAACCGGGGCTTTGCTAGTATTCTATAAAAGACAAAGCTTGAGTGGGAGGAGAAATGAAAAAATATAATGCGTGTGTGTGGTATATTAAAAACAGTTTCACATTCCTGATTTTACAGCGGTAAACAAAAGATCCCCCCACCCCTTAAATGTACAAAGTACTTATGTATTGGAAGAGAAGAAACAAATTTACAACTTGAGTGAGAAGAGATAGAGACATGCAAAAATTATAAATATTTGGGAGTGAATACAGATGAAGATGGTAGAGATAATTTGGAGATAAGAAATCGAATCACTCAGGGAAGAAAGCAATTGGAAGATTAAATGGAATTTGGTGGAATGAGGAGTTAACAATGAATAGAAAAAATATATATATAACACCATTGTGAGAAGCATACTAGTATATGGATATGGATCAGAGGTTTGGAGAATAAGAGGAAGTCGCTGGCCGTGGACATGGATGCATGAAGACGATCCTGCAACATCTCGAGAAAACAAAAAAATTAATAATGAAAGAATTAAAGAGATGATGAAACTGGACGAGACAGTCTGTGATTATATACAAAAAGAACAATTCTGTACTGATAAAGGATTTAAGTCCATATTCTTGATTTTTCAGGAGACGAAAAATAAAGTTACACTAATTAAAATCTAATCAGAAGAATCGATTAGGAAAAAGGGATTTCGTTGACTTATACCCTTTATACCATTCAATGATTGTCAACCTCCATTTAATAACGGGAAAAAATTGAATTAAATATTTTATACCAATGATTAATGCTAAATTTCTCACTTGAAGCTTTTTTTATCAATGGATTTTCGCAAAGACTAAATGACATGGATTTAAATCCTTTATACCAATCGATAGAGAATTTTTTTCTGACTATATACTTAACTCAAAATCGACATTTTTAGACTTAAATCCTTTATACTTATCAGTACAGAATTAATTTGGATAGATGGATAGTTGGGTTTTACGTCGCACTAGTGCTGCGCAGATGGGCAATTGGCGACGGTCTGGGACACAACCCTAGAGGTGGTCCGGAGACATGCCATCACAATTTTGATCCTCTGCGGAAGGGATGGCTCTCCCGCTTCGGTGACCCCCAGTGATATAATTTTTGATGGGAACATGGAGGACATTGCAGCCACGAAAGATTTTACGTGCACCAGCCACCATTAGTGTACACGATGGTCTTTGGCCGGCTCGAGTACCGAACCCGCAATCTTCCAATTGCGAGGCCGGTGCTCTACCGACTGTGCTACCGTGGTCCACAATAAATTTGGTTTGGACATGTGAAGAAATTGAATGAAGAAAGGCTGCCAAAGAAAGTTACGGAATTCAAATCAATGAAGAAAAGAAAGAAAGGAATACCTAAGAGAATCTGGATGGAGGATATTTCCCAAGCCATTACAAAATTGGGTATTGATCAGAATCTATGCTTGGACAGAACCCAATGGAAAAAGCAAGAATTTTTTCATTGGGTTCTGTCCAGGAGTTCAGAAGGAGCCTCCATAAACCGATTATATATATATATATATAAATGCATAAATTAAGTTTATATGTTCCTTTATATTTAAAGTTAAATAGTTAAATTTATAAAGATGATTCATTAAGTATATATATAAATCATAATTATAATTTTAAAAAACACATAAAAAAAATAATACATTTCCAACATAAAAAAAATAATAATTTTAGGATTACTAAACAAATGGTATCTTAATTATTATTTTTTACTGACAAATTTATTAAAATTAATTATAATCTAAATTTTAATGTTTGATATTGAACAATAACAATCGTTTTGCAATTATCTTTTTTAGTTCCCCATCATACTATAGGTATGGGGAATTTAGGTAATCGTGAAAAATTTCGACCTCGGTTTTTTGACATTTTTATACGTTTTCAGGTGTGAGGAATCCGAAAATGACAAAATTTGTATGGTGTCTGTCTGTAGGGTGTCTGTTAGTGTGTCAGTCCGTTAGTGTGTCAGTCCGTTAGTGTGTTAGTCCGTTAGTTTGTTAGTCTGTTAACACGATATCTCACGAATAAATGATCGCAGAGAGGTCAGATCAGTTTTAAAATATTACTTTCGATACTGGCAAGAACCCTATTCATTTGCAACATTCGAATTAAAAAACTTCGTAAGTTATGAGAAATTTACGATTTTCTTAACATGGGAGAATAGGACAAAAATTCACTTAAACGTGCATTAAATGGAAACTTTTTACTGTAAAAATGTCGGACCAGATTTAAAATATCAGTTTTTATGCCGGAATGAACATCAGTAACTATAAATATGCTACTTTGAAAATTTCGCAAGTTATTGGAAATTTACGAATTTCTTAACATGGCAGTATAGGGAAATTTTTCACATAAACGTCAATTTTGAGAAATATTTTCATCGTAAAGATTTCAGACTAACTTTGAAATATTATTTAGAACACTGGCATGAATATTAATGACTATGAATTTTCCATTATAAAAATTTCGTAAGTTATTGGAAAATTACGAATTTCTTAACATGGCTGAATAGAGCAAAATTTCACATAAACGTCAATCTTGAGGGATATTTTCATCGTAAAGATGTCAAACCACTTTTTAAATATTATTTTGGATACTGGCATGAATATCAAAGACTATGATTTTTCCAATTTAAAAAAATTCGTAAGTTATTTGGAATTTACGATTTACTTAAAATGGCAGAATAAGGCCAAATTTAGCATAAACTTCCATTTTGAGGATCATAAATACATTATACAACTTCAAAATTACATTTATGATATTTGTTTTAACATGATTGAATACAAATATTCTAATAGGAAAATTTCGTAAATTATTCGTAATTTACGATTTTATCAACATAGCAAAATTGTAAAATTTTCATATAAATATGAATTTTGAGTATTATTGCATTGGAAATAGTAGCATGAAAACTAAACAACAAAATTGACCCTGATAAAATAAATTAATAGATTAGAATAAGATAAATATATCGAAGTGTACGGTGGATAGCCTATTAGGCGGGGATTTCATTCTGTCACTGTATCAAGCTTTGGTCAAATTCATTTCTTTTAACATGATTACAATATGTCTCCCACTAGAAATTTATGAGAACATAAATATGATGGGGAACTGAGCAGAGTCCACCTATGCCAGCTAGTTTTTTTTTTTTTTTTAGTTCCCCATCATACTATAGGTATGGGGAACTTAGGTAATCGTGAAAAATTTCGACCTCGGTTTTTTGACTTTTTTATACGTTTTCAGGTGTGAGGAATCCGAAAATGACAAGATTTGTACGGTGTCTGTCTGTAGGGTGTCTGTTAGTGTATCAGTCCGTTAGTCCCGTTAGTCTGTTAACACGATATCTCACGAACAAATGATCGCAGAGAGGCCAGATCAGTTTTAAAATGTTATTTTCGATACTGGCAAGAACCCTATTCATTTGCAACATTCGAATTAGAAAACTTCGTAAGTTATGAGAAATTTACGATTTTCTTAACATAGGAGAATAGGACAAAATTTCACTTAAACGTGCATTAAATGGAAACTTTTTACATTAAAAATGTCGGACCAGTTTTAAAATATCAGTTTTGATGCCGGAATGAACATCAGTAACTATAAATATGCTACTTTGAAAATTTCGCAAGTTATTGGGAATTTACGAATTTCTTAACATGGCAGTATATGGCAAAATTTCCCATAAACGTCAATTTTGAGAGATATTTTCATCGTAAAGATGTCAGACTACTTTTGAAGTATTATTTAGAACACTGGCATGAATATTAATGACTATGAATTTTCCAATATAAAAATTTCGTAAGTTATTGGAAACTTACGAAATTCTTAACATGGCAGAATAGAGCAAAATTTCACATAAACGTGAATCTTGAGGGATATTTTCATCGTAAAGATGTCAAACCACTTTAAAATATTATTTTGGATACTGGCATGAATATCATAGACTATGATTTTTCCAATTTAAAAAATTCGTAAGTTATTTGGAATTTATGATTTATTTAAAATGGCAGAATAAGGCAAAATTGAGCATAAACTTCCATTTTGAGGATACTAAATACATTAGGCAACTTCAAAATTACGTTTATGATATTTGTTTGAACATGATTGAATACAAATATTCTAATAGAAAAATTTCGTAAATTATTCGTAATTTACGATTTTATCAACATAGCGAAATTGTAAATTTTCATATAAATATGAATTTTGAGGATTATTGCCTTGGAAATAGTAGCATGAAAACTAAACAACAGAATTGACCTTGATAAAATAAATTAATAGATTAGAATAAGATAAATATGTCGAAGTGAACGGTGGATAGCCTATTAGGCGGGGATTTCATTCTGTCACTGTATCAAGCTTTGGTCAAATTCATTTCTTTTAACATGATTATAATATGTCTCCCACTAGAAATTAATGAGAACATAAATATGATGGGGAACTGAGCAGTCCACCTATGCCAACTAGTTTTAATTTAATGATTATTTTAATTAATAGAATGTTATCTTTTGGAAAATTTCCACATGTTTAAAAGGAGTCATCATAAATATACTACTAATTCGTTCTTATTTATGTCATTAATTTATCTTTCCGTCTATTTCATAGTGTGTATTACTACAGTAACATCTGTTATGAATCCTCACCTACTATTGAACCAGTGCAATCTGATGATGAAAGCACAGAGTTCTTTTCTGCTGAAAGGTAAGGATGCGTGTAAACAAAGGAATTTAATATATGGTATTAATTTAATGTTATTTTAACAAAATTTGCAGACAAATTTTATTTCATTCAGTAAAAGCGCAAATTGAAAAGAAATAATCTGGTGTGTCACTCACACGACTTTCTCTTACCCTGAAATTTAATACTATAAATACAGGTTGGAGATTAAGAGGTAAGATAACGAGTACTGTTATATAAACCTATGTTAAACAATTCAAATTAGGCTTCTGAAGGGTTTTATATGATAATTAGCTCTGTGTGAGGGGGGCTACCGCACCCCTCAACCCCCCGTTTCATTAATGCATCTATATTTATATAGAATTTAATTAGGTTATTAAAAAATAATTCTGTTTTTAAAAAATAATTTATTAAAATTATTGTTTAAACGCATTATCTTTTATGATAACGCAGACGATTTCCATATTAGAGAAGTAATTAACACTAAATATCTAAAAAAAAGTTGACTTTACTCTCAATATTACATTTTTTTTTTTTTTTTTTTTTTTTTTGCTGTTGTTGTTAAAATGAAAAAAATTGATAACTTTATTTTGAATTATCGCAGATCGATGGTTCAACTGTTTGTTTTAAAGATACTGGCGAGTTCTTTTGAAAGATACCCATCATGAAATTTTACTACCCTCGAGGGGGCAAAGCTCCAATATACAGAAAAAAAATTTCCCCAGTTAACTATCTCTATTACGAAAAATATATATTCGTTTCATTTGGTTTAGTGCAGTCTATAGATGTTAAACTCTACTTACCTGCAATTTCCTTCATAGACGTAATGTATTTGAATACTTTTGAGTGTCCCTGTACACGAACCATTTGCTTCATCTCAACGAAAAGCTTACTGTAGCATCCCTGTATGATACACATTTAGCATACCTAGTTTGGAATTTCTGCTACTATTTGTTCTTGAGATATGCTGATAACAGACAGGCAGACAGACACACAGACCATTCGCTAAAAACATGATTTTCGTATTCAGGGGACCTCAGAACATGTAAATATAACAAAAACTCTCGTTCGAAAATTTGACCCTAAAACAATACTTTCTCTACCCTATGGGTAAGAGAAAGTAAAAAAAAAAAAAAAACTTTTAACACTATTGCTTTTATTATTAACAAAAGAGATTTTTACTAATTTGTAAAGATAACTTGTAATATGAATGATTCACCTTGAGGGAGTAGGTATGTTTGGCTTATCACCACTCAAAATTTCATATAAAAGCTTATATTTCCATTAAATATTTATATAAATTGTACTATATTATGATTGTTAATTAAATGTATATTCAGCCAACGATTCTTATGGTTTCTGATATTTGTTTATGGATTTGATATCTTTAAATTGCGTCTTACTCAGCTTGCATTTTTTCATGAATGCGTGATCTTCAAAATGCTAAAACTTCTACAAATAGTTAAGAGTTTTTTTTTTTTCTTTTTTTTTTTTTTTTTTTTTTTTTTTTGAGGGGGGCGTGGTATTTAATAGAACCTACTGAACCCCCTTAACGCGCGCTGTCTTCGCTGCGAGAACGCAATATTTAAGACCCAGCTGCAAAAATTCATCCCAGAAATTTTTTAGCAAAAATTTACGTTTATAACATATCAGAAAAGGCCGGTTTTTTAACCTTAAAATTTAAAATTTCTTTTAGTTTAATTTAGTTCATGAATTCCGGTGTCAGTATAATTTAAATGATCCGAATTGTCCTTGCGCCGCAAAGGGTTAAAACAATTAAGAACGGATTTCGCAGTATTTTTAAAAGAAAAAATAAAAAAAATAAAAAGATAAAAAAAATATCATGTTTTTTGCAAATGTTTGCATAGACATGCAGTTTTAAATCCTCCTCCCCCCCCCCCCCCCAAAAAAAAAAAAAAAAAAAAAAAAAACTAATTAATAAATTTCAAAATCTATTCCTAGTTCTTTTAAGTAGGTTCTATTAAACGGCCTAACATATATATATATATATACGAGGAGAGGCTGAGAAGTTCCTCACTTTAACTAGGGGGGAAAAAAAAAAAAAAAGACTTATGAAACATATTTACTTAACATAATCTTCTTGGAGACTGATGCACATTTTACAGCGTTGTTCTAACAATTGTAAACCATTAAATTAAAATGCGTTTGGTTGTTCCTGAAACCAGCTTTTAGCAGCCTCTTGGGCATTAGAAATGGCCTTGAAACGTAATTTTTTCAAATTAGTACACCAAAAATAATGAGAATGGGCTAGATCAAGTGAATAGGAAGGTTGGTGAACCAACTGAAAACCCCGGGTGTTCAATTTAGCTCAAACAACGTTGGAAGAGTGTGCAGATACATTGTCATGCAAAAACAAGATTTCTCTGGTGAATTTCCTTTGGCTTTTCTTAATTGCTCCTTTTAGTTTAGCTAGAAGGTTACCAGGGGTGAAACTACATAACATGAAAAACCCTGAAATTTGCTAGTTGCATGCAGAAAGGGCAGACTTATTAATAGTAGATCATATAGCCACCTATAATAAGTTATATTTGGAGAGTTCTTAATACATTTTTAGGCAAATTAAACATTCAAAATGAGAGCTTTCTATACAAACAAAATAATTTAACATGAAATTCAGAAACAGCAAAATTTTCAAAATCCCTGAATTCAGGAGTAGCCCCTGAAAAGTTTCACCCCTAGGTTAGCATAATACTCTCCAGTTATACTGGAACCCAGAGGTAAGAAGTCCACCAGAAGAATTCCATCGTTGTCCCAGAAAACGGACGCCATGCCTTTTTTGGCCATGTCTGGATTTGCCACGAAATTGATTCTTCTCTTTCAACTTGAAGGGGGCCAAAGCCAAAAACTTTTCAGCCTCCCCTCGTATTAAGTCTTTTCCTAAATATTTGTAGAAGTTTTAGCATTTTGAACATCGCGCATTCATGAAAAAATGCAAACTGAGAAAATGCAATTTAAAAATTTTAAATCTGTAAAATTAATCCATCAAAAACCATAAGAATGGTTGCCTGGCTATATATTTTACTGAACAAACCTAACAGAGTTCAATTTATAAATAGTAAATGGAGACATGAGCTTTTACATGAAAACGTCACTGGTGCCAAGTCCCTTTAAGTACTAGAACTCCTACTTTGATAGGCTCACGCATCCGCCATTTTCTAGACCACAAGACCAGCTGACGATTTATTATTGGCGATTTTTCGGCAATAAATTGCACGAATAAATCCAGAAAAAGGCACCGCCTGTTTATACTTTCTTCTAATCCAAAAAGAAGGAAAAGGTGGATTGTAAACTGCAGATGTAACTTGTGAATACCCGGAGCAGGAGCACAACTTTCTGTCGCAAGATTTCCCTTATTTTCAACTTATTTCATTTTATTTTCAAAAATCTTTGACAAATTTAACATGAATGTACTGTTTTTTAAAGTTATTGTTTTTAAATTCTTTTAAAACTAACTTTAAAACTACATTTCTTTTAACGTGAAGGATTGCAGTTTTGAGAATGTTGGCGATGTTCTTAAAATTGCCAACTTGTTTGTTTCGTGATAAGAAGTTCTAGCTCACACGATCTGTGTAGAAGTTTAAAGGCGATAACAACGCTAATCAGGTAACCTAGCTTTTTCTATCGCCAACGTTTTCCCAGATGGTCTAGAAAATGGCGGACACTGCGCTAGCTCGTATCATATAGGAGCCTTATTAAGTACTATTGATGTTATCACACTATTAAAAATGAAAACCTGTTGCATCTGAAGAACGGCTCCAATTCAGCTGACACCGATAGTTTTAGAAAATACTAAATACTAAGCTTGATTAAATTTTGTGCATGGGTTCGTGAGATACAGCGTCCACATGTGACACACACACAGACAAACATTTTATAAAAAAAAAAAATTTAAACCGTGATCAGGACATCTCGAAACGGGTAAATCCGTCGAAAACTGGAGTGTGAAAAATTTCATGAATCCAATATTTTCTTTATTTATATATATATACACACAGAGAGACAGAGAGAGAGAGAGAGAGAAGAAAAGAAAGTAAAAATTGATTTAAATTCATTAATATTTAAATCAGTTGTTCATTAATAGTTTGGTAGATCTCTGCATGTTGAGATTTTTTTTTTTTTTTTTTTTTTTTTACTTCCTTATACAAAGTATAAGGAAGTATAGTAATCCCGATTTGCGAAATGGATTTTGTATTTCACATTGCTCGAAAACGAATGATCGCTGAATGTTGCTAATTTATACGTGTGACTTTCATGATGTCTAGTTGCACACCTGCAAGTGTCATCTTAACACGAGCTCTCGTTTTAGAGATATAAGGGATTTTACACGATTTTTCGTGACGTCTGTATGTGTGTGTGTGTGTGTCTGTGTGTGGGTATGTCGCATAACTCAAAAACGGTTGGACGTAGAAAGTTGCGAATTGGTACATAGATTTGTTATAACATCTAGTTGTGCACCTCCCTTTTTGGACTTTCTATGATTTTCCGTTTTGGAGATATTTAGGAAAATTAGGTTCATAATGACAAAAATTTGGCCATAATGTATCAAAAAACGGTAATAACTCAAAAACGGTTTAGACAAATCTTGCAATTTAACTGACTTTCCGATTAGCTAGACATTTGAAACTTTCAGAAAAGCTCAGAACACGTTGACAATGCATTTTTTTAATATTTTTAGCCAACTGTTTCCGATACCTGCTGCCTTCAGCAGCGTTTATGCGATTCAACAGAAAATTTATTTAACTAACTTCCCGACTAGCTAGACATTTGAAACTTTCAGATTAGATCAGAACACGGTGAAAATGCATTTTTTAAATACTTTTAGCCAACTGTATAAGGTCCCTGCTGCCTTCGGCAGCGTTACCAGTTCAAATCTTGGAATCGATTTGTAACTAACTTCCCGACTAGCTAGACATTTAAAATTTCCGGAAAAGCTCAAAATACGGTGACAATGCATTTTTAAAATATTTTTGGCCAATTGTTTCGGGTCACTGCTGCCTTCGGCAGCGTTTACATGGTGAAAATTTATTTAACTAACTTCCCGACTAGCTAGACATTTGAAACATTCAGAATAGTTCAGAACACGGTGAATATGCATCTTTTTAATACTTTTAGCCAACTGTTTCAGGTCCCTGCTGCCTTCGGCAGCGTTTATATGGTCCAACAAAAAAAATTATTTAACTAATTTCCCGACTAGGTAGACATTTGAAACTTTCAGAATAGTTCAGAACATGGTAAAATTCCTTTTTTTAATACTTTTAGCCAATTTTTTCGGGTCCCTGCTGCCTTCGTCAGCGTTACCAGTACAAATCTTGCAATCGGTTTTTAGCTAACTTTCAGAAAACTCAGAACACGATGATAATTCATTTTTTAAAAATATTTTTAGCCAACTGTTTCGGGTCCAATGTCAATGTTTTTTAACATTATGTATATTTCTAAAAGTGTATAAGGAAGTCATGTGGTGCCCACATCAGATTTTTTTTGTGTGTGTATGTGTGTGTTTTCATACAAAATTGGGATAAAGTTATCGATATAATTTTGATAAACATACACAGGTAATAAATCTCTTCATCACATCTACAAAGTCCTCTAAAATATAAACACATGTCTAGCTTTCAGGAGAAAGATTTGCATTAAATCTAAGGAAACATGTTATGAAATTCTCGCATCATTAGGAAAAAAGTAGCATTTTACATGGGGTGGTCCTATAACGATGGTTAACTTAAAATCTACTATTTTATTATTTAAATCATGGTATATCAAATAAACATATTTATTTAACAATGAAACTGCAGCTGTTTTAATTTTTTCTCCGTTATTAAAACTAGTATGTTGTGGCCACCACATGACTTTCTTCTATATTTTCCTATACAAATTCACTCAGTAAAAATAATTTATTAAAATTATTATTTAAAAAAATTATCTTCCATGATAATGCAGACGATTTCCATATTAGAGAAGTAGTATAACACTAAATATCCAAAAAAAGTCAATTTTATTGTCAATATTACATTTAAAAAAAAAAAAAAAAAAAAAAAAAAAAAATGTTAAAAATGGAAAAAAATCGATAACTTTATTTTAAATTATCGCAGATCTAAGGTTCAACCATTCATTTTAAAGGTACTGGCGAGCTCTTCTGAAAGACACCCATCATGAAAATTTACTCCCATCGAGGGGGGATGGCGAGGCTTCTACACATGCAAAAAAAATTTCCCAGTTTACTATTTCTATTACAAATAATTCCAGTAAATTTCATAATGATTATTAAAAAATAATTCTTTTTATGCACATTTATACAAAATTTCGTCCTATACCACCATGTTGAAAATGGCAACGCAACCTGTAAGAGAATTTTTACCAAAAGCTGATAGGCACTAATTTATGTCAAGGTGCAACTACATACCAATTTGTATGAAATTCTGTGCAGTAGTTCCTGAGATACAGTTGCCACAAAATTTTGTCACACACAGACAGACAGACATTTTCTAAAAATGGTCAAATCGGGTTCTACTGCTCTCAAAACGTGTAAATCCATCAAAAACCCAAGGTCGAAAATTTTTACGAATCTAATTCTTTCTTCTATTGAATATAGAAAAAAGTAATAATGACTTTAAATTTAAAATAAGACAGCTTCTTCTTCAAATTAGGTCATGATTATATTTATGCGAGTGAATTTTTTCTATGCATCGGGGCTGCAATATCAATTTTTTTTGTAAATCAATATTTGATTTAAAGAAATTTTTAGAAATAACATTCCCCCCCCCCCCCCTAAGAAATATGCATAATAAAGTTATAGGGTCCTTTTAAAAAATTTAGTGCTTTCCAAAAATTATAAGCAGATTTAAAATTAGAAGTAACTCTTAGCAAAATAAATTTGTAGAAATTAGTATAATAATGAATTGTTCTTTTGCAGTTTTTCTGACTTATCTTCGTTAACTGCTGATACCTATCATACTGCAGAAAACTATGAATTTTCTATTGTTCCTGAAGAAAACGATTTTGAATCGAGTGTGTCTGAATATTCTCTTGGAGCAGTTGATAATACAGAATATTTGCAGTTGGATAACGTTAAAGATAATTTTGACAATGTTGCTGATGAAGATATCAAATTGAGAACAGAACTAGTCACTCCTTTTACTTTTACGAAACAAAAGGAAGATGAAGAGAAAACGATTGTGAATAAGTCAATCAAAACTTCATCAGACTTTAATGATTTTAATGAAGATGATAATGAAGAAAATAACGAACTGGTAAGATAAAAAAAAAAAAAAAAAAAGATTAATGCAAGATTAGTTGATTTAATAAGACTTGTTAAATAAATGATTTCTTTAAAAACAAAACATGATTAACTAGTATGTTGTGGCCACCACAAGACTTTCGTCTATATTTTCCTATACAAATTCACTCAGCAAAAATAATTTATTAAAATTATTATTTTTAAAAAATTATCTTCCATGATAATGCAGACGATTTCCATGTTAGAAAAGTACTATAACACTAAATATCAAAAAAAAAAAAAGGTCCATTTTATTCTCAATAAAAAAAAAAAAAAAAAAAAAAAAAATCTTTTTTTTTTTTTTTTTTTTTGTTAAACGTAAAAAAGAAATCGATAACTTTGTTTTAAATTATCACAGATCTATAGTTCAACCATTCGTTTTGTTGTTGTTGTTGCTTATCCTCCTTGTCTGATGGAGTCAGACAAGATCCACGAGTTCGTTGACTGTTAGGAAGTCAAAGACCAGAAGAGGACTGGTAAAAAGATCCTCTTTAGAGAGTCCCATGCATTCCAAAAGGTGCCCAGGAGAAGCCTGATGATTTTGGCACTTGGTGCAGGTGGCGATGGTTTTCCTGCCCTCGTTGAAAGTGAGGCACTTGATGTGACCGCTAGCAAGTCTTGAGAGTACAGTTCGGGTACGTCTGTCACACGGGAGGTCAAGGGACAAACCCGGTTTTGAGCCCTTGTACCAATTATGGGTACCATTCGTTTTAAAGGTATTGACGAGACCTTTCGAAAGATACCCATATTAAAAATTTACTCCCCCGGGGGGTGTACTTCCCCTCCGGAGGGGAAAGCGATGCCCCCACACGCACAAATATTTTTTTCCTAGTTAACTACTACTATTATCAATAATTCACATTAATTTTACAATCACATGTTAAAAATAACTCTCATTATGTAAATTTATACGAAATGTTGTCCTATACTGCCATGTTAAAAATTTAGAAAAAATACGATTACAGCGCCACCTGTAGAGCGATTGATCCCCAAATGTAATCAGCACCAGTTTATGTCAGGGTCTAACTAAATACCAAGTTTGGTTAAATTTCGTTCATTTGTTCGTGAGATACAGCGTCCACAAAATTCGTGACACAGACAGACAGACATTTTCTAAAAACTATCAATTCGTGTTCTGGACATCCCAAAACGTGTAAATCCATCAAAAAACGGAGGTCGAAAATTTTCGCGAATCCAATACTTTCTCTATATTACATATAGAAGAAAGTAAAAAAAAATAATAATAAATAATAATTCTAGACACATTTTTATAAATTGTATTAGCGTGTTAGAATGACACAAAATAATAGTATAATTTTAAGAAAGTATTCGTATCTTTAAGAATATCGCGTGTACTGTTTTGGAACAAATTGCGAATTTATTCTCAATTACTTAAGCCTCTTTCGATATTTGAATGAAAATCTAAAAGGTCACTAAGCAATAGATTTTGTCCTAGTAATTAATCTCAGAAACTTTTAAACCACAAAATAGAAATACACTGCGAATTTATTCGCATAATATTCTTTTTATTTGATGGTCCATTTTAACATTTTTTTAAAATTTTTAAAATGTATTTATGAATCGATTTCTGCCTATTTAACCTTAGACTGCAAAAAATAATCAAAGCAAACCTTAAATGAAAACCCGCATTGATTTTTATCTGTTTAAAATATCTGAAACTTCTTTTGGCAGTTTAAACTAGAATGTTGTGGACACCCCAAGACTTTCTTCTACATTTTTCTATGCAAATTCACTCAGTAAATATAATTTACTAAAATCATTATTTAATAAAAAAATAATGCAGTACGATTTCCATATTAGAGAAGTAATATAATACTAAATATCCAAAAAAATGTTCATTTTATTCTCGATATTACATTTTGTTAAAAATGAAAAAAAAAATCGATACTTTTATTATAAATTATTGCAGATCGATGGATCAACCATTCATTTTAAAGGTATTGGCGAGCTCTTTTGAAAGATATCCATCATGAAAATTTATTCCCCTGGAGGGGTGACTTCCTCCCCAGGGGGGAGGGGGGGGATGATGTTCCTGCATATACAAAAAATTTTCCCAGTTGACTATCTCTATTATAAATAATTATTGAAATTTTCATAACGATTATTAAAAAATAATTCTCTTTATGCACATTTATACAAAATTTTGTCCTATAGCACCATGTTAAAAATTTAGAAAAAGCGGGATGGCAACGCAACCTGTGAGACAATTTTTACCAAAAGTTGATAGGCACTAATTTATGTCAAGGTGTAACTACATACTAATTTGTATGAAATTCTGTGTAGTAGTTCCTAAGTTACAGCTGCCAAAATAATTTGTCTCACACACAGACAGACAGGCATTTTCTAAAAATGGTTAAATCGTGTTCTACAGCTCTCAAAACGTGTAAATCTATCAAAAACCCGAGGTCGAAAATTTTTACGAATCCAATAATTTCTTCTATTGAATATCGAAGAAAGTAAAAATTAATTATTACAATCAGAAGTATTTTTCTTCAATCTCTTTATACTTGATCATTTACAGTATTATTGGTGTTACTAATTTTAGATTTTTTTATTTATTCAACTGTCACCAATAATTTTAAGGAATTATATTTGACATAAATCTTAGAGGATTTATCTTTTAAGTGCTTAGGCAACTGTTACATTAAAATTTAGTGGTGGATATTGATTAAAAATTCCCAAAATTTGGCAACACAAATATCGTGCATATTTTCCTCATTTAATATTAAATGTAAAAGTATTCGGTTTCAAAATTCTAAAACAATTTTCAGTAATTGGATTATTTTTTGAAAAATTGAGTTGTTGCCTTCACTGAGTTACCTTAAACATGCTGTAACCGTAATTTTCATTCAGATACTTCTAATATTAAAATTTTTTCCACTTTCCTCAATGTTTTTTTTTTTTTTTTTTTTTTTTTTTTTAGGACTGATGGCCTCTTAGTCTCAATCTGGGATTTTTGCGTTGTCGATTTCGATAGTTGGACATTTGTCGAAATCTAAAATTGATCGAAAATATAATTGAATAATTTGAAAGCGATGTTATAATTTGAAAATAATAATAATAATAATAATAATAATAATAATAGTCCTCCGTCCTAAACTAAATTCTGCTATTTCCAGAATTTCATCAAAATCTTTTATTTATTTTTTATTTATTTATTTATTTATTATTATTATTGAAAGAAAAAGAAAAGAAAATTAATAATAATCAGTATCGTTACAAGCGATATCGAAAAAGTTTTTTTTTAATAATTTTGAATTAGGAAATAAAAAGTGCGCGTGAAGTAATATGAAATAAAAATAAGTAAAAAAATGAATTTAATGATTTAATGTTTTTGCTTTTCGGGGGCTGCTCATGCATATAAAAAGTGCGTATTAAAACGAGTCGAAGAAGGAAGCGAAATAAGTATTGAGTTATATTACGATAAATACGATATATAATTTGATACGATATATTAGACCTATCGTCCAGGGTTAGTAGGCATTTTCGTTGAAAGAAATAGTTTGTTCGTTCGGTGCAACTTGCACATTAGTCACGTGAGGTACAACTTTCACATTAGTCCCTTGAGGTACAACTTCCACTTTAGTCCCGTCAGGTACAACTTGCACATTAGTCCCCTTTAATTTTTTTTTTTTTAATCTCCTTTTTATGAGTTAGATCGATTTGAGGTGTTGCTCTAATTTCTTCACAAAAAAGTTGTTTAACCATCTGATAGTCACGGACAAAATATCTCTTTTAGTGAATTGCAGTTTTCATGCAACAGGATGATAAAATTTCAATTTATATCTGTACACATTTTCATCACACGGTCTTTAAAACTGAAACTATTCAATAACAAAAAGATTTACCTAAATTTGCAAAGTGTGTATTTCACAGTAAGTTGATTCATAATATTTTTTAAAATCATATGGGATGGAACTTTATTATCTGCGTTCCTATATATATATATATAAAATAGTTATCGTAATAAAACTTAACCTTGATATTTAGCAATTAATAGATACAAAACAATACCAACACAATAAAAGTAGAACTCTGAATCATATACATATATAATTTTAAAAGATATGATATCCTGAGAAACATTCTATAATTTGTAAAATTATGGAATATGTATATTATATCTTTGTAAAATATATGAGCACCTCAAGATATCCAAAAATTCTCTCCTTTTTCAAAATAACAGCCAGTTTTAGAAAGAAACAATCACCCCCCCTCCCCCCCCCCCCTCCGAAATAAGGTCTCTGTAATGGATCTAAATAAATGTACTCTGCATTTTTTTTTTTTTTTTTTTTTTTTTAAGGCTTTTATACTAATTATTTATTTCGAAATCGTTAATTTTTTTTTTTTTTTTTTTTTTTTTTTTTAATATTGGAAAATCTTTATATGTGTAAACTGAGCTTAGAGGCTAAGATATAATAATTTATTTATATTTTGTTAACAAAAATATATACATATATATATATATATATATATATTTTTTTTTTTTTTTTTTCCAGAATGAACTGTTCTCTCCTAATGACTTTGATCTAACTCCCGAAGAAGTGAGATACAGGGAGGATGAACTCTATCTGATCGCTCTCAGTGGGTAAGGAATGCATGTTACAATAATTAAAAAAATAAAAAATGTATAAATAAATGTAGGGGAGCGAGGGACTAGTTGTCACAGGGGTAAGAAGTAACACGCAATTTACGAAATAGTTTGTAACATTTGTGGTGGAATATTTTTATAAACATGATTCTTATGACGCGCTTTATAATGTAAGCACAATCGATGCTCCACAAAAATGATTAATGAGAGGTTCTGTACACGTGCTTCATTTTAGCTAGTTATTGGAAAAAAAATATTTCGTAAATTTTGATTAAGGACATGTTAATTTATACTTTAAAGAAATGTTTATAGCTATTTATTTAGTCTGTGTGCTGAGTTATAAAATGTATGTTTAATTTTTTGTATAAATCGTTATAATTTTTTTGTAAATAAACAAAATATCTAAAATCATACGATGGGAGCAAGTTGTAACATGTTAGAGGAGTGGCTTGGGGAGATGCCTACAGCCAGAGCTCGAAGTCTCCGCCCATTTTCAGGAAACTTTCAGAAATGAAAAATTTTTGTCTTCATTGCCACTACTATATTTAAACAGAAATAATTTCTGTGTTTAATATTATAGTGTCGTGATTATTTAATCACGAATTATAATCATAATTTAATCAGGAATTAGAGAATTTTGCATAAAAATAGTGGTAGAAAAAAAAAAAAAAAAAAAAAAAAAAAGCAGAATTTTCTTATTAGTGAGAGTATCCTGAAAAAGTGGAGGAGAATTTGAACTCTGCTAAACCCTCTCTGTGGAAGAAGAATGGGTATAATGCTTATAATATGCAAAATGTGAGAACACATTAAATGTATGAGATGAACAAAATATAATTAATTTTCTTGAATTAATTTCAACTTTGAGAAAGGTTTACTTCTATGTTCATTTTATCTTTAATTTTCTTTTTATTTTACAAAAAAAAAAAAAAAAAAAAGATATTATCCATTTCATATAATTCATTGTTACTATACCAAGAAGGTTACAATTTAATATTAGCTATTAATTGCCTTTTTTATTAAATTAATGAATTATTGATAGCAAAAAACATTTTGAAATATTGTCGTTTTTATTGTTAGGTTTCCGTTTGTATCCGTTACAATTTGCCCCACGTGTGTTACAATCAGCCGGGGCAAATAATTTAAAAAAAGTATTTTTTGTGCTAAAACTAGCAACGGTAACGTAAGTTCTTTTTTTTTTTTTTTTTTTTTTTTATGAATATGATAGATGATAGATGTTTATGTGTGCTATGGAAAACAGAAATTATAAAAAGGAAAACGTAAAATTATCCTCTGTTTCTTCGTCATCATTTTCGTTTTTCGAAATCACACGTTTCTTCTATGCATTAGGATACTGCATATCGTAACGTCTTGATTAATACAAATATTATCACTAAATTTTGTACCAGACGCATCCTCTGTTACACACAACCAATTTTAATCTACATTATAGCATCATCATTTTCTTGTCCTTCTGTTTGGTATTTCGCATGTAACCGCATTTTACGAAACAATTTTCTGGATTACTGGAGGGGTTACTTCCTTCCATTCTGAAATTACAAAATGAATAGATGGTCCGGAAACATGGCATCACAATTTTGGTCCTCCATGAAAATGGGGAAAAGAGTTATTTTAGGTTGAAAGAAGTACCGTAATTTCGTGTATATAACCCGCGGGTAATCTATTAAAAAACCTGACTTTGTATGTCCTGCGGGCTATCATCCGGTGCGGGGTATCTATCGCGAACAATGAAAAAATGGTCTCATTTTTGTTTCGGAAGTCTGGATTATGTATAATGACGAAGAAATTTAGGACAGTGGAAAGGAACTTGATGAGGAGGATAATATACGGATGATGAAGACGCACTGTCCCAAACAATATTGCAATGTTTTAATTCTGATACGGAAGAATCCGATTTCGATGTATTTGAATGAATTTGTAAATAAATTTATTATTAATCTATAATTTTCTTATAAATTGAATAAAGGTGTTAATCATTAGAAGTTACTCCAGTTCATAGATATTTATATATAAAGATTAATACTATGTTATGATTATTTGCTTTTTTCATTATAGGTAAGTAAATTTATTTGTTTATTATTTATATTTATTTGTATATTTGTTTATTATTTGTATCTTTTCCTACTTATTATTAATATAATATCAATTAATATTGAAATTATAAATAGCGATTGCCGGCCATGTGATTTTAGAAGTGCGGGGTATCTTTCGGTTATAATTATTTTTAAATGAATTTTTTATACTGCGGGTTACCTTCCGCCGCGGTTATACACGCGAAATTACGGTAATTCAAGTTTGCATGCCATATGGAATCACCTTGATTTTCAAATTCCTTTCGGTAAGAAGAAAAATTTCACAACGATGAATGCAGGAAAATGACTTTTTGAAGAACGATACAGGCAGGTTCCGTTAACATTATTTAAATACACTTTGTGCAGGGACCATAGAAATAAAACGATCAATGCGGGAAAACGATGGATGTAGGAACGATAGATCGGGGTTTCACAAAAATACCATAAATTTTAATTAATTACTGTCAAATTACTTTTTTTTTTTAATTGCAATGCGTGCTATAATTGTACTTTACTTTGATTTTCAGAAAACTGCACAGAAAGAAATCTATGCCAGTAGTGCATGTTTATCCTACCATTTATGAAGGCGTTGAACTTAATTTTGACGAACTCGTTTGCGATTCCATTGAAGAACAGTCTATATCGCAAGCATCGTGTGATATCATGGAGGAGAAAGCTTACGAGAGCGGTCAATCTGTGCAGGTAAATTCTGTGTTTTTATTATTATTATTATTACTAGCAACCCCGTGCGAAATATTCACATTTTCTTTCTTTTCTTTTTTACCTAACTCATAAATGTTATACAAATTTCACCATCTAATTAAAATTTTAATTTACCAGAAGCCAAATTAATAGTGTACAATAGTGAAACCAAAACCATTCAAAGAAAGGTTTCCAAATAAAATTCATGGTTCATGGCTCAATTTTCGTACTTCCACAGGCAGTACAGTTTTAATATAGGACTCCCACGACGACTTTTAAATTTTTGTTGTCCTGTTGGCGATGACTTTTTATTATTTTTGTTTTCTTTAAATAAATAAATAAAATAAAATAATTCCTATTTTGATTATATCATATATATATATATATATATATATATATATCTTATTTATATTTTTTTTATTATATTGTGTTTTTTAGTCAATTTATGACACAAAAGTTCATATTCTGTATATATCTTTAAAATATTGCTAGGTTTAAAATGAGGCTTGCAAAGATTCTGAAGAAACAACTGTTAACAATGCATTTTATTCGTAAAATAATCTCATCAGACAAATGGCGACATTTTTTCTTGTTAGTCCATTGAGCTAAGTCCGCGCGCTTAAATATTGTTCATGTATAAATATTATTTTTTATCCTCGCTTATCGTATCGTTTCGACAAAAAATAATTGAAACTGGTCCATGTTAGAGAAATATTATATAGATATTCTGTATATATCTTTAAAATATTGCTAGGTAATGACGCTTGCAAAAATTCTGAAGAAACAACTGTTAAAAATACATTTTTATCCGTAAAATAATCTCATCAGACAAATGTCGTCGTTTTTTCTTATTAGTCCGCGTGCTTAAATATTGTCCATGTATGAATATTATTTTTTTTTATCCTCGCGTATCGTATCGTTTCGACAAAAAATAATTGAAACTGGTCCACGTTACAGAAATATTATATAGATTATTATTATTATTATTTTCCTTTTTATGTAAATTGTGTTTACCTGCTGAATTTCATTTTGATAACTGAAGAAACAACGTGCAAATGACGTAAAGCTATGAAAAACTCGAACGAGCTTTTAGACTTTTATTTTCTACTCAACAAGGAATTTAGTTAAAAATAATTGTAAGATAAAAAGTACTTATTATATACCATGTTTTAAAATTTTCTGTTGAATCATATGTGCTTGACAAGTCTATTCATTAATAAATACTGTGTAGAAACGATACGATAGTGACAATAAAATACCCGAGGATAAAAAATAATATATATAAGCAATATTTAAGCACGCAGACTCAGTTCAGTGAACTAATGAAAAACAAATTTAGTTTTAAAAATAAAATATTAATCCTTTTCGAACAGCATATATTAGCATCATGAACTACATTAACACCTTATCAGGGTGTAAAAAAAATGTAAAGTTATAAAGACGTCAATTTTTGTGAGACTCCCAATTTAACTTTTTATATTTTTTTAATGTTCATGTTTAATTAAATGTATTTATTTTTATGTCGAAAGAAAATGAACTAGTATTTTTTTTTTTTTTTTTTTTTTTTTTTTGGTAACAATTAAATTATAGCTAATATTTTAATGGTTAATTTTAAAGCTATTAGGAGGTTATTATTTTCATATTTTAATTAATGAAAACTAATCAAAAGTTCGAACATCGGGCCTCGGGGTATGGCGTTGTTATTGCGTTTTGAGCTGTTCAAAAAGTTTCAAATGTGTGGCTAGTTGGGAAGTTAGTTAAAAATCGATTGCAAGATTTGTACTGGACAAACAAACAAACAAGAAAGCGAGTTAATAAAAACATGGTAATTAGATACTTAAATGTGTAGAAATTTCAATAAATTCCATTAAAAAAAAAATTATACAATAAAAATTTTTCTATAGCATTACACAATAATGTTAGAGCAGCTTTCTTGTCACAACTACCTTGAAAAACATTACTAAATGTAATTCTGCAATCGTTGCAGATCCATAGCTTCCAATCAAACAATGATGTGGCAGATCTAAATTAAGTAATAATGATTTGAAACCGCGAGAGACTCAAAAGTTACAAAATGGCGACTTCATGCAATTTCAAACCAAAAACTTCCAAAACCGATATGAATCTTCCACTTTCTTCCTCACCATAGTAGAACACACATGATATTTTGACGAATACTGTCAATCCGTCCTTTGTCTCATCGTGATATTTAATGAGTGTTTTTCACATCAAGTAACATTTCACAAATATGGCGTAAAAAAATAATCAACAGTCAGTGTTTTCTTTAACTCCATTTTAACGGTTACGAATTGTGAGGTAAATCACTCAATTCTTTCGAGTAGGATGGATGGATTTTATGTCGCACTAGTGCTGTGCAGTGGGCAACTGGCGACGATCTGGGACTCACCTTTAGGTGGCCCGGAGACATGCCATCACAATTTTGATCCTCCACGGAAAGGATGGCTATCACGCTTCGGTGAGCCTCAGAGGTATAATTTTTTATGGGAACATGGAGGACATTGCAGCAACGATAGATTTTACGCGCACTAATCACCTTGAGCGCATTCGAAAGTATTTCCCGGTCACTTCCCGAGTTGGGAAATGACGTCACGCGGGAAGTTCGGGAAATTAGAACTACCATATAGGAGCCATGTTTGTTTATATATTTGTTTCCCGGGAAGATGAGATGTGTACGGAAGTAGTTATATCTCGGTCATTTTTCGTAAGGTAGTTCTAATTTCCCGAACTTCCCGCCTGACGTCATTTCCCAACTCGGGAAGTGACCGGGAAATACTTTCGAATGCGCCCCATTAGTGTACACGACGGTCTTCGGCCGGCTCGAGTACCGAACCCGCAATCTTCCAATTACGAGACCGGATGCTCTGCCAACTGTGCTACCACGGCCCTTCGAGTAAAGTTAGTAAGATTTTTTTTTTTTAATGCAGTAAAATTTACGAAGTTCTTGTCAATTCCTTGTCAATGGTGGTTGTTATTTTCAATTGTTATTTATACTGGATATTTCGAATAATTAATCCCATGACTAATCTTTTATTTTTTTTTATTACAGAAAGAAAAGAAAAAAAGATTCAAGAATCTGCGAAAATTTTTGTCAAAGTTCTTCTGCTGTGTTAAACCTCCTCCATGATCATTTTGATGATAAATAGGTCTATAACTTTTTGCCTCCAAAATTTTTGCAATTTGAAATAGCCAAGTGCCTTTAAAAACTTTTATCAATAGCCTATTTTATGCCTCCACTGTAAAAATAGAATTCAACTTACAATAGTAAATAAAAGAAAAAAAAAAAAAAAGTGTTGTTTTTCTTATTCTTTAATGTAGAAAATCACTTTTGATGTATGTAATATATATATATATATATATGTATATATATATTACATAGGGGAAAGTTTGATAAAACGGGATACGTCGCCTAGGGACCTGTTAAGTACTGCTATCGAGCGGACGACGACAGAAACTTGTTCTCGGCCGTCATTACATCATCCTCAATTCGTCCCGTCTCGAGACCACTAGTTGATGGAAAGCTGTAGTTCTTAGAACTTTTTTACTCTGTTTTCTTGGCACTTTCTACATTTACGTGCGTTGTTTTGTACATTATACTGCCTACATATATGGGAAAACAATTCCGATGAATATTACATTTGATTAAGCATTTATTAACGAATATTTGCATGTGTAGTCTGTCTAATTTTCCTTTCGCGTTTAGGCAGCAGCCATGTTTATTTTCAAAAGTATCGGTGTTGGACAAAACGGGACACTTATGAGTTGGATGATACAGTTTTTTATATACTTTTTGCAAGGGACATTGCAGGAGTAGACCAGTCAACAAACCTGTCAGGAGACAACCTACGGCCAGACCAACCAACAACATCCTCAGGGGAGAAAGGATTAGAACTCTCTTGATATCAACCTAAGCTACCACTTTACATCTCTTCAAAGTTTGTTCTACCTGTACTTCAAGTAAAAGGACCTCGCCCGGAATACAAGGCTGATAAGAGAAAAAAGAAACTGCAGTAATTACATTATCTCCGTATAAGAGTGAGTTAGAAAGGGAAGAAATAGAAAGGGCGATAAAATTACAAGAAAGAACCAAGAAAATTAAAGAAAAGGCTGTTAAGAAATCCTTCTAAAAATTCCAAAAAAGCAGTTTATAAGAAAGGGAAATGGAAAAGAGGAAGAAAAAGAGCTACCAGGTTCAGACAAACCTGAAAGTAGGCCTAAAAAAATAATGCAAAAGAACGCCTAATCCTGTTGTTAAAAGTCAAAACATAGAAAAATTTAATAAACCTTCAGCAAGCAGCCACGAAAGCATGTCGTCATTGCCTGAAGAGGAAACAGAGGGAGGAGAAACCTGCATATATTGTAATACACTGTACGTCGATTCTAAGGCTAGTGAAGGTTGGATACAATGTTCTGGATGCCAAGAATGGGCTAACGAAGCGTGTTCTAATTCCCTTTTATGTGGCTTTTGTTCTGCTACAGGCCTAAATAAAAGGTCTTCTTTCCCATTTTGTAAATAAAAACATAAAAATCTCTCATTTTAAATCTAAGATTACTGAAGACATTGTTCTTTCAAGCGGAAATTTTGCTTTACAGTTTTCTGTCAGTTAATTATGCTTTTCAGTTACCGTAATTTCTGGTAGATAACCCGCAGGTAAGATGTGTCATTTCTCCACCAGAAATTTTATTTAATGGAGAAATCTATACTTTTTCAAAGGAAGAGCTTGTACAAATATAAATTTATTTATCAATTGAAATTTCTGGTGCAAAACTGGATTATATAACCTGCGGGGTATCTACCAGAAATTACGGTAGTTTTACACAAAAAATTAAACATTGTAATTTCTATCCCGTTTTATCCAACCCAGGTATGCTAAAACGGGATGTGTAAGAGTTTGGTAAATACATTTTTTTTACTATTTTACAATCATTACAATTAGTTAAGTATATGTTTTTTGTGTGCTTCAATAAATGTTGTAGTTATTAAAAAAAAAAAGTGTGTGGTTTTCTTCAACATATTTTCCGTAGTAGAATAAAACAAGAATGGTATCCCATTTTGTCCAACTTTCCCCTATATATATATTTATTTATCTGAGATGCCGAGAAAGCATTAAAAAAAAAAAAAAAAAAAAAAAAAAAAAAATGAAGAACTGAGTTCAAATTAAGGGGTTACTTGAGTTTTCGAAGGCTAAACAAACATATTTCCTTTCTCTCTCTCTTTTTTAATACGACAAGACTATTTCTTTCAGGCAGTGATTTTACGTTGTTACCTTTTATTGTATTACACCTTGAAGGGGGGAAAAAAAAGAAAGAAAAATCATACGGGGCGCATTAATTATTATCACCTTCAAATTGTACTTACATTGTATCGTATAATTTTCAACGTTCTTTCCCTACATTATCACACAACGGGCATACAGAGGCACAGAAACGCATACAAATAGACTAATTGAATGGGCTCTTCTCACCGTCGTCTGCTCAATCACGTGATAGAGGAAAACGAATAATCGAATTCAAATAAATATTGTTCTTAAGAACAAAAGTGTTAATATTTATTATAAAATAAAATAAAAGTAATATTGTGCATTTGTAAACAGTAGAATAATTGTATTTGTAAATTTAATAATTCTTAAAGCACTTTATGTGTTTATTTATTTTCACCTGTAAGAATCAATTTTTGTATATTGCAGTGTAACTGTTACATTAACTGATCTAGCAATATATAATAGCTTGTTCTTGTGGAATGTTTATGGATTATAATTTTCAATTTTAAAACGTTTTCAGTTAAATTTAACCGCATAAAGGTGTTACAACAAGTTAATTAACTTAGTTACTGGTCTAAATGTATTTATGCAGTACGATATTGCACTGTCACTGATTTAAGTACCAAAAATCGGAGTATTTAATATGTTCTTCATGAACATCAATAACAAATATAAACTAAATGATGATTGTAAATAAATACAGCAAGCAACGGTGATGAATAATGATATAAAATGGATTAAAAATGATGATGTATGAAAAAATAACACAGATTAAATACGATTGATCCAAAATAAGAATAGAAAATATGTTATTTCAGCAATCGCTCTAGATAAACAAGACTTCGTCTGCTATTTGTTTTTCCTCTATCATGTGACCTCTAACGTCAGGTGGGAAGAGTCCATTCTTAATCACTCTTAAACATTGTTGGTAAGTGTTAACAATAACGCTAAAAAATATGTAGCCCTTAGATTCTGAATGTTTTAGTGTAGCCTTGTAAAATGTTTTATTCAATACAAAACATTATTTTAGCATATTAACAATAAATGTCAATTTCTTTATGATTTTTGCTGTAGACACCGAAGACGGTATGTTAAATGCTACCCAAATAGCTGTCTGCTTTCAGTTTTTCACTTTCTCATTTTATACGTTGACGTTTTCCTTGGTTTTAATAGTCCAAATTATTAAATAGCACTGTGCAATAAGTGGCTAACTGATGTTTCTGAATATTAAATTTACTTTAAGCAATATTTCTGAAAATAAATATTTTAAAATAATCCTTTTGCAAATGTAGACCTAATTGTTAGATTAAATAGTGCAAACGATTGCTAACAAACCTTTCATGTCATCAAATTTACTTTTGACAATATTTCTAATTTGGAAAATTCATCAGTCTAATTGCCAGTTTGCAGTGACACAGCTGACAATTTTTATGCTTTTTAAATACTAGTTTAATTGCGTAAAATTTTTTGTTTTATTTCACCATCCAAAACTTCATACTCTTCAAATTTATAAAAGATGTTTATTAAAAAATATCTGAGCGTAAAATTTGGCAGTTGTGCAATAGGCCACTCTTTTAGGGCGCAAATTTAGGCCACTCTTTACCACGGCTAGAAATATAAATTTCCGCAGTTTTTTTACGGAAATCCATATTAAGGGCCCTCTTCATTCACCGCCGACAGAAGCTGAAACTAATGTTATTCTATGGGAAATTTTTCTATACGAATAACTTATTAACTAATACATATTTTTAAATTATGTTTTCACATTCTGAAAATTCCCAGCTGTTAAATGGACGGACCTTTTTTAAAAAATTATTTTTAAAATTTTTTATATTTTATTTTCAAGCTGCAAAATACGAATTTTCAATGTGTGAATTTTTTTCATTTTGCAATTTCAAAATAAAATATTAAAAATAAAAAAAATAATAATAAATACATTTTTAAAAAAGGTCCGTCCATTTAACAGTTGGGAATTTTCAGAATTTGAAAACAGAATTTAAACATATGTTATTTGTAATGTTATTGTTAATAATTATTTGTAATGTTATTGTTATTATTAATGTTATTGTTAATAATGTTATTGTTAAACATATGTTATTGTTAATAAGTTATTTGTAAAGAAAATTTCCCCATCAGATTAACATTGGCTCGGGCTTCCGGTGACGGTAAGTGAAGAGGGCCGTTAAGTCAGCAACTGTCAACTTCTGGAATAATCTTTTTCCAGTCGTGAGGAAAATGACTTTTTTTTTTTTTTTTTTTCAGATCTTCTTTATTACTGTTTTAAGCAGCTAAAATGACTGTATCAGAATTGTTGCTCTCAGCCAAGTCCTTCGACAAGAACTCTGAACAAGTTTTTCTCAATTTTTCCACGGCCTCACGCACTTTCACGTCACTGCTTGAGCTTTCGTCTAATAGCTTTGAAATATCCCTAGAGAGGTCTTCAAGATTGGTATCTTTTCCAATAACGGATGTTGACTGATTTTCTTGCGCATTATTAGTTCCACTGTTCGATTCTGGTTGATTTTCTAAAAAAGAGGAAAAAAAAAAAAAAGATACCAATAAGCAAATTTTCATATAGAAATACAGGGTGTTTATAAAGTCCCGGATCCATTTTGATGTTTAATAACTCATAAAACAATAAAGATAGATTAAAATTAATAACATAAATGGTTAGATAGACTCAAAAAGTTTCATGACTCTTGTCAATGAACTTCCACGTGTGCCCCCTTCGTCGCACGGAGAATATCAAGTCGATAGTCAATTTCACGCCAGGTAGCGGCAAGCATGTCGGCATCCACAGAGGCTATTGCGGTTGTAATTCTGGCTTTTAGGTCATCAATGTTCGACACTCTCCTCCTGTAAACATTGTCCTTTACAAATCCCCAAAGGAAAAAGTCCAGCGGCGTTATATCAGGTGATCTGGGTGGCCAAGGAATTGGACCTCCTCGCCCAATCCATCTTCCTGGAAAATGGTCATTCAAAGAACTACGAACGGTGGTACCCCAATGAGGTGGTGCACCATCTTGTTGCTCTTCTAGTCTCATCCTGAAGCTCTTCTAGTTGTGGAAATACAACGTTTTCCAACATGTCTAAGTATACGACTGATGAGACCGTCTTTTCTGTAAAGAAGAAAGGCCCAATGACTCGGTCGTGCATTAGTCCACACCACACATTAACCTTTGGGGAACACATCAAAAGTAAACATAACATTGCAATAGTTGCCAAAAACAAAAGAGAGAAAAATGCAATTAATAAGCAGACGATATTTAGACTGGAAAATGAAATTATCTGAAATTAACCACACGCGCAGACGATATTTACAAAAGTAAAGATATTCAAACCTGAAAAGAAAATATATGAGTTATTCCATCAATAAATGCCATAAGTTTGTTTATATCTTCATTATTTTATGAGTTATTAAACATCAAAATGGGTCCGGGACTTTATAAACACCCTGTATATAAAAATAAAATTATACTTTTAAAAAATTAAAGAACACGCTTTTATTGAAATGTGAACTAAAAAGCACAAAATATCTATCTTTATAGTATTAAAATGCAGGGTAAGAAAAAATCGTGTGTATGACACACGATAATATTTTACATCTTTATTAATAACAAAAAAAGTTAATTGAATGATTATTACCACTCAATGTTATACAAATACGATCAAATCCTGTGCCACATACGATAGAGTTTTTTACATATAGATTTTTTTGTTTGCCACTAGAACCTGCCCCTGATGGGATAGGAGCCTGTAAACACTTGTATGTAGTATTGCCATCGACTATAAAGTCGTATGCAAAATTTCAAATCAATCGAACGAACAGAAGCGGTCGCAAATTGAATTGCAAAATTCCGTTACATACTTTAGTAGTTACATCATGTCAAGTTAATAAAAGCATGTTAAAATAATTTAGAATTAAACAAAAACCATTTTTAAAAAAATCTCCCCTGACTGGGCTCGAACGTTAGACCTTTAGGTTCGTAGTTTGGAGCTTTACCTCACAGCCACAGCGTTCACGTAGGGAAAGTCTTATTTTGCAATATAGATTTTTTGTTTGCTCCCAGAGTGGTTACAAACATACATACAGGTGAAGCTAATAAAATCGCGTTAAAAAAAACTTAAAATATTTCAATTTTAAAATGTGCAAGGAACTAGCATGTTATGGCCATCAAAAAACTTTCTTCCATATATCCCTACACAAATCTACCCAGTACAAACTATTCATTAAAATGATTATTAACGAAATTTATTTTTAATCATGAATGAAGACAATTTTGATCTCAAAGAAGTATAACAGTCAAATAAATAAATAAATCTATAATAATAAAAGGAAAGGTTTGTCTGTATGTATGTCTGTTCTCCTATACGTTCAGCCCTATTGAACGTAGAAGTACAAAAATTGACATACGGATGCTCAGGAGCCTTCCCGAGGGGCTCCTGAAAGCAGAAAAATTAAAAAAAATTAATTAGTTGCTGAAATATTATTTAAAATATCACTTAAACTACATCAAAGAAATATCAATAGAGCCGCACTTGAAGCTTTCTAAGTTGCCAGAGTTTGAAGGCAGCTTTAAAGTTAACTACACGAGAGTTGAAATATCCTTGATTCAGGGACAATGATCGACCGCTTATAGCACAGTCTCTCACAGACGACCACTCGCTCATAGACCGTAACAGAACTTGCTCCATTTGAGTATCTCTGTACACAAGCCAGAAAACACAATGTACACCAAAAACTGTACAGCACATAACATATGTTCCTCATAAACCTTTGTACCGAATAAGCCATCACTTGTATGATTAGTATTTTCAAATTATTTTTTGTGGCCTCTACTTGAACTATTAAATCTATGCACATCATTTTCTATTCTACAGAAACATTCTTATTACGAATTTGAAAATTATATGTTTACTTCTTCATCTCAAATGCAGCGTAACATTGTCAATATTGTTACGAGTTTGTTAATACAGTAGACTCTCGTATAACGCGGGGGATACGTTCCGCGTAATAGGAAATCGCGTTATAGGAGACATGCATTGAGCAGACGATTTCATTCCGCAATGAGACCAAAAGCGTCGGGTGTTGGCATAGTAACGGAGCAATCCTTATCTGCAGTGAAAAAGTAAGTAACCTTGAACAGGTTGAAAGTAGAAAAGATGTCGTCACGTGCTTCCTTTATTTTACACATTATACGAGACTCTTTATCGCCTTGTATAAGTAATAGTCACAGATTTTTCGTCGCGTTATACGAAATCGCATTTTGTGGGAGCGCGTTGTACCAGATTCTACTGCAATTGTAGTTATTTTTATGTAAATTCATTCAAAGAGGCTTAGTTAGGTGATAAAATGTCAATTTTCAGCATTCCTAGCTCTATTTCACGTTAAAACGACTAATTTTCCCTTAAAAGCTCCAATAAGGAAGGTAATGGATTTGGCGCCTTTTTTGGCGACCTTGGCAAAAAAATCCTTTTTATCGATACACCAAATATAGAAGCTGTAACCTCATCGGCTAACGAGATACTGGAAATTTCCAGATTTTTCTACGCAGGTATTTAAAGAGTTGCATCGCGCCAAGTGAGTCAGTCTCAGTTTAGTTTCGCCAATGCTTTCAGTGCCATTGAAATAACTCTGAGTGAGCCTCTATGATGCAGCCTTGCAACATGTTAATGCTCTAATACAGTTTGTACTGTGAATTGGCTGCTGACAGCCAGGGTCCGCTTTACACTTTTGGCGGCCCTAGGCAATAGAAATTTGACGGCCCCCTGTACGCCAGGGCAGCTTATATATTTCATGTGACCACACGCAAATTTTCTGAGACCTCGGTCTTCATAACCCCCCCCCCCTTCTCTCCATAAAAAAGAAATCACACTAGAAAAAAGTCTTAATTATGAGTTACTACATAAGACAGGTGGCACGTTGGCGCGCCCCATCATCGACTGTCCCAGATACGAGGGTATCCATGCAGTCCTAGTTACTACATAAAGAAGACTCAACTTATAAAAAAAAATAAAAATGAACATAAATAGAAAACATTCACAGTTTTTGTAAAAATTCGGTTGGACGGCCCATATTTATGAATAACAAAAATAAACAAGCTGAATCAAACTTTAGATTTTCCACCTGTAAGTTCTAAGCGATTGATTTGGAACCCTAACAGAACATCCTCTACCCAGGATTTCTTCGTGATATCTTCAGGATGAAAAGACATCCCAGAAACATCCCGAAGATGTACTGTGGATAAGTGGGCTTTTAGGGAAATTGATTGAAAATTTACATATATACAAACCTACATTCTCTACTGATGAGTCAAGTTTAATTTATTTCTAGCTAAAGAAAACAAGCAGATCTGACTACGAAAATATGACTGACTTAATGAAAATTGCACTTTTAAAACAGTGACATGTTCTCCGCACATTATGGTATGGAGGTGCGTAACCTTTCAAACAGTCGGGCAATTTTTTATGCTCAAGGGATCAATTAACTTGAAATAAAACGCAATCTTCATAAAAGTGGTGCCTGACCGACTATTTTGAAGATATCTTGGACATTTCCGCAAACAGCATTTCAAGACGATAATGCACCTTACTACAAGGCGTCTGTGGTAATAGTTTATTCACTTCAAATTGTCAAAATTTCCTATCCATTCATATGAGAACCTATAATTCTGTAAGTAATCATATCTTTTTTCACTTTAAGTTAAATCCCACAAAGGATTTAACTTAAAGTGAAAAAAGTTTCTTCTTTACAAGACATGGAAATAGTCCTAATCGGGATCCGCTCGAAAATGTTCTTCTATAAAAAGTGAGGGAGAGGGGAGAAGATTAGAAATTTGCAGCCTATAACTCTGCCAGAATTATAAAAAAATTATTTGTGATATTTGGCACATTGAAATTTCTTAGATTTATATTAAAACAAACACTGTATAAAACTATGCCATTGACCATTAAAGCAGTAATTCCATATAAAGGTGGAATTAACCCAATGCAGAATACATATTTTTAATAAAAAATTGCTTAGATCTACCAAATAAATTTTATTTCATATATTAAAATATAACTTGTTTATTTCATATAATAAATCATAATAGAATGCAAAGTGTATGGTTATTACATTATGTTCAAAAAGAAAATTTTATGCAGATTTTTAAAAAGTACTTCGTAGAGTGCAATAAAGCGAATTATTAAATCGAAAATGTACATAGGTATAATTTCATACCTTTGGCATTATGCAAACAAGACAGTTTTATTTGTTTCAAACATTAATTTTAAAGTTATTACAAATAAAATAGGTCTGTCATTTTTTTTGCAGTGCGGCTTTTTTTTTTTTTTTTTTTTTTTTTTTGTACCTTAGTGTATATTTTCTCAGGAGAAAATAATATGAAAACGGAAATAACAAATCCACTGAAACAATAAACTAAGAGCTGTTTCTATAGATTTGTTATTTCCATTTTATAAGAGCTGTATTATATAAAAAGCACCATAGAACTGGCGTTTAAAAGTATTAAGCACAAAACTTTGAATAAACATCATTATGTGGAAGAAGTCGCATCAATCATGCTTTGTTTGCAGCACTCGTGCCTACTTTGTTTACCTGACGAAGGGTCGCGTGTTCTTTCTATCAGAGTTTATTGTATTTTATGGTGTTTATTCAAAGTTTTGTAATTATTACTTGTGCATACTTGTTCGCCTGACGAAGGGTCGGGTCTTCTTTCGACCTGAAACAATTGTTGCGAGTTCTTGCGTTTTATATTGTTAGTTCCCCATCATACTATAGGTATGGTATAATAAACTTAGGTAACCATTAAAATTTTGGGGTATTTTGATTTTTTACACGTTTTCTGGTGTGAGGGACACGAAAATGACAACATTTGCATGGTGCCTGTTAATTTATTCGTCAGTTAGTGTGTTAGTATGTTAGTCTGTGTACACGATATCTCACGAACAAATGATCGCAGAGAGGTCAGACAAGTTTTGAAATATTATTTATGACACTGGCAAGAACCCTATTCATTTGCAACTTTCGAATTGAAAAACTTCGTAAGTTATTAGAAATTTACGATTTTCTTAACATGGGAGAACAGGTCAAAATTTCACTTAACCGTGCATTAAATGGTAAATTTTTACTGTAAAATTATAAGACCACTTATAAAATATCAGTTTTGATGCCGGAATGGGCATCATCAACTATAAACATGCTACTTTGAAAATTTCGCTAGTTCTTGGAAATTTAGGAATTTCTTAACATGGCAAAATAAGGCAAAATTTTACATAAACTTCCATCTCGAGGGATGTTTTCAACGTAAAGATGTCAGACTACATTTGAAATATATTTAGAATACTGGCATGAATAACACAGATTATGAATTTTCTAATTTAAAAAAATCGTAAGTTATTTGTCATTTACGATTTACTTAACATGGTAGAATAGTACAAAATTGATCATAAGCGTCTATTTTGAGGATCATAAATATATCAGACAATTTCAAAATAGCATTTATAATAATAATTTATTTTTCACTTTTTTACTTCTGGCGCCAATAAAGGATTGCCTTAGCGCTGAAAGATTTTTTAATGTATTTGTCTGTGTTTATTATCATCATCATTAAATCGTAATCGAAGTGTGCCATTCATTATCGTGTTGCAATTTCAAATTACTCCCCCCCCACCTCCTCTTTTCCACGTAATTTAAAAAAAATCTGGTCTTCATTCATTATCACAATACAATTCAAAGCGTATATTTATTAAAAGTCAATATGGTGTTTAAGTACACCATAAAGTCAATCAGTACTATGGTGTTTTTATGCTATGTTAAAATCATCAAAGAATGCTACTTTTAATTTACAATTTAATATGCATATATGCCTTAAAAAAGAGAAAGCCAAAAATCAGTTTATGATTTACGCTTTTTTTTTTTTTTTTTTTTTATGTTTTTGTGCAGTGTTTTAAATTTTTTGGCGGCCCTACTTTTTCGGCGGCCCTAAGCAACCGCTTAGGTTCGCCTAATGGTAAAGCGGGCCCTGTTGACAGCTGTTGTTTAAGCTGTGTTTATTGGTTGAACTGAAGTTGATACCTGGTTTATAGACCTGTATTCTTCTAGAAAATTACATTCAACATTAATTTACTACAGGAAAAACACGATCAAAAACGAAAAGATTTTTTATAATTGCATTTAGTTTCCCCTCTACAGCAAGAATAAATAAATCCGTTAGCTAAAGCAGATTTCAAAGACAACTTTATCACATTATTGCATTGATTACAATAAGAAACTTTTAAGAGTCCATTTTCTTTCAGAAATTCCAAAAACAAGTCATTATTTTCAACTAGTAATTTACAAAAAAAAAAAATCTGGAGTGACTCCACTCGACTTTCCGAACATTGAGTAATTAACAGTTTTGTAGATAAAGTAAAGAAAGAGGAGTTGTTAAACAAACAAAAGAGAGAAAACCATAATAGAGTGTTTGAGTATTTTTCTCCATCTATTACACGATGTTTTATTTAACGCTACTGAACTTTGAGCCCATAGATCATAATGATAAAGAATTTTTCGTTGTGTCCCTGTAAAAACCTATAAATGCTAGATTCACCAAAATGCTTATAATTAGTGCAACAGTGATTTATAATACTCATATAAATTTTCAGCTCAATTCAATAAGGCGTTTAGATGCTATCGTACTTTTAAAAATTTAGTCCCATAGGCCATAATGATAAAGAATTTTTCTTTGTGTCACTGTAAAAAAACTGTAAGTGCTAGATTCACCAAAATCTATACAGTCAGTTCAACTGTGATCTATAACATGTGTACAAATTTTTTGCTCAGATTAATAAGGCGTTTAGACGCTATCACACTTTTAAAAATTTGGCCCCATAGGCATAAGGATAAAGAATTTTTCTTTGTGTCCCTGTAAAAAAACTATAAGTGCTAGATTCTCCAAAATCTATACAGATTGAGTATTTGTGACCTATAATATGTGTATAAATTTTTTGCTCAATTGAATATGGCGTTTAGATGCTATCGCACTTTTAAGATTTTACTCCCATAGGCCATAATGATAAAGAATTTTTCTTTGTGTCCCTGTAAAAAAACTATAAGTGCTAGATTCACCAAAATCTATAGGGTTCGTACTATGGTGACTTACAATATGCGTACCAACTTTCAGGTTAATCGAACAAAGCGTTTAGACGCTAGCGTGTTCACTCACAGACATACACACATACACACACACATACATACATCATCGTAAAAATAGTGAAAACGGACTCAGGGGACCTCAAAACGTATAGAAACATCAAAATCTCGAATTCGGATTTTTGACATGATTACAATACTTTCCTCACTATAGTGTTCGGAAAGTAATAAATAAATAAAATTCGCCTTTAAATGAATGTATTAAATAAAAATCTGGAGTGACTCCACTCGACTTTCCGAACATTGAGTAACTAACAGTTTTGTAGATAAAATAAAGAAAGAGGAATTGCTAAACAAACAAAAGAGAGAAAACCATAATAGAGTGTTTTTTTCTCCATATATCACACGAGGTTTTATTTAACGCTACTGAACTTTGAGCCCTTAGATCATAATGATAAAGAATTTTTCGTTTTGTCCCTGTAAAAATCTATAGATGCTAGATTCACCAAAATGCTTATAGTTAGTGCAACAGTGATTTATAATATTCATACAAATTTTCAGCTCAATTGAATAAGGCGTTTAGATGCTATCGCACTTTTAAAAATTTGGTCTCATAGGCCATAATGATAAAGAATTTTTCTTTGTGTCCCTGTAAAAAAACTGTAGTGCTAGATTCACCAAAATCTATACAGTTGGTGCAAATGCGACCTATAACATGTGTACAATTTTTTTGCTCAGATTAATAAGGCGTTTAGACGCTATCACACTTTTAAAAATTTGGCCCCATTGGCCTTAATGATAAAGAATTTTTCTTTGTGTCCCTGTAAAAAAACTATAAGTGCTAGATTCTCCAAAATCTATACAGATTGAGTATCTGTGACCTATAATATGGGTATAAAATTTTTGCTCAATTGAATAAGGCGTTTAGATGCTATCGCACTTTTAAGATTTTGGTCCCATAGGCCATAATGATAAAGAATTTTTCTTTGTGTCCCAGTAAAAAAACTATAAGTGCTAGATTCACCAAAATCTATAGGGTTCGTACTATGGTGACTTACAATATACGTACCAACTTTCAGGTTAATCGAACAAAGCCTTTAGACGCTAGCGTGTTCACAGACATACACACATACACACACACATACATACATCATCGTAAAAATAGTGAAAACGGACTCAGGGGACCTCAAAACGTATAGAAACATCAAAATCTCGAATTCGGATTTTTGACATGATTACAATACTTTCCTCACTATAGTGTTCGGAAAGTAAAAAGCGATTACCTACACCTTTTTTTACCGAAAGTAGGCCTATTAAAAAAAATCTAAATCCTGGCGTAGTAAACAAACGATCTTGGTATTTATCAACACATTTTGATAACGCCATAATAAATAAATGATAATAATCATGCAAAAAATAATAAACAATAGCATAAAGTAACAACGAAAGATACAACCTGACCACGTGCAATCCTAATTCCAAAGCGCCAGAAGCATGTACGTCCTACCTGATTGAAATCCAAATACCTAATAAATCTATGCTAACGGAACGGTAAACCTGGTTGGCAGAAACACAAGGGTTGCCACAAAAATAAATGCGCCATATTTGGCGAGAAATCGCCTCATTGCTTGGCGGCAAAAAACGACCCTTGGTGACAGTGGAAGATACAGCATCTGAGCTGTAATTTCCCACATAAATTTGAAATATCCCACTTTTTTTTTTCTTTTTCAACAATAAAGTGCTTACCCATTATTTTGTTTTATTTTTCCTCTATGTGTAAAGTTTATGCCCTTGTATGAGTTCTAGAGTATTGTGTATATTTTTTAGCACTGGAAACTACTTTTATTTTTTTTTTTTCTTCTGCCTTTTATATGTTTATTTAAAATGTTACCATTTACATTTTTTCTCTCTGCTGCATATAATATATCTTATTAAGTATATTCAAAAAATTACATATGCTTACAATATTTGTGAGATTATACCTGATGGAGATTGTTTTGTGCGTTATCATTATTTCGATATGGCACCGAAAATAATCAACAAACTATATAGAATGATGGTATTTATTTACTCAGCATAACGTTTTAAAATATGTAAAGAAAAGAAAAAAAAAACTCAGCAGTTTGTATAATGCAACCAAAACATACCAAAATTCAAACATAAACTAAATAAATAATTTGAGTAACTAATAATAAATAATATTATAGTTTTAAAAAATTAAAGAACACGCTTTAATTTACTTTCCTTATTTTAAATAAATGTAATTTTTATTGTTCACGTTTTTTTTTTTTTTTTTTTTTTTTTCTGTCGAAAAAATAATGATAATTTTTTTGGCAACAATTAAATTAAGGAATAATATTAAATATTTTAAATAAATGTAATTTTTATTGTTCACATTTTTTTTTTTTTTTTTTTTCTGTCCAAAAAATAATGATAATTTTTTTTGGCAACAATTAAATTAAGGATTAAAATTAAATGGCCAATTTATCAGTAATTAGAAGGTTTTTATTTTAACATTTTAATTAATTAAAAGAAAACTAAAACAAAATTCGAAAATCGGGCTTCGAGGTGCATCAGGAGAGGTCATTACGAACCACCATGCAAATTTTTGTAGCTCAGCCATCAGCCGTTTTCTTAAAAAGCTCTGGAAACCATACACAATGGTTTTTTGTTTGAGATATGAAGGATTTTGTGCAATCACGTTTTGCTCCCAGAGAAGTTACAAACATACATACATACAGGTGAAGCTAATATAAGCGTGTTAAAATACTTATTTTCGGTGCAATAAAGCTCGATGCAATTTTCATCAGGTGCAATCTCGCGACATTTGTAATAATCTAACATTTTGAATATACTATACACGCAAAACATTAAAAAATGCAAACAGTAATATTTCATTTAATATAAACGTAACAAATGTTAACAGGAACACTAAACAAAATATTTATCACAATATTATTACAATACTCTAGAATGCATGACAAATATAAACTTTAATTATGTAAAAGAAGGCTTAGGTACTTGGCGTGTGCTTCGCGGAGTCGTGTTTCGCCAATAGTCGCCAAAAACAAGATGGCGGACAAGGAGCGTACCGTTCACTGGGAACCAACTACTGTAATACCGGCACGAGAAGAACCCTGAGCAGGGTTGCTACCTTAGAAGAAACCAAAAGGGGAAGGTGGGTTGAGTTTACCACATGTAACTAACTTGGCGCAGTTAGCGTTTCAATGGTCTTTTTTTTAAATTACTATTATTATTAAAACGTACTTGGTTTCATATAATGCAATGTTTGAAAGGGTTTTCAATATATATATAAAAGAAACTTTTAAAACGAATGTTTATGTAAATGATATAAAATTTTAACGTTTAGAAAAAAACAACAGGGGAATTATAAACCAATGCACAAAACTGCTGCAAAAAGAAATGCAAAACTTGAATATAGAAATAATTTAAAAAATGAAATTAAATATAACTCCAAAAAACACAGAGATCTTCAAACGTAAAACAGCAGCTTTCTCTGTCTTACGTTTTGTTATAATAATATTTAATTTTATGTCAGTTTATATCATATACATATTCGCTTTAAAAGTTTCTTATATATATATATATATAATATATATATGTATGTGTGTGTGAATTATATATATTTATATATGTATAAAAGCAGCCGCAGAATATCGTATGCAGAAGACCGTTGATAAAAATTAGAATCCTTTTTATAATGTCTGTTTTACTGAATGAATATTTTTATTTTTTCTGTTAAAGTAAAAGTATTTTTTAAATAATTAATTATAGTATAAAAAAATGCAGAAATGTTTAAAACTTCTGTATATATTTATATATTTAAAATTTTATCACTTTTCAAAAATGCTGTTAGAAAGTGTTTTCGGTCTTAGTTCGATCTTAGAAGTCCTGTATAACACACTTGCCTGATAACACATTTATCAAAATCATCAAGTGTGCAGTTACGAAAATCTGGCCTTTTCCTGCGTTTTCCCGGAGTCGATAAAATATCATGACTGCTTTCGTCTAATTCCTTAACTTCTCGTTTAATTCTTTTTATTGTCGATTCTGAAACACCTGTTGCTTCAGCTGCTCTTTTTGTAGCTTGAGTTATTGGGAATTTTAAAGATTTAGCAGAAGCTTCCTCTTTAAAAAAAATTGGCTATATTCTTTACAATTTCCCGTGCTTGAGAATGCAATGTTTTCCCTTTCTTAAAAGGTGATGTCATTATAAATGATAAATTATCTCAGAATCACAAACTCACAAGAATAATTAAAAATAAAATTTGTATAACAAACAAGCTAAAAAAGACAAAGAAAACTGAATAAATAAGCGAGTACTTCTCAGACTAAGAAATGACCGTCTTGACAGTAAAGAAAGCTGCACATTTTTCTTTTCTTTTTATTTCTTCCTCCCTTCATTTCTCGCCAAATGAATGACAAAAATAACTGATAGCACCCTCCCTACCTAAAATAAAGTGGACACATCCGTTTCTATAGTGACCATCTCATCCCTCACGGGTCTTCTCCTGACGGTAGGTCAGTAGGCTGTATCCCAGTGTACGGTACGCTATTTTGGCGATTTTTTTGGCGTATTTTTGGCGCCATTTCTCGGGCCATACTTATTTTCTCCTTGTCAACTTCACCCTTTCTCTCCCGTTAAAAGATGGTAACCTCGTTCTTTCCTTTGGTTTGTGTGCGTTATCGGATCCTCTTTGGAGTAACTTGCGCAATGAATGATGTGATGTCATGATGATCTAATTCTTGTTTGATCCAATTATATTAAAAGTTGTAGGAGTTAAGTTTGAATTTCAACACTTTTTGCCGTTAATTTAACGGTTTTGCAGCTTGCTACATTTCAATCTGTTTTTCACCAGTGGAGTGGTTAAGTTCTGCATTCTCTTCAATCGTATTTATTTCAAAATTTTATTTGTTCTAATTTTATAGTATTTAAATTTCTTAATTAGTATTTGTTTTTAATTTTATAGTATTTAAATTTTTGTAATTTCTATTTGGCTTTAAGTTTTAATTTCTGGTTTTTAAAATTTTAAGTATAATGGCTTTTTCGTCTTTGTCTGGATCGGAACAAGACCGAGTGAATTTGAGATTTTTTTTTGAATTGGAAAAGAAAGGTAAGTTGGATGTTGTTAAATATTGTATGAGTGTAGAATTGATTGCTAGTAATTATACTTGTTCTAATTGTAATGAAAATATGAAATTGGTTGAAAGGAAAGATTTGGATGACGGGTGTACTTGGGTTTGTCGTGAGTATGGAAATAATAAGCATTATGTGAAACGATCGATAAGGTGTGGCTCATGGTTTGAGGAAAGCAGACTGAGTTTTTTGTCTTTTTAAAATTTTTGAAATTTATTGTTGTTTTGTTGTATTTTCTTGTTTTTGGTGACTATTTTTGGAGCACGACTCCATAGAGTTCACGCTGAGTTTCTAGGTCTAACACGAAGATACATCGACCGCTCGCCATCGGAACATCGTCGGCGTTACGTTTACCGATGTTGCGATGGCGAACGGTCGGTGTCCCGCTGCGTGTTAGGCTTAGGTACTTGGCGTGTGCTTCGCGGAGTCGTGTTTCGCCAATAGTCGCCAAAAACAAGATGGCGGACAAGGAGCGTACCGTTCACTGGGAATTAACCGAAATCAGATAACAACAACACCAAAAAAAAAAAAAAAAAATAATAATAATAATAATAATAATAATAATAATGCACACACACCTTACTGTTTTTAAATATAGAAAATTGTGAAATTTATTTCCAATATTAAAAATTAGCGGCCATGATCCCGAGTCTCGAGAAGGCATGAGCCAAATTCGTATTCTGATTGGTTCAGGTTTCTGAATTCGCTCACTCCAGATATCCGAAGAGGCACTCGGCGATTGGTCACCGGTTTCGTCTAAAGACAGGAACAGCCTCCGCGCATGCCCAGATCGTGCGATTTTTGTCTTACAGAAAGTCCCTTGTGTTTTAATATAATAGATTTGGCTTCTGGTAAATTAAAATTTTAATTAGGTGGTGAAATTGATACGACATTTATGAGTTTCAAATTTTAAAGGTAAAAGAAAAGAAATAAAACACGAATATTTTTGCATGGGTTTGCTAGTAATAAATAAAAATATCAAAAAATCGGATAATACTTTCAAAACACTTCTGAATTCTGAAGATTTATTAAGAAAACATATGTGAAAAGATGTGTATTTTACAAGCAAAGTTTGGAAACTACAGATAGTAATTATAATATAAAATAATTTTGGTTATTCCAGTTACTGCCCTTCTCTTAAGCACTCTTTGAGTGTTCAAAGTTTAGATTAAAAAATAAATTTTGAAACAGATTAAATGATAAGAATTTGAGCAATCCCTTCAGATGAAAATTTAGATTCTGAATATTTTGATTTTTAAGCAGCAGTATCACCAGTCTTTAATTACAAAAGAGAGAAAATATATATACAGTACCGGTACCCACCGTTTATTAAAATCACATTCATCCTGAGTCAAAGTGATTTTATTAGGCAGCTGATTTTTATATCCGGCGAATGTTCCTGCATCCAAGAAAAAGGTATTCTTTGATTTTGGAAAAAAAATTAAAAAATTACGAATAATGGAACTAATACACAATAAATATTAATTAGTTTTTTACAAATAATTAATTGTTTCTTCTATATAAGTAAATTAAATGCATTCTAAGTTTCGATGCCCGTTCCTTTGAGAAAAAATCATTTATTACTTTGCCAAAAGTTCACGATTTTCTTTTAAATTTAAAATCTTTCCGTTTAGACCTCTTGCTTTATAGTTATTTCAAAATAAGAACTAGAAATTGTCTTTTAATAACTAAAAATTATATATATATATATATATATATATATAGTGACGAGCCCTTACTTCCCCATACATCGGAATCCAAAGCTGTCCAGTTCCCTTTTGTCGTAGCTGGAATCTAAAACAGCTGAGTTTCGACGGAGAGCGCAGAATATTACCGGAAAGATGCAAGTATGACGTAGACGGGCGCTGCTTCCGGAACGCGCGGCTGCTAAGAGCGTTTGAAGAGAGAAGTTCAGAGTCGACGAGTGGATGACAGGGCATGCACATTTCGACGAGTTCGTCGCTTGTTTTGACGACGTTTACCTTTATCGGAGCTTGATGCGAGACCGCGTACTTTTGTTTTGAAGTAACTCAAAAGCGAACTTATGAGTGATTTATTTGTACCACGAACTATGTTAGACGAAATGTTAAACGAACATTTGAGCAGTATAACTTCAATCCATATCAACGTTTTGTATATTTGTATATAAGGAAAGGGCATGTTTGCAAACAAACGCTCCGTCAATCAATCTTTGCCACTCTGGAGTGGCAAAAGATCAATCTCTATTGGTGGAAATACCAATATTTTGCCACTTTACCCATAATTTGACTGCTAGTGACGTCACGTGCCCTTTCCTTATAGTACCTTAATTTTCTATTAAATTTTAAATGATTAGTAATTAATTGAATTAGTAGTTTCTGTTTTGAACGCCCACATAAGTCGGATCCTACATTAAATTCAGAAGTGGGATTCAACGCGAATTTTAATTTAAAGTAAATTTTAATGGTACGTTGAAAAAAAAAAAAAGAACTATTTTTACTTTTATAAAATGTGAACTCTTAAAAAAAAAAAAAAAACTTTTGCGAACTGTATTCCTACAAATGATGATGCGCCTGGACTGATAAAATATAAATTGATAAACTGCATAAACTGTTCTTAAAACATAGACTGAACTTTTAAAACATAGACTGAACTTTTAAATTATAAACTGAACTCTTGAAATATTGACTGAACTTTTAAGAACTGTGTTGGAATTTCTTCACATGCTTAATCGTGCTACGAATAGTGATTACAATACAGGATGTTACGTCTCCTCTGAAATTCATATTGGATGAATGAATGTTTAAAGTGTGTAGTGATGCTTCATAATCGACAGAAACCCAAACAACCATGAAATCTACTTAAATTAGAGCAACGAAGTATCTGTGGTGTCTGCGGAAAAGTTACGAATCATCTAGACGGAAGTTTCAGTAAGAAATTTAGGATAAACAAGCATCTACTGTTGTTTTCATTTCTACAAAGGTACGTGAAGTTTTGTTTTGTTGCATGATGGCCTCGTTATGGGACATTCCTAAAATTGGTGTTGCACTGGGGACGGAGAAATACAATAAAATTAAAATTATGCATCGGTTTCTCTTTAATGACGAAGGTGATAGAAAAAACCGATGCAGAATAAAAAAAATTCTCCGGATTTGAGTTTGTCGTTGATGACGAAAATTATATTAAAAAACAAAAATTCATCGACGATAATTTTTCGTTGAATGAATTGATTATTATAAGTAACTTATTAAATGTTTCATTTGACGGCACGAAAGAAGAGTTAAGAGATAGATTATTATTAAAATTAAATGATATTGAATTACTCAGAGGAAAACTCCGACAATGAATCGGAAGATGATAATTCTGAGAATGAATTTAGCAGTGATAATGACGTCGAGAAAATTGACTCCTCTGTGCAATGCCATAGTGATAATGATGATGTTCATGATAAAGCTAAAAAAAGTACAATTAATTGTAGAAATAGTAAAAATGTTGGAGTACATGGTGCAGCAATTTCGTTTAGTGATTTTGAGAATAATATCTCAAAATTTAGCGGTGAGCCGCATGAAAACATAGTTGAATGGTTTACCAAATTCGAGGAAATTTCCGAAATGTTTAATTTGAACGAATTGCAGAAAATAATTTTTTGTAAACGATCTTTGAGCGGAAACGCTCTATTATATGTTAGATCTGAGAAAGCGCTATTTACATATAAAAAACTAAAAAAAAAAGCGCTTATCGACGAGTTTAAATTTGAAATCAACTCTGCCTCATTACATGATATCTTAAGTAAAAGGAAAATTAGAGGCAATGAGTCGGTTACAGAATATTTTTTCAAAATGCGTGAATTGTCTAAGAAAGGGCACATTGATGCCGCTATAATGCACTATGTAATCCAATGAATTAATGACAAATCAGAACATAAGATTATGCTGTACGGAGCTAGAAATTTACATGATTTTAAAGAGAAAATTAAATTATATGAAGCATTTAAAAAAGATAATAAGAAAGTTAAATTTAGATTTGATAAAGTAGATAATGTAAAACCGAAACACATAGCATATAATGTACATGAAAAATTTAGTCCTAAAATTGAAAACAAAATGTGTTATAATTGTGGTGATAAAAACCACTTATCTAGAGATTGCCCCATAGAATGAAAGGTTTTAAATGTTTTTCTTGCAAACAATTTGGGCATAAAAGTTCGGAATGTCCTGGTTCAAAACCCGAAGTTGAAACATTGTGTATCGGTGTGAATCAAAACATGAATAAAACTATAAAAATAAATAATGTAAATTTTACTGGTATAATCGATACAAGAAGTGAAGCAACACTGTTGCGAAAGAATGCTTTTGATAAATTGAATGTGAATAGATTAAATCCTATGAGTACTACTTTGAAGGGGATCGGGAAAAGTTCCATAAAGCCGTTAGGTTCATTTAGTGCTGATTTAAAAATTGACGATTTTAAAAATAAAACTGATATTTATGTTGTAAAAAATGACGTAATACCATATGATATGATAATTGGCATGAACATGTTAATGCTGGGTGAAACGACGATAAATGGAAAAGGTATTTTCATAAAAAATAAATCTAGTTCACTTGAGGTAAATTTAGTAACAGTTCTTCCAGTAAATGTATATCAAAGTGAAATTAAGTCGAATATTGTTATTGACGCTCCCATTAACTGTAAAAATAAAATTTCTGAGAAATCCCCAGAAATAAATGAAACATTAACTAGTGTTGAAAATTGTGAAAATAAAACCCCTCAATCGGTTATGCTGTCCAAAAAATCATTAGAATCTTCCGAAAAAGCCGTAAGTGAAAATGACGACGACGACGAAAATGACGAAAGTGATGACGATAAGAAGATGCTTTTGAAGGATGATAATAGTGTAGACGATGACAGTGAGGAAGAAGAGGAGCCTCGACGAAAGAAGCAAAGTCAGTCGAGTATTTTCCAAATAGATGATGATACTGAGGAAGAGGAGGAGCCTCGCCGAAAGGGACGAAGTCAGACGAATGTTTCTCAAATGAAGTCGCTAAGTCAAGAAAACACTTCTTCAAAGAAAGATGAAAAACGAATTCTACTTGAAAAAATTTCGCAGTTAGCCGAAGAGCTGAAAGAGTTAAAGGAAAAAGTTGAAGAAAATTCCAAACTCCTTAAAAGAAAGAAATTGGGGAAAAGCCAGTGACGATAGATTCCGTTGAGTGTAAAAGACTGAATTTCCCAAAAGAAGAGACTGCCAGTATAAATTTGAGAAAATTATTTATTCCATCACTTCCATTGGAGACTACAATTAGCGAAATAGCTGCATTATATCCCAAAGCTGTGCGAATACAATTAGAAGTTTTCCCTACACATAAAAGTGCTACTATAGACTTTATAACCGAACAAGGCCTCTGCAGCATAGCCTTAAAAGACATTAAAACTGAAAATGATCAATTAGAGGTTCTCGAGTTCGAGCTCCAAAATAACTCTACATGTACAAGAACAATTTTCCAAAGTTAAAAAGAAAAATAAAGCAAAATATAAATTGCGTAGACAACCACCAAAAACTGTTGAACTAGGCGACCAAGTTGCCATTAAGCCAAAACTGATGTACTTTTGTGACTGTAAAACAGTAAAAATGAAAAATGATAACATTGATGATATGATTAGAGATGGATGCCATGAAGGTTCCCATTGCACATCCACTCATGCTAAGTTCCTCAGACGAGGGATTACTTAACTTTTAAAAAAAAAAGAATGTCAAATTTGAAATGTATTGTAAATAAGTATGTTATTATTTTGTGTTGCTTTTGTGTGTTTTTTTTTTTTTTTTTTTTTTTTTTTTTTTTTTTTTTGTATTTTTCAGTGTGGCCGCCTGGGGGACCAGACGACGCAGGATGGCCGAAAATATAGTGACGAGCCCTTACTTCCCCATACATCGGAATTCAAAGCTATCCAGTTCCCTTTTGCCGTACCTGGAATCCAAAACAGCTGAGTTTCGACGGAGAGCGCAGAATATTACCGGAAAGATGCAACTATGACGTAGACGGGCGCTGCTTCCGGAACGCGCGGCTGCTAAGAGCGTTTGAAGAGAGAAGTTCAGAGTCGACGAGTGGATGACAGGGCATGCACATTTCGACGAGTGCATCGCTTGTTTTGACGACGTTTACCAGTATCGGAGCTTGATGCGAGACCGCGTACTTTTGTTTTGAAGTAACTCAAAAGCGAACTGATGAGTGATTTATTTGTACCACGAACTATGTTAGACGAAATGTTAAACGAACATTTGAGCAGTATAACTTCAATCCATATCAACGTTTTGTATATTTGTATATAGTACCTTAATTTTCTATTAAATTTTAAATGATTAGTAATTAATTGAATTAGTAGTTTCTGTTTTGAACGCCCACATAAGTCGGATCCTACATATATATATATATATCATTTACGAATCAAAACAAATTTGTAACTTATTACTGCACTTTAAAAATGCCTTCCTTGAAATATTTACTGTGATAAGTGATGAGGCGTGTTTAATTTGTAACTAAACTGCAAGTATAAAATTTTCGACAAAGAGAGATACCATAGGAATTGCTGTACTTTAATTTCTTTTTTTTATTTTAAAAATTTAAAAAAATCACAATGTAAATAATAATTAAAAAAAAAAGAGAGAGAGAGAGAGGCGTGCATACATTATATTTTTGCTGCTGAAGAAAATTTTTGAGTTTATTAACCAGCGAGGCTAATTTTACTAAGCAGCAGTTTTAAAAGTAGTTTGTATTGATTTGATTCCGGTCCTGGCAATTTGAGCAGATTAAAAAGCTAAATTTATTAACCAGTGAATTTATTAAACAGCGGTTACTGTATATTAAACATTTTTTTAACATTAACTTCATTTTTTTTTTTTTTTTTCTTTTTTTTAAATGTTTGATTTACATATTTGTAAATTTTGGAAAAAAGAAAGAAAAAATCTGTAAAATGCCAATTACGTAATTTTTCACTTACATTTGAAATCCCACAATTTTCTTTTTGTTGGAGTGGGGAAATCTCATTTAATAGTTTTTTCTGTTGTGAACCCTGGCTTTATTGACTTCAGACCAATACTGTAAAACCATTGATTCCTGTAAACCAATAAATTGCGCTAATAATATTTTATTCTACATGTAGAAAAAAAAATTCATGTATATGAATAGTGTATATAATTTGGTTATGTTGTGTACAGTAGAATAAGTTTTTTAAAAAAAATTCTGAAAGATCATAATGCATCAGAAATATTTTGAATCCCTGTACATAAACGAGCAGCGCTATTTATACCAGTTTATTAGAGAACATACAGTGAACTTAAATAATATAAATTAATTCAAGCATTCTATAAAAGTTAATGTAATTGGAGTATAGACGGACAGACGGACAAATAGATAATAAAAATCATAATCACTCTTAAAGAATGTTGGAAAGAGCAAAATATGTTTAACGTAACTAATAAGGAAATTCTAGAAATTTCCAGTTATAGCCCCTAATGCATCTGAATATTTTTGTGTGCCCCTGTATATACCTTAATGCTAATGACACAGTATTCCGCAGAAAACATGTTTTCATTTAACCGAATAATAATTGTCAAATTCATTATGCATGTTAAAATATGCATTACATAAATACCTGATACAGAACACAATACATTGGAATTCTTTTTAATGTCCCTGTACACAAACCAGTAAGGCTATTTGCACCATTTTTCCATAGGGAACATGCCATAGTAAACTTTATTTTAATATATCAGTTTTAAGGAATTCTATAAATATTTAAGGGAGTTAAGAACACAGGCAGACAGACAGTTTGACTAAACAAACCATAATCTTCTTAAACAATATTAGAAAGTGTAAAAAAAAAAAAAAAAAAAAAAAGCTTAACACAACTGTAAATGCGATTCTAGTAATTTTCAATTATAACCCCGAATGTATATGTATGTATTGTATTACCCTGTAAACTTCCTTCGTATTCTACAGAAAACATGTTTTTGTGAAACGACGTTAGAATTAGCGCGACGACAGACAAACAAAACAAAGGGTATAACTTCAGTATAACCCCACAGCTGAATTTGGCGATTTTTCTTTGGCGCCGTTTTGAACGATAACGATGTCGTTCTGGACTTTTTGCGATATAATATGGCAGCCTATATGTTGTTTATTTTGGTTTTATGATTTTATGTTTTATAATTTTATCATTTATGATTTTTAGATTTATGATTTAGCCATAATCGCCAACAAAAAATCGCCAAATATCGTTGTGGGGTTATACTGAAGTTGTTCCAAACAAAGTTATAAGCACTTTTCAGCTTTCTTGGAAAGTCTTAAAAAATAGAAAGAAAGGAAAAGAACTCACCTTCTGTACGGTCATCGTGTATGACGACGTAGAAAGTTAATAATGTATCTTTTAAATCCCATTCTTTGTATTTACAATAAACTCCACCAATATCAGTAATGTAAAGTGTTTGAGCAGGTAAAGCTATAAATGGATCAGCAGAAGTACCGCATACTATAACTTTTAGTGGCGGTTGAAATTTTTTGCGACAAAAAAATTCCATATAAGACTCACTATACCAAATGCAATTGAAACGTAAATGACACATGCTATTTTGAATTGAAAAGGGCTCGCTAATACATGTAAAATCACAAGATCCAGGCGTCTTGATAGTCCATTCAATACATTCAACAGATTTTTGTTTAATAACATTTGTCATTTTGACACAAAAAGGTAAAAAACTTTCTCAAGTGACTTACTTAATTCCGAATAACATATTATCTTTATATTCAGACATGCGATAAAAGAAACATCGAAGAGAGAAATACAAGATAACAAAAAGATAACACTAACACTGTTCTGTTGCCAACTCAAACTTTGCCACGCTACTAGTGATAGCCAGTGGCGGATCCAGAACTTGACTTTTGGGGGGGGCTAAGCTTTTTCAAAGTGTTATTCTAGACCAATAAAAAATTTACAATTGCAAAATTCAATTATGAATGACAGTGTTTTGGGGGGGGGGGGGCTTCAGCTCCCTAGCCCCCCCCTTAAATCCGCCACTGGTGATAGCTCAATACAAAGAATTTTTACTACGATAGTATAACTTCTTTGGCTCAATGTATTCCTTCCTAGACTGATGATAAAAGTCTCTATTTCTTTGAAAAATAATGAAAAATCAAGAAAACGTAAAATGTTTTAGATAAGTAGCCTAGAAATTCCCTACAAAATCAAAATACGTTTCTACCTTCAGAAAAAAACGTCTAAAAATCCTTACGCTTAGAAAGAAATCACTTACTTAGCCCTATCTTTTTCAACACTGATCTGATAACACCAGAGACTTTCTTGCTATATGCAGTGTTGCCGTATGGTCGATAGTCAATTTCCCCAAACAGGCTTTCAAATTTCTCCAAATCAGGGTTATTTTCCAAAAAATCCCCAATTCAATTCCTACTAAAAAAGTAATTTTTTTACAAAAGAATAATCTGGTGTGTCACTCACACGACTTTCTCTTACCCTGAAATTTAATACTATAAATACAGGTTGGAGATGACATTCGCAATTGAATATTGCAATTGTAAATTTATTTATTGGTCTAGAATAACGCTTTGAAAAATCTTAGCACCCCCACCCCCACCCCCCACAAAAAAAAAAAAAAAAAAAAAAAAAAAAAAAAAGTTCTGGATCCGCCACTGTGAAAACCTATGTTAAACAATTCAAATTAGGCTTCGGAAGAGTTTTATACGATAATTAGTTCGTCTCACGCAGAACTAATTATCGTATAAAACTCTACCGCCCCCCTCAACCCCCCGTTTCATTAATGCACCTATATTTATATAGAATTTAATTCGGTTATTAAAAAATAATTCTGTTTTTAAAAAAATAATTTATTAAAATTATTATTAAAAAATATATATCTTTTATGATAATGCAGACGATTTCCATATTGGAGAAGTAGTATAACACTAAATATAAAAAAAAAAAAAAACCATTTTTTTCTCAATATTAAAAAAAAAAAAAAAAAAAAAAACGATTTAAAAAAAAAAAATCTATAACTTTGTTTTAAATTATCGCAGATCGATAGTTCAACCATTCGGTTTAAAGGTATTGGCGAGCTCTTTTGAAAGATACCCATCATGAAAATTTACTCCTCTCGAGGGGGGACCTCCCCCCCAGGGGGGAAAGTGAGGCTGCTACATACACAATTTTTTTTTCCCCAGTTGACAATCTCTATTACAAAAAATATATATTTGTTTCATTTTGCTTAGTGCAGTCTACAGATGTTAAACTCTACTTACCTGCAATTTCCCCCATAGACGTAATGTATTTGAATAATTTGAGTGTTCCTGTACACGAACCATTTGCTTCATTTCAACGAAAAGCTTACTGTAGCATCCCTATATGATACACATTTAGAATACCCAGTTTGGAATTTCTGCTAGTATTTGTTCTTGAGATATGCTGATAACAGACACACAGACAGACCATTCGCTGAAAACATGATTTTCGTATTCAGGGGACCTCAGAACATGTAAAAATAACAAAAACTCGCGTTCGAAAATTTGACCCTAAAACAATACTTTCTCGACTCTATGGGTAAGAGAAAGTAAAAAATTAAAATGTTTAATAGATTTCAGCCCATTTTTGATAAAAATCCCCAAATACAAAAATAACTATTATATACACACTAGTTATCGGAAAATTTTAAATCTGCGTAAAATACTTTAGTGCTGCTGCTGGGTAAGTATGCAAAATTTACTTTGATCCTCAGGATGTCCTGAGGAGAAGTGGTACCTTCAAAAGTCCCTAAATGCTAAAGAAAACTGTTAAAAGTCCCTACGCGTATGGACAAATCCCTGCAGTTGGCAATGCTGTAAATTTAACAGGTCGATTAAATACATACACACACACATATATATATATATATATATATATATATATACAAATTCAAACCATGATTTCAATTTTAATTCATTAAATATTGATATTAGACATGCATAAATCAGAAAATTTCGGTTTAAAAAAAAAAAAAAAAAAAAAAAAAAAAGGTGCAGATTCTTATAAAAGTAATTAAAATATTACAAATACGGCTCCAATAATAATAATAATAATAATAATAATAATAAAATACGTAGTGAAAATTAATTTAAACACTAAAGAACTGATGGACTTCATTATTGTATTCTAAAAAACCCAATGATATTACTAGCCAAAAAAGCTGATTTTTTAAGTGTATCGTTTGACATCAGTTTTCAGAGTGAAAGTACTGTACCGGCACATAGCGATTCTTAAAATCATATATATAACTAGCGAGCTTCGCCCGCTAGCGGGTCACTATTTTTAAATGAATCACTATAATTTATGATTTCTCAAGATTTCGTGATATGACTCATAGTTTTATTCTGAAGAAAAGAAAAAAAATCTGATTGGGTAGAAACTCGCACCGGGACCCCACTGCCTTCGGCAGCGTTCACTCAAACAAACATATGGGCATGACTATCTTTCCTGTACTTCACTAACGACTTATTCACAATTTGGCAACGATGTTCACGATAATTTCCAAGAACAGCAAATGCAAACTGGAAGATCACTGTTTCGAATAATTGTTTATAATTGAAATTTCTCTATATATTAAAAAAAAAGTAACTGTCACTGGCGTCAACTTTTTTTGTCTGCGACAGCAACTTCTCGCGAAGGGCAGGGTTCTCCGCGTCATGAGATATATCAGTGTATTCCGACTGCTTTAAGGAAGACATTTCAGCTGCTTAGAAATTTCTATCATTTTAATTAACTAAGTTATTAAGTAAAAACGCGGGTTTATAAAGGTACTCTATTTGCCACCGGAGGGAAAAATTTCTCTTATGACGTTTTTTTCTGTCTCTGACGTCACTTTCCTCAGGAAAATTAAAATGTGATCAATGGTGTAAATAAGAAAAATTGAATAATTGTCATCTTTGAGATGCTCGAGAGAAGAAAAAAATATTTAGAATAGCAAAACATTTGAAAATAACCGATATTTTAAAAATATTACGTAAAAATTTAATAAAGATGGAACGAAAATTAGTTTATATATTTATTTTAGTTTATATTATGGTATAACTTCAGTATATCCCCACAGCTGAATTTGGCGATTTTTCTTTGGCGGCGTTTTGAACGATAACGATGTCGTTCTGGACTGTTTGCGATATAATATGGCCGCCTATATGTTGATTGAACAGGGATTGAACAGGGCGCAGCCCCCGCTCACCGCTCGAAGAGCGGTGTTGAGCGCTTCCAGAACTAAGTTCACGTGGGCTGCGCCAAGATGTTTATTGAAAGACAAAGAAAAAAAAAAAAAATTACAAGAATCATCGCCAGGCAGAGCCTACTCGCGACAATGGGCGATGTGAAACAAGTTCAATTTACATTGTCTTTTGTTGGTCGGCATGCCGAGCCTAGCCGACTCCTCGCGACAGAAGGCATGCTGACATGCTGTAATGTTATGTTGAAGTTCGAGAGGAATGGAGATGATCATTGTAGAATAGGTGTAGGTCATGTCAGCCTCTTGCCGGGTAAAACCCTTCGCGACAGAGGGCAAGAGGTGCAGGACTGACTCTTGATGTGATTAAACAGCTTTTGTTGTTTTCCAAATTGACCAAGCTCAAGGGAAGTGGGAAAGATTAATCTGTTAAGTTTGAAATTTCATTTAATAGGAAATAAATTTTATATAGTTTAAATAATAGGGGTTTGCGCGTGAGAATATTTTCTAGCCAATTATGGGGTCTAGGAGATGGGTTTCTAAGATGATAGGGAGCAGTTAGGGGGCAAGAGTAATAATAGTGATTAGGAGCGCCCTCCTCGCCACAAGGACATAGGGACGACCGACGACAATGAAATTTATGCAGGTAGGAGGGGAAAGGCCCGTGGCCTGTCAAAAAAGCCGCAACCGGAGGAGAAATGTTCCAGGAGACATTTGAGACTATTGGGATTAGGTTGTGGGTATGTCTCCCTTTTGAGGATTCATCCCACAGTGTTTGCCAATTTTGGTGCAGTAGTACCTTCAATTTACTTTTTACGTAGGATGGGGGTGCTGGAAGAGAGTGAAGAATATTCTCCCCTTCAGTTGCAGCCTTCGCCAATGAGTCCGCAAGTTCATTGCCGACGACGCCTCTATGGGCAGAAACGTGTGCCAGGGAAATTAAGTGTTTTAATTTGGCGATTTTACGTTTTATGTCTAAGACTTGGGGGTGTTTAGTCTTGTGGCTAGTGATGGCCTGCAGGCTCGAGAGGCTGTCGCTGTAGATGTTTATTAGTGACAGCTGCGGGTTGCCTTCTGCCCAATCAAGGGCCTTTTGAATCGCAAAAAGTTCCGCTTGGAAAACGGTGTTAAAATTCTCAAGCCTGCATGCCCACCGATGAGCCTCAAGTCCGTTGACCATGACGCAGAGCGCTGCTGCTACGCCAGAGTCCGTCTTTGAGCCATCCGTGTACACCCAACACCACCTGTAATAATGCCTCCGAGCTGAGCTCTACGTCACGGAAGATCGGCCGATTTCATCCAATCCCGACGATCCAGTATGTATCATAGGAAGTGTTCATTGGATAAAATCGGCCGATCTTCCATGACGTAGAGCTGAGCTGGAAGGCATTATTACAGGAGGTGTTGGTACACCGCCACAGGGACTGAGGGATCAAAGCTATTTTTTTGAGTGTTTACTACGAAGGATGCTGCGTCCTCTGCCGGGTGCAAGTCCCAGCTACGGATATGAAGTTGCAGTGGGGTGTTGGGAAAGATAGAATTAGTTATTGGCAGATCGTGTAGTTGGAGGATGTTGGTTTTTAAGTAATTGATAAATAGTTGTAGGTGGGCATGAGGGATTCCCGTAATGACAGTGAGGGCGTCAGTAGAGATCGTCCTGTAACCTCTCGAAATTTGGAGGAGGAAGGGACGTTGGATGGAGTCTAATTTGGCCTGATTTTGCTTCGACAGGTAACCACCCCAAATACCTGCACCATATGTTAGGATTTTGTCCACAATTGTTAAATACCATGTTTTCAGGAAGGAGGTGGAGATGCCCCACCACCTTCCTGCTAGTTTTATGGAGTTGTGGTAAATTGTCATAAGTTTCAGTTTTAGTTCGTGCAGGTGGGCGGTCCAGCTAAGTTTCCTGTCGATGGTCAGGCCAAGAAGTTTTAGGTGGGGTACATGATGGACACTGACGCCGTCTATTCTCACCGCGGGAGATCTTTGAAGTAATTTGGGGAAGCCTAAAGTTAGCGCTTGGGTTTTTGAGGGGGAGAGGCATAGATCTAAGTCTTTTAAGAGTTTGCTAAAGAGAGGGAGGGCCTCCTTGGCCTGGTTCTCCAGGTCTTTCCTGATCCTTCCCGAGAGAATGACTGAGAAGTCATCAGCATATGCGAAAGTGGTGTGGCCCTCAGAATTCATGCGGACCAGTATCGAGTTGGCAATTATGTTCCATAAAATAGGTCCCAGGCATGAGCCCTGAGGGCACCCCTTAGTTTGGGGGAACTCTGTAGAGCCGTTACCCCAGTTGACTATGATTTTTCTTTTTGAGAGGTAAGAGCTGATGACCCCCGCCAGGTTACTCGGGCAGTTGAGTTTGTGTAATGCCTGTAGGATGTGGGGCCACTCTACGTTATCGAAGGCTCCTTTGATGTCGAGTGAGACTAAGGTGGTATATTCTAAGGACTTTGAGTTAGAGGCGCAGGAGCTTTTAATAGCCTGTAATGCTTGTTCACATGATCTGCCCTCTCTGAACCCGAATTGGTTTGGATGGAGAAGGTTGTTGGACTCCAGATGGTGGTTCAATCTGGTAACGACCAGTTTTTCTAATAGTTTGCCTAAAGTTGGCAGCAGGCAGATCGGTCGATATAAAGCGGGGTCAGAGGGAAGCTTCCCTTGCTTTAGGAAGTACACCACCTCGCCTCTTCGAAGGATTTCTGGAAAGTAACTATGCTCCAGGCATAGGTTGGCCCAGTCGCGTAATATGTGTGGTACTGTGTTGTAAGTGTGTCTTAGAATTAGAAAGTCCAGATTGTCTGGGCCAGGAGCCTTTTTAACGTTGAAGCTGAAAAGAGTGGATTTGACTTCAGCCTCCGTGAAGGGGACATCCGAGGGAGTTGAGAAGGTGGGCACCTGGTAATTAGGATATTTACTCGGTGCAAAGAGTGTCGTTGTGATGTGTTCTAGGTTATTGCGTTTAGAGGAAAGAGCTGGAGGACGCTCTAGCTTCAGCTCCGTTGGTGTGAAAAACCTGTTGCTATAGAATTTTTGTGCTGTGCCGAAGACTTTTGTTTGTGTTGAGCAGAATTTTCTCCATGCGTCGTGTTTTGCCGTGTTAAGTTGTTTTTTGAAGAGTGCCGAAAGTTGTTTGATTTTTTGTTTATGTTGGGGTATAATCGCGGGGTCTAAGAATCTTTGTTGGCGTTTTAGTGCTGTCAATTTGTTGCGCATGGAGCGTGGTTGGGGAGACCAGAAGTTGTAGGTGAATTGCCGACCGCATTTTTTGAACCTAAAAGAGGAGGTGGCTACAGAGTGGAGTGTTTGTATTAGTTTTACTGTGAGTTGTTCTAATTGTATAGTGTTTTTAACTGTGTGTAAGTCGACTTAAGTTTGTTAAGGGTGTTTTGATTAGTGAATTGAACTTATTAAAGTTTTTATTTTTTGTTGCGAATCTTTTGGAGTATGTGATTACCGGTTTTGTTTCTAGTGTGTATGTTATGTAATTGTGGTCTGTGCTATTGTGTATGTCCAGGACTGACCAAGCTGAGATTCTTGCAGTGGTTTTTGGATTGACCAAGGTAAAATCCGGCCAACCCTTGGCTCCGTCCTTTTCGAATGTGGGATGTGAGTTTTCAATGTTTGCTAAGTTTAAGTTGTGCGAGGCTATGAATTCTATGAGGCTGCGACCTCTTACATCCTCACGTGGACAACACCACAGTGGGGAGTTAGCATTGAGATCACAGCCGCAGATGAAAAGTGTTTTCTGTGATATTAAGTGTTGCCATTCCTCCAGGCATGACTCAAAATCTGCTGACGGGGCTGCGTATGCGCTGCCAAGGATCAACTCACCCTCCCTTGTGGTGAGTGTAATGAAGACACAGTGCTCCCCTGTGTATAGGTGGGTGTAGTTGAGATTTTTTGTGTTTATGACAATGTGGGCAGTGTTCTGTTTGGAGCTGAATCTAGGCCAGGAGGTAGGGAAGTCATACAGATCTCCCCCAACGGTGCAGTAAGCGTCCTGCAGCAGCCCGAAGTCGTAGGAACTCTTTTCCATGAAGGTTCGTGCTGCCGAGTTCGCCGCCCTACACCCGTTAAGGTTGATCTGCAGGAAGCGGAGACTGTTGAAATTGGGCCTGGGTTGAATAGTTGAGGAAGCTGCATCTTGGGGAGACGAGGAGAGAACTTTCTTTTTGTTTTTCTTTTTAATTTTGAGTAAATTTAAGGGGTGGGCTCAAGAAGAGATTACGGAGGCTAGAGCTAAGGCAATGAGAAGTTAAGAAGATAGAGAGACTTACCCTCTTGCTTGATCTCTTTGGGTGTAGTAAGCTGAGGGTGGTGGTTGAAAATACATCTCCTCACGATCCACTTGGGGCTCATAGTCGAAAAATCTTGGGCCTGTAAACTGCATTTGAGGAGGGCCATACATGTATGGATACGGCCAGTTGGGAGGGTTACACGAAGCAGTACCCTGCTTGTTTGGACGGGAGCGGGATCTTGCGTTTTGGCGTTGGTTGTATTGCTGTGTTTCGTATTGTTGTGGCTGTTGGGTCTTTGCAGGAGTTGTTTGGTAGAGGCTTTGTTCCTGTGTGTTGGTGGTGTTTGGCGGAGGTCTTCTGGAGGTGGAGCGATTTTGCCGCCTGCCTCTGGAGGAGCCTGTGCGTTTGTTGCTATTGTTTGGTTGTATCCGGGTATTCTTGTTAGTTGTTTGCTGTCTTGTGTTTTCTGGTTGTGGTGCGGTCGGTGAGTTTGTGGTGATTGGGTACTTCTTGTTCAGAAAGTCTCTTTTTCTGGAGTACATATCTTCCAATATGGGGCAAGACAGGGAGTAAGCAGGGTGTTTGGAAGGAAGGGCCTGTAGACCTTGCTTTCGTCTATTGCTGTTTTCCCTCTGGCAGTTAATACAGCTGGGCCTGAGGTTGCATTTGTCATTTTTATGCCCCCTGAGCAGTGCGAGCAATACACATTATTTGTGCAGGTGTGCACCGTGTGGTTGAGGGCTTGACAATTGGAGCACCTGCTGATCTCTGTGTATGGTCTCAGGAAGCATTTGAAGAGACCCAGCTGCACTGATTGTAATGCCAGAAAGGCCTCTGCCAGTGGTGTGGGCATGTGCAGGATCCAGTTGTTTGTGTTGGGAATTTTTGAGTGTTGCTTTCTTAAAATTTGTATGGTAGATTCTTTGTTGTGAGTGCCTGTGATGTCGTGAAGTCTTTGTTGGAGTTGTTCCGCTTCCATGTCTGCCGGGACTCCCATGAGGAGGATTCTCATAGGAGGGCAGAGTTTCTCTGAGACTTTTAGACGGCTTGCAATTTCTGGATTGGTGTTAAGTTCTTGTGTTAAGGTCTTTGCATCCGTTTCAGTTTTGCAATGCACATCCACTGCAGAACGGAAAATTTTCGTGAAAGCAATTTGTGCCTGTGTTGACACATGGTAAGTCCTCAGAATGTCCATCACCTGCCTTCCACTGTCCTGTTGTGATTGTGATGTGACATGTATTATTCTTCTTGATTGTTGTCTTGCACCCTGGGCTTGTGTGAAGATGTTTTGTGTTCTTTGTTGTTCGCTAGGGATGTTGCGTGGAGAGGTTGGGCTCAGAAGTTTCTGCATGTAGGTTGGAGTGTTTTGTGTGGTCGTTGATGTGGATGGTAGGTGGTCCTCGTGTGGGTTTTCTCGTGAGTTTTCTTCATTTGGTAGAACTGATGTATTTGGCTTTATGTTTTCTTTTAGATATGTTTCTTGTCTGTATAGGGCGTCATTTAAGTTGTTTTGAAGATCTTTGATTTCTTGCAGTCTATTGTTTAAGAGAGTGAATTCGGGTTGGAGGTCTAGCTTGAGGTTAACTGAAGGGGAGTTGATATACTGCAGGTTGTCTGTTTGATGCTTCGGCTTTATAAGTTCGGTTGATCTTGGGGGGAGTGGGGGTGGTAGAGTTGAGGTTTGTGTTTCTGTTGAGGTTACTGTCTTTGATGGCGTAGTCTGTGTTGTCTGTGATGTTGTTAGTCCTGTTGATGTTTGGCTGTCTGTATTGGCTTTTGTTTTGGTTGCCTTGTTTAGGAGTTTGATTCTGATGAACGCTTTGTTCAATGCTTAAGTGAGACTTTTCCCAGGTTGAGTTTTAGAGATCAAGTCCATTGCAACTATGACTACATTTTTTATTGTATTGTACTGAGTGAAGTCCTCATAAACAACTTTTGGCTTGTCGGATTCCTTGGTAAAGTCTTTAGCTTTAAGTTTGGTTTTGTTTTTATTTTTTGAATTCGTTGAGGTGCAGGATCTCGTTGTGATGCAAGATTTCGTGGTTTGATCGGAAGAGGCACTGGTTGTGGAGACGTCTGAAAAGTCACCGTCGTCTTTCTCCAGGTGGTCATCGCTGTCTATGTCCGACATGATGTTATTTAGCTTTGATAAAAGCTGTTGTTTTATAATACTGGAGAATGGTGCTGATTAGCAATTAATCAAAGCTTTTTTTTCCCTTTTTTTTAAATTCTAGTGAAGGTGTACCAAAAAAAACATGGGAGGGCTTTCCCAGTCACGCACACGCGCACCAGACGCAGAACGTCAAAGTTCAAAAAAAAAAAAAAAAAAAAAAAAAGGTGTTTAATGAAAATAAATAAATAAATAAAACTTTTTATAAGTGAATAATTTTAATAAGTGAATAATTTAAATGAAAAGTACCCTGGGAAGGGGGAAGGGAAAGGAAGAAAGGTGAACCAGCTGTCAAAAAAAAAAAAAAAAAAAAAAAAAAAACATGGGTGGAAGGGGACTGTGCTGAAAGGAAGGGGCTGGCCAAGATCTATTCAGCGGAGCAATGAAAATTTAATTAAATAAATAAATAAATAAATAATTATTAAAAAAAAAAAAAAAAATTCGGAAGGGGAAAAAAAAAAAAAAAACGTAAATTTGAAAAGAAAAAAAAAAAAAAAAGGGGGGGGGGGGAGTTTTGGAAAATTGGCGCCCAGGTTGCCGAATAGCCAGGGAAAAAAAAAAAAAAAAAAACTATAAAAATTTTGGTTCTCCGGTCGCCAAAAAGCCGAAAATGAAAAAAAAAAAAAAAAAAAACGACATGGTTAATAGAATTTGGTTAAATTAAACAAAAGCAACCGGAGACGCGAAAACCAACATTTGGATTAAGAGATATAGAATTTAAAGAATAGGGAAAGCGCCCTCTGGCGGGGAAAAAAGGGAGTTAGCTCAGAGGGTGGGGCAAGCAAAAACCTATTCAACGGTATAAAGCAATTTGAAATTGAACAATTAGGGGCTGAAAAAACGACAAAAAACCGAAAAAACTGGAAATGTTAAAATAAAAGGCGCCAAATAAATGGTTAATAATAAAAATAAATAAATAAATAAATAAGTAAATAAATGCTTATAGCACTTAAGTAATTGGAGAAGACAAGGTCCTTGGCATAAATACACGCTAAAAGAATGATTAATATAAGTGGCAAGATAAAAATTTTTAATAAACAGCAATTATAAAAATTTTGGTTCCCCGGTCGCCAAAAAGCCAAAAGAGAAAAAGTACGACGTGGTTAATAAAATTTAGTTTAATTAAACAAAAGGCAACCGGAGACGCGAAAAACCAACATTTGGATTAAGAGATATAGAATTTAAAGAATAGGGAAAGCGCCCTCTGGCGGGGAAAAAAGGGAGTTAGCTCAGAGGGTGGGGCAAGCAAAAACCTATTCAACGGTATAAAGCAATTTGAAATTGAACAATTAGGGGCTGAAAAAACGACAAAAAACCGAAAAAACTGGAAATGTTAAAATAAAAGGCGCCAAATAAATGGTTAATAATAAAAATAAATAAATAAATAAATAAATAAATAAGTAAATAAATGCTTATAGCACTTAAGTAATTGGAGAAGACAAGGTCCTTGGAATAAATACACGCTAAAAGAATGATTAATATAAGTGGCAAGATAAAAATTTTTAATAAACAGCAATTATAAAAATTTTGGTTCCCCGGTCGCCAAAAAGCCAAAAGAGAAAAAGTACGACGTGGTTAATAAAATTTAGTTTAATTAAACAAAAGGCAACCGGAGACGCGAAAAACCAACATTTGGAATAAGAGATTTAAGACATTAAAGAATAGGGAATGCGCCCTCTGGCGGGGGGAAAAGGGAGTTAGCTCAGAGGGTGGGGCAAGCAAAAACCTATTCAACGGTATAAAGCATAATAAAATTGAACAATTAGAGGCCGAGATATTCACAAAAAACCGGAAAAACTGGAATTGTCAAATAAAAAGGCGCCAAATAATTGGTTTAATAAAATTGCTATTAGCACTTAAGTAATTAGTGAAGATGAAGTCCTATACGTAGTGACAGGTTAAAATAAAGATTGGATTAGATTGCAAGTTAAAGTTTGTAAACACAGTTATTAAAAATTTGGTTCCCTGGTCGCCAAGAAGACAAAAATTTAAAAGCACGATTTGGCTACAAAAGTTTAAATAAAAAAAATAAAAGACAACAAAAAACTCTAAAATACTATGGTAACTTAAAAAGATATAGGAAAAGGGGGATAGGAAATGCGCCCTCTAGCGGGGAGGGAGGAGGGTTAGCTGAAAGGGTGGGGCAACTCAAGACCTATCCAACGGTATAAGATAATTGAAAATCCGATAACCAGCCCACTCAAAACGGAGAAAAATGTAAATAATTTAAATCCCTAGGATAAAACTATCATAGGAACTAACTCAATTGATTAAAAACAATGCTAAACGTAACCATCCCAGGGCACAGCAAGGTTGAGACAATTTAGAGAAGCATTAGAACCCCACTGATTAAAAAGAAATTACTTAATCTTCCATAATTTAAGAAACACATAATTAACAAAAACAAGCAATTTTAAGAATGGTTGGCCACCTCAATACAGTGAATAATACAGTGTGATTTAGAAATATTGCATGGCAACGAGTTTGCCGTTAAAATCCATGTTCGCGAGATCGTTAGGGATTAACCAATGAGAAAATACTCAAAAAACATTCACTATATTATCAGTGGCAACAGCATTAAAAGTTATGGTTTAGTTTTGAAAAAATCCCGATATAAATTGGGAAAGGGAAAATCAATAAAATCAAATACATTGTAAGAATCAGTAAAGGGGAAAATAAAGGGAAGATTAAAAATGAAAAGCGTAATTATAATGATAAGTAATAATGATTTAAGTACATTGAGTAATTATAAATTTGATTACAGTGACAAGTAATGTTTAAATTATGCATAGAAGATAACATAAACTTGATTTTCATTAATTAACTAATTTATATTTAAAGAAAATGCCCCTACAGAAGTTCTGTATAGGGAAAAAACTCAAGTAAAAACACAACATTATAAAAATAAACATAAAAAACTAACCAGTGGGGCTAGAGACAAAAATTATATATCTACGGAGAGCCTGAACATTCCCGCATCCAACACAACACAGTACGCAACCAGTACTCACCCCTGACCCTAGTAGTTTAGCCGGCCATGGAGAGCGCTGAGGCAGACTTCATCACACTCGGGAGGAGGACGCTATCCCCTATATGTTGATTATTTTGAATTTATGATTTTATGTTTTATGATTTAGATTATGATTTTATGATTTATGGTTTTTAGATTTATGATTTAACCATAATCGCCAACAAAAAATCGCCAAGTATCGTTGTGGGGATATACTGAAGTTGTTCCTTTATTTTAACGTTAGGAGAAAAAGATTTAGTAATGAATACCATGATTATGTTAAACAATTATTGGTATAGAGTTAGAGATTAAGCGCAGACATTTTTAAAATGGAATTTATGAGATAAAAATGTATATTAGTTTATATAAAGATTTAGTTTTTCAACTCAAAACATATTTAATAGGATAGATCTTTACTATGACCAATTTAGCGATTTTTAAAATTTAGAAATGAAGCTCGCACGTTTTTCGCCAAGGAATTCATTTACGCAACCACAATAGCCATTTTAACTATAGCCATGCCTTCCTATAGAGATAAATTATAAAATGGTGCAATAATAATGATAATAATAATAAAATCCGCAACCTATTTTTTTTTTTTTTAAGCATTGATATAAAATTTGCAGAAAATAGAATTTAATACAACAGGACATTTATTATTATTATTTTTTCTATATAAAGGGATGTAGTAACTGCATTGCTAAAATATTGTAGTTACAGCTAATACAGGACCTCATTGGCTGATTTTAAATTTTTCATTTATTTTGACGATAACTTAAATTATCTATAGCAATTATGCATGCCAAGATTTTCGCGAGAAACGTCTAAGCCACTTCGGTGCCAAATTTAAAATTTCGCCAAGAGGTTAAACTATACCATTGTTTTAGAACGACTTTTTTCAATTTTATTTTAAATATTTTTCAACTTAAGTCACGAGGGAAAAAAAGACGAAAATTTTTTATTTGGTCTAAATGTACAAAATATCTCCAGGTAAAATATCCGTTTTTCGTTCTGTTCATTATTAGAAAGAAAATGGCTGAAGTAGTTTTTCCTGTACCATTGATGTCTTTATAAATTAAATATCCAGTATCATTAAATTTCCTTCTCTACGCTCAGTTTTTATTTTCTAAATTTAATATTACATAATATATATGTAAAAAAAAATTCAAGGTGTAATCAGTACATATCCAGAAGATGTAGCCAACAAGTATTCAGGAGATATCGCCAACAACTATTAAGATGTCATGATCAATATATATCCAGTAGATATAGCCAACAATAATAATTATTCAGCAGATATCGCCAACAAGTATTCAGGAGCCATCATCAACACTTATTCAGGAAATATTGTCAACAAATATTCAAAAGCCATCCAATTTATGAATGGTGATGGTCTATCTCGAATACTTCAAACCGTCAATTCGTTTTTACGATACAATGAAGGATGAATTTTTCACTTATCAGTAGATTTCAAAAAATGTGATTTTTTTTTTTTTCCCCGATTTAACTTAGTATTGATATAACTTTACTATATCCCTACAGCTAAATTTGGCGATTTTTCTTTGGCATCGTTTTGAACGATAATGATGTCGTTCTGGACTGTTTGCGATATAATATGGCAGCCTATATGTTGTTTATTTTGGATTTATGATTTTATGTTTTATAATTTATGATTTAGATTATGATTGTATCATTTATGATTTAGGCATAATCGCCAACAAAATATCGCCAAATATCGTTGTTGGGGAAAAACTAAAGTTGTTCCTTAGTATTTAATACAGTTTAAGAAATTAAATGGTAAAATCAGATATTGACAGGCATCTTGGCAAATTCATGGTTTAATACAATAAGTGGCGACAATGCAAAATCGCTATCTGAAAGAAACTCTCCTGTCGTACTACTACTACTAATGAAATTTTTAAACAAATTGCAATAATCGCATAAGATATTTATCTTCAACCTGACTAAATCATATTCTAGAAAAAATGCACTTTAAAAAGTTGCATCTTTAGTGTTGGAAGCACCATTTTAAACCTTGCTGTACGCTGGAAATAAATGCAGAGTATTACATATTGTCCTAAATTAACTAAAAAAATTTAATAGTAAAAAAAATATAGGCATTAGAAAAAATAAGTTCATAATTTCTTTAATCAAGCAATAACACCCAAAAAATTCATCGTCAAACAGTGACAAAAATTTAACAAGTCAATCATATACTAAAGTTGTAACGCTAAATGATTTAGATGTCAAGAATTTCTCTCTGTTCTAAATAATTAGTGCTATGGTTGTTTATTTTATGTTCTCTCTCAAAATAATGGCAAATTGTCATTAAATTGTTGAATATTATAACAGATTTTTCACGTATTATAAACGATATAATATTAAATATTGTGTATTTCAATGCGATACTAAATATGGTGGATTTCTATAATATTGTTCAATTCTCTTGTGTTATGTATTATTAATATTCCAATTCTATGAAAGGCAAAGTTGCGAATAGTCGGGTAGAATCCCGCAGGGATTAATGAGCGAAGCGAGTTGGGGGGAGGCGAAGCCTTCCTCGGGGGTTGGTGAGCGGTGCGAGCAGGGGGCAAAGCCCCCTAGTTGTTTAAAAAAAAAAAAAAAAACATATAAAATTAAAAATTAATTCGAAATTAACAAATGATATAGATTTTAGGTCAGTTTAAATGATACAATACCGAAAAATATTCTATAGAATTTACATTAGTCAGTGAACATAAAATTCTGGCCTTCTATGATTATATATATGAAAAAAAAAAAAAAAAGAAAGAAAGAAAGAAAAACTCACCTTTTAAGCGATTGCTGTAGAAACTGAAGTCGAAAGAACAAGATGTTAACTTAGTGTTTCTCTTCCCAAATTGTACATGATTCAGTTACGGATTTTATTACGTTAACTAAATTTTTAGAATTGGAGAAAATCCGAACACTAACTTCTACTGGAAAGGGCAGTTTTTCAGTAAAAAAATCAAGAAACGGACTCCGGACATTCTTTGCTCCCGAATAAAATCTAAAGTAGCACTTGCAATCTTATATATATTATAAATGTGAATGTCCGTTTATTTGACTGAGTTTCACGCTAAAACTGCTCGATGGATTTCGATAAAATTTGTTATGGAGATAGCTTATACCCTAACTTAAAAAGTTGGCTACCTTTTATTCCGAAAAAAAAAATTTGTTTTTGCGATTTTTATGCATATAATAGCAATTTTGTAAGCTAATAATAGCAAAAAATCAGCCATTTAAATTTATCCATAATTTAATTGTTGCCAAAAAAAAAAACGAATTTATTTATTTTTTTTCAACAGGAAAATAAATACATTTATCTAAACGTGAACGATAAAAAATTATCCGCGATTGTAATGAAATGCTCTCCCTCTGGTGGGCTAAGGTGAAATTACAATTAACATGCATAGCTTTCGAATTCATCTAGACGCCATTGCTGGCCGATATTTAGTTTCACATATATTTATTGAATAAAAATGAATAAATCCGGTAAAAAAGATAACACTTACTGTTGTGTACCACAATGTAACTCCAAGAATAAAAAAATCCAGAATTAAGCTTCCATTAATTTCCAAATGACCAATTTAAAATTTCAGTTGCTTCGGCTAATGGAAGTAAAAAATTAATCAGATGATTTGAAACTAATATTTGTTCAGCTTCAGTTAAAAATCTACTTCCGATCGAACGTTGAATAAACTAAAATATTTTTTCCAAAAGCAATCAATTTTCCATGATGTAATGGCGGAGAAATTATAGCACGAATGTTAAGTAGTAACACATATAGAACAGAAATTAATACACGTGGCCATTATATATTTACTAACAACAGAAACTGAAAAAGCGCCATCTATCGATCATTACAAACGCGGATAAAAAAAAATTATGCATCTCACAAAAACTGACGTCATTTTTAATTAAAAATTTCTTTTACACATTGATAAAGTGCTAATACGCAAGCGAAGTGATGACGTCACTGGCCGTTCATGGATGCAAGAAAAATATTTCCTATGTTAAACGTCCATTGGATTTTTTTGTAAAAAATTATTAAAAATAGAGGAAAATTATTTCCCGATTTTAATCCCCATATTTAGGTATAGGTATGTATTAATTATTATGTCCATGCGTTAGATTAAGTTATTTTTGTTGTAAAATTGACAAAATTTGAATTTTTAATTTCAAAGCTCTAGGGGGGGAAAAAATGGCAAATTTCCATATTCGATTGAAAACACAAACATTTCATTTCAAAAGATGATATTTACACAATAAATATCCAACTAATATACTAATTAAAAGGAAAATGATAAATATTCTATCATAGTTTGAAGTAAAATTTCTTTCCAAATGTCTAAATAAAGTATCTGATCTAAGATACGATATTGCAGCGGAATAGATTTGATATCGGTCACCCTTAGCAGAAAAAAAAAAAAAAAAATATCGACAAATTATTTGGCGAACATAATTTAATTCCTTTCAAAAATCATGGTTATTTTAACAACTTATATTAAGAGAGTAATGAATAATATGAAACAATATTTCGTACAATGCATATTACGAAAATATACATCCGGCATACATATTTTCGTATTACGTTTTTGATCACCAAATACAATAAGCGCCAAGAACGACAGAGTTTTGAAATTTAAAATTAAAATTTTGTCAATTTGATAGCAAAATAACTCAATCTAACACATGCACATGATAACTATAATCTATACTAATATTATAAATGCGAAAGTTTGGATGGATGTTTGTTACTCAATCACACCACAACGGCTAAACGGATCTGGATGAAATTTTGTATAGAGATAGGTAATAGTCTGGAATAAGACATAGGCTACTATTTATACCGGGAGAAATGTAAATTTTTAATTAATCTTCTGTATAATATAAATATTTCTTCTATAATAAAACTTTAAAATAATATATTTTAATTTTTAATTGTTGCCAAAGAATATTTCACGCGAATAATAATAATAAAAAAAAAAAAAAAAATACATATTAAATTTGCTTAGGCACATGACAACATAACGTCCTTATCAAAATTAAATAATAAGAAAATGAAAGCTAATTCAGATCTGTATTAAAGAGCTTTATTAGTTGATAATCCTGGGTATATTTTTAATTTTAATACTGAAGTAGATAGGACATTTTTCGCCAAGGACTTTATTTTTGTGACAACAACCTTAAGCCAAGTAGTCCATAAAAAATATAAACAAATCTGTACATATAAAAGAGTAAACTCAATGATTCACTGACTCAACACTGCCATGACGATTCTGTGGGAAAGAGGGTCACAAATTTTAGTGACCAGTTTGGATTTCGGAGCCTGACCCCCAACTAAGACGGAATTTTGCAAAATACCCACCCCCCGTCTCCTTGGGGGGCAGAAGGCTTAACTCGGCTCCAAATTACTTAACGGTGAAGAAATTGCAGATGGAAAGACCAGACTTCAGTACAAAAAAATTATTTTCTGCGATTTTGGAATTTTGGATTTTTAAGGGGGGAGGGAAGGGAAAAGATTTTGGAAGAAGGGTACTCAACACACGGGGAAATCGAACTGAACACACACTACAAAGGGATTTTATGAAATTCCACCCTACCGCCCTTTGGAGAATGGGGGGCAAAAACATGTATTCATGCGTAACGCTGCACTAAATTATCTAAGGTTGGACATTTTTTATGTAAGGGACGATTATATGTATCTAACTCATAGTATGAAGAGATTTTACGAAATTCACTCCTCCTTCCCTCCTTTAAGAACGGGAGGAGAGATTTAAAAAAAAAAAAAAGTTTTAAAGCATAGCTCAGCTTTAAATAATTTCAAGATCTCAATTTTTTGATGTGTCGGTCAGGTATGTGTATGCAACATGAAATATAAAGTAATTTTGGAAATTTACCCTCCCCCCCCCCTCCTTCCTCTTGGGGCGGGCGGGGCAAAAACCACATTTTGAAGCTTAAATCGGTCCAAATTACCTAAGAATGGCGAATTTTGGTGTGTGGATGTTAATTAAGTGTGCGAAATATGCCCTTTGATGAGATTTTGTAAAACTTTCAACTGTAACCGCGAGGGAGGGGGAGTAAAAAGCAGGTAAGGGACTGCCGAAGGCATTGGGCAACTTAAAATTAGATTTTGACGGATTTCAATGATTTTTTTTTTTTTTTTTTTTTTTTTTTTAAGATATTTTATTATTATCAATGATATGCTGTTTTTGGGATTCATTTCAATATAATGACCAGCGAAGCGGGCAAAGCCTGCTAGTTCTGTAATAAAAACGTCTCACTCAGAACAGTTTTATCTTTCTCTGTTTCCACTATCCATTCAATACATTTGACGTATTTTGGACTTTTATGTATAAGTAAATTTTTCATTTTTCAGAAAAAGTACAACTGACTTCTATCACTTCTGAGCGACTGAAAACACTCCCTCGAAGGACACTGTTCGGATAACGAGAAAGATAAACATGGTAGATAATACGGTGGTGTCGCACTTCGGACCGGGGTTAAAATCGTCGCATTTCCGACCGTTTTGGTTTGAGGGTAGCACTTCCGACCGGATCTATCCGAAAGCAGGTGCAACACAGAAGGTGTGTTTATGTGTAATGGGGGGGGGGGGGAGGGAGGGGTTCACTGCTTAAATTCGTTAAAAGGAGTTAACAAAACTAAATTTATTTACTAAATAAAAAAACTCAAACGCGTACAAAAGTCAATAAATTTGCATAATAGTTTTTTTTTTTTTTTTTAAATATAGCTTTTTTTACAATATAACTTTTTTGTTTAGAAGAAAAATAATCTGGTGTGTCACTCACACGACTTTCTCTTACCCTGAAATTTAATACTATAAATACAGGTTGCAGATTAATAGGTAAGATAACGAGTACTGTTAAGTAAACCTATGTTAAACAATTCATATTAGGCTTCTGAAGAGTTTTATATGATAATTAGTTCTGTGTGAGGGGGGCTACCGCCCCCCTCAACCCCCCGTTTCATTAATGCACCTACATTTATATAGAATTTAATTCGGTTATTAAAAAATATTTCTCTTTTTAAAAAATAATTTATTAAAATTATTATTTAAAAAAATTATCTTTTATGATAAGGCAGACGATTTCCATATTAGAGAAGTAGTTTAACACCAAATATCCAAAAACAGTTCATTTTATTCTCAATATTAAAAAAAAAAAAAAGTACGCCCCTCGAGGGGGGACTTCCCCCCCCCCCCCCAGGGGGGGAGGCGAGGCTCCTACATACACAAAAAAATTTTCCCAGTTAACTGTCTCTATTACAAAAAATATATTTTCGTTTCATTTGGTTTAGTGCAGTCTATAGACGTTAAACTCTACTTACCTGCAATTTCCCCCATAGACGTAATGTATTAGAATTCTCTTGATTGTCCCTGTACACGAACCATTTGCTTGATCTTAACGAAAAGCTTACTGTAGCATCCCTATAGGATACACATTTGGAATACCAAGTTTGAACTTTCTGCCATAATTTGTTTTTGAGATATGCTGATAACAGACAGACACACACACACATACACACACACATACACACAGACCATTTGCTAAAAACATGATTTTCGTATTCAGGGGACCTCAAAACGTGTAAATATAACAAAATCTCGCATTCGAAAATTTGAGCCAAAAACAATACTTTCTCTACCTTATGGGTAAGAGAAAGTAAAAAGAGTAAAATAAGACTGCATTTAATTTTTAATATCAGTAAAAATTATCGTAATGTAATTCAGGTGCGTAGCTTGAGGTGGGAGGGAGTGCTAGTATGAGCTAGTATTTTAGTTCTTTTTCCTACCTTAATAATCTGGTGAGGCTCTCACACGGCTTTCTCTTATCTTGTAATTCAGTTTAATAAAGACAGACTACAGAACAAGGGGTTAGATAACAAGTACTATTTACAAAGCTTAGAATAAATACCATAAAATGCTATAAACTCGCAACAATTGTTTCGGGTCGATAGAGCACACGACCCTTCATCAGGCGAACAAAGTAGGCACGAGTGTTGCAATCAAAGTGACTGCAGCACTCGTGCCTGCTTTGCTCTATCGACCCGAAACAGTTGTTGCGAATTTATTGCATTTTATAGTGTTTATTCAAAGCTTTGTAAGTAATAATTTAAAACGCCAGTTCTGTGGTGCTTTCTTATTAAATTAAGACATCAAGTATTAATTGTATATAAACTTACGTTAAAAAGAATTCAAACCAGGTTGAGAAACAATTTTATTTGACAAATAACTCCGAAAAGTGTGTGAGCGTTTGGAAGGGGGGGGGGGAGTACCTCCCTCTCAAGCTGTGTTTGAATATTGTACCTACGTTTATATAGAATTCAAAGCTGCTATTATATTGAAAAGTTCGTTCCAAATTATTCAGGTAACTTTCACTCTCACCACACTTGAAACGTAATAATAATATAAATTTCGAAATATAATATAAATTTCGAAACATAATTGAATTGTCTGCAATTATTTATTGTTAAGTTACGCTGATAACTGACATACACAAAAATAAACATTAAAAACTTGACTATAATATCCAGGGAATCCCAAAACATAAAAGTATGAAAAAAAAAAAAGTGCTGAAAATTTAATTGAAAAAGTATTTTATTTACCGCGTGGGTATGAAGAATTAATTTTCATTCTTGAGCAAATTTTCTGAGACATGGTAAAATATTGTAAAGCACTACCACCAGTTACATTCAATAAAATGAAATGTTTTCGATTAATTATATACGGATCTGCGATGAATACGTGCTATTATGATCTATATTTATTAAATTTCCTCTCGTCTGTAGGTTGCGGTGTAATACTATGTGGCCTATATATCAATAGAGTGCTTAGTTATCAACATATCAAGCTACCCCAGAACGCCTTTAATCCCATTTATATTTTGTGCCACCAGTGTTGCCAGATGAAAATTTAAATTATCGCTACTAAAGGAGAAAAAATCCCTACATCCCTATGTTAAAATATTTTTACCCTACTATTTAAAAAAATTGAAATTATATAAAATCATATTATTATTTTTATTTTAATATTTTCTAGCATTTTTTTTTAATAAAAAAAAAAGAGCCATTATTATTAATATATATACACATAAGTTGATTCTTGAAACAATCGGACAAATAAAAACAAGTACCTAATATATGTATAATCGTGAAAACACAGTAAATAAAATGGACCATGTTTCTATAATTTGTTTAAATTTAATACTGTTAGCTCTGTATTCTATTAAATTATTAAATCAAACAACTAATCTCCTTTAACATGTTTTCACATCAAACATACCTAATAAATTTAATTATGTAATCAATAATCAATGTTAAACCAGCAAATATCGACTTGATAAGTACCTTACTCTGATTCCTTAGGGGGTGTGGCTACACAAAATAGGTAGTGTGAGCACATGAGTGGTGTGAGCTGAAAACAATTGGCATTTCGAGGAAATTTAATTTTAACATGTACATGATTTATTGTCCAATTTATTTTAAATTTTTGATGTTAATTATATCCAAATATTAAATAAATGTTATATTTTTTATTAAAATTATATAATAAATTCACCATTTCGAAATAATAATTGTAATAATAATAAAAGGGAGGACATATTAAAAATATGCAAATTTTCCAACTATTATAATTTATGCCGGGGCATAGTAATGTCCCTTCAAAATAAGTAAATTACACATACTCCGTATAAATTTAATAAACACATACTGTACGTAAAATAAGTCAGTATTTCATTATTCATTAAATACTGGGCAGGGCATTTTCAAAAATTCATTAACATTTCTTTATTATAATGGGGCAAATGGCAGTTCAATTTGTTCAATATTTCCAACAAAAATGTAATATTGGCTGTATTGTTACAATTTCCACTCATACTCATAGTTGTCAATATTTTAACACTTTCGCGACCGCTGACGTAGATTCACGTCATTTGAAAATCGCTAACTCCACCATGGACGTTTCTTTCGCAATTTGTATGTTATTTATTTCTTAAAAATATACTTTTATTCATATTTGTACAATCAGTATACTATGGATATAAATGCTTTGATTAGAAAGAGTATCACTATAATGTATATCCATTTGTAATATAAATGTGAATAGGGAAATTTTGGTTCTAAAATGTTGTATCTGGGAAGAATAATGCCCACAGGCGGACCTTACTGTGAAAAAGACAAAAACATGCGGTCGTGAGTTAATTTATTTCGGAGTATTTTTAGCCCCGCTTTTATTTCGCACTACTTTATTTATAAAAAACATTTCTCCAATATATAGGTAACTTCCATAATATAAGCAAACATTACTTTTAAGAAAAAAGTGGTATGGAATAAAGGCGGGGCTAAAAGTACTCCGGAATAAATTAAAATGTTGCAGGTCTCGCAGCGTTCCTAAAAATTTACTAACGTTTTATTCACTACTATTATTAAAAACTTTTTCCTTCAAGGTTTTAATGTCAAAGTATTAAGTAAATAAGTGTTCATTTAAAATAGTGGTAACAATGTAGCAAAATGACTTCTAAAATTCCTAAAATTTTAGGAACGCTGCGAGACCTGATGTTGGTATCTATGCACATGTTCAGTCTTGAACAGAGTGCTCTGGTAAAGCGCGATAAAACAGTGTAGATTCATAATTGTCGAAAATCTCAGTTAGATTATAAACTTCAAGCAAACCGTCTGTTTCCCAACAATCATCGGAAAATCCAAATCCGGCTTTCCTTCGCTGAATTTACAGTAAACCAGAGTGGCCAACATTTTCATTTCTTCCTGAACATTTTTAGCCCCGCCTTTATTCCACACTACTTTTATTTAAAAAGTAAATTTTTCCTATTTTATCATAGTTATACATTGGTGAAAAATACTTTAAAAATAAAGTGGCGCGAAATAAAGGCGAAGCTAAAAATGCTACGGAATAAATTAAAATGTTAGCAACTAGACAGTAAACAATATTTTTTCGTTTTTCCATCTTATCAAACAGCGATCCATAGGATTGGCTTTCACAGACTTCCTCATTCATGCGAATTTTTCAGTTATTTTCGAGAAAATTGTACAAGTAACGGAAATTTTCTTCAACCTGCCATTCTTGAACCAATCTACTGCCTCAACTTCTGCTTTTCCTGCATGATTCAGTTTGTCCTACAAATTGAGTATTAATATTATTTCAATTCTTCGGCAAAATGCAAAGCAAATTCAAGAATCCTAAGTTCAGGCACGCCTGCCTTTGGCTTCATCTGAGGAAAATTATCATTACTTTGCCAAAATTTTAGGCTTTTCTTTTAAACTTAAAATGTTTCTGTTTAAACTTCTTGCTTCTCAGTTATTTCAAAATAAGAATTAGAAAATGTTTTTAATAATTAAATATTTCACTAATATATAAAAGCAAATTTTAAACTTATTACCGCTCATTGAAGAATACATTCCTTGAATTTGTTATTGAGATAAGTGGTAGAACGTGTTTGTTTTGCAATTTTCGGCAAACAGAGTTAAAGGGGGTAGCTTGCTGTGTTTATTATCTTTTCATTAAAAAAAAAAAAAAAAAAAAAAAAAAAAAAAAACAGAGAAAAAAATTAGCGTGCATAAATGCACATTTTTACTGCTTAAAATCCTTTTTTTTTTTTTTTTTTTTTTTTAAGTTTATTAACCGGCGATGCTGCTTTTATTGAACGATGGTTTTAAGAGTAATTTACATTGATTTGATTTCAGACCTAGCAATTTGATCAGATTAAGAGGCTGGTTTTATTAACCAATAAATTTGTTAAGCAGCGGGTACTGTATTATCTAAATGATTCGTCTTTTTCCAAATATAAAAACAATTTGATCAAACAAATACATTATTATATCTATCAACCTCTCTTAGTTTTATAATAGGTTTTTGCATTTCACATTATTGTATAAACACAATAACAATCTCATCTTATATAACACATAACATGCATAGCTGCCAACATTTTAATTTATTTCGGAGTCCTTTTAGCTCCGCCTTTATTCCATACCACTTTTTTTTAAAGAGTAAATTTTTGCTTATTTTATCATATCATATCATTGGAGAAAAATATTATAAAAATAAAATGGTGCGAAATAAAGGCGGAGTTAAAATGCTCCGGAATAAATTAAAATATTGGCAGCTACGAACATGTGATACAAATGGTTAGTTTTCCTTCTATTTTATGTCTATTTTTAACATTTATTAACACTTTCACGACCGCATATTTTTGTCTTTTTCACTGTGGGCATTATTCTTCCCAGATACAATATTTCAGAACAAAATTTTCCATATTCCTATTTATATTACAAATGGATATACATTGTAGTTATACTTATTCTAATGAAAGCATTTATATCCATAGTATACTGACTGTACAAATATGAATATTATTAAATATATTTTAAAGAAATAAATAACATACAAATTGCGAAAGAAACACCCACTGGTGGAGTTAGAGATTTTCAAATGACGTGAATCTACATCAGCGGTCGCGAAAGTATTAATATTTAAAAGAAAATATCAGTATTGTACTCACACCGCTATTCTTAAGTCAGTAATATGTATCACTTAAACATTTCGTTTATATGTGCTATCATTATCTGTATTAGCCAATTTAGCTCTCGTCTGTAGGTCGCGGTGTAATACTATGTGGCCTATAGATCAATAATGTGCTAAACATGGTAATACAATCCTCAGGTACGATAACGGCGTAGTGTAAAATCCGGTCCCAATACGAACTATTCGGGACGCATATATCAGTGCTGCTGCCATCTGTTATCGCAAATAACTAGCGTCTGTGGATGCAATGTGGTACTATGGAGCCGAACCAATCAGAATTCAACTTACACTGAAAGTTTATAACACCATTGTTGATTGGTAATCAGTTCTTATAGCAACCTGTTAGCGAATTGGCGATAAAATGAGTAGCTTGCTTTTGCAAAATCTTTTTGACATTCATTCTGTGCATCTCGCCAGCGATTTGTTTACAGTTTAGTTTACATCGTGGAATATTTACGTTACACATTCCTCCTGACATCTCTTTTGCGCACTTTGCAAAAATAAATAAATAAGAAAAAAAAAAAAAAAGAATTCATTTATCTTTATTAGAAGTATAATTATTTACTTTTCTTGTAATATTTTGGTATCATTTTAGACTAACTTAGAAAATATAATTAGTTTTGCATATTTTAAATAATAATCATATTTTTATCATTAAAATGTGTTGAATACTAATCAATTACATTCGCATTTAATATAAAATACTAATGTGATTTTAGATTGTTGTTCTTTCATGATTGAATTGAGTGCTTTTAAACTTTTGTGTTTAAATATGTGACTTTATTTAGTCCTTTAACAAGTCTGTCTCTAAAGATGTTAAAGTTATTATTATTATCTTAACGCTATTTTTTTTTAAACTTCTTTTTGATGATGAAAATGAAAGTACTTAATATTTAAAAGTATTGAGCGAAGAAAAAAAATATAATCTGCACATTACAGTAGGCTACTCAATAAATTGTAAAATGTTACTTTGGCTCATTGTTTTTAACTTTTTAACATTTTTAGTTAGAATTCTCAGTTCGAACAAAAGCACATTTGTGGCGATAAATATTTCCCTTTGTAAAAATCCTTAAAAACCTGCGGAAAAATGTTTAGAAAGTTTTTTATGTAGCCATTGTGAAAATAACTTAGATTTTATCTAGTCTAAAAGTAGAATGTATGCACTTAGAATTATTTTGTAAATGACCATATAAAAACATTTAACATTGCATATAAATTGTAAAATTCAGAAAAATATTTTAAAAGTAAGCTTTAAATATTTACTTATTCTTTCTAAGATTTTATATTTTCTTTTTTGCTTTCTGTTAATGAACACAAGATCATGGTAAATACCTACATATATCATTTTGTCATGTGTTTTTAAACTTAAACAGTACATGGTAAGAAATTAAGTACTTAAAGTATTATTATACTATGGCATGTCTGTTATTTTTAGGGATGAAACGGATAGAAATTTTGCCGGATATCAGATATCCGGAGCTCTTTTGCCTGTCGGATACGGATATCCGGCATTAGTTTTGTTTTTTGTATGTTTCTTTTCTTTTTCATTATTTTAAAACAATAAAATATAACCCAGCTTTTAAAAACATTTTAAATATAATTTATTTAAATATATTTATTTAATATTTTATTTATTTGTGCAATATTGCCATGGAGAATAAAACTTTAAGCATAACATACTTATTCCTACACTTGCAATTTGTGGTGAAAAGCATTGTCACAAAGAAATAGGTTTTGTTCAGAATTATAAAACTAAAATTTATTATTTACATATTTTTTGCAATATTAATATTTAAAAAAAAATGAAACAAAATACAGTAATCGCCGCTTAATAAAAATCACTGGTTAATAAAATCAGCCGCTTAATCTGATCAAATTGCCAGGATCGGAATAAAATCAATGCAAACCATCTTTGAAACTGCCTCTCAATAAAATCAGTATTGCCGGTTAATAAACTGAAAAATTCTCATCAGAAGCAAAATACCATTTGTGCATGCTGAGTAAATTCTTTTTTACACTCCGATTTTTTATTTTTTAAATAAAAAATAAATTAAATACAGAAATCCCTCTGTTATCTCTCTTTGTCGAAAATTTACAACATTAAATTTTACATTTATAGCAATTAAAACACGCCCCATCACATTGACTTAGGAACAATTTCAAGGAATATATTCTTCAAGGTGTAATAAGTTAATTTGTAATAAGTTACAAATTTGATTTAATTCGCCAGTGATTATTTTATTTTTAATTATTTAAAGACAATTCTTATTCTGAAATAACTAAGAAGTAAGATGTTTAAACGAAAATATTTTAAATTTTAAAGAAAGGCGTGAACTTTTAGCAAAGTAATGATGATTTTCCTCAAAGAAAAGCGCATCGTAGCTTGGGGTGTGTTTAATTCTTTTATTTTGAAGAAACACTTCAATAATTATCTGTTAAAAATTAATTAGCATTGTTTATTAATTTCATTATTTGGTATCTTTTAAAATTTCTTTTCAAATTCAGGGAAGTAACACCTTTTTATTGTGTACAGGAACGTTAGCCGGATATAAAAATCAGCCGCTTAATAAAATCACTTTTGCTCAGAACGAATGCGATTTTAATAAGTGGCGGGTACTGTATTTTACTAATGAAATCATAGTTACAGGGTTATTTTCATAGGAAAACTAATATATTGTGGCCATCATAAATATTTTTTCTATATTATTCTGTACTAGCAGGCTTTGCCCGCATCGCTGGTCATTATATTGAAATGAAGTCTCAAAATACCATATCATTGATGATGATAATAATAATAATAAAATCATTGAAATCAGTCAAAATCTAAGTTAAAATTCTCGATACCTTCGATAGCGGTTTTCCCACTCGCCACACTTAACAAAATCCCTTTATAATGCATGTTGCATACACATACCTAACCCACATATTAAAAAATCGGGATTCTAAGATTATTTGAAGCAAAGTTATGTTTTAAAACGTATTTTTAGCCCCCCCCCCCTGCCCTCTCTTAAAGGAAAGGAGGGGGAGATTTTGCAAAATATCCTTATATTATGAGTTAGATACATATAACATACCCACACAAGGAAAATCTCTCCTTCATAAGATAATTTACTGCAGATTTACACATGAATACATGTCCCCCCCCACCCCTTAAGGGGAGGTGGGGTGGAGTTTCACAAAATCACTTTGTAGTGTGTGTTGAATACGCATAAGCAGTCCACACATCAAAAATTGCCATTCTTAGATAGTTTGGAACAGAGTTATGCATGGAAACATGTTTTTAATCCCCCTCTAACCCTCAAGGGGGTGATAGCACGGAATTCCAAATAATCCCTTTGTAGTTTGTTTGTGTTGAGTACACATAACCAATCAACCTATAAAAAAATCGCTTTTCTGAGATAATTTGGAGCAGAGTTACTCTTTAAAATGTGTTTTTGCCCCCCCCCCCGCGCCTTTAAAGGGGGAAAAGGAAAATTTCACAAAATCGACTTATAGTGCGTGTTGGGAGTGCATAACCAGCCCGCAAGTAAAAAATCGTCTAAGATAGTTTAGAGCAGAGTTACGCATGAAAACATGATTTTGCCCCACCCCTAAGGGGATAAGGTAGAATTTTACAAAATCCCTTAGTAGTGTGTGTCTTGAGTACGCATAACCAATCAACATATCAAGAAATTGCTATTCTGAGATAATTTGGAGCAGAGTTACTCTTAAAAGCGTTTTTTGCCTTTAATTTTTGTAAGATCCCTTTATACGAGGCGTGGCTATTAAATAACGAGACTATTGCTGTAAAACATTTTGTTTTAAATTTATACATATTTAATTATTATCACCTTCAATATACACCCCTCCTCTATCCCTACAACGCTCCATGCGAGTTTTCCATTGTTCGAAACAGTGCTAGAAGTCTTGTCCTGTAAGCTTCTGCATGAGGCGTGCCGCTTTTTCTTTCACAGCTTTAACTGACTCAAATCGTGTTCCTTTTAATGCAGATTTAACTTTGGGGAACGGATAAAAGTCACATGGGGCCAGGTCAAGCGAATAAGGCGGATGGTCTAAAACTGGGATGTTGTATTTGGCTAGAAACGCCTTGACAGACAATGACGTGTGAGCCGGCGTGTTGTCTTGATGGAGAACCCATGACTTGTTCTTCCACAATTCGGGCCGTTTTTTTCTTACCCCTTCACGGAGTTGAGCAAGCACCTCAAGATAGTAATGTTGATTAATAGTTTGACATTCAGGAACCCAGTGAAGGTACACAATACCATGAATGTCGAGAAAAAGGATCATCATCGCTTTGAATTTCGGTCATCATCTCCAAAGTCTTCTCAGCCATCTTAGAAACGCTTGAACCACTCATAAACTCGCGCACGTGATAAACATTCATCGCCATAAACTTGTTTTAATGAAAGATAAGTTTCACTAGCGTTTTTACCAAGTTTCACGTGAAATTTCACGACAATTCGTTACTCTACTTTTACACTTATCACGTTTTTTCGGCAAAACGAAACAAACACCTCTTACACAAATGAAGGTTACGGCCAGACTGATTTCTCTACAAACACGGGAGGTGCTGCAATCGAAAGAGAAGGCTTTACGCTACACAACTGTCGGTCGTTCGGATTTAGCGCATGTGTAGTTCATCTGTAGCAGCAATAGTCTCGCTATTTAATAGCCACACCTCGTAATGTGTGTTGGGAATGCATAAACAACTCATGTAAAATATAAGCTTACTGAGATAATTTGAAGAAAAGTTATGCTTGGAAACATGCTTTTTGCAACACCACACCCCTAAGAGGGGAATAGGACGGAATTTTACAAAATCTCTTTTTAGTATGTGTCTTGAGTACGCATAACCAATTGACATATCAAAAAATCGCTATCCTGAGATAATTTGGACCACAGTTACTCCTATAAGCGTGTTTTTGCCTTCCTCCGCCCTTAAAGGACGGGGGGTGAAATTTTGTGAAATCCCTTTACTGTGCGTGTCAGGAAAGCATAAACAACCCACATATACAAATTAATCTTGCTGAGATAATTTGAAGCAAAGTTATACTTGGAAACGGGTTTATATTACCCCCCACCCCACCCCCAAGGGGAAAAGGAGGAACTTTCGCAAAACCCCATTGCAATAGGTGTAACCCCCCCCCCCCAAAAAAAAAAAAAAAAAAAATCGCAAAATACCAAACATGAGGTTTTGGAAATATTCTGAAGAAGACTCTTGGCGATTTTCTATATCTTTGTGCTGTTATTGGTACAGTTTTCCTCAAAAACCCGTATTTTGCTATTTCTTTTTTTTTGCACTCAAGTCTAGTCTCTCTCTCTCTCTCTCTGCAATTTCTTCACCGTGAAGCAATTTGGAGCCAAATTATGCTTATAAGGGGTTTTTTGCCTTCTGCCCCCCCCCTAGGGGGCAGCGGGGATATTTCACAAAATCCCGCCATAATGGGCATCAGTGTCCTAAAACCAACATGCTCACCAAAATTTGCAAGTCTATCTCCCATAGAATCGCCACGGCTGTGTTGAGTCAGTGAATCAGTGATTTTACTCTTTTATTCCACACCCAACCTCCAAAGGGGTAAAAGGTGGGGGGGTCTTTCACAAAATCCTGTTACAATGGGTGTTGGACACACATAAATAAGCCACACACTAAAATTTGTGACCTCAGCTCTTAGATTTCCACGGATAAATTTAGCGCTAAAAGGAGGGATCGAATTTGCCCCCTCGTAACTCCCCCCCCCCCAAATCGAAAATTGGAAAAAATCAAAAATGAATTTTTGCAAATAGCTTCAAGAAGACGCTTGGCTTTTTTTTTTTTTTTTAATCTGAGCTATTATTGCTAGAATTTTACTCGAAAATCCATGCATTGCTAATTTTGCCTCCGAAAATTCTTTTTACCCCCTCTCCCCCCTTAAAACCTAAAATCGCAGAAAATGATTCTTTTGTACTTAAGTCTAGTCTCCCCATCTGCAATTTTTTCACAATGAAGTAATTTGGAGCCGAATTATGCTTATAAAGGTGTTTTTTACTTTCTGCCCCCCCCCCTCGAAAATCTCACTTTTACCCCTTACCCCCCCTTAAAAATCCAAAATCTCAGAAAATCATTTTTTTGTATTCAAGTCTAGTCTCCCCATCTGCAATTTTTTCACAATGAAGTAATTTGGAGCCGAATTATGCTTATAAAGGTGTTTTTTTCTTTCTGCCCCCCCCCCGAAAATCTCACTTTTACCCCTTACCCCCCCTTAAAAATCCAAAATCGCAGAAAATCATTTTTTTGTATTCAAGTCTAGTCTCCCCATCTGCAATTTCTTCACCGTGAAGCAATTTGGAGCCGAGTTATGCTTATAAAAGTGGTTTTTGCCTTCTTCCCCCCCCCGGGGGGTATTTCGCAAAATCCTGTCTTAGTGAGCGCCACGGTCCTAAAATCAACCTGCTCACCAAAAATTGTGACTATCTCCCATAGGATCGCCACAGCCGTGTTGAGTCAGTGAGTGAATCAGTGAGTTTACTCTTTTATATATATAGATAACAACATCACTTACAGTTTAAATTGTACAAAAATTTGCCCATAGCTTCTCACAATAAATATTTTACGTATGGAGTTTGGTGCAGTTTTAATCAACAGATGCTGAGATATAGGCTTATGAAAAATCATCGGGTAAACTGCAGTGCTGTAATGCTACCTGTTAGCTGATATACACTCAAAATAAAATCACGATAGTGCTTCATAATGGCCGACTCTCTCACATACCAAGTTTTGTGCAATTATACATGATACAATATGATATGAGATACAGCTTTCACGTATTGGGAGAAATTTAAGTATAGCAGCGCTACCTATCGGCCAACATGCACCAAAATTGAATCAGCATAACTTCTCATAATACCCTTCCAACATAAAGTTTCGTGTAATTATGCGCATTAGAGCACAAGTTATAGCCTTCCCTAAAATTGCAGAAAGTACTGTATAACAACAACACCTGTTGAGTTGGCACCAAAACTTGATAGACACTAAAATATGCCAAGGTGCATGTACATATAGATTTACATGAAATTCTGTGCAGTAGTTCCTGAGATATAGCCTTCTTATAGGTTGCAGAAATCGCAGTGCGCCAGAACCTGTTGGTGAAATTACATATAAATTTATATGTAATTTAATTTTTTATTTTAATTCCAGAACTACTGCATAGTTGTGGAGATATAGTTAAACAGAATTTTTCTCTCACACACACAAACAGACATTTTTAAAAAGTGATCAAGACAGGTTCTGGACCTCTTAAAATGTGTAAATGCATCGAATATCAGAAGTTGAAAATTTTAATGAATCCAATACTTTCTTTTGAGACATTCATAAGAAAACATAAAAGAAAGAAGAAAAAGAAAACAAAGCTTCAAACTAGTATGTTATGGCCATCACAAAACTTTCTTCTATATCACTATATATAACTGCTACATGCTGTTTAACATGCACGGAAGAAATTTAATCATAGCTTCTCTCAATACAGAGTTTAGATATGGAGTTTAGTGCAATTTTAATCAAAAGGTTGAGATATAGTCATGCGGAGAATCACAGAAGGTGAGGAAAAGCACCACCTGTAGGTCAATATACACCCAAATTAAGCCAGCTTTCATTCTCATATTATTTATCTTGCATATCAAGTTAAGTGCAGTTAAATGTTATAGAAATTGAGATTTAGTCTTCCTATAGACAGAGTAAATTGCAGCATAATATTGTCATCTATCGCCCAATATGCACCAAAATTGAATCAACATGATGTTTTATAAAAATGGCCCTCTCACATACAAAATTTTGTGTAATTATACACAAATAAATCTCAATGAACTTCCCTATTCACAGGAAAAATTGAAGTATAGCAGCATCACCTATTGGCCGATGTGCACAGAAATTAAACATGTTTCATGATAGCCCTATGGCATACTTAGTTTTTTTTTTTTTTATTACACACAATAGATGCTGAGATAGTCTTCAATTAAATGAGAGAAATCACAGTATAGCAGTGCCACCTGTTGAGTGACTTGCATCAAAAACTGATGTGCACTTTTTTTCCCCTGTGTATAAATTTATATGAAATTCTGTGCATTAGTTCTTGAACTAGAGCTGCTACATAAAATTTTTACCAGCCAGACATTTTCTAAAAATGGTCAAATTGTGTTCTAATCCCCTCAAAATGTGTAAATACACTGAAAATTGCAAGTAAAAATGTTTTACACATCCATTATGTCCTATTTAATATAGAAGAAAGTAATAATTCAAAACAAATTTATATATTTTTTTCTTCGTATACATTTTATATTCTGTACAGATAAGAAAGAAATTCTTAGATTATTTATTAAAATTTTGTAAATTTCAAACCATAACTTTTCAACATAAGGCATCAAGGGGGGGGGGGGGGGGGTTAGACCACCCCTTCCAAAAATGCAGTCTTTGTCATACTAACACCCAACCAATGCCAAATTAAAAAATTCGTAAATATAGGACTGTAACTTTTCGTGATAGACACCATGGGTGTGGGGGGGGGGAGGACCCTCACCCTTCCAACAGTGCTTTCTTTGTCGTACCAATACCTAACCACAGTGGTGGATCTAGAACTTAACTTTATTTATTTATTTATTTATTTTTTTGAGGGGGGGGGGGGGGGGGCTAAGATTTTTCAAAGTGTTATTCCAGATCAAAGAAAAGTTTACAATTGTAATAGTCAGTTGTGAATGTTAGTACTTTTGCCCCCCCCCCCCTTCTTTAAATCCGCCACTGTAAACATCCCCAAATTTAAATTTCGTTAAGTTTGGACCATAAGTTTTTGAGATAAGACACCGTGTGCGTACGTGTTTGTGTGTGTGTGGGGGGGGGGGGGGGAGAGACTCTCCCTCCTTTTAACAGTGCAGTGTTTATCATCCCAACCAACCCCAAATTTAAAAATTTTTAAAATTCTGACCATATTTTTTTCGAGATCAGGCACCATGGGGAGGTACGGCCCTTCCTCCTTTTAACAGTATGTATTCTTTGTTATACTAAAACCCAACCCACCCGAAATTTAAAATTTCGAACCATAACCTTTCGACACAAGGCATCAAGGGGGGTGGGGTCAGACCACCCTTTCCAACAGTGCAGTCTTTGTCATACTAACACCGAACCAATGCCAAATTTAAGATTTCGTAAAGATTGGGTTACATTAGGTATTATTAACTTTCAGTCAGAGCATAATTAAAACATAAGCTTAACAGTTAATGTTTGTTTTACACTCAACAGATAATTTTCTTTAAAGTTTAAGAACAATATCAATAAAAGATTATAAAGAACATAATTAGGCCTTTGACGGTTGATTTTCAACCTGACACCTGGAGTCTCATTCATAGCTTTATTGTGTAGGGGTTTAGTTGTTTTCCCAGGTGCCGGCCCCTTCCCTACACTAGGCTATGAATTCTTCGACCATAATAAAATGGATAGGTTATTCATCTTTTATAGATTATTGTCTTTAAAAATGAGGTCTTTTATCATGTAAACAAAATATATGATAATGATATTCTTACATGTACAGTAACTTGTCATAAATCCTTATTAAAAGGTTTAAGTTATAATAGCTGATAGTATTACAAAAAACTTAAAAAAAAAAAAAGTTTACAAAAAACTATCTTTATAAATAAATAAAAATATGTTTTTGCCTAATAAAATCAAATAAAATCTCATGAAATTCTCTTTAAAATGAGGGTCAGAAACTTTTTATCTCATAAAACATAAAAATGTGTTTATTTAAGCTTTAAAAAATTCTGATTTTTCAAAAAATCAAATGAAATAAAACATTTTTAAGAGTATTTTTTCATTTATTTCAAAAGAAAGAATGATTGATTGACAAATGTTTAATTGAAATCTGAAGCTGATTGGTTAAAAAATTAAAAAAAAAAAAAGTTGATTTTACAAATATATAACTTTTTAAAGCATGTGTGGCACAAAATAGTCTACCATTAGCCTTTAACTAATTCAATACATATTATAAATTATATTATTAACAGGACTTTGCACAGTACTTTAACTTTTTAATGCATAATTTGCTGCAAATTAACATTTATAGATATTGCATTAAAAATTAAATAAATAAAATACAAGTGGTAGATGATAAATTTGTCATTAAGCTTACTTTTATTTGTTCATACACTGTATTTTAATATAACAATGAGAATTCATAATCTAAACCTAAGTTTTTTTTTTTTAATTATTATTATTTATTAATTTAACAGCATCCAGCTTCAACTATGCTACGCAGATATGTAAAATTAATATTTACAAGAAGATTGTTAAAGACATTTGACAAAATTTTTACATTATTATTGTTTTTGCATTTTTCAAAATAAAAAAAGCCTTAATAAAATCAATTATAAAACTAATCTTTCTTTTTTTTTTTTTATTAACAAAGGATATATACAAAATTAAACAGTTAAATATTTAGAATTAAACATGTACAAGTAACAAGCAACATATTATTATTATTATTATTATTAAACGTTTTACAATATCTAGTATGTTTTAAATTTACCTTTTTCTTACTCAAAAGTAAAAATTAAACATAAAATTTAATTTATCAGGAGATAGCATATTTACTAATGTTATAACGTTCAAATAAAAATTATTTCTTTTTTTACTGTTTACCAAACATTAATATATAAATATACAATAGATAGCTTAATATTGGATCGAACTATCTTACAAAAAAAAGGCACAGATTACAATAGAGAAAATGATAATGATACTAAGAAAAAACAAAAGGCATAAGGACAAAATCGCTTAATGTGGTCATAAACATAAACATAGAAGAAATATATCGCCAACGCCAAGGTGCGCCAAGAAGCCCATTTTCGCTAACATGATGGTAATCATTTGTCTTAACCAATCAAAGACGCTGTCATAAAAGAATATAGAGAAGAAATGCAAGAAAGATGTTGATTGGTTCGGCTCCATAGTACCACATTGTATCCACAGACGCTAGTTCGCAAATAGAAAGTCTTATTTATTTATTTATTTGATTCAGGCATGCGCACGAACGTACATGAATGTAAATATTTCGATTTTCGTTTTCATAATTTAAAATAGCAATATTGAATATTATTTTATTTTCTTTGAACTCATGTTGTTATGAGGAGAACAAATTTTGTTGGAATTATTTACCTCCTCCTATTAATTATTCTGCTTATTATATTTGTTAAATAAGATTAAAATATTAATATCTTGCTTTTAATACAGAATACAAATTAAAATATCTTCTTTTCACGTAAAATTAATTTAGCAAAGATTATAGTTTATAAGTAACAAAAATTTTTATGCTATATTATTCAAGAGGTTTTTATTATAAATTTATTTAACAAAAACATCAGTTATAAAAGAAATAAAGTTTTTTTTATTTTTATTTTTTTATGTATTTATCTGTTATGTAAATGTGAAAATATTTTGTCAAAAACTACAAACTGTAGCTTTAAAATTTGGATGGTTACATAGGTGGTCAATGAATTGAGGTTCAAAAAATCATAAATGCAAAAAACCAATTCTAAAAGACTTTAGCTCTATAAATAATTTGTCTGTATAGCTTTCTGATAATCATTAATATTATTTTAATCTTGAAAGCTTTTAGGGATTTTTTTTTTTTTTTTTTTTTTTTTATTATACCAAACATAACAAAATTGCTTAGCTTTGTATTATTTCTCTCCTAAGTTATTTATAATGTAAGGTTTTTTGGATGCCTTTTTGAAGTACTTATGTTCCACTTAAATGTGAAAATATTTCAATAAAAGTTATAGGTAGGCATGTTATTCGGATTACTACCAATTGTGTAGAGAATTCTTTCTAAGAAGATGTCCTATGTGGGGGTGTACATGGGTTTCGGAGAAAACCGCGGCAAAATTCGAATGGCTATAGGGATAAGCGCAACCTGGAATTGAACCCGGCACTTCCAGTTTTCCAACTTCAAGAAAAGAACCTCTAAACCACTGGTGGAATGCAAAAATTATTGATTAAAAATGAAATACAGTAAAACCTCTGTAAAAAGGCCGACCCACTGTACCTTTAAATATTAGACCTTTATAAGTGGTGGACTTCTACATTAATAAAAATCTTAATTTAGGAAATAAATTCTAAATGATTTTAACTATAATTAATTTAATTCAAATTTACATAATATGTCAATATAGCTTCCTGTTAATCATTAATATTCTTTTAATCTTGAAATCTTTTCAGGAATACTTTTGTTTTTCAAAAAATATTTTATATACCAGAACAACAGTTCAGCTGAGTATTATTTCTATCATAAGATATTGATAACGTAGATTTCTGAATTCATTTTTGAAATGCTAATGTTTTGTTTAAATTTGAAAATACTCTGATAAAAATTACAAGCATGATATGGTATTTGAATTAAGGAAGATTGTCTATAGTAGGGACCTGGACCTAAGAAAAGATGGCCTCAGTGGGGATCTTTCTAAAGAATTCTAGCTCATATTCATGCAAATTAAAGGGGGGGGAAATGCAGAAAACTTCGAATCACTAGGTCGACAAGCATGATCTGGGATCAAACCTGGTACTTCTCGTCTTCCAGCTCAAAGAACAGAATCGCTGGATCAGCCACTGGTGGGGGGCTAAAAAATTATAATTATCTGTAGGAAATAGAAGAGAGTGAAATCTCCCTGCAAAGGCTATTCACGTGCCTCCAAGTTTTATTAGAATTTTAAAAAAAAAATTGTATGTTATTTAAATTTTACAACTTTATTGTAAAGTGTTGCCTGTTGAAAGTCGTAGTAAAATTGGTTTCTACATCTAGACAGATAAAATAATTCAAATACATTATCGACTGAGAAAGATATTTCTCTTGATCACATTTCAACACTTTGTTACTTTCAGAAAACTATCAGAAGGAAAGTATTTTAATCATTTCAAAAATACGAGTTTGAGATTTTAGTGTTTCTACACTTTTGAGGTCTCCTGAATTCATGTTTACTATTTTGAAAATGATGTGGTGAACACAATAGAGTCTAAACGCTCTGTTCAAATGGCTGAAAATTGGTACACATGTTACAGTTCCCCATAGCACAAAACATTTGGATTTTGGTGAATCTAGTACATAGTTTTTTTACAGGGACACAAAGAAATATTCTTTGTGATTATAGTCTGAGTGCCCAAATTTTGCAAAGTGTGATAATGTCTAAATGCCTTATTTGTTTGAGATGAACATTTATACACATATTATGAGTCACATATATTATGTTATTTAAAATTTTCAGCTTTATTGCAAAATGTTGCTTGTTGAAAGTTGTAGAAAAATTGGTTTCTATACCCAGACAGACAAAATAATTCAAATACATTATGGACTGAAAAGGGTATTTCTCTTGATCATATTTCAACACTTTTTTTAATTTCTAAACGCTATAGTGAGAAATGCATTGTAATCATGTAAAAAAAAAAAAAAAAAAAAAAAAAAAAAAAAACGAGTTTGAGATTTTGGTGTGATCTACACTTTTTGAGGTCTCCTGAATTCATATATATATATTTTTTATGATGTATGTGAGTGAAGACGATAGCGTGTAAAGGCTTTGTTTGAATGAGCTGAAAATTGGTACATATGTTATAGGTTCCCATAGCATAAACCCTATTGATTTTGATGAATTTAGCACTTACAGTTTTTTTTTTTTTTTTTTTTTTTTTTTTTAATAGGGTGTGATAACCCCCTTCCTCCACCGAGTCTTGTTGGAGTTCCCATGAACGTGATTGACGGCCGAGACGGAAAGTCTGGACTTTTGAAAAGAGTGTTGACTAGCATGACTTTTTGAATTTTTCCGACACCATTCATCCTGATTTCACGCTTTCCTTTGACTTTCCGACGACTCTAGCACATCCCATGGGTGTGGTAGACAGGACGGCGCCACGCTAACTGTCAAGCGACTGACCGGCGAAGGTCCTAGGAGTGGTCTAGAGTCCGGAGGAGCCTATCGGGGGCCGGATTGCATCAGGGGGCTGATCCCCTCTCTCAAGTCCCGGAGACGGCAGACGAGGAAAGAGGATAGAGAGGAGCTTGAGAATTAAGAAGAGTGAGATTGATCTTGGAGATCTGAGTGGAGGCAGGAGCCTGATATGGTCTAGAAAAAATTTTTTATTAGGCATGAGGCCTATCGATTATAGATTCTGTTTTCTTTTAATTGTAAATATTGTAAAATTGTGTAAATATTACTTCATTAAACCAGATAATAATCTGAATGGCTTTTCATTCCTGCCCCATCTTTGTTATTTTTTTAATTGATCTTAGCTGAATTATTGGCAACGCTACCACAGCTAAGATAATTGGTGGCAGCTGTAGGATCCATTTGAACTACTGTTAAAGTTCATGATCCAATGCCACTCTTCGACATTGACAGTAAAAATTTTGATACGTGTGTGCAGTTTGGATGAAACATCGCTCCTGTTGATGACGTACAGCCGAGAAGGACAAGTGACGACTCATTGTTCCAGTTCTCCGAGATGTCAACAAAAACAGGTGAGTCCCATTCTCTTTACTACGGAGAGGTCATTTAATTAATCGTTTTATTTTAATTTAAAAGTGTCGTAGGTTTTAAAAGTTGGGAAATTTTTTATCTATGTCAAATTTTATGAAGTATTTAGATACGTCAATGTTGTAGAGTAGGGTAACATTCATTTAAATTGCATTGATTTTTTGTATTTTTTAATTATATTTAAATTGTTTTTAAAATATATTTTGAAATCAACTTACTAGTTTTGATGTATAAGAATTAATCGCGATACTCAGTTGTAAACAGAAAAATTATATTCTGATTTTAGAGACAATATTAGTTGTTATTTTGTTTTTAAAATTGACTTAAAAATAGAGTTTAATGCTATCGAAATTTTTAATAATTTCTGAATTTTGAACTTATGTGTCAAAAGGAAACTAGGTAAATTGATATCGAGGAAAAGTATGAGAATTTTATTTAACTTTAGCGGAAATTGCTAAAGTTGGAAAATATTTGCACTGTTAAAATTATCGGATATAAAAATAAATTAAATTAGCACTGAAATTAACGGGATTTGTTAATTGGGAAATCAGTCATAATTTATTTTTCTTGCTATTAATGTGAGTGGGTTTTATTATATCTGGGATAATTGAAAAAATTGTGCTGAAAGTTGATATTTCTCTTTTCTATGTATTTATTGTATTGTATGATATTTGGTGTGTAATTTTAAATTCAAGTACAGAATTAGAAAATTTTTAAATTTAGGAGCTAGTTTAATTTTATTATTTCGGGCAAAATGTCTAATTTTGAAGATGTCCTTAGCGGTCAAAATCGCACTGTTTTATTAGCGTTAGCTAGGGAATTTGACACAAATGTGTCAGAAAAAGATCGGATCAAGGTGATGAGACAAGCTATATTAAAAGCGCCGGATTACACCGAAAAAGAAGCTAAAATCTTCCTGGAAAATATTCTTCGACAGGAAGAAGAACGGATAGAACGTGAAAAACAGGAAAGATTAGAACAAAAAGAAAACCGGGAATTTGAGCTAGAAAAATTACGATTACAGGGCGCTGTAGAAAACGTTAGTATAAATTCGGGAGGCTCCGGTTTAGATTGCACGCCTGTAAATAAAGTGAATTTAAAAGATGTTGTACCTAAATTTGATCCAAAAGTTATGGATATAACTCTTTTCCTAATGATTTTCGAGCGTCAGGCTCAGAGAGAAAATTTAGATGAAAGCAAATGGGTTTCTCAGTTGTTCACTTTGGTTCCAACTGAAATCGCAGAGTTATTAATAAAAGAACCAGCTGAAAAAGCCGATGATTTCCAACATATAAAAAAATTATTGTTAAAAAGATATAGGCTAGGTGCAAATGCATTAAAGAAAAAATTCGAAGAACATACCCGTAAGCCCTTTGCTTTGTGGTCGGACCTTGTTTACGAATTAAGGGGTTATATGGAAAACTGGTTAGAGACCGTAGCCGTAAAAGACTACGATTCGCTTAAAGAACTTATTCTTACAGAACAGTTGAAAAAAAGGGTTCCCTTAGAAATCCGCGATAAATACCTAGATGAATGGGATAATTTTAAATCAGCGAGTGAACTAGCCGAAAAATGTGATATGTACGAAAGTATACGTTCTGAACACATTAGAAGTGGATCAAAAATTCATGAGAGACGTCAGTTCGGAATTAATAAATTCACGGGAGGCAAATCATATAGGGAGCAGAAGGCACCTGAGGGGAATTCAAAAAAAGAAAACCTATCTAAAAATTATGGGAAAAAGGAGATTGATCGTGAGAGAAATCGCGATCCAAATTTTGATAAGAAAAGAGAAGTTATTTGCTATTACTGTAAACAGAGCGGTCACATAAGACCTCAGTGTTTAGAACTAAAAAAGAAAAACGCTAGCGAAGTTATAAATCATGTAGGTGCAAGTGTAGAATTAGCTGAGTGTTTTAGGCCCTATATGGATAAAGCTATAATTAATGGGGTCGAACGCACTTTCCTCAGAGACACAGGTGCCGGAATAGATGTCTGCGATCGAAGCTGGGTAAAAAACGAGGACTTTTTAGGCGAAGTGACGTGGCTGCGGTCACCAATCGACGAAGCTTGTAAATGTTTCCCCTTGGCTCGCGTAACTCTGGAAGGAAAATTTGGTCGAATAGTGATGAAAGCAGCCGTTAGACCCAAAAATTTAGCGCAAAATTATTATTTATTGGGAAATAAAACTGCAGAGCTTTTAAATCAACCCCAAGAAAATCTAGAAGTTGTAAATGCTGTTATTACGCGAAGTCAGGCTGGACAAAGCAGAGTACGAGAAGTCGAGATTGAAAGGGGCTCAGATTTACCCCCTCCCAATGAAAGAGAAATGGGGAGTTCGATGATTGACACACCGATAAAGGAATTGGAGGAGGACTTAATAATACCTCCCCTTCCTGCAGGCGAAAGTTTTGAGTTAGAAAAAGTAACAGCTGACCAGTTCTGCGAAGAGCAAAAGAAATGTGAGTCGCTTAAATCTATTTGGGAAAGGGCAAGAGTCCAAATGATAAAGAATTTGAAATCAGAAAAGGCAGACTAGTAAGGATTTCGGCATCGAAAACGAAACGCGGAGATGTTAGAACTCAGCTGTGTATTCCAAAAGTGTTTAGAGAAAGGATTATGACATTATGTCACGACGAAGTGTCGGGTCATCTGGGGGCTACAAAAACAAAAAATCGGGTTCTGAAATGTTATTTTTGGCCTAACTGTTATCAAGATATTGAGAAGTATGTACAGAGTTGCGATACTTGCCAGCGGGTAGGAAACAATCGTGATAAAAAAAAACATCCGATGCAATGTGTGCCTATTATTTCAGAAGTTTTCTCAAAATTAAATATAGATGCGGTGGGTCCTTTACCTGTTAGTGTTAAAAATAATAGATATTTAATTACGGCGATATGTGTAGCTTCTAAATACCCGGATGCGATACCCGTTGAAAATATTACATCGACATCCGTGATTGATGCGTTATTACACATTTTTGCTAAGACAGGATACCCAAAGGAAATTCAAAGCGATTTAGGAAAATCTTTCACGAGCGAGTTAACCACGGAATTTTTTAATCGGTTCGGGATTAAAGTTAGGCACAGTTCTATTTGCCATCCGGAAAGCAATGTCGTTGAACGACTTCATTCGACGTTGAAAAGAGTTCTAAAGGCGTTATGCTTAGAGAACGGAAGGGATTGGGAGGCAAATTTGCCGATGGCTTTATTCGCGTTGAGAACGGTGCAACACGAAAGTACGGGATTTAGTCCTGCGGAACTAGTGTTTGGAAAGGATCTGAGGATGCCGTTAAATATAGTTTATGATAATTGGCTAGATCCTGGGGGCACGGATCAAAACGTAGTGGCTTACATCTTAAATTTAGTAAACCGTTTGAAACATTGTCAAGAATTGGCTGTGAAAAGAATGGGCGAACAACAATCGAAAAGAAAAGCATGGTATGACAAAAATGCAGTTTCGAGAAAGTTAAGAGTGGGAGATAAGGTGCTAGTGTTAGCTACATCTAAACCCAATAAAATGGCGGTGAATTGGATAGGCCCGGGTACAATAACAGGCGTAATATCGGAAACAAATTATACTGTTGACCTACCAGATAGGAGAGACAAGTCCACAATTTATCATGTAAATCTCATTAAACCTTATTTCAGTAGACCCGAATTTGTTAACGTTATAATCCAAGAAACGGAGGAACTAGTGGAAAACGAGTCCGAAATTCCTTATCCGTTAGCAGAACCGACTCAGATAGACTTTGATGAAATTGTTAATGGAAATGAAATACAGTGTCGGGCGAGTCCGGCTCAAATAGAAAAATTTCGGAGGGTGATTGAGAAACATAAAAGAGTGTTTTCTACTGACCCAGGGAAAACGCATTTAATAGAAATGGATATTGTGCTGAACGATGACATTCCGGTAAGAGCTAAGCCCTATCGCATGTCTCCAAAACAAACGGTCATTTTAAAAGAAGAAATTCAAAGACTGCTTGAGTTGGGAGTGATTGAAGTCGGGCAATCTGATTATACGTCCCCTATGATTCTCGTAGAGGTCCCAGGAAAGGATGTGCGTCCGTGCGTCGATTATAGAAGATTAAATTGTAAGACTAGAACAGAGTTTTTTCCACTCCCAAATGTTGAGGAAACGGTCGAGAAAGTATGTGCGGCAAATTTCATCACCGTGATGGATTTAACGAAGGGCTATTTTCAAATACCGTTAACTGAGAGAGCGCGACGATACGCCGCGTTTGTCACACCATTTGGCGTGTATATCCCTAAAGTAATGATGTTTGGGCTTGTGAATGCCCCTTTTTATTTTTGCAAACTAATATCGCAAGTTTTGGGAGGGCTGGAAACTTTCGTGAGGCCGTATATTGATGATATAGCGATATTTTCACCGGATTGGGAAACACATATGAAGAATGTAGATGAGGTATTACAGAGACTAAGTGACGCTAATCTTACAGTGAAGCCCTCTAAATGTCATTTCGCTCAAAAACACGTTAAATTTCTTGGACACGAGGTGGGGTCTCAAAAACGATCGCCCAGTGAAGTGAAAATAAAAGCGGTCAGAGAGTTTCCTACTCCGAGTACGAAAACGCAGATAAGGGCGTTTTTAGGAACAGCGGGGTATTATGCCCGTTACATAAAAGATTACGCGGTGAAGGCTGCCCCTTTGACAAATGCTCTGAAAGGAAGGGTCAGAAAAGAGAAGGTGGAGTGGACAGCTGAGTGTCAAGCGGCATTTGACGAGCTGAAATCTGACTTGACACGGAGTCCCGTTCTTTATTCCCCAGATTTTACTAAGCCGTTCATTGTGCAGACGGACGCGAGTTTGTTAGGCGCCGGCATAGTCTTATCACAAATTCAAAACGGAGAAGAGCACCCCATTCTCTATCTGAGTAAAGAGTTCTCAAAAGCTGAACAAAATTACAGCACTATCGAAAGAGAACTCGCAGCTATTGTTTATGGCCTAAAAAAACTGAATCATTATTTGGATGGGCAGCAATTTGTGATTCAGACAGATCACAATCCGCTTACGTACTTAAAAAAGATGATGGGATCAAATTCACGTCTTACTCGTTGGGCGTTGTGTTTACAACAATACAATTTCTCGATAGAACACAAGCCTGGGAAAAAGCATTCTAATGCAGATGGGTTGAGCAGACTGCATCTGATTGAAAATATAAATCAATAAAGAGAAAGAGAAATCTTGTGTAAATAAATTTAAGGATTAATAGTAACAATTTTTTTTTTTTTTTTTTTTTCTCTCTTTTATATTGTTATAATTTTTAATTGGAATAAATGTACCTAATTTTTATAAATGGATTCATTGAATATGGTTTAGAGAAAAATAAATTATTTTTTTTTCTTATTTTACATGTTTTTATTTTATTTTAGTTTAAGTGAATGTAATGTTAATTTGAATCTCGTGAGAATTTTAATAGTGTGTTCTGGTTTTGTCTCATAGAGTATAATTTTTCACTTAAAACTGAGTATATGGGTCAAATTTTTGTTTTATTTTTTAAGTTTATGAAAAATTTTGGGGCTTCGACCTCTCCATGGTAAGTGTAATTGGGGCCCTGTTTTCAGGATGTAATTTCCTTTGTATTAAGGAAATTCTTTTAGGGGGGAAGAGTTGTGATAACCCCCCTTCCTCCACCGAGTCTTGTTGGAGTTCCCATGAACGTGATTGACGGCCGAGACGGAAAGTCTGGACTTTTGAAAAGAGTGTTGACTAGCATGACTTTTTGAATTTTTCCGACACCATTCATCCTGATTTCACGCTTTCCTTTGACTTTCCGACGACTCTAGCACATCCCATGGGTGTGGTAGACAGGACGGCGCCACGCTAACTGTCAAGCGACTGACCGGCGAAGGTCCTAGGAGTGGTCTAGAGTCCGGAGGAGCCTATCGGGGGCCGGATTGCATCAGGGGCTGATCCCCTCTCTCAAGTCCCGGAGACGGCAGACGAGGAAAGAGGATAGAGAGGAGCTTGAGAATTAAGAAGAGTGAGATTGATCTTGGAGATCTGAGTGGAGGCAGGAGCCTGATATGGTCTAGAAAAATTTTTTTATTAGGCATGAGGCCTATCGATTATAGATTCTGTTTTCTTTTAATTGTAAATATTGTAAAATTGTGTAAATATTACTTCATTAAACCAGATAATAATCTGAATGGCTTTTCATTCCTGCCCCATCTTTGTTATTTTTTTAATTGATCTTAGCTGAATTATTGGCAACGCTACCACAAGGGACACACAAAAAGAAAAAAGAAAAAAAAATTCTTTATCTTTATGGTTTATGGGCCCAAATTTTGTAAAGTGTGATAGTGTCTAAACATCTTATTCATTTGAGATGAAAATTTATACACGTATTACGAGTCTCCGTCACACGAACTCTATAAATTTTGGTGAATCTAGAGTTTATAGTTTTTTTTTACAGGGACACAAAGAATAATTCTTTATGATTATAGTCTATATAAGCCAAATTTTTTTTTAACTGCGATAGCATCTAAACAGGGGTCGAAATTAGAATCAGCAAGTTGAGTGACAAATGGCAACTAACATTGTTTTTTTAGTTATACATAAGTTGCAATTATGTTTACTAAGATGTCATTTTTAACTTATTTACACATATAACATATACGTAAATGTTGTACATAAACTGCAATTACTTAAAATGCTGATAGTTTATCTAGTTAGTTTTTTGAATTAGTTAGTTTTCTAAGTTTCACGTATTTATGTGAGTTTCAGAGAAAACCACGACAAAAACCGAACGGCTAAATGGATGAGCACTATTTGCGATCGAACCCGGCACTTCCTGTCTTCCATCTTCGAGAGCAGAACCTCTCGACCACTGGTGGGGTGAAAGAATTACAGTTATCACAAAAATTATTGATTAGAAATGGAATACAATAAAATGTCTCAAAAAGGCCATCCATTATACCTTTAAATATTGTACCTATACAGAGGCCTTTTAATATAGGTTCAAAAAATCTTAATTTATAAAACAAATTCTAAATGATTTTAACTATTGAAGTTTGCATAATTTTTCTATATATTTTTCTAACAATCATTAATATTAATTTGTTTTAATCATAAAAGCTTTTCAAGAATAATTTTGTTTTTCAAAAAACATTTTTCGTACTAGAACAAATTGTTCAACTTTCAATATTATTTGTATCATATTCAGTTTTATTTTCATTTCAGTATTATTTCTATGATAAGTTATTTATAATATATATATATACATTTTTTATATTCCTTTTTGAAGTACTTATATTTTATTCAAATGTAAAAGCATTTTGATAAAAATACAGGTAGGGTATTCGGGTTAAGGCCAGTTGTCTGCATTAGGGACCTGGGCATAAGGGAAGATGCTTTCTGATTGGGGTCTTTTTGTATGGTTCTAGCTCGCATTAATGTGAATTTCTAAGAAAACCACGGAAAACTCACAAAGGCTAGGTTGACATATGCTACATGGAATCGAACCCGGTACTTCACGTTTGCCAGCTTCGATAGCAGAACCTCTCGTGTAAAATTATCACAAAAATTATTGGCAGGCAATAAAATACATCGAAACCTTCCTAAGAAGGCCACCAGCCGTACTTTGAAATATTGTACCTTTACAAAGATTATCTCTTAATAGACAAAATAGGAATTCTGGAAACAAATTCTAAATGATTTTAATTATTCAAATTCACATTGTTTATGAATATAGCATTCTGATAATTATTATTATTAGTGTATGATAATTTTGAAAGCTTTTTAAGTTTTTAAAAAAATTATTTTAAATATGAGAATAAATCATTTTTTTTATGTTCAATTTAAATGTGAAAATATTTTGATAAAAATTACAAGTATGGTATGGTATATAGGGTAAGACCTATTGTCTGCACTAGGGACTTGTGCATAAGGGAAGATGGATTCTGGTGGTGGTCTTTCTAGGTGGTTATTATCCGTGAATTTAGGAGAAAACCACGGAAAACTCCGAACGGCTAGATTGGCAAGTGCTACATGGGATCGCACCCGGCACTTCCCGTCTTCTAGCTTCGAGAGCAAAACTCCTCGGCTATTGGAGGGGACTAAAAACTTTCTTTTTTTTTTTTTACTATATCACTAGGCAACAAAATACAGCGAAAGCTTTCTAAAAAGGATACCAACTATACCTTCAAGTATTGGACTTTTACAAAGTGGCCTTTTAATAGAAAAAATCGTAGTTCTGGAAAACAATTCTAAATTATTTTAATTATTCAAATTTACATTGTTTATTCATATCATTCTGATAGTAATTATTATTAGTTTGTGGTAATTTAAAAAGCATTTTAACTTTTTTTTTTTTTTTTTTTTTTTTTTTTTTTAATATATTTTAAATAAGAGAATAAATCGTTTACTTATGTTTAATATAAATTAAACATATTTTAAATTAATTTAAATCAAATTAAATTAAAATAATTATGTTCAAAATTAAATAATGTATTAAAATTAAATAATTATTAAAACGTATGTCCACACACATGCACACAAGAAAAAAAAAAAAAAAAAAAAAAAGTTAATAAAAAATCAGTTAAACAATATTTTATACAATTTCCCCCCCCCCCCCCCTTAATAATTTTTTTTTTTCTAACGGAATTGAAAGTGTTTATGACTTGCCTGTCTGCACTTAACTTCTGTGAATAATTTTTTAGCATTTGTGAGCTGATATTACTTAAAAATATTAATTTAACAGGGATGGAACACGGGCGCAGAATTCATACCACTATCAATGTAAGAAAATTGTCAACTACTTAAATCAACGTTATTATAGGTAGGGAAATTTCTTAAACAGATTCCGGTATGAATTCTGCGCCCGTGTTCCATCCCTGATTTAATAAACAAAATAATAAAGATTTCGTATTCCAACAATGTTAAATGGACGCAGGTACCGATACTAGCGTCACGATGCGGCGAAAAGAATTTTAGGACCGGTTTTGATTCTGAAACGCCATAGGAGATATTCCTCCTTCTCTTTCTACCTTCATGGTGCTAAGTTATCAAGCTATCCCAGAACCAAAGAATACCAGAACGCCTTTAACCCCATTTGAATTTCGTGCCACCGGTGTTGCCAGATGAAAATTTAAATTATCGCTACATCCCTATGTTAAAATATTTTTACCCTACTATTTAAAAAAATTCAAATTATATAAAATCATATTATTATTTTTATTTTAATATTTTCCAGCATTTTTTTTTTTTTTTAATTAAAAAAAAGAGCCATTATTATTAATATATATACACATAAGTAGATTCTTGAAACAATCGGACAAATAAAAACAAGTACCTAATATATGTATACAAATGTATAATCGTGAAAACACAGTAAATAAAATGGACCATGTTTCTATAATTTGTTTAAATTTAATACTGTTAGCTCTGTATTCTATTAAATTATTAAATCAAACAACTAATCTCCTTTGACATGTTTTCACATCAAACTTACCTAATAAATTTAATTATGTAATCAATAATCAATGTTAAACCAGCAAATATCGACTTGATAAGTACCTTACTCTGATTCCTTAGGGGGTGTGGCTACACAAAATAGGTAGTGTGAGCACATGAGTGGTGTGAGCTGAAAACAATTGGCATTTCGAGGAAATTTAATTTTAACATGTACATGATTTATTGTCCAATTTATTTTAAAATTTTGATGTTAATTATATCCAAATATTAAATAAATGTTATATTTTTTATTAAAATTATATAATAAATTCACCATTTCGAAATAATAATTGTAATAATAATAAAAGGGAGGACATATTAAAAATATGCAAATTTTCCAACTATTATAATTTATGCCGGGGCATAGTAATGCCCTTTTTTCTCCCTTTCTTACTTTCTACAGTAATTTTCCCCAGTATGTAACTAAGATTAAATAGGAAGAAAACTGCTATGAAATGTTTCACTTCGCATCAATCTATAATAAAATAATGTATCGGAAACAAGGTATAGTAAGCAACTTTTTTACAGATAAGCTTAAAACTTTTTGCGTTTTTAAAAAGAACTTTATATCTCTCATTAGATAATAGAAAAATCCCCCCCCCCCCTACGCCCTACACCAAAAGCAAAGCTGAAAATCCCTACATCTGACAGCACTGCGTGCCACATAATTTTTAGAATATTTTTGTCCAATATATAACGATGATAAGAAAAATTTACTTCTATAACAAATGCATACTTGCCAACCATCTTATTACGAACCGTACAATTTTTAATACTCGTCTTTTTTTTAACACCAGTTATTTTTTAGAGTATTGTTATTTAATCGTAACATTTGAAGAGAATTTCTCTATGAAGTGAATAAAGTGGTGTGAGAAACATTGTTGCCAGATGTAGGGATTTCTCCCTACAGTAGGGTTTTTTAGCCCTGTTTTTGGCGTAGGGGGGGGATTTTTTTTTTTTTTTTAATTCTGTTTTGTAGGGACTTTTCTTTTATCTAATGAAAATTATAAGATTCTTTTAAAAAAACGCAGAAAGTTTTAAACTTATTTGTAAAAAAGTTGCTTACAATACCTTGTTTCTGTATACATTATTTTATTACAGATTGATGCGAAGTGAAACATCTCATAACTCAGAGTTGCCAACATGTATAATTTATTCCAGTATATTATGAGTACCGCCCGCTACTTCTCATACTTCTACTACTTTTTTTATAAGAGTTGTTTTCTTCCTATTTAATCTTAGTTACACATTGGAGAAAATTACCCAAGAAAATTAGTAAGGGAGAAAAAAGGACATTACTATGATTGCGCCGGCATAAATTATAATAGTTGGAAAATTTTCATATTTTTAATATCCTCCCTTTTATTATTATTACTATTTTTATTCCGAAGCGGTAAATTTATTATCTAATTTTAATAAAAATTGTGACATTTATTTAATAACTAGCAAGCTTTGCCCGCTTCGCTGGTCACTATATTTAAAGGAAACTCTTTTCTATATAGTTTTATGAAATAAAGAGAAAATAATAATACTGAAATCGCTCAAAAGTTCGCTTTGGGTTTCCGCTACCTTCGGCAGCGCCTTGTTCGTCCTCGCATTCTGCGATATCTGTCCCTATTGCCTGCGACAATGACTTACCCGTGGGCTTCCATTTAGGTGCTTATCATATATGACAATGTCGATACGGACAGTATCGAAAATTTTGAAGTAGCTCTTTTATATCTGAATCCCAGTTACATATGAACAACATTATATGTGATGTACATAATATTTGCTCTCAAGTTATTTCCTATATTTATTTGATTTAATCAATCAACCATAGAATGACAGCAATTTCAAGCCACATATAATATTACAATATGCTATGATCGGCTACTTCTATCGCATGAGACAATTATTATTATTTTGTGGTTATATATACTTCATGCTTAGTTAATAGTAGTTGGTATATAGAAAAATAAATAAATTAATATGTAAACTTGATCATGGTACAGCCTTAATGCCCTTGGCGACTTTTAAATTTTTGTTGCCGTTTTAGACCAAAATATAATTTATGCGATTATTGTTCCTATACGCAAGCGAAGTGTGACGTCACTGAACATCCGTGGATGCAAGAAAATGTTAATCGTCCTATGTTAATCGCCCATTGGATTTTTTTGTAAAAAATGATTAAAAATCGAAGAAAATTATTTCCCGATTTTAATCCCCATATTTGGGTACATATATGTATTAGTTATCATGTGCATGTGTTAGATTGAGTTATTTTGCTGTCAAATTGACAAAATTTTAATTTTAAATTTCAAAACTCTGTCGTTCTTGACGCTTATTGTATTTGGTGATCAAAAATGTAATACGAAAATATACATGCCAGATGTATATTTTCGTAATATGCATTGTACGAAATATTGTTTCATATTATTCATTACTGTCTTAAAATAAGTTGTTAAAATAACCATGATTTTTGAAAGGAATTAAATTATGTTCGCCAAATAATTTGGCGATATTTTATTTTTCTACCAAGGATCACCGATATCAAATCTATTCCGCTACAGCATATTAGTATCTTATATTAGATATTTTATTTAGACATTTGAAAACAAATTTGACTTCAAATTATGATAGAATATTTATCATTTCCCTTTTAATCAGTATATTAGTTGGATATTGTATAAATATCATCCTTTGAAATGAAATGTTTGTGTTTTCAATCGAATATGGAAGTTTGGCATTTTTTTTTTCTAGAGTTTTGAAATAAAAAATTCAAATTTTGCCAATTTTACAACCAAAATAACTAAATCTAATGCATGGACATGATAACTAATACATATCTATACCTAAATACGGGGATTAAAATCTGGAAATATTTTTCCTCGATTTTTAATAATTTTTTACAAAAAATCCAATGGGCGTTTAACATAGGAAATATTTTTCTTGCATCCACGAACGGCCAGTGACGTCATCACTTCGCTTGCGTATTTCTTTCTATCTTTTCCTTGGCGAAAAATGTCCGATCTACTTCAGCATCAAAATTATAAAAAAATGTCAAGAATTATCAATAAGAAAATATCTTTAATGTATTGCTGAATTAGCGTTTATGCCAAGCGTGTTTCATCCGCCATACTAAAAAAAAAAAAAAAATCTGAAGTTGAGGCATATAAAAAAATGCTGTGAAATAAAATTGAGAAGAAATATGTTAGATTTGTAATATTACTATTTTATTTTAAAATTATAAAGTGTCATTTTCTCATCGACCAATTTAACATTTAGTAATTTCTTATTTTTCGCGTGAAAGCATATTTCATTTTATGCTGAAAACAATAAATAAATACATCTCGTAAACTTTTTTTTGGCAACAATTAAAAATTTAAATGGCTTATATTAATTCAATCAGAGCCTCCTTAAGGAGGCTCTGATTCAATATAAGAGTCAAAAGTTTATTATTTTCATATTTTAATTAATTTAAAAGATTTTTTCAATTTTTTTTTTTCCTAAACCATCCCTGACCTATAAGGAAAAAAACAAAAAAAGAATGATCGAAATCGGTCAAGCCGTTTACGATTTTATAAATAACATACAGACAAACATTCATTTATATATATATAGATTTGATATAATTAACGTCAAAGTTTTAAAATAAATTGGACAATAAGGCATTACATGTTAAAATTAAATTTCCTTGAAATGCCAATTGTCAAGTTATTTGTATTTGTAATTTGTATACACCCACCCCTCAAATAAAATATATTGTTTAGTACAAAATCTTAATCGAAAATATATTATACTGATCTAAAAGTGTATTTTATTTTGTTTTGCGTCAGAATGCGTTGTCTTTCGTTTTCCTTTCTGTAAATTAGTCTTTTTATTTCTCTTTCATGTGCTCGTCTCTAGCTCACACCACCCATTTCGTGTAGCCACACCCCCTAAGGCGTCGGAGTAAGGTACCTATCAAGTCGATATTTACTAGTTTACATTGATTATTTATTACTAAATTAAATTTATTAGGTAAGTTTGATGCGAAAACATGTCAAAGTAGATTAGCTGTTTGATTTAATAATTTAATAGAATAAAGAGCTAACAGTATTAAACTTAAACGAATTATAGAAACATAGTCTATTTTATTTACTGTGTTTTCACGAATATAAATTTGTATACACGTATTGGTATTAGGTATTTGTTTTTATTGGTCCATTTGTTTCAACAATCAATTTATGTGTATATTAATAAGAATGGATCATTTTTTTTTCTTTAATGCTATAAAATATTAAAGTAATATGATTTTATATAATTTCTATTAATAGTTTTGAATAGTAGGGTATTTTGTAGGGTAAAAATATTTTAATGTAGGGAATGAAGGGATTTTTTCTCCATTTAGTAGGGATAATTTAAATTTTCATCTGGCAACACTGGTGAGAAAAGGGGCGTTAACAATTGTACGGTTAATAATGATATGGTTGGCAAGTACGCAAATGGTATGGAATAAAAGATACTATTTATACTTTAAGCGGTTTTTCAAGGGAAGTATGAATCAGTAAAATTCCTATTGAACCCAAACCAAGCTTCAATTAAAGACCATGGTCTAAAACATAGGTCAGCGTGCAAATTTGCTGCAACTACCTCCCATGGAGCGAGAAAACGATCCTAAAAGTTTTAGCTGTTTCCATCAAAAACAACGAAAGAGAATCCATAAAGTTTTAGCTGTTTGCATCAAAACCAACGAAAGAAAATGCTTTCACAAGACGGCTTGGTGTAGTGGATAGAGTGCTCAGCCAGAGTGACGAAGGTCCTGAGATCAAATCCCGGTGACAGCTCGCAGTTTTTATATATTTAATATATTATATAGTTAATATATTATTATATATATTATATAGTTAATATATAATAAGTTTATATATATATATATTTAAATATAAATTAAATACAATATAAAAATATATGAATAATTTCAGGGAGGGGGGACATGCATTAAATTCAATTAAAAAATTCTTTTTTTTTTTTTTTTTTTTTATTATTATTATTATTATTATTATTATTATTTCACACCAAAGCCGCTAGTGTAGGAAATGCTTATCGTCTGCTTTTAATTTTGTTATTTTTTATACATAAAAATAAATATTCTGTTAAATTATTAAAATATTTTATTTCAAGTGATATTTTCAAATGAATAGTGCAACGGAAAATGTTATTTATATTGCATTTTTTTCGTCTGCTTTTAATTGCGCTATTATTCATACGTAAGAAAAAAAAAAAAAGTTTTACTTATCCGCGTTTGTAATGATCGATAGATGGCGCTCTCTGAACACTGCAGTTGTTAGTAAATATAACAGCCACGTGTAATTATTATTCTTTCTCCGCCATTTCATCATGGAAAGTCGATTGCATAATATGAGGATATGCAGTGGTGTGATAATTTCACCTTAGCCCACCAGAGGGCGAGCATTTCATTACAATCGCGGATTATTATTCTGTTGGCCCTTGTATATGTTTACAGCTTGGTTTACATACATTTCCAAAATTTAAAAATCTAGTTATATATGCATTTTGTAAAGATGGTTATCTCGAAGAAAACCCGAATAATTTCCAAAATGTTCGTTTCAACGTTGAACAAGATTATAGTGAAATTAATCGTGATAACTTCTCTTTTATATGTTGTTCTCATCATGAAAAGTGCTCATTTTCTTACTTCTAATCACAGTCATTATTAACTTCAAAATAAATTCGTAAATTTCAATGTGATTTTTTTCTTCACAAATAGGTAATTTTATCTTATATATTTCTTAATAGTATCTTTATATAGAGTATATTTATTTATTTATTTATTCTTAATTAAGTTTAATAATTATTTTCTCTAAAGTTATTCATTTATTTTAACGTTTTGTTTCATTTCATTAATAATTTAAAATAATAATAATAATAATAAGTATTTCGTCGGGGTTTGAACTCAAGTAAACTTATGGAAAAAGAAAAATATGTATAATAAAGAAAATTTTGAAATTATAATATATATATGTGTATTAGTTGAAATAAAATATTTTAATAATTTAAAAATATATAATGAATTTTTTAATTGAATTTAATACATGCCCCCCCCCCCCACTTAAATTATTCCTGTATTTTTATATTGTATTTAATTTATATTTAAATATATATATATATATATATGTGTGTGTATAAACTAATAATATACTAACTATATAATATATTAAATATATAATATATTAAATATATAATATATTAAATATATAAAAACTGCGAACTGGGGATTTGAGCTCAGGACCTTCGTCACTCTAGCTGAGCACTCTATCCACTACGCCAAGCCGTCTTGTGAAAGCATTCTCTTTCGTTGGTTTTGATGCAAAGAGTTAAAACTTTATGGATAGTTCGTTAGTTTTGATGGAAACAGCTAAAACTTTTAGGATCGTTTTCTCGCTCCACGGGGGGTAGTTGCAGCAAATTTGCACGCTGACCTATGTTTTAGACCATGCTCTTTAATTGAAGCTTGGTTTGGGCTCAATAGGAATTTTACTAATTCATACTTTCCTTGTTAGTGCAGTCATTATAAAGCAACGGTGAAAGTGTTAGTTCCGTTTAGATAACTATTTTTATTCAGATATATTTAGAAATGTATTTTTCAAGTATTTTTTTGTCATTAAAATAAGATTTAAATTATTGTTAAAAAATACTAGTGAAAGATTTCGTCCAAAGCGGAAACACTTTCACCACTGTAAAAGTCTCATAAATAACTCTAGGCGCATTGAGTATACAAATTTCTGAGATATTATAATCAGATCTTGAAGCCTTTTTTGGGGGCACTTTCAGCGAACAATTTTCACTTTATTTACTACCATTATTTTCATACCGAAATCTTTTTATCGTTTTTTATAGTAAACTGTCTTGATTAAATAGGATAGAAATTATTGTATAAAATAATGGTAGCAAAGAAAGCAAAAATTTCTCTGAAAATATACTGTAAAATGGGCGGAGACTAGAGCTCTGTTAATAATACTTCACTGAGAAAATAAATAAATAAATTCGAGCTCTAATATCCTTCCTCTGATTTTTATGTAAAATGACCTCCCGAATCTAAATATAATCTCCATTTTGTCTGTAGTCTTTGTTTTATATGTCTTTACACGTGTATGAAGTTTCTTTTACAAGAAAAAATTTAGGTTTCTGCTTCGTTAGATCAATTTTATGTCTTCTGATCACATTATTTCCAAAAAATACATATAATACGTGCAATATAGCAATATAGTATGTCATAGTTTTTTTGCATACTTCACTTATATTTTATTCGCTTAGAATTTGACTCCACCAAACACCGAGAATTTCCAGTATCTTAGATGGTAGATGGGTAGTCGATCCTTAGTCAATATTCGTCGGTCTACCCGTTAGGACTTTCCATGGTTTTCTTCGAAACTCGCTTAAATACGGGTTTGGATTCCTAAAAAAAGATCCTCACTGAGGGCTTTCCACTTTAGGCCTAGGACCAAGTAGAGCAAACTCTACAACAACAGTATTTAGAATTATAGAAATGTGAGATTATTTTATACATATTCCTATATTCAGTGTAATATTAAAAACAGCTTTTATTTTAATTACTGTGTATAAAAAATCAACCCCAGCGCCCGCCGCTTAGTAAAATCACATTCGTTCTGACCCAAAGTGACTTTATTAAGCGGCTAATATTTACCGAAATTTTCTGCGTATAATCCGCAGATAAAATATGTCATTCCTCCACCAGAAATTTTCTTTGACACAGAAATCTATATTATTTTGAAGAAACAGCTCGTACAAATAGAACCTCGTTTGCTAATTAAAATTTCTGGTGCAGAACTGACTTACCTGACCTGCGGAATATACACAGAAAATTTCGGTATATACGGTGAACATTCTTGCACTCATGAAAAAGGTAGTCTTTCCCTAAATTTGGAAAAAAAATTCAAAAGGTAACTATTAATAGGATTAAAAAACAATATTAATAATTTTTGACACGTAATTAATTATTTTATTCCTTCAAAATAAGTAAGTTAAACACATATTCCGTATAAATTTAATAAATACGTACTGTATACAAAATTAGTCGGAATTTTTATATTAATTAAACATTGGGTATTTTCAAAAACTGATTAATAGTTCTCAAAAATGTAACACTGGTTGTATGTTTACTGTTTTTTACTCATATGTTCAATCTCTAACATATGAGTGTGCTCTGATAAAGCTCGATAAAATAGTGTAGTTTCATAATTGTTGAAAATCTCAGCTGGATTATAGCCTTTCAGCAAACCATCTGTTTCCCAACAATCATCGCGAAAATCCTAATCATGCTTTCCTTCGTTGAATTTACAGCAAACCAGAGTTGCCAACATTTTCATTTGTTCCGAGGCATTTTTTGCCCCGCCTTTATTCCATTCTACTTTTATTTAAAAAGTAAGTTTTTCTTGTTTTACTTTAGTTATATATTAGGGCATAGCTGCCGATATTTTAATTTATTCCGGAGTACTTTTAGCCCGCCTTTATTTTGCACCACTTTATTTATAGAAAAATTTTCTTCAATACATAACTTTGATAAAATAAGAAAAATTAATTTTAAAAATTAGTGGTGCGAAATAGAGGCGGGGCTAAAATTACTCCGGAATAAATTAAAATATTGGCAGCTATTTTAGGGATTAGGGTAGGGGCTCGTACTCTCCGCCCTTTTTTCAAGACACTCTCAGGAATGACATTTTTTTAAATTTCCAACTACCTCTATTTTAATGCAATATTCTCTATGCTGTACATGTACAATCCAAAGAATCTCTAATAATAAAGAATGGGAGGCTTTAAAAGTCGTAACTATCGCCATCTGTTGGACGAAAATTTTCGAAAAGAAAAACTTTGTATTGCAAGGAAACTAACTTGCAGGCGAAACAATTTTTACAGTTGCCAAATAGGGTTGTCTGAAACCGCTTCAGTAAAAGAAGCAGCTGGCTAGCAACGAATCTTTTCAAGTTTGGTGGTTTACAGTTCAGCCACATATCCGAAAACAAGCAGTGAGGACGCGTCCAGAATGTTGGAGGGATGCCAGCCTGTCCGACAGTTTGAAATTTGGAAAGCATCCAGTAATTCCGCGCTCTGTTATTGCTCATTTTCCCTGAGTCAGATGACTGTCACCCCTATTTTAGCATTGGACTCGTTGAGTTAGCACATGCGCAGATGCTTCCATGGTTTCATCAAATGTGGTCGAAGAATACGTCTTGCGCGCCATTTTCAAAATAGACAGACGCTGTTTGTGCTTCCTTATGTTGCAATTTCAACCTTCAGTTAGAGAGATTGTTTTTGTGTTTTATTTTAAAGCAAGATAAATAGTAATTAAACAATCTATATGTCAGTTTCAAGGTAATATTATAATAATATAACCTGAAATGTGTTATGTGATCTACGATGTGTGTTCACGTTGTGTTACCGGTAAAGATGTGACCTCAACGATCGTTATCAGATCGAGTTCGGCCCGATTATTTTGTATATAGCATAATTCTAGTTATTTTTATGAATTCATGGATTATATGGATATATTTCATCATTCACTGAATTTAAGGTGCTTCGGTTTAGCTGTTTATAAACGAATATAGCCATCCGTAGCATCTGTTATTTCAGTATTCAACAATTATTGAACTCTACATTTTTAGTAATGATGAGTATCGTTTTAGCCTATGTTTTTTAAAAAGTAGTGGTCATTTTCTGTATTTTTATGAAATTACTTTTTTCTAGAGATGATGATTTCTTTTAGTTTTATTTTTAGCTTTTGAAACCTAGCTACTTTTCTCCAATTTATGAACAATTTTTAAAAAGATCATATGATTATTTCTTTTTAACAGATAATTATTTCTTTTGGATTTGTTTTTGTCACAACATTTTATTTTTTTTTTCCATTTTATGAAAAGTTTTTAGGAAATTCTGTGTATGTGCTATGCATTTCTCTCTTTCTTTCTATTTCTTTTTTAAATAATAAAATATAAGATAAATGCTGACAAATTTCATAAAATCTAGTAACACAATGCAGAAGAAAAATGAAAACTAAACTATTTTCAAAAGAGTTTTAAAATGTTCTAGTGCTATTTTGACATTTTTTGTTAAGTAAATAAAACTTGAAAGTGATATTATATCAATTTTCTTGCAGTTATTATTAAGAACTGTAGCACTTTTTAAATTTATTTTGTAAAACAAATATCTATACCTTCTATTATAATTCATAATCAAATATAAAATTATCTCATTATGTAAACTGTTTAAAATTTTAAATAAGCAATTGTTTTAAATATTTCCTCCTTGTTTTATATATGTATATTTCATAAGATATTTAACAATTTTTGATGCATATGTGCTAGAATTAGACTGCATATGCGCTAGAAATATATTCTGCATTTCTTTTAAAAATAAATATTAACGAAGTTCGTAAAATGGGTGATAAAATCTAGGTAAGGGGGAAAAATACAAAGTGTTATAAAAGTTTATTTATTTTGTTTAATAAATAAATATAATTTGAAAATCATATCATTGTTTAAAATATTATTCGATGTTTATTTTTATTTATTATTATAAGATTAAAAAGTAGTATTTTTTTTTTTTTTTTTTTTTTTTTTTTTGTGTGTGTGTGTGTGTGTGTGTGTGTGTGTGTAAATATTTTAAAAATAAAACTTCATCTCATATCGTAAAGAGCATTTAATCGTGAATCATCGCATAAACAATACACAGTGATTTATCTACTATTTTAAATAGCCAAGACGCCAAGCATTTGCCAAAAACTGTTACCTGCCCTGTAAATTTGCTTTACTGCAACTGCAATACAACCCAGATTCAAAATAATAGAATAACAGTATTTTCTAAACAAAACTTGGCAATGCGTCGTTTAAAACGAACGTGTGTAAATTAAAAAAGTGTCGTATGTTACTCAAGAATTGACAAAACAATTTTCAACAACTACAGTAGAACTTGGATAATTCGAAGTTGAAGGGACCTGAGAAAAAGTCGAAATATCCGAAAATTCGAATTACATATACTATTTCATACTTGCCAAAAACTAAATAAAATTCCGTAGTATTGTTAGCCCCGCCTTATTTTTCACACCAGTATCCTTTTTAGAGTATTTTGCTTCTTATTTAATCGCAATTGCATTTGCAAAATATTACTTTAAAAATTTACTGGTGTGAAAAAAAGGGCGGGACTAACAACACTACAGAATATTAATTAGGATGTTGGCAAGCATGCTATTTTGTCAAAGAGAAGAGATAAATTAAAAAAATTAAAACTCTATGATCAAAGATTTAACATATAAACTTTATATCTAAGAAAACTGCTCCCCCCCCCCTTCCCATTAAATCAATATTTTTTATGGGCTTAATTATTCAACACTTTTTTTAAAAAATAGTCAGATATTTTTTTATTGCTTCTTCAAGTACAATCTTTGTGTCATAGCATATGACTTCAACCTATCAGTTGATACAAAAACAAAATCTTCTACATCAGACATGACTTTCAATTCAAAAAACCCTCGAAGTTCATGTATATGAACCATATCTTCTGATGCACTAGGTAGGGGCTTCTCTTGTATTTCCTTATCCTTATTTTGAAAGACTATTAAAATAAATAATGCATTTCAGCTGAGAAAAATATTGGGAAAATTTTTTACTGTAATATTTTAAAGTTAATCGTATGAAAAATTCGAATTACCCAAAATAGAATTCGAATTATCCACGATTTTTTAACATTATTTTAATACAAAATTCAAGGGACCGAGTAAAAAACTTGAATTATCCAGAATTTTGAATTAAACAAGTTCGAATTATTCAAGTTTCACTGTATATAGATATTATTTTAATAATTTTAGGGTCTTTAACACATTTAAAAATTATGTTGACTTTTTATATGGGTCATATAATTAGAATAATCAATTTATTCAATAGATAAATTTAAAAAGCAGAGGAAAATTTGCATATCTTTAAACCGATAGGTTGCGACAAGTATAAAGCTTGGCGTTCGGAAGATCTTAAGTTAGTCTTTCGCTTAAAATGGTTCGTCAACGTGATATTTCGTAAACAACAAAAACTTGTATTGTATCATTGTTTAAAGCTGAAAAAAAGCAATAGTTTATCTCGGATCAAGTGAAGGTTTCGCAGTCTACGGTTTCAAAGGAATATGGAAGAACCGGCCAACTAAAAAATAAACGGAGTAAATGTGGTAGAAAGCTTGTAACAACTGCCAGAGATGAACGCAAATTGAAACGAATCGTCCAAAATAATCGCTTTAAAAGTGTTTCTTATTACAATATGTGTTGGAAAGAATCTGGAGTTGCCGTGTCAATGTCAACGACTCCTAGGCAATTTCATAAATTGGAGTTTCAATCGTGGGTCCCCAAAGTAAAGCCAAAGCTGAACATAAAACAGAGACGTGCATGACTTCCCTGGTGCAAAGAGAAGCTATTCTGGGGGCAACAAGACTGGGAAAGTGTTTTATTCAGTGATGAATTGTTATTTCAAATATCTTTTGACGAAGGAGGTGTTCGGGTGTGGCGTTTAAAAGGTGAAGCTTTTGAAAAATATTGTATAAGGAGTTCCGTCAAATTTGCGACATCCGTCATGGTATGGGGATGCATGAGTGCTTCTGTAAAAGGACAATTATGTATTTTAAAACAACGTGTAAATTACGCAGTGTATCAAGATATATTGGAGCACTACATGATACCCTACTCTGAGGATTTATGCAAAGACGCGTTTATCTTTCAACAAGATTCCGCTTCGTATCATACTTCAAAATCGACTCGTAAATGGCTAACAGAAAGAGGGATTTCGGTATTAAACTGGCCAAGTAACTCTCCGGATCTAAATCTGTTCGAGAATGTGTGGCTTCATCTAAAGAAAAAGTTTCAGGATCTAGTTCCCACCAACAAAATTGAGCTCATTGCTGCACTGAAGAGTGCATGGAACAGTATCAGTAACGATGAATGTAAACAGCTGGTGGAATCCATGCCTGAAAGAATCAGAGCTGTGATTCTAGCAAAAGGTGACACGACAAGGTATTAATATTGTTTTGTCTGAAATTTTACTCATTTAATTTTATTTATTATTATTTTTGTTTTAATATTCTAATATTTTGACTCTATATAAACCATCATCACTGTAAGCTTTTTGATAATTCAGTTTAGTATTAATTTGAATTAAGTGTATATCAAGTGCTATGTATACTTTAAAGCCTAAGAAAGGTTACGCGTTCATTTAAATGTCTATTTTGTACTTATTTTTTGCTATATTAAACTTAATTTTGCAAAGTGACAAGTATTCTATTTTTTTTAATTTGGGTTGTACAAACTTAACCTTTAGCCGGCTGTCATTCGTTTTACATCACGTGTACGGAGCCTTCCCTTCATTTTGGTTTAGAGATTCGTAGCACATCACTATAAATATGTCCAGAAATATTTCTTCATAAAATTAGTAGTGCCTAAAAAGATAAAAATTTATTATTTTTAAGAGTGACATGGAAAAAGGGCGGAGAGTACAACCCCTGTTATTATATATACACAAGGATCGTAGTCTCCGCTTTTTTTTTTTTTTTTTTCAGAACATTTTCAAGGGTAAGAAAATTTCGCCTCTTTTGCTACCATTTTCTTCTTAGAGAAATAAATCTTTTTTTTTTTTTTTTTTTTTTTAAGTAAAATGTGAGTAAATGGTATAAAAATGATTTTATAAAAAAGTTGTAGTGGAAAAGGTACAAATTTCTCATTTCTCAAAGTATCCTGAGAAAAAGGCGGAGACTACGACCCTTGTATATATTGCAGAGAAAATAAAGTAGTGTAGAATTAAAGGAGGGGCTAAAAATGCTCCGAAGTAAATTAACCCTTAACGCTCGGCATATTTTACTATTATGAACAGTAAGACAAGCCTTTTGGCGTTCCCTTAAAACGTCGCACGTATAGCTTTCAACTTACTACCTTTTATCTACCGAAAAATTGTAATAATTTGTTTTATTTTACTTCATCATTAAACAAAATAAATCTTTCTGTTAAAATTTTCAGGTAGCCTATAGTTACACGTTTTAGAAAAATAACATTTCATTTGCAGAGGAACACCTTCAGGCGTGGATCAATTTTTTTAATGTCCCCTCAGAAGGGACATACGAGCGATAAGGGTTAAAATGTTAGCAACTATGCAGTAAACAATATTTTTTCGTTTTACCATCTTATCAAATAGTGATCAGTAGGAGTGAAGTTTACAGATTCAGGGGGTCGTAGTCTCCGCCTTCTTTTTTTTTTTTTTTTTTTTTTTTTTTTCAGGACACTTTGAGATATAAGAAATTAATTCCTTTTTTGTTATCACTATTTTTATACAATGATTTCTATACTGTTTAATCTGGATATATTACTTTTGAAAAATCCTATAAAAATTTCTGTAAGTAAAAAATGGTAACAGAAAAAGTAAAATTTTCTCATCCTTAAAAGTGTGGTGGAAAAAAAAAAAAAAAGCGGAGACTTGCCAACCATCTCATTATGAACCGTACAATTTTTAGTACCCGCCTTCTTTGTCACACCAATAATTTTTTGGAGTAATTTTAGTCTTGCACCTTCCAGGGGGGGTGGAGTGCTGAGTACCCGGGGTCCAATGATGACCCCACACCTCAGCGGACCAGAAAATAGGAGCAGAATGGAAAAATAACGTGATGGCTTAAAAACAAAAAATAAAAAAATAAAAAAAGGGGGACAGGCCGGGACGAGAAGACAAGAAAGGGAATTCTGAGCTCAATAAGAAGGAAGACAGAGTGAAATCGAAAATGACAGTTAGAATTACATTAAGATTTAAGTGAAACCTAAGTAAAAAGTGACAAGAGAATAACAGAAAGTTTAAGTATAGCGTTACAATAATAAACCAGAAAAGAAGAGAGTTTTTAAGTATAGCATTACGATTAAAATAACAAGTTTTTTTTTTTTTTGGGGGGGGGGGGAATTTTTTAAGACGTTTTTGAATTTTTTTTTTTTTTTTTTTTTTTTTTTTTACAAATTGACAAGAAAACAACGAAAAACTATAGAAGAGAGGAAAGAATAATACCAACATTAGGACGACGCCTATTGGCAGGATCCGTGTGGTCATACACATCGAGTGTGTTTAAAGCTTGATTGTCAATATATTCTAAATTTTCGTGGAATTTAATATTAAGGTGTTGTATAAAATTTTCGAGACGTGGGAATTTAATTTCACGGTACATTTGATAATTGTGTATATAGTATGGGAGGTCATAAATTTGCCTGATGGTTGCATTTTGGCTTCGGAGAAGCAGATTAATATTAGATTTAGATGCAAATGACCACACAGGGGATCCGTAAGTAAGAAGAGGACGAAGATGGGAAGAATAAAGGAGCATTTTGTTACTAATTGACAAATCACTGTTCCGAGAAATTAGGGGGTATAGTTCGCTTTTAGCTCTTCGGAACTTATTACGCGAATCTATAATGTGTTTTTGGAATGTAAGTCTCGGATCAAGAATAATACCTAGATATTTGCAATGGTTAGACCATGGAATGGAGTGGTTATTTAAAGTAATCTCATATTTATCTCTGTACTGGGGGCGCATAGCCGAAAAAAGGATGGCCTCCGTTTTATCATAATTGATGGCTATTCTCCATTTTTGGAACCATTTGGTTAAAATTTTGAGGTGTTTGGAGATAGCCGTAATATTAAATTTCCTATTTCTGTGTGCCGAAAAAATGCAGGTGTCATCTGCAAAAATAGCCAAATGGGTATGGGGGTATTGGGGCATGTCGTTAATAAACAAATTAAAAAGTTTTGGTGAAATTTTGGAACCTTGAGGGAGACCATAATGAGCAAAGTAGTTGTTAGAAAGTTTATCTTTAACCCTGACATGGTAATTACGATCAAGTAAATAGAAGTAAATAAGTTTAATAAGAGGGGGGGGGGAAGTTACAGTTAATTATTTTAAAAATAAGACCGGCAATCCAGACCTTGTCAAACGCTTTTTCAATATCGAGGAAGACGGCGGCGGTAGTTTTCTTCTTGATTTTGTTGGTGGTGATGTACTCGACAGGGCGATAGACTTGATGGGTAGCCGAAAGATTGTTCCTGAAACCGAATTGTTCCGGAGTCATAATATTGTTATCTTCAATGAATTGATCAAGTTGTCGAGCAATGAAGACCTCGGTAAGTTTACTAAGTGAATTTAGAAGGGAAATGGGTCTGTAGCTGGAGGCCTTCTCGGGGGGTTTACCTTTTTTGTGGATAGGGGCAATAATAGCCGTCTTCCAGGCATGCGGAAAGTAACAATTTGAAGATATTATTAATTAGGTGGGTGATTTTTGGAATAAAGGAACGTGGAAGATTCTTGAGTGCTTCATTAGTGATAGTGCTGATGCCAGGGGATTTTTTATTTTTAAGTTTAAGAATTTCTTTGATTACATCAGCATCGGTGAGCCTGGAGGGTGGGGGATTGATGTCAGAACTCAAAAATCTTTTGACTTGAATATTGACCTCTCTCTCAGTTTCGAAGTTAATAATAGGATTTCCCTGAAACTGTGTCTCAAATTGGATGGCAATAGCATCAGCTTTTTGATCATTGGAGTACGCATAGGAACTAGAATTTGGAATAAGGATAGGGGGAAAAGTATGAGCTTTGTTTTTAAATCTCTTGGCGGCCTTCCAGATGGAACAGTCATCTGGTGAGAGAGATTCTAGGTGTTTCTTCCAGTTTTCTTGCCTTTTTTTGTACAAGTAGTTTTTGAGCTCTTGCTGTGCTCTGTTCATGATAGTTTTATCAGCAAGCCTATGCGTACGTTGCCAGTTGCGCCTAGCACGATTCTTGTTTTTTATGAGATTACAGACATTGGGATCATTTTTATAGATTTCAGTATAAGGAATTTTAGTAGTAGCACCTTCAATAGCACTTCTAATTTGATTAGTGATTATATCGACCAAGAGATTAATGTCATTGGTGCTATTGATGGGAGGGTAATCGGGAGGAGGTTCGTTAAGGATATTATGATAATTGGACCAATTGATTTTATTAATGAGATAGGGGGGGGGGGTTTGGGAGTCCGGATATGGATATGAATTTTGATTGGATTATGATCAGAGGAGAGTGCTGGAAGAGACTCAATCACTTTGTCATAGTAAAATCCAAGGCAAATGCCAAAATCAATGGTACTACTACTGTAGTTAGTGAAATGGGTGGGGGAGTCCGGAAAAAGAATGTCTGCATCAGAATTTTGAATGAGGTCGAAGATACCATTACCATAGTTAGAATTTGAGGCACAGTTCCAAGAAGTATGATGGGCATTAAAATCACCTATAAGAAAGGTGTTAATGTCGGAAAAAAGAAGCTTTTTAATTTCCTTTTTAATAATTTGAATGTTCTCACGATTAGGGATATAAACCGAGAAAAAGGTCAAAGGAGGGGTTCCAGGAATCTTAAGAGTGATAGCACTAGCGTTGACGAGTTCGATTGCCGGTAAAGAAACAGGAATAAAATCAAGATTGTTTTTAATGCCAATGGCAGTGCCACGCATGAGTCTGTGTGAATTAAGGTAATCATTCCTAATAATAGTGTAATTTGGAATTTTGAGAGTGGTTTCAGGTCTAAGGTGGGTTTCTTGTAAGAGTAAAATATCGGGATTATGCTCCTTTATAAATTCCCTGAGCTCAAGAATTTTGCCAGAAATGCCATTTCAGTTCCAGGAAACAACGCAAAGAGAATTTTTAAGGGCCATTATTCAGCAGTGGACCATGGGAAAAAATATTTTGAAGGACAATTAGTTTAGAATTTTAGTCTTATTTAATGGTAACAACATTTGGAGAGAATTACTCTAAAAATATAGTGGTGTGAGAAAAGGGGCGTTCTTTCAGGGGGCGTTAACAATTGTACGGTTATTAATGAGATGATTGGCAAGTATGCTATGACCCCTGCAGTTTTCCTCAATTAAGCCAATTTTTCAGCTATTTTCGACAAAATTATACAAGTAATCAGAATTTTCTTCAACCTGGCATACTTGAACCAACCTACTCCCTCAACTTCCGTTTTTCTTACGTGATTCCGTTTGCGCTACAAGTTAAGTATTGATATTATTTCAACTCTCAGGCAAACTGCAAAATAATTTCAGGAATTCTATGTACCGATGCACCTCCCTTTGGTTTCATTTGAGGAAAATTACAGGGGTCGTACTCTCCGCCCTTTTTTCAGGACACTTAGAAAAATAAGAGATTTTGAAATTCGTTGCTACCACTATTTTTATTATTATCTTTAAGAATGCCCTGAAAAAAAGGGCGGAGAGTGCGATACAGGAAATTATCATTACTTTCCCAAAATTTCACGCTTTTCTATTAAATCTAAAAATTTTCTGTTTAAACTTCTTGACGCTTAGTTATTTCAAAATGAGAATTTAAAATTGTTTATAATAATTAAAAATTTAATTTAAAAAAAATACTATTGCTGACAAAAGCAAATTTATAACTTATTACCACTCATTGATTTATAACATATTACCACTCTTGAATTTGTTACTAAGATAAGTTGTGGAGTGTGTTTCTTTTGCTATTAGGCTGCAGGTGTAAAATTTTCTACAAAAAGAGAGTTAATTGGGTGGCTTGCTATGTTTACTATCTTTTCATTCAGAAATTAAAACTAGTTGGCATAGTTGGACTCTGCTCAGTTCCCCATCATATGTATGTTTTCATAAATTTCTAGTAAAAGACATATTATATTCATGTTAATAGAAATGAATTTGACCAAACGCTTGACACAGTGACAGAATGAAATCCTCGCCTGATAGGCTACCCACCATTCAGTTCGATATATTTATCTTATTTTAATCTAATAATTTATTTTATGGGGTGAATTTTGTAGTTTAGTTTTCATGCTACTATTTCCAATGCAACAATCCCCAAAATGCTTATTAATATGAAATATAGCTCAGTTTTTCTATGTTGGTAAAACCTTAAATTTCGAATAACTTACGAAATTTTTCCATTGGAATATTTGTAATCAATGATGTTCAAACAAATATCACAAATATTATTTTGAAGTTGTCTGATATATTTATGATCCTCCAAATGGACGTTTATGATCAAGTTTGCCTCATTCTGCCATGTTAAGTAAATCGTAAATCCAAAATAACTTACGAATTTTTTTAATTGGGAAATTTATGATCTATGATATTCATGCCAGTATTCTAAATAATATTTCAAAAGTGGTCTGACATCTTTATGATGCAAATATCCCTCAAGATTGACGTTTATGTGAAATTTCGCTCTATTCTGTCATGTTAAGAAATTCGCAAATTTTCAATAACTTACAAAAATTTTATAATGAAAATTCATAGTCATACCAGTATCCTAAATAATATTTCAAAAGTGGTCTGACATCTCTACGATGAAAATATCCTAAAAAATTGACGTTTATGTGGTCATATTCTGTTATGTTAAGAAATTCGCAAGTTTCCTATAACTTGCGAAATTTTCAAAGTAGCATGTGTATAATTAGTGATGTTCATTCTGGCATCAAAACTGATATTTTAAAACTGTTCTGATATTTTTACAGTAAGAATTTTCTATTTAATGGACGTTTAAGTGAAATTTTGCCCTATCTTCCCATGTTAAGAAAATCGTAAATTTCTAATAACTTACGAAGTTTTTTAATTCGAATGTTGCAAAGGAATATCTTTCCAGTGTCGAAGTCGAAAGTAATATTTTAAAACTGATCTGACTTCTCTGCGAGTATTTGTTCTTGAGATATCGTGTACACGGACTAACAAACTAACACACTAACGGACTAACACACTTATGGACTAAAACACTTATGGAGTAACACACTAACGGACTAACAGACACCCTACAGACGGACGCCATGCAAATTTTACCATTTTCGGATTCCTCACATCTAAAAACGTATAAAAATGTCAAAATGCCGAGGTCGAAAATTTTCCCGATTACCTAAGCTCCCCATACCTATGGTATGATGGAAAACTAAGAACACAGCGAAAAAAATTCGCGTGCATGAATGTACGCTAATCTTATTTTTATTTATTTATTATTATTATTTATGTTTACCAGCCGGCGATACTCATTTATTAAGCGACGGTTTTAAAAGTAGTTTATACTGATTTGATTCTGGATCTGGTAATTTAATCACATTAAGAGGCTGATTTTATTAACCAATTAATTTATTAAGCAGCGGGTACTGTACTATCTTACTGATTCGTCATTTTCCTAATATAACAAAAATTTGATCAAACAAATACATTATTACCTATATCAACCTCTGTTAATTGTATAATATGATTTTGCATTTCATATTATAAATACTTTAGCTATCTTATCTCACATAACACATAATACAAATGGTTATTTTCCCCCTTCACTTTTATGTCTAGTTTTAGCATTTATTAATATTTAAAAAAAGGATCAATATTGTACTTACACCGCTATTTTTAGCTTAGGAAAAAGTAACACTAAAACACTGCGTTCCTTTTTACTTCCTCTTACCCATAAGGTAGAGAAAGTATTGTTTTTGGCTCAGATTTTCGAACGCGAGATTTTGTTATATTTACACGTTTTGAGGTGCCCTGAATACGAAAATCATGTTTTTAGCAAATGGTCTGTGTGTCTGTGTGTCTGTCTGTTATCAGCATATCTCAAAAACAAATTATGGCAGAAAGTTCAAACTTGGTATTCTAAATGTGTATCATATAGGGATGCTACAGTAAGCTTTTCGTTAAGATCAAGCAAATGGTTCGTGTACAGGGACAATCAAGAGAATTCTAATACATTACGTCTATGGGGGAAATTGCAGGAAAATAGCGTTTAACGTCTATAGACTGCACTAAACCAAATGAAACAAATATATATTTTTTGTAATAGAGACAGTTAACTGGGAAAAATTTTTTGTGTATGTAGGAGCCTCGCCCCCCCCCGTGGGGGGGGGGGGAAGTCCCCCCTCGAGGGGAGTAAATTTTCATGATGGGTATCTTTCAAAAGAGCTCGAAAATACCTTTAAAACGAATGGTTGAACCATCGATCTGCGATAATTTAAAACAAAGTTATCGATTTTTTTTACTTTTAACGAAAAAAAAACAGAAAAAAAATCGCACTTTTTTTTTTTTTTTTTTTTTTTTTTTAAATATTGAGAATAAAATGGACTTTTTTGGATATTTGGTGTTAAACTAATTCTCTAATATGGAAATCGTCTGCCTTATCATAAAAGATAATTTTTTTAAATAATAATTTTAATAAATTATTTTTTAAAAGGAGAAATATTTTTTAATAACCGAATTAAATTCTGTATAAATGTAGGTGCATTAATGAAACGGGGGGGTGAGGGGGGCGGTAGCCCCCTCACACAGAACTAATTATCATATAAAACTCTTCAGAAGCCTTATATGAATTGTTTAACATAGGTTTACATAACAGTACTCTTTATCTTACCTCTTAATCTCCAACCTGTATTTATAGTATTAAATTTCAGGGTAAGAGAAAGTCGTGTGAGTGACACACCAGATTATTTAACTTTCTTCTATATGTAATATAGAGAAAGTATTGGATTCGCGAAAATTTTTGACCTCCGTTTTTTGACGGATCTACACGTTTTGGGATGTCCTGAACACGAATTGATAGTTTTTAGAAAATGTCTGTCTGTGTGTCTGTCTGTCTGTCTGTCTGTGTGTCTGTATCATTTTTTTGTGGACGCTGTATCTCACGAACATATGAATGAAATTTAACCAAACTTGGTATTTAGTTGCACCCTGACATGAACTGGTGCCCATTAGATTTGGGGATCAATAGCTCAACAGGTGGCGCTGTAATCGCATTTTATGCAAATTTTTAACATGGCAGCATAGGACAAAATTCCGTATAAATGGGCATAATGAGAGTTATTTTAAACTTGTGATTGTAAAATTAATTTGAATTATTGATGATAGTAGTAGTTAACTAGGGAAAAAAAATTGTGCAGGGGGGGGGGGCAGGGGGGGAAGTACCCCCCCGGGAGGTTAAATTTTGAAGATGGGTATCATTCGAAAGATCTCGTCAATACCTTTAAAACGAATGGTTGAACCATAAATCTGTGATAATTTAAAACAAAGTTATCGATTTTTTTTACTTTTAACAAAAAAAAAAAAAATTTTTTTTTTTTTTTTTTTTTTTTTTTTTTTTTTATTATTGTTAGTGATTGAATATGAATTAATTTTCACAAAAAAAAAAAAAGAAAAAAAAAATCTTTTTTTTTTTTTTTTAATATTGTTACTGATTGAATATGTATAGGAAAATATAGAAGAAAGTCTTGTGGTGGCCACAACATACTAGTTTTTATAGTAATCAACACTTCTCATATCTCTCTGAAGAAGACTGCGGTGTTGTAGTGTAATACTATGTGGCCTTCGTAATAATAGTGTGATTAGTCCGCTAGTACTAGTGATGGTAAGACACGAAAAAATGTTGTCATGACATTGAGGCACTTCAAAATATTTTGAAGTGGGACAATGTCATGCTTCAAATGACATGAGGTGTTGCAAGAGAGAGAGCAAGGTGAATGAATGAGGTGAAGTATTTTGTCATCTGTTGTAGTGAGTTCTGAGGTAGGTTGTTTGTCATATCCCACGTGAATTGAAAGAGTTGTTTTGTCATGAAAATTAATTAGTGTGAAGAGGTGAGAGGTTCAAAAAAGTGAATGAAGATGCATGAATGAAATGAAGTACTTATATCATATGTTGTAGTGAGTTGTGATGTAGGTTGTTTGTCATGCCCCACGTAAATTAAAAGAGTCATTTTGTCATGAAGATTAGTGTTAAAAGTTGAGGTTTACATTCGGTAACTACAACTGCAAAAGTGTGAACGAAGATGCATGAATGAAATTAAGTATTTTGTCATATGTTGTAGTCAGTTGTGAGATAGGGAGTTTTTCATGACACGAGTGTTTTGAAGGAATTGTTTTGCCGTGAAGTTTAGTGTTAAGAGATGAGGAGCTTACATATGGTACTTACAATTCCAAAAGAGTGAAGGAAGACGTATGTATGAAATGAAGTACTGTGTCATCAGTTATGTCTTGTTATCAGTTAGGTAGTTTTTCATGTCACAAGCACAAGTGAATTGAATTGAATGAATTGACTTGTCAGGAAGATTACTGTTAAAATGATTGGAAAAAAAGTTAAGGAATCACTGAGAAATTTTATTTTATTTCCTTAAAAGAAGTAATAGTCACAAAATTTAAATACTTTTAACAAATAAAACTGACTTTTCGAAAATATTAAAATTGTTAAAGAAATATTTAGTTTTAACAAGAAGGTGTTAAAATGATTGTTTTAAGTAATTTCTCAGGCACTTCACTCTTCACTTGCTTATAAAAACTCACGAATGTTTTCGGAAGAAAGTATTGGATTCGTAAAAATTTCCTACTTATGGTTTTTGATGGATTTACATGTTTTGATGGTTCCAGAACAAGATTTGAACCTTTTTATTTTCTTATTTATTCAATAGAAGGAGATATTGGATTCGTAAAAATTTCCGACTTCTGGTTTTCGACAGATTTTCACGTTTTGAGAAGTCTAGAACACAATTTTACAATTTTTTGCGAATGTCTGTCTGTCCGTCTGTCTGTCTGTGTGTGCGTGCGAGAGACAAAAATTTTGTGGCAAATGTATCTCCTGGACTACTGATCAGAATTGTTTATAAATTTATATGTAGATGCACCTTGGCCTAAATTAGTGCCTATGACTTTTGGTGCCAAACGCTCAACAGTTTGACGCTGTTATACAGCGATTTCCACAATTTAATAGGAGGCTATATTTCAGGTAAAGCAATTCCACCAATTACACTCAATAGAAAATAACGCTTTTGATTAATTATTGGTAGATCTGTATGTCATCTATAAATTATGTACACACCACACTGTGCAGGCAAGTATAGTCCTACATTAATCGGATACCGGAAAAAAGGGCACCCGGAAAAAAGGGCACTTTTGCAATTTGCGAATCGTAAGATGCAATAAACACGAAAATCCAAATCGGAGTCTACAGATGTTTCTCATATTGAATTAAAAATATTTAGGGATAACTTTTGAGTGAAAATTCAGTAATTGCTTAATATGACTAGGGGTGGGGGGGGGGAGCTGGATGGGAAATGAAAAAGAAAATAATGGTTTTTATGTAACCATGTAATTAATATTAATGAAACTGTGATAGAAATATAGATTGTTAATTTTTTCAGCGAGGGCTAAGTATAACAGAGTAGTTTTTTTTTTTTTTTTTTTTTTTTTTTCCTGAGGGAGGGGGGGGGGCGGATACAAGAAATTTTTTTTTTTTTTTTTTTTTTTTTTTTTTTTTTACCTGTTACTGATTGTAATGAAAATTTTTATGAATGTCTTCTCAAGAAAAGTTTTACTAAGTGTTATATATATCTAATAAGTAAAAGGGGGGGGGAGGGGGGGCTACGTGAGCAGAAAATAATAGTACTTTTTTTGTAAGTCTATGTCTGATTTTAAAGAAAATTTATGTATCACTGATTATTTATGAATATTTTTAGTGAGTGTTACTAATAATAGGGTGGGGGAAGGGGCTTAGAGGACAGAGAAAAAGAAAACAAATGTTTTTATAACACACGGTATAAGATTGTACTGAATTTGTGTCATTTACTCATTGTTAAGAAAAATTTCATTGAGTATGGCATGCAACATTGGAGGGGAGGCGAGGGGGGGGTACCAGTTCTCCAAAGAAAAGGAACATTGTGGTTTTTATACAACCAATGTTATTGAAACAATAAGCTAACTAAACTTATAGTTTATAAAGGTTTTCAATTAGGGTTACTTGTAAAACCGGGGGGGGGGGGGAGTGCGAAAGAAAAGAAATTGACGATGTTTAAATCTACCTGTTCGGGATTGTAATAAAAATTTATAAATTTTTATGAGAATCATTTAATGTTTAAGCACATTTTTGCAGGAAAGGGGGGGGGCGAGCAGAAAATTATAATGGTTTTAATGAGTCTGTGGCTGAATTTAATGAAAATTAAAAAAAAAAAAAAAAAAAAAAAACATCATTCATTATTCATGAAGATTATCTGTAAATGTTACGCATAATGGAAGGAGGGGGGGGGGGTTAGGGAGCGGAAAAATAAGAAAATGAATATTTTTATATTATCCAGTTAAAGATTGTAAAAAGAAAAAGAAAAAAAAGTGCCATGTATTTATTTAAGAAAAACATCAGTTAGCGACGCAAGTAGCTACTGAGGGAGGAGGGGGTCGTTGGATAAAGAAGAGCAAAATTATGGTTTGTACATAACCAATTTTATCGAAACAATAAACTATTATAAATTATAGTTTATTATTATATATATTTTATTATAGTTTATTTTTTAAATTATAGCTTTTCAATGAGAAAAGAAATAATAGAAAAAGAAACAAAATGTTTAAAAGAATGCGTTTTTTTTTTGGGGGGGGGGGGGCAGAGGAAAAGAAATTGACTATATTTAGATCACCCTTTTCCGGATTGTAATGAAAATCTATAATTTTTATTAAGTGTTACTGAATGTTTAAGAAATTTTTCACTGGGGGGGGGGGGAGGGAAGGAGATAAGTGAGCAGAAAATAATGTTTTTATATGAGTCTGTGAACGATTTTCATGAAACTTTGAATAAATACCATTCATTATTTATGAAGCTTTTCAGTGAGTGTTACGTATAAGGGGGAGATATTAGGGGGCAGAGAAAAAGAAAATGAATTTTTTTTAGTATTTAGTTAAAAAAAAAAAAATTAAAAATAAATAAATAAATGGTTCATGTATTGTTTAAGAAAAAAAAAAAAAAAAAAAAAACGGTTAGTTGCTATTGGGGGGAGAGGGGTGGTTCGTAGGGTAAAGCAAAATAAAACTACGGTTTATATGCAACCAATTTTATTGAACCAATAAATTAATAAAAATAGTTTATAAAGGTTTCCAATGATGGTTGCTTGCAAAAGAATACTGTTGAGGGGAGAAAGGCAGAGGAACAGAAATTCACTATGTTTTAATCACCCTGTTCCGGATTGTAATGAAAATTTATAACTATCTATAAGTGTCATTTAATGTTTAAACATTATTTCACAGGAAGGGGGAAAGGAGCTGTGCGAGCAGAAAATAATATAGATTTTTTTTATGATTCTGTGGTTGATTTTAATGAAAATTTGAATAAATATCATTCATTATTTATCAAGATTTTTCTGTGAGTAATAATATGTATAAGGACGGGGGGTGAGGGGGAAGTTAGGGGGCAGAGAAAAAGAAAATGAATGTTTTTATATCACCCCGTTCAGGATTGTAGTAAAACTAGTCCCACTGACTCATTAGGAAAAATTTTATTGAGTATTGCATGTAACTGTTAGGGTGTGAGTGGGGGGGGGGGGAGTACCAGGTAGGCAAACACAAAAAAGAACATAATGGTTTTTATGGAACCAGTTTTATTGTAACGATAAATTTAACTTATAGTTTATGAAGTTTTTTAGTAAGAGTTAGGTATAACAAAGTAGGCTGGTGGAGGGAGCAGAGTAAAAGAAATTGACTATTTTTTAATCACTCTTTGACGAGCTGTAATGAGAGTTTTTATAAATGTCATCACCGTTTGAGAAATGTTCCCTAAGTGTTATATATATATAACTCGTAAGGATATATATATACCTCGTATTAGATATATATAACACTTAGTAAAAATTTTCTTGAGAAGACATTCATAAAAATTTTCATTGCAATCAGTAACAGGTAACAATAAAAAAAAATAATAATAAAAAAAAAAAGATTTTATTTTTCTTGTATCCGCCCCCCCCCCCTCAAAAAAAAAAAAAACTCTGTTATACTTAGCCCTCGCTGAAAAAATTAATAATCTATATTTCTATCACAGTTTCATTAATATTAATTACATGGTTACATAAAAACCATTTCTTTCTTTTTCATTTCCCATCCAGCTCCACCCCCCCCTACCCCTAGTTATATTAAGCAATCGCTGAATTTTCACTCAAAGGTTATCCCTAAATATTTTTAATTCAATATGAGAGTCATCTGTAGACTCCGATTTGGATTTTCGTGTTTATTGCATATTACGATTCGCAAATCACAAAAGTGCCCTTTTTTCCGGGTGCCCTTTTTTCTGGGATCCACATTAGCCGCACACAGCACAACCTGAAATGCATTTGTAACAATTTCCTAACGTAGTCCCACTATATTCTAAATCTTTTGGGTAGCCCTGTGAACAAATGATGAAAAATTTTATAGCTGATTCCACACAAAACATGCTTTCATGCATATAACAAATGTAAATGCAGAGATGTTAAACTGTATACTCATAAAAAATTTCGTCCATAGTCGTAATGTATTAGAATTTCTTTTGGATGTCTCTGTATATGAACTATTTACTTAATCTCAATGACAAGTTTAATGCCCCTATATGATACAGATTTAAGATAGCAAGTTTCGAATTCCTGCTACTATTTGCTCTTGAGATATGCTGATAACAGACACACACACACTCCAACCGCTTAAAACATGATTTTTGTATTCAGGGGATCTCAAAACATCTAAATATAACAAAACTCACTTCCGAAAATTTTACCTAAAAACAGTACTTTCTTTGTCATATATATGGGTGAGAGAAAGTAAAATTTTGAACTAAAAATTAATTTCTCTATAGTGATATAATTACATTGTATACAAAAGTGGTCTAAAAACTCTAAATTGAAGTGCAGAAGCAATACCTTATGACGACACATTGAAATTTCTAGTTGTCAGCATTATTACTATTTGTTTACTGAATTAACTTAAGAAACGTAATTTTCAGTGCTTCGAATAGGAATCGTTTTAATGTCATAAATATAAAAATAACACATATAGATGAAATTTATGAACAATTTGAAATGATAAAAGCTTTTATAATTTTGAACATAAGCCTTAAAAAAAAAAAAAAAAGAAGAAGAAGAAGAAGAAGAAGAAAAGGACATTTAAAAAACATTTAAAAGATAAATACAATTTTAAAATTTTAGACCACTTTTATAAATCACAAATTTGAAGCATTTTATATGGGTCCACGTCCACAGGAAATTTCACTTGAATAAATAATGTCTGTAAGTTAATTTTAAATTATGTATGAATAAAGCAGGAGGTTCAGGTACAACAAAGATTATACATGTCAATTTATTACGGATTATCCATTCTTTATATCATTACTTTTTAGTAGTACTCTTTTGTGATATTTATATGTAATTAAATAAGATGAAGATTATTATTTGTAAATAATGGTATGAAAATTATTTATGTTCTATATTAAATTGGCAGGTATAACTAATATCTATCATCTGAATCACGTGCACCATGAAAAACTGACAATCAATTTAAAAATTTTAATGATTTGTGAACTATTTTTAGTTAAAAAAAAAAAAAAAAAAAACACCGACTTAAATATTTAGAAGATGAAGCTAGGTTTGTGTATTATTTTATCATAACTAAAAATTAACGACCTTTCAACGTACAAAAATAAATAAATAAATAAAATCTTTTAAGTGTTCTTGTCCAAATTAAGAACACAACCAACTTTTAATTATTTTCATAACTTAAATTTTTTTTTCACAAGGCACTTGCGTACACGAAAGGATATTTATACATACTTGTAAGCTATATATAAGGGGATATACATTGGCCCATAAGAGTTAAGTTCGTGCAGCAACTCTAGAGCACAGCTCATACATGTTGCACATTTTCTTTTAGCTTTGTTCTTCAAATATGCTTACAGACACTCACACAACATCCCACAAAACAACCATTATAAACCTGACACCCACAAAACAACCATTATAAACCTGATTTTCGAATTTAGAAGACCTCAAAACGTTCAAATATATTAAAAATACCGTTTCAAAAATTCGATCAAAAAACAACACTTTCTCTGCCATACATCGGTAAGAGGAAAAAAAGAAAAAGAAAGAAAAGAAGAAAAAGAAAAAAAAAGTATTACAATATTTTGAAACTTAAAGATATTTTCCCTTAAGTAAAAGGGGCCCACCGGCGGCCGAGCGGTTCTGCGCTCAAAGCTGATAGACGTGAGGTGCTGGGCTCAAAGCCTGGTCGTGCTCTTCGGCCTAGCGTTCGGACTTCTCCGTGGTTTTCTCCGAAACTTGCGTAAATACGGGCTAGGATCCCTTAGAAAAACCCCGAGGGCACTCCCCCTCGGGCCTGGGTCCCTAGTGCGGTCAATTAACCTTCAATTATCCCCACAACCCAACCCAACCCTACCCATTAGAAAAAGAGGGTGTATTAATAAACATTTCGCTGTTTAAGTCCTGCTGTTAACTAGAATAGGCCTGTCCTTTACACATAGCATTTAGGGTACATGTACCACTGTTGTAATGTAAAGATTATTTTTAATTACTTGATTTTTTTTTTTTCTTTCGAAGAATTGAGAGAATGAAACGTTCTCATAAAAGTACCTTTAATGCATTCTTCAATGCAGAAATTTTCACGTATTTATGGCAAATCACTAGTCGGGAAAAATTGAGAACTCACAGATTTCAAATGCAAAGCAACGCAAATTAAAACTGCTATGTTCAACTAGGTGCAAATTCGTGATCTATGCTTCAGCAAATTCGGAAATGCAGCTTCCATTGAAACAAAAAAAATTATGGGCTAAAAGTTAAGCAATATTTTGAGATTTTTATGGGCCATATTGTGTACCGTATAATATTTTGTACTATTCTATCATTTGTTTAGATGAATGTTCATTGTGATCATATGTACCTTGTCACTATTTTTTCCTGAAGAATTAAAATTTAACACCAATAACGCAATTTTTTTCATGTTCATCTGGCCCACAGCCTACATAATTTGGCAGTTGGCCCACCCCGGCCAGTCCGCCCCTGAATATTACAAGTATACAATCATGTTAAAACTAGTGTATGATGAAAATTATATTAAAAGTGATTATTGTAAATATAAACAAAATTTCAGTGCATAACGTAATACAATTTCTTTCGTATTACATTTACTGTTAAAAAAATCCACTATTTTAAATATTCCCACTGTTAAAAAAAAAAAAAAAGTAAAATAAGGAAGCAAATATATATTGAGAGGTAAATAATTTTCGCATATAACGTTTTAAATGTTAAATATTAATTTTTATGCCTTTCTTCTTCACAAATTAAACTTATGGCTAAACATAATTGCTATGAAAGAAAATAATGTCATCCAGTGTCTTGCATTCAAAAGATTATGTTCAGAAAAAAGCAAATTTTCATTATTATTATTTACATAGAAGAGAAACATTTTGAGGGTAAACACGTCGCCTCCTCCCGCCCCCGCGTGCAGTATAATTAAAGATCTTTCAATATCTATTAGAAGTTCTTTGGTATAATGCCAACCCAAGGTGTCGTTAATAGTTTTCTCTGCCTTTATTTTATTCCCCCCTGACCCTAAGGCATTCTTTTCTATTACAGGTCACACCACGACCACCCACAGACAGGTGACGACCTTGAATTACAAACACAACTACAAATTCCGCTTCGTGCAGGATCCGAACTGACAACATATCCCTCACACATTAACCTCCCAGTGTCACAATGCAATGCATTACAAACATAACACTTCATTCAGTCATGTCATTCCATTCAGGCTTTCTCTTCTTTGTGTTTTTATTCTGAGTATCTGAATCTCACCCCATTGAATGAATGGGACAAAATTTTTGAAGTACTTCAAATCCAGTTCAGATAGATTGAGGTTCTGTATGAGTGAATGAAGAATGAACGAATATGACAAAACGTTTGAAGCGTTGAATGTGTATCTTTGAACGGGACAAAATTTTTGAGGTGCTTCAGTTTGATTGAGGTATTGAATGAGGCGGTGAATGAATGAGGAAAAACATTTGAAGCACTGAGTGAGTGGTTGAATGGGACATGACTTTTGAAGTAATACAAAAAATAATTATGAGGTATCATGACAAACCGCTGTGATGAGGTGTGACAATGTCATGCCTCATGTATGAGTTACCCATCACTAGTTGCCAGATTGCGGGTAATTACCCGAAAATCGGGTATTTTCAAGAGTCGCGGGTATTTTTGAGGGTAATTTTGACATGAGGGTATTTTTTAAATTAAATGATGAAGAGTCAATTATTTACAGTTTGTGTAATTTTTCTCAGGAATTGTTAAGGAGAAGGAGTAACCATAGTTTTCCCGGTCTCATGGTCATGACTATCACCCACCCGACCGGAGACCCGAACGCTGTTTTGACGACGCGACTTTCTGACGCCACTCGACGTAATGATGACGATTTTCTTTCATTTCATTTAGCCTAAGGCTAGGCTACCAATGTTCTAATTTAGCCCACAAATAATGGAATATATCCAATCATAGCACAATTTTCCTCCACAAACAGTGGAAGCTTCACCTTGTTCTAGTCGTCCATTGGAAAACCCTAGAGATTTTCCTACCTTTAAAAATAAGATTACAAAGAATAAAGATCAATCTATTTAAGATTTCTTTTTTCGAAAATTTCCAAGTTGAAAATCTGTATTCGATTTTATCATGTGCATGTTGGCAGTGGCGGATTTATGGGGGGGGGGAGCTAGGGGCTGAGCCCCCCCCCCCCCCAAAGTACTGACATTCCCAAATGAATAGTACAATTGCATCTTGAAAAATCTTAGCCCCCCCCCGCCCCCCTGCAAAAGTTAAGTTCTGGATCCGCCACTGCATGTTGATACAATGTTTCTCAATCGTGATTTCTGCAACTATATTAATGTTAAATATTGACTTAAATAATTTTTTAATGCTAAAATAATTGACATGGGCATACACATATGCTCGCTCGTAATCTGGCACACACTAAACACATACATGGATATAAGAAAGTTATTTATAAACTGATTATTTTAATTTGATTTTTAGTCAAAAACTTAAAAAATAAATAAAAAATCATTTGCCATTTTTACTTTCTTTTATATTCATTATAAGAAAGTATTTGTTTCGTAAAACATTTTGATTTTCGGTTTTTGATTGATTTACACGTTTTGAGAGCTCTTGAGCACGATTTGACCATTTTTTTTTTAATGTCTGTGTTTATGACAAACTTTTCTGGCAACTGCTGTATCTCATGAATTAATGCACAGAATTTCATACAAATTGATATATAGATTGATAACTCTGACATGAATTAGTGTCTGTCAGCTTCCAATATAAATCGCTCAACAAATGGTGTTACCACATCGTTTTTTTTTTTTTTGTTTTTTTCTTTGTTTGTTTTTCCCTAAATTTTTAACAAGAAAGTATAGAACGAAATTTCGTATAAATGGGCAAATGCGAATTATTTTTTACAAATCATTATAGAATTTAAAATATTTATTTACAATAGTAAGCCATTGCATAATCTTAATTCTAAAACTTGTTCTTAAATCTGATTCCCGCGCTACGACGTGTTTTGTTAGAAAATTAATTTTACCTGCGCTCTAAAATAGATTTCCCGTAAAGTTGTTCTTAAATTTAAAAGTTATTCTGAGGTATTAAGTTATCATGTACGTGAAGTTGGCACCACCACCAAAGGTACAAAACTCAAAATTTTTCTTAATCGTTTGTACTTCGTTAGTACCCAATTGTACCACAAGAAATTTCGTTTGTACCGAAAATGCTTTTAAACTATAGCTATTTCATTTGGTGGTGCCAACTTCACGCTGGCACCACCACCATGAGAAAAAAATTTAAAATCTATCTCCATCGTTTGTACCCAATTGTACCACTTGAATTTTTGTTTGTACCAAAGAAATATTTAAACTATAGCCGTTTTAATTTGGTGGTGCCAACTTCACGCTGGCACCACCACAACGAGAAGAAAACTCAAAATCTATATCAAACGATTGTACCTCGATTGTACCCAATTGTACCACTCGAATTTTCGTTTGTACCAAAAAAGTATTTAAATTATAGCCACTTTAATTCACACATTATTACAGTCATTTTAATATGGTAGTACCAACTTCACGCTGGCGCCCAAGAACAAGAAAAAAAAAAAAAAAAAACTCAAAATTTATTTTAATCATTTGTACCTGGTTCGTATCCAATTGTACCACAAGAATTTTCATTTGTACCAAAAAAGTATTTAAATTAGAGCCATTTTAATCCGGACATTATTATAGCACTTTTAATATGGTAGTGCAAACTCTCCGCTAGACTCACACAACCAGGTAATAAAAAATAAATAGCATCAAAAACTATTTTAATCGTTTGTACTCCGTTAGTACCCAATTGTACCACAAGAAATTTCATAGCTATTTCAATTTAGTGGTGCCAAATTCACGCTGGCACCACCACCATGAGAAAAAAATTTTAAATCTATCTCCATCGTTTGTACCTCGTCTGTACCCAATTGTACTACTTGAACTTTCGTTTGTACAAAAAAAGTTTTTAAACTATAGCTATTTTAATTTGGTTGTAATGCCGTAAAGTCAGCGTAAAGTCAGTGTAAACGATAGACTTTACGCTGGTACCACCACCATGTGAAAATAATTCAAAATTTATCTCCATCGTTTGTACCTCGTTTGTACAGAATTGTACCACTTGAATTTTCTTTTGTATCAAAAATTTTTTTAAACTATAGCCATTTTAGTAGTGCCAGTGTGAAGTTGGTACCACCAAATTAAAATAGCTATAGTTTAAAAACTTTTTTGGTACAAACAAAAATTCTTGTGGATCAATTGGGTACTAACGAAGTACAAGCGTTTAAGATAGGTTTTTAGTTTTTATTCTGATGGTGGTGGTGCCAGCGTGATGTTAGCACCGCATGATTTGAATAGCTATAGTTTAAATATTCTTGTGGTACAATTGGATACTAACGGAGTACAAACGATTAAAATAGTTTTTGATGCTATTTATTTTTTATTACCTGGTTGTGTGGGACTAGCGGAAAGTTTGCACTACCATATTAAATGCGCTATAATAATGTCCGAAATAAAATGGCTCTAATTTAAATAATTTTTTGGTAAAAACGAAAACTCTTGTGGTACAATTGGGTACGAACCAAGTACAAATAATTAAAATAAATTTTGAGTTTATATTTTTTTTTTCCTTGTTGTTGGGCGCGAGCGTGAAGTTGGCACTACCATATTAAAATGACTGTAATAATGTGTGAATTAAAGTGGCTATAATTTAAATACTTTTTTGGTACAAACGAAAATTCGAGTGGTACAATTGGGTACAAACGAGGTACAATCGATTGATATAGATTTTGAGTTTTTTTCTCTTTGTGGTGGTGCCAGCGTGAAGTTGTCACCACCAAATTAAAATGGCTGTAGTTTAAATATCTTTTTGGTACAAACGAAAATTTAAGTGGTACAATTGGGTACAAACGAGGTACAAACGATGGAGATAGATTTTAATTTTTTTTCTCATGGTGGTGGTGCCAGTGTGAAGTTGGCACCACCAAATTGAAATAGCTATAGTTTAAAAACATTTTCGGTACAAACGAAATTTTTTGTGGTACAATTGGGTACTAACGAAGTACAAACGATTAAGATAAATTTTGAGTTTTGTACCTTTGGTGGTGGTGTCAACTTCACGTACTAATTAAGTATGTCACTTAATTTAAATAATAATTTAAAATCTTAATTCTTTTTATCTTTTCATAAATACATATATATATTGCGAATTATTTTTTGCAAATCATTATAGAATTAAAAATATTTATTTACAATAATAAGTCATTGCATAATCTTTATTCTAAAACTTGTTCTTAAATCTGATTCCCGCGCTACGATGTGTTTTGTTGTAAAACTAATTTTACCTGGACTCTGTCTAAAACAGATTTCCCATAAAGTTGTTCCTAAATTTAAAATTTATTCTGAGATATTAAGTTATCACTTAATATTAAACTAATAATTTAAAATCTTAATTATTTTTATCTTTTCATATATATGTATTTTCATTTCTAACAAATAAAAAGAAGCCTGTACGATATATTAGTCGAGTATAAAATTAACTTTCTTTGGATATTTACTGGTAAACATTTTCTTTTACGAAAATTCTCTGCATTCATCATAGAAAATAATTTTAATAAATTATTTGCAGTGGGTAATTTTTTTGAAAAGAAAAATATTAAAGAAAACTTTGTAGTGGTAATACCGGTAATACGTATTTATAATGTTTTTCGCGAACGAGGAAGAGTTCATACCCTTCTACTTGTAAACAAGTACATATTTTCTTCACTAGATGGCGCTATCAATCCACGCTTGTCTTGCGGGTATTTGCGGGTAATTTTATAGTTGTCGGAGGGTAAAAATCAAAATTCAGTCTGGCAACACTGTACCTGCTATCATTATCAATATTTATCAAATTTCCTCTCGTCTGTAGGTCGCGTTGTAATACTATGTGGCCTATAGATCAATAGTGTGCTTAGTTATCAACATTTCAAGCTACCCCAGAACGCCTTTAACCCCATTTATATATCGTGCCACCGGTGTTGCCAGATGAAAATTTAAATTATCGCTACTAAAGGAGAAAAAATCCCTACATCCCTATGTTAAAATATTTTTACCCTACTATTTAAAAAAATTGAAATTATATAAAATCATATTATTATTTTTATTTTAATATTTTCTAGCATTATTTTTAATAAAAAAAAAAAAGAGCCATTATTATTAATATATATACACATAAGTTGATTCTTGAAACAATCGGACAAATAAAAACAAGTACCTAATATATGTATACAAATGTATAATCGTGAAAACACAGTAAATAAAATGGACCATGTTTCTATAATTTGTTTAAATTTAATACTGTTAGCTCTGTATTCTATTAAATTATTAAATCAAACAACTAATCTCCTTTGACATGTTTTCACATCAAACTTACCTAATAAATTTAATTATGTAATCAATAATCAATGATAAACCAGCAAATATCGACTTGATAAGTACCTTACTCTGATTCCTTAGGGGGTGTGGCTACACAAAGTAGGTAGTGTGAGCACATGAGTGGTGTGAGCTGAAAACAATTGGCATTTCGAGGAAATTTAATTTTAACATGTACATGATTTATTGTCCAATTTATTTTAAAATTTTGATGTTAATTATATCCAAATATTAAATAAATGTTATATTTTTTATTAAAATTATATAATCAATTCACCATTTCGAAATAATAATTGTAATAATAATAAAAGGGAGGACATATTAAAAATATGCAAATTTTCCAACTTTTATTTTTTTTTTTTTTTTTTTTTTTCTGTTTTGTAGGGATTTTTCTATTATCTAATGAAAATTATAAAATTATTTTTAAAAACTCAAAAAGTTTTAAACTTATCTGAAAAAAAGTTGCTTGCAATACCTTGTTTCTGATACATTATTTTAATACAGTTTGAAGCGAAGTGAAACATCTCATAACTCAGAGTTCCCAACATCTATAATATATTCCAGTGTTTTATTAGTACCGCCCTCTACTTCTCGTACTTCTACTTCTTTTTTATAAGAGCTGTTTTCTTTCTATTTAATCTTAGTAACATACTGGCAAAAATTACTCAAGAAAATTAGTAAGGGAGAAAAAAGGACATTATTATGATTGCGCCGGCATAAATTATAATAGTTGGAAAATTTGCATATTTTTTATATGCCCTCTCTTTTATTATTATTACTATTATTCCGAAATGGTAAATTTATTATTTAATTTTAATAAAAAATATAACATTTATTTAATATTTTGAGATAATTAACATCAAGGTTTTAAAATAAATTGGACAATAAGTCATGTACATGTTAAATTAAATTTCCTCGAAATTCCAGTTATCAAGTTATTTGTAATTTGTATACACCCACCCCTCATATAAAATATATTGTGCAGTACAAAATCTTAATCGAAAATATATTATACTGATCTAAAAATGTATTTTATTTTGTTTTACGTGAGAATGCGTTGTCTTTCGTTTTCCTTTCTGTAAATTAGTCTTTTTATTTCTCTTTCATTTGCTCACACCATCCATTTCGTGTAGCCACATCCCCTAAGGAGTCGCAGTAAGGTACCTATCAAGTCGATATTTGCTGGTTTAACATTGATTATTTATTACTAAATTAAATTTATTGGGTAAGTTTGATGCAAAAACATGTCAAAGGAGATTCGCTGTTTGATTTATAAATTGTAGAATGAATTATTTGATAAATTATTTGACTTTTAAATTATAGAAATATAGTCCATTTTATTTATTGTGTTTTCAGGAATATAATTTGTATACATACATTAGGTACTAGTTTTTATTTGTTCGTTTGTTTCAACAATAAACTTATGTGTATAAGAATGGATCTTTTTTTTTTTTTTTTTTTTTTTTTTTTTAATGCTAGAAAATATTAAAATAATAATAATATGATTTTATATAATTTCTATTAATATTTTCTAATCGTAGGGTATTTTGTAGGGTAAAAATATTTTAACGTAGGGAATACAGGGACTTTTTCTCCATTTAGTAGGGATGATTTAAATTTTCATCTGGCAGCACTGCTGGGCATTTTCAAAAACTCATTAACATTTCTTTATTATAATGGGGCAAATGGCAGTTCAATTTGTTCAATATTTCCAACAAAAATGTAATATTGGCTGTATTGTTACAATTTCCACTCATACTCATAGTTGTCAATATTTTAACACTTTCGCGACCGCTGACGTAGATTCACGTCATTTGAAAATCGCTAACTCCACCAGTGGGCGTTTCTTTCGCAATTTGTATGTTATTTATTTCTTTAAAATATACTTTTATTCATATTTGTACAATCAGTATACTATGGATATAAATGCTTTGATTAGAAAGAATATCACTATAACAGAGCTGCCAACCTAATCCGGCAAATTGTTAACGCCTATTGAAAAACGCCCCTTTTTCTACACCACTTAATTTTTAGAGTATTTGTTTTCTTCATTCATCGTAAATATATTTGAAGAGAATTACTCTAAAAATTAAGTGGTGTAGAAAAAGGGGCGGTACTAACAATTTGCCGGATTTGGTTGGCAGCTCTGCTATAATGTATATCCATTTGTAATATAAATGTGAATAGGGAAATTTTGGTTCTAAAATGTTGTATCTGGGAAGAATAATGCCCACAGGCGGACCTTACTGTGAAAAAGACAAAAACATGCGGTCATGAGTTAATTTATTTCGGAGTATTTTTAGCCCCGCTTTTATTTCGCACTACTTTATTTATAAAAAACATTTCTCCAATATATAGGTAACTTCCATAATATAAGCAAACATTACTTTTAAGAAAAAAGTGGTATGGAATAAAGGCGGGGCTAAAAGTACTCCGGAATAAATTAAAATGTTGCAGGTCTCGCAGCGTTCCTAAAAATTTACTAACGTTTTATTCACTACTATTATTAAAAACTTTTTCCTTCAAGGTTTTAATGTTAAAGTATTAAATAAATAAGTGTTCATTTAAAATAGTGGTAACGTAGCAAAATGACTTCTAAAATTCCTAAAATTTTAGGAACGCTGCGAGACCTGATGTTGGTATCTATGCACATGTTCAGTCTTGAACAGAGTGCTCTGGTAAAGCGCGATAAAACAGTGTAGATTCATAATTGTCGAAAATCTCAGTTAGATTATAAACTTCAAGCAAACCGTCTGTTTCCCAACAATCATCGGAAAATCCAAATCCGGCTTTCCTTCGCTGAATTTACAGTAAACCAGAGTGGCCAACATTTTCATTTCTTCCTGAACATTTTTAGCCCCGCCTTTATTCCACACTACTTTTATTTAACAAGTAAATTTTTCCTATTTTATCATAGTTATACATTGGTGAAAAATACTTTAAAAATAAAGTGGCGCGAAATAAAGGCGAAGCTAAAAATGCTACGGAATACATTAAAATGTTAGCAGCTAGACAGTAAACAATATTTTTTCGTTTTGCCATCTTATCAAACAGCGATCTATAGGATTGGCTTTCACAGACTTCCTCATTCATGCGAATTTTTCAGTTATTTTCGAGAAAATTGTACAAGTAAAGGAAATTTTCTTCAACCTGCCATTCTTGAACCAATCTACTGCCTCAAATTCTGCTTTTCCTGCATGATTCAGTTTGTCCTACAAATTGGGTATTAACATTATTCCAATTCCCCGGCAAAATGCAAAGCAAATTCAAGAATCCTAAGTTCAGGCACGCCTGCCTTTGGCTTCATCTGAGGAAAATTATCATTATTTTGCCAAAATTTTAGGCTTTACTTTTAAACTTAAAATGTTTCCGTTAAAACGTCTTGCTTCTCAGTTATTTCAAAATAAGAATTAGAAAATGTTTTTAATAATTAAATATTTCACTAATATATAAAAGCAAATTTTAAACTTATTACCGCTCATTGAAGAATACATTCCTTGAATTTGTTATTGAGATAAGTGGTAGAACGTGTTTGTTTTGCAATTTTCGACAAACAGAGTTAATGGGGGTAGCTTGTTGTGTTTATTATCTTTTCATTCAAAAAAAAAAAAAAAGAAAAAAAAAACACTGAGAAAAAAATTAGCGTGCATAAATACACATTTTTACTGCTTTAAATTCTTTTTTTTTTAGTTTATTAACCGGCGATGCTGCTTTTATTAAACGATGGTTTTAAGAGTAATTTACATTGATTTGATTTCAGACCTGGCAATTTGATCAGATTAAGCGGCTGGTTTTATTAATCAATGAATTTATTAAGCAGCAGGTACTGTATTATCTAAGGTACTGTATTATTCGTCTTTTTCCAAATATAAAAACAATTTGATCAAACAAATACATTATTATCTCTATCAACCTCTCTTAATTTTATAATAGGTTTTTGCAATTCATATTATTGTATAAACACAATAACAATCTCATCTTATATAACACATAACATGCATAGCTGCCAACATTTTAATTTATTCCGGAGTCCTTTTAGCTCCGCCTTTATTCCATACCACTTTTTTTTAAAGAGTAAATTTTTGCTTATTTTATCAAATCATATCTTTGGAGAAAAATATTATAAAAATAAAATGGTGCGAAATTAAGGCGGAGTTAAAAATGCTCCGGAATAAATTAAAACATTGGCAGCTACGAACATGTAATACAAATGGTTATTTTTCCTTCTATTTTATGTCTAGTTTTAACATTTATTGACACTTTCACGACCGCATATTTTTGTCTTTTTCACTGTGGGCATTATTCTTCCCAGATACAATATTTCAGAACAAAATTTTCCATATTCCTATTTATATTACAAATGGATATACATTATAGTTATACTTTTTCTAATCAAAGCATTTATATCCATAGTATACTGACTGTACAAATATCAATATTATTAAATATATTTTAAAGAAATAAATAACATACAAATTGCGAAAGAAACGCCCACTGGTGGAGTTAACGATTTTCAAATGGCGTGAATCTACATCAGCCGTCGCGAAAGTATTAATATTTAAAAGAAAATATCAGTATTGTACTCACACCGCTATTCTTAAGTAGTAAAATGTATGAGTAAAACATTTTGTTTATACGTGCTATCATTGTCGGTATTTAGTAATTTATTCTCGTCTGTAGGTCGCGGTGACTAGCGTCTGTGGATGCAATGTGGTACTATGGAGCCGAACCAATCAGAATTCAATTTACACTGAAAGTTTATAACACCATTGTTGATTGGTTATCAGTTCTTATAGCAACCTGTTAGCGAATTGGCGATAAAATGAGTAGCTTGCTTTGCAAAATCTTTTTGACATTCATTCTGTGCATCTCGCCAGCGATTTGTTTACAGTTTACATCGTGGAATATTTACGTTACACATTCCTCCTGACATCTCTTTTGCGCACTTTGCAAAATAAATAAATAAGAAAAAAAAAAAAAAAAAGTTGAATTCATTTATCTTTATTAGAAGTATAATTATTTACTTTTCTTGCAAAATTTTGATATCATTTTAGAACAACTTAGAAAATATAATTAGTTTTGCATATTTTAAATAATAATCATATTTTTATCATTAAAATGTGTTGAATACTAATCAATTACATTCGCATTTAAAATAAAATACTAATGTGATTTTAGATTGTTGTTCTTTCATGATTGAATTGAGTGCTTTTAAACTTTTGTGTTTAAATATGTAACTTTATTTAGTCCTTTAACAAGTCTGTCTCTAAAGATGTTAAAGTTATTATTATTATCTTAACGCTATTTTTTTTTAAACTTCTTTTTGATGATGAAAATGAAAGTACTTAATATTTAAAATTATTGAGCGAAGAAAAAAAATATAATCTGCACATTACAGTAGGCTACTCAATAAATTGTAAAATGTTACTTTGACTCATTGTTTTTAACATTTTTAGTTAGAATTCTCAGTTCGATTTTAAAAGACAAAAGCACATTTGTGGCAATAAATATTTCCCTTTGTAAAAATCCTTAAAACCTGCGGAAAAATGTTTACAAAGTTTTTTATGTAGCCATTGTGAAAATAACTTAGATTTTATCTAGTCTAAAAGTAGAATGTATGCACTTAGAATTATTTTGTAAATGACCATATAAAAACATTTAACATTGCATATAAATTGTAAAATTCAGAAAAATATTTTAAAAGTAAGCTTTAAATATTTACTTATTCTTTCTAAGATTTTATATTTTCTTTTTTGCTTTCTGTTAATGAACACAAGATCATGGTAAATACCTACATATATCATTTTGTCATGTGTTTTTAAACTTAAACAGTACATGGTAAGAAATTAAGTACTTAAAGTATTATTATACTATGCCATGTCTGTTATTTTTAGGGATGAAACGGATAGAAATTTTGCCGGATATCAGATATCTGGAGCTCTTTTGCCTGTCGGATACGGATATCCGGCATTAGTTTTGTTTTTTGTATGTTTCTTTTCTTTTTCATTAATTTAAAACAATAAAATATAATCTACCTTTCAAAAACATTTTAAATATAATTTATTTAAATATATTTATTTAATATTTTATTTATTTGTGCAATATTGCCATGGAGAATAAAACTTTAAGCGTAACATACTTATTCCTACACTTGCAATTTGTGGTAAAAAGCATTGTCTCAAAGAAATTGGTTTTGTTCAGAATTATAAAACTAAAATTTATTATTTACATATTTTTTGCAATATTAATATTAAAAAAAATGAAACAAAATACAGTAACCACCGCTTAATAAAAATCACTGGTTAATAAAATCAGTCGCTTAATCATGATCAAATTGTCAGGACCGGAATAAAATCAATGCAAACCATCTTTGAAACTGCCTCTCAATAAAATCAGTATTGCCGGTTAATAAACTGAAAAATTCTCATCAGAAGCAAAATACCATTTATGCATGCTGAGTAAATTCTTATTTACACTCCGAATTTTTATTTTTAAAATAAAAAATAAATTAAGTACAGAAATCCCTCAGTTATCTCTCTTTGTCGAAAATTTACAACATTAAATTTTACATTTACAGCAATTAAAACACGCCCCATCACATTGACTTAGGAACAATTTCAAGGAATATGTTCTTCAAGGTGTAATAAGTTAATTTGTAATAAGTTACAAATTTGATTTAATTCGCCAGTGATTATTTTATTTTTAATTATTTAAAGACAATTTCTAATTCTTATTCTGAAATAACTAAGAAGTAAGATGTTTAAACAAATATATTTTAAATTTTAAAGAAAGGCGTGAACTTTTAGCAAAGTAATGATGATTTTCCTCAAAGGAAAGCGCATCGTAGCTTGGGATGTGTTTAATTCTTTTATTTTGAAGAAACACTTCAATAATTATCTGTTAAAAATTAATTAGCATTGTTTATTAATTTCATTATTTGGTATCTTTTAAAATTTCTTTTCAAATTCAGGGAAGTAACACCTTTTTATTGTGTACAGGAACGTTAGCCGGATATAAAAATCAGCCGCTTAATAAAATCACTTTTGCTCAGAACGAATGTGATTTTAATAAGTGGCGGGCACTGTATTTTACTAATGAAATCATAGTTAAAGGGTTATTTTCATAGGAAAACTAATATATTGTGGCCATCATAAATCTTTTTTCTATATTATTCTGTACTAGCAGGCTTTGCCCGCTTCGCTGGTCATTATATTGAAATGAAGTCTCAAAATACCATATCATTGATGATGATAAAAATAAAATCATTGAAATCAGTCAAAATCTAAGTTAAAATTCTCGATACCTTCGATAGCGGTTTTCCCACTCGCCACACTTAACAAAATCCCTTTATAATTCATGTTGCATACACATACCTAACCCACATATTAAAAAATCGGGATTCTAAGATTATTTGAAGCAAAGTTATGTTTTAAAACGTGTTTTTTAGCCCCCCCCCCAGCCCGCTCTTAAAGGAAAGGAGGGGGAGATTTTGCAAAATATCCTTATATTATGAGTTAGATACATATAACATACCCACACATGGAAAATCTCTCTGCCATAAGATAATTTACTGCAGAGTTACACATGAATACATGTCCCCCCTGCCCCTTAAGGGGAGGTGGGGTGGAGTTTCACAAAATCACTTTGTAGTGTGTGTTGAATACGCATAAGCAGTCCACGCATCAAAAATTGCCATTCTTAGATAGTTTGGAACAGAGTTACGCATGGAAACATGTTTTTAATCCCCCTCTAACCCTCAAGGGGGTGATAGCACGGAATTTCAAATAATCCCTTTGTAGTTTGTTTGTGTTGAGTACACATAACCAATCAACCTATAAAAAATCGCTTTTCTGAGATAATTTGGAGAAGAGTTACTCTTTAAAATGTGTTTTTGCCCCCCCCCCCCGCCTTTAAAGGGGGAAAAGGAAAATTTCACAAAATCGACTTATAGTGCGTGTTGGGAGTGCATAACCAGCCCGCAAGTACAAAATCGTCTAAGATAGTTTGGAGCAGAGTTACGCATGAAAACATGATTTTACCCCACCCCCAAGGGGGATAAGGTGGAATTTTACAAAATCCCTTAGTAGTGTGTGTCTTGAGTACGCATAACCAATCGACATATCAAGAAATCGCTATTCTGAGATAATTTGGAGCAGAGTTACTCTTAAAAGCGTTTTTTGCTCCCCTCCCCGCCTTTGAAGGAGGGGAGGGGAAATTTTTGTAAGATCCCTTTATAATGTGTGTTGGGAATGCATAAACAACTCATATGTAAAATATAAATTTACTGAGATAATTTGAAGAAATGTTATGCTTGGAAACATGCTTTTTGCAACACCACCCCTAAGAGAGGTATAGGATGGAATTTTACAAAATCTCTTTTTAGTATGTGTCTTGAGTACGCATAACCAATTGACATATCAAAAAATCGCTATCCTGAGATAATTTGGACCACAGTTACTCCTATAAGCGTGTTTTTGTCTTCCTCCGCCCTTAAAGGATGGGGGGTGAAATTTTGTGAAATCCCTTTACTGTGCGTGTCGGGAAAGCATAAACAACCCACATATACAAATTAATCTTGCTGAGATAATTTGAAGCAAAGTTGTACTTGGAAACGGGTTTATATTGCCCCCACCCCACCCCCAAGGGGAAAAGGAGGAACTTTCGCAAAACCCCATTGCAATAGGTGTAACCCCCCCCCCCCCCCCAAAAAAAAAAAAAAAAAAAAAAAAAAATCGCAAAATACCAAACATGAGGTTTTGGACATATTCTGAAGAAGACTCTTGGCGATTTTCTATATCTTTGTGCTGTTATTGGTACAGTTTTCCTCAAAAACCCGTATTTTGCTATTTCTTTTTTTTGCACTCAAGTCTAGTCTCTCTCTCTCTGCAATTTCTTCACCGTGAAGCAATCTGGAGCCAAATTATGCTTATAAGGGGTTTTTTGCCTTCTGCCCCCCCCAGGGGGGAGCGGGGATCTTTCACATAATCCCGCCATAATGGGCGTCAGTGTCCTAAAACCAACGTGCTCACCAAAATTTGCAAGTCTATCTCCCATAGAATCGCCACGGCTGTGTTGAGTCAGTGAATCAGTGATTTTACTCTTTTATTCCCCACCCAACCCCCAAAGGGGTAAAAGGGGGGGGGGGGTCTTTCACAAAATCCCGTTACAATGGGTGTTGGACACACATAAATAAGCCACACACTAAAATTTGTGAACTCAGCTCTTAGATTTCCACGGATAAATTTAGCGCTAAAAGGAGGGATCGAATTTTCCCCCTCGTAACTCCCCCCCAAAATCGAAAAAAATCAGAATTTTGGCAAATACCTTCAAGAAGACGCTTGAGTTTTTTTTTTTTTTCTTATCTGAGCTATTATTGCTAGAATTTCACTCGAAAATCCATGCATTGCTAATTTTGCCTTCGAAAATCCTTTTTACCCCCTCTCCCCCCTTAAAATCCAAAATCGCAGAAAATGATTCTTTTGTACTTAAGTCTAGTCTCCCCATCTGCAATTTTTTCACAATGAAGTAATTTGGAGCCGAATTATGCTTATAAAGGTGTTTTTTACCTTCTGCCTCCCCCCCCCCCCCCGAAAATCTCACTTTTACCCCTTACCCCCCCTAAAAATCCAAAATCGCAGAAAATATTTTTTTTGTATTCAAGTCTAGTCTTCCCATCTGCAATTTCTTCACCGTGAAGTAATTTGGAGCCGAGTTATGCTTATAAAGGTGGTTTTTGCCTTCTGCCCCACGGGGGGGGGGGTTCGCAAAATCCCGTCTTAGTGAGCGCCACGGTCCTAAAATCAACCTGCTCACCAAAAATTGTGACTCTATCTCCCATAGGATCGCCACAGCCATGTTGAGTCAGTGAGTGAATCAGTGAGTTTACTCTTTTATATATATAGATAACAGCATCACTTACAGTTTAAATTGTACAAAAATTTGCTCATAGCTTCTCACAATAAATATTTTACGTATGGAGTTTGGTGCAATTTTAATCAACAGATGCTGAGATATAGGCTTATGAAAAATCATCGGGTAAACTGCAGTGCTGTAATGCTACCTGTTAGCTGATATACACTCAAAATAAAATCACGATAGTGCTTCATAATGGCCGACTCTCTCACATACCAAGTTTTGTGCAAATATACATGATACAATATGATATGAGATACAGCTTTCACGTATTGGGGGAAATTTAAGTATAGCAGCGCTACCTATCGGTCAACATGCACCAAAATTGAATCAGCATAACTTCTCATAATACCCTTCCAACATAAAGTTTCATGTAATTATGCGCATTAGAGCACAAGTTATAGCCTTCCCTAAAATTGCAGAAAGTACTGTATAACAACAACACCTGTTGAGTTGGCACCAAAACTTGATAGACACTAATATATGCCAAGGTGCATTTACATGAAATTCTGTGCAGTAGTTCCTGAGATATAGCCTTCTTATAGGTAGCAGAAATCGCTGTGCGCCAGAACCTGTTGGTGAAATTACATATAAATTTATATGTAATTTAATTTTTATTTTAATTCCAGAACTACTGCGTAGTTGTGGAGATATAGTTAAACAGAATTTTTCTCTCACACACACAAACAGACATTTTTAAAAAGTGATCAAGACAGGTTCTGGACCTCTTAAAATGTGTAAATGCATCGAAAACCAGAAGTTGAAAATTTTAATGAATTCAATTCTTTCTTTTGAGACATTCATAAGAAAACATAAAAGATAGAAGAAAAAGAAAACAAAGCTTCAAACTAGTGTGTTATGGCCATCACAAAACTTTCTTCTATATCACTATATATAACAATGCTACATGCTGTTTAACATGCACAGAAGAAATTTAATCATAGCTTCTCTCAATGCAGAGTTTAGATATGGAGTTTAGTGCAATTTTAATCAAAAGGTTGAGATGTAGCCATGCGGAGAATCACAAAAAGTGAGGAAAAGCGCCACCTGTAGGTCAATATACACCCAAATTAAGCCAGTTTTCATTCTCATATTATTTATCTTGCATATCAAGTTAAGTGCAGTTAAATGTTATAGATATTGAGATTTAGTCTTCCTATAGACAGAGTAAATTGCAGCATAATATTGTCATCTATCGCCCAATATGCACCAAAATTGAATCAACATGATGTTTTATAAAAATGGCCCTCTCACATACAAAATTTTGTGTAATTATACACAAATAAATCTCAATGAACTTCCCTATTCACAGGAAAAATTGAAGTATAGCAGCATCACCATTTGGCCGATGTGCACAGAAATTAAACATGTTTCATGATAGCCCTATGGCATACTTTTTTTTTATTATTATTACACACAATAGAAGCTGAGATAGTCTTCAATTAAATGAGAGAAATCACAGTATAACAGTGCCACCTGTTGAGTGACTTGCATCAAAAACTGATGTGCACTTTTTTTCCCCCTGTGTATAAATTTATATGAAATTCTGTGCATTAGTTCTTGAACTAGAGCTGCTACATAAAATTTTTACCAGACAGACATTTTCTAAAATGGTCAAATTGTGTTCTAATCCCCTCAAAATGTGTAAATACACTGAAAATTGCAAGTAAGAATTTTTTACACATCCAGTATGTCCTATTTAATATAGAAGAAAGTAATAATTCAAAACAAATTTATATATTTTTTTCTATGTATACATTTTATATTCTGTACAGATAAGAAAGAAATTCTTAGATTATTTATTAAAATTTTGTAAATTTCAAACTATAACTTTTCAACATAAGGCATCGAGGGGGGGGGGGGGGTTAGACCACCCCTTGCAAAAATGCAGTCTTTGTCATACTAACACCCAACCAATGCCAAATTTAAAATTTCGTAAATATAGGACTGTAACTTTTCGTGATAGACACCATGGGGGGGGGGGGGGGTAGGACCCTCTCCCTTCCAACAGTGCTTTCTTTGTCATACTAATACCTAACCACAGTGGCGGATCTAGAACTTAACTTTTTTTAATTTTTTTTTTTTTGGGGGGGGGGGCGAGGGGAGAGGGCTAAGATTTTTCATAGTGATTTCCAGATCAAAGAAAAGTTTACAATTGTAATAGTCAGTTGTGAATGTTAGTACTTTTGCCCCCCCCCCCCTTTAAATCCGCCACTGTAAACATCCCCAAATTAAAATTTCGTTAAGTTTGGACCATAAGTTTTCGAGATAAGACACCGTGTGCGTACGTGTTTGTGTGTGTGTGGGGGGGGGAGAGACTCTCCCTCCTTTTAACAGTGCATTGTTTATCATTCCAACCAACCCCAAATTTAAAATTTTTTAAAATTCTGACCATATTTTTTTCGAGATCAGGCACCATGGGGAGGTACGCCCCTTCCTCCTTTTAACAGTATGTATTCTTTGTCATACTAACACCCAACCCACCCAAAATTTAAAATTTCGAACCATAACCTTTCGACACAAGGCATCAAGTGGGGTGGGGTCAGACCACCCCTTCCAACAGTGCAGTCTTTGTCATACTAACACCGAACCAATGCCAAATTTAAGATTTCGTAAAGATTGGGTTACATTAGGTATTATTAACTTTCAGTCAGAGCATAAAACATAAGCTTAACAGTTATTGTTTGTTTTACACTCAACAGATAATTTTCTTTAAAGTTTAAGAACAATATCAACAAAAGATTATAAAGAACATAATTAGGCCTTTCACGGTTGATTTTCAACCTGACACCTGGAGTCTCATTCATAGCTTTATTGTGTAGGGGTTTAGTTGTTTTCCCAGGTGCCGGCCCCTTCCCTACACTAGACTATGAATTCTTCGACCATAATAAAATGGATAGGTTATTCATCTTTTATAGATTATTGACTTTAAAAATGAGGTCTTTTATCATGTAAACAAAATATATGATAATGATACTCTTACATGTACAGTAACTTGTCATAAATCCTTATTAAAAGGTTTAAGTTATAATAGCTGATAGTATTACAAAAAACTTAAAAAAAAAAAAAAAAAGTTTACAAAAAAAACTATCTTTATAAATAAATAAAAATATGTTTTTACCTAATAAAATCAAATAAAATCTCATGAAATTCTCTTTAAAATGAGAGTCAGAAACTTTTTTATCTCATAAAACATAAGAATGTGTTTATTTAAGCTTTAAAAAATGCTGATTTTTCAAAAAATCAAATGAAATAAAACATTTATAAGAGTATTTTATCATTTATTTCAAAAGAAAGAATGATTATCAAATGTTTAATTGAAATCTGAAGCTGATAGGTTAAAAAATTTTAAAAAAATTGGTTGATTTTACAAATATATAACTTTTTAAAGCATGTGTGGCACAAAATAGTCTACCATTAGCCTTTAACTAATTCAATACCTATTATAAATTATATTATTAACAGGACTTTGCACAGTACTTTAACTTTTTAATGCATAATTTGCTGCAAATTAACATTTATAGATATTGCATTAAAAATTAAATAAATAAAATACAAGTGGTAGATGATAAATTTGTCATTAAGCTTACTTTTATTTGTTCGTATACTGTATTTTAATATAACAATGAGAATTCATAATCTAAACCTAGTTTTATTATTATTATTATTATTATTTATTAATTTAACAGCATCCAGCTTCAACTATGCTACGCAGATATATAAAATTAATATTTACAAGAAGATTGTTAAAGACATTTGACAAAATTGTTACATTATTATTGTTTTTGCCTTTTTCAAAATAAAAAAAGCCTTAATAAAATCAATTATAAAACTAATCTTTCTTTTTTTTTAATTAACAAAGGATATATACAAAATTAAACAGTTAAATATTTAGAATTAAACATGTACAAGTAACAAGCAACATATTATTATTATTAAACCTAAAATTTAATTTATCAGGAGATAGCATATTTACTAATGTTATAACGTTCAAATAAAAATTATTCCTTTTTTCTACTGTTTACCAAACATTAATATATAAATATACAATAGATAGCTTAATATTGGATCGAACTATCTTACAAAAAAAAAAGGCACAGATTACAATAGAGAAAATGATAATGATACTAAGAAAAAACAAATAAACATAAACATAGAAGAAATATATCGCCAACGCCAAGGTGCGCCAAGAAACCCATTTTCGCTAACATGATGGTAATCATTTGTCTTAACCAATCAAAGACGCTGTCATAAAAGAATACAGAGGAGAAATGCACGAAAGATTTTGATTGGTTCGGCTCCATAGTACCACATTGCATCCACAGACGCTAGTGTCGCGGTGTAATGCTATGTGGCCTGTGGATCAATTGTGAGCAGTGTTGCCAGATGTAGGGATTTCTCCTTACAGTAGGGTTTTTTAGCTCTGATTTTCGCGTAGGGGGGGATTTTTTTTTTAATTTTGTTTTGTAGGGATTTTTCTTTTATCTAATGAAAATTATAAAATTCTTTTTAAAAACGCAAAAAGTTTTAAACTTATCTGTAAAAAAGTTGCTTACAATACCTTATTTCTGATACATTATTTTATTACAGATTGATGCGAGAGGAAAGATCTCATAACAAAGAGTGGCCAACATCTATAATTTATTCCAGCGTATTATTAGTACCGCCCTCTACTTCTCTCACTTCTACTTTTTTATAAGAATTGTTTTCTTCCTAATTAATCTTAGTTATAGTTACATACTGGGGAAAATTACTCAAGATAATCAGTAAGGGAGAAAAAAAAAGGGCATTATTAAGATTGCGCCGAGATAAATTATAATAGTTGGAAAATTTGCATATTTTTTATATGTCCTCCCTTTTATTATTATTACTATTATTCCAAAATGGTAAATTTATTATATAATTTTAATAAAAAATATAACATTTATTTAATATTTTGATATAATTAACATCAAAGTTTTAAAATAAATTGGACAATAAGCCATGTACATGTTCAAATTAAATTTCCTCGAAATGCCAATTGTCAAGTTATTTGTATACACCCACCCCTCAAATAAAATACATTGTGCAGTACAAAATCTTAATCGTAAATATATTATACTAATCGTAAATATATTATACTGATCTAAAAGTGTATTTTATTTTGTTTTACGTCAGAATGCGTTGTCTTTCGTTTTCCTTTCTGTAAATTAGTCTTTTTATTATCCTCTGATGTGCTCACACCACCCATTTCGTGTAGCCACACCCCCTAAGAAATCGGAGTAAGGTACTTATCAAGTCGATATTTGCTGGTTTAACATTGATTATTTATTACTAAATTAAATTTATTAGGTAAGTTTGATGCGAAAAGATGTCAAAGGAGATTAGCTGTTTGATTTAATAATTTAATAGAATAAAGAGCTGAGAGTATTAAACTAAAACATATTATAGAAACATAGTTCTTTTTATTTACTGTGTTTTCACGAATATACATACATTAGATACTTGTTTTTATTTGTCTGTTTGTTTCAACAATCAACTTATGTGTATATTAATAAGAATGGATCATTTTTTTGTTTTGTTTTAATGCTAGAAAATATTAAAATAATATGATTTTATATAATTTCTATCAATAGATTTGAATCGTAGGGCATTTTGTAGGGTAAAAATATTTTAATGTAGGGATTTTTTCTCCATAAAGTAGGGATAATTTAAATTTTCATCTGGCAACACTGATTGTGAGCTTAGTTATCAACATTTCAAGCTATTCCAGAACGCCTTTAACCCCATTTATAGTTCGTGCCACCGGTGTTGCCAGATGAAAATTTAAATTATCGCTACTAAGGTCCCTACATCCCTATGTTAAAATATTTGTACCCTACTATTTAAAAAAATTGAAATTATATAAAATCGTATTATTTTTTTTATTTTAATATTTTCTAGCATTTTTTTTTTTTTTTAATTAAAAAAAAAAAAGAGCCATTACCTATATAAATAAAGAGAAGTGTCTGTCTGCGCTCTGGTGCTCACACTATTGATCGCAGAGCTTCCAAATTTGGCATATAGGTACCTGGGACCCTGCAGGTGTGCACCTCATCGAGATTTTTTTCAGATTTGAATTTTTTAAATTAATGTTTTTTCGATTTTAAAAATTGGCTTCAATGTTTCCTTTTTCAGAAATTTCTTTCGTTTCAAAAGTCTGCGTATCTTAGCAACGGCTATTAAACTATTTATTTACTAGCAGGCTACGCCCGCTTCGCTGGTCACTATATTTAAATTAATTTTCGAAAGAATTGAATTAATATTTATTTTTTTACACCACATTAGAGGCAAAAACTTAATAAAAAAAAATGAAGAATAAAAAAGAAACTGATATTACTCCAAACCTTGCTTCGGGTACCCGCTGTCTACGGCAGCTCTTTTCCCGCCCGTGCTGCATCGAGGGGTCCAGGGGATCTATTCTCCGATCGGACCGCCATACCGACCGTCCTTAAACAACGACAGTCGTTAAATTCCACTTTTACCGACTTTCTTTCCTCCCACTGCTAAAGAGCAATTCTCCCCCCAAGGTTGTTATCTAAGGTAGTAATCGAAGCAGTCTTCTTCCGAGGCTAAGGATGTCAGTGATTTTCAGCCAATGGCGTGTTGAAGTTGACGCTACACCTGTGAATAGACGTCGTGTAAGAAAAACAACATTGCAAGGCAATATGAGGATCGCAAATTCAGAAATGCGCGTTCTAAAAAAATTCATTTTCAGAGTTTGCGTTCCTTTATTATCAATACTCTGTAAGAAATTTCATTACAAGAATTATTATATGTTAAAATTTTATCTTTACTAATATGAGGAGATAAAGCTGTTGGAGTGTACAAGTTTAATAGGAGAAAAATAAAGTACCACAAAGTTCTTTTTTTAATATGGCTTTCTTCTATTTCTTAACTCTCTCTCTCTCTTATTTTTATTTATTTTTTATTTATTCTTTTGGCGGTTTAAATTATTTTGATAAGTTTGTTTATTTAAAAAATGTTTTCATCTGCAGAAGTAAGATTACTTATTAGAAAATGTAACTCAACTCAAATCTATATATAATGCAATTATTTATATATATATTTTTGTTATTTGTGTTAACCTACTTGTTTCATAATATAAATATTCGCTTAATTTATTAATAAAATCTACTATATATTAAGATATCTGTTAAATAAAAAATAAAATTCAACATGGAAATAAGATGTAGAAATGAAATGTTTTGCACACAATACGAGTAAAATAGAAGAAGATTATTTTGAAGCAAAATTAAATTAATTTTTCATACTCCTTATATTCAAATCAACACTATTATAAAACTATTTAACTGATTTAATCATTTTATTTTATTCACACATAGCTGGTAAACTGAATTTAAATTTAGTTTATTATTATTATTATTTATTTATTTATTTATGTTATATATCGAAACTAAACATGATAGAAATCTGAAATTTTTTTATTTTAACTTTATATGAAATTTCATTTTATGCGTACTATAAATGCACTTTTAGAATTAATAATATTATTTTTTAAACATCTCCTATTGGGAGCTTCATTACTCCAAAACTGACTTTTTAAAAAAATCTGAAAATTTGTTAATTCGAACCTCTCTCTATCTGTGCTTAATAAATATATTAGAAATAAATACTGGGTTTTTACTTAGGAGATTTTATACATTTTTATTTAAAAAGTAATATGTTTTTCATAGGATTAAGAATACAAAGATTTTCGAATTATATTGAATACGCAAGGAGAATAATTTTTACATAAACAAACTACAGACTAATATAGGTAATTATTATAGTTCAAAAAATATTTAGCCTTAAATAATAAGTAATAAAAAGCATTAAAAAATCGATTTTTTTTTTTTTTTTTTTTTTTTTTTTTAAATAACATTCTGAAAACCAGTAAAGTTCAAAAACTTTTCATTAGAAATATTTAATATATATATATATAAAGAGTGAGTAAATAAACTATATGTAACTTCAGTTTAACAGTTACTTTGAAAGAAAAAAAAAATCGAATGAATAAATTACATATTTTTTAAACAATGATCATTTTAAAAGGAAGAGTTTTTCTGATTTTCCGAAAATGTTTAATATGTGTCTAAAATATATTAAGAGAGAGAGGAAAAATTAAACAAAATGGCAATCCGTTTTTTTTTTTTTTTTTTTTAAACTTTATATCAAGTTTTATTTTATTCATAACATAAAAGCACCTTTATAATTATTATTTGTTTTAACTATTCCCATATTGGAAATATCATCTTACTCCAAAATCAACTTTGTTAAAAATCTGAAAGGTTGTTAATTTGAACCTCTATCTATGATTAATAAATAACTTCTAACTGAATATAATGCGTATTTGTTTAAAAGATTTTATGCTTTTTTTTTTATTTTTTTTTTTATTATGTTGAATACACCGGGAAATAACTCTTCTTCAACCAACAAAATACAGAATACTGGTACATAATTATTACAATTGAAAAATATTTATCCTTAATAACTAATAAAAATCATTAAAAGAAATTGCATAAAACATTTGCATTTTTTGAAAATAACATTCCGAAAAACAGTAAAATTCAAGAACTTTTCAGCAAAAATACTTTTAAAAAATAATGTAATTTCTGTTTAAAAGCTATTAAAACAAAGAAAAAAAGAAATTGAATGAATAAAGTACACATTTTTTAAACATTAATCATTTAAAAAGGAAATTTTTTTCTGATTTTCCGATAATGCTTAATTTGTGCTATAAATGGCGAAAAAAATTTTTTTTTGAAAAACTATTAAACTATTAGTTAAAACTATTATAATTATATATAAGCATATATCCACACTGCACAGTTGGAAAATCACATTTTCATGTTATCACTTCAGTTAGGATTAAAATGTAGCATTCTGTTCGGTTACTTTTTAATTTTGAAAAGCTTATTCTTTTATATTATTATTAAAAATTTCTTTAATTGTATAGGTCTGCTTTTTCAAAAATAATATTGGGGGGGGGGGGGAGGATAAACGAATCTCACAATAGCAATTTATATATTGATAAACTTATCTTTCCCAAAAAATCATTCACGAGAATTGAAGAAAATAGGGACGAGTCAGCATTATAACGACTCCCTCATGCAGTCGTTATCATAAGGACTGAAACAAACCGAATCTTCACCGCAAATTTCTATGACTGAGAGGGGAGAATAGCAAAAGGTCGGAATGTCACGTCACGTGATTAAAATAACGACTTTGACAGTCGGAATTGAGCTATAGTCGGATCGGAGAATAGACCCCCAGGTTCCCACTGTCTGCAGAAAGATCTCTCCCGGGCACTTCAATCTGGATATTTTTCGACGACAGGGGGGATCTGCTACTATTTAAGAACTGCGATTTTAAAGATGACTGTATCTCAGCATCTATTAAATATTTTAGTTTTGAACCATGTATTTTATTGCCCATGCTATTTGCATTATATTACGATTTGATTCTGACCAATGTAATAAAATAAAATAAAATAAAAAGTAGATTAATATGTATATATATATATATAAACAAATAAATTTTAATAATTTTAATCCTTTTTACTAATATGCTACCACTTTTCCCGATAAATACTGTCAATAAATAAAAAATTAATGAATAAAAGTTTTTTTCTTTTAAAGGAATTAATTAAAAAATGAAAAATAAGAAGTTGTTCCACTATAAAAAATTAAACATATCTGTTATAAATACGTTTTTAAATTTAAACTAATTATACTTAATTTTTTCTGCTGCATTGCGGTTTTATTTTCAATAAATATAACAAATTAAAAAAAAAAAAAATTGCCTTCAAATGAATGTATTAAATAAAAATAAGTTGCGTAACAGCCGTTGCTAAGATACGCAGACGATTGAAGCAAAACAATAAATCTATGAAAATTAAACAAAGAAGCCAATATTTAAAATCGGAAAAACATTAATTTAAAAAATTCAAATTCGAAATTTGAAAAAATCTCGATGAGGTGCACTCCTGCAGGATCCCAGGTACCTATATCCCAAAATCTAAAAATTTAATATATTTAATTTTTCTACTGTATGTGTATAACTATTTGATTTCAATAAATATAATAAAAAAGATTTCTTCCCCAAATGAATTTAAATAAATAAATAGTTTAATAGCCGTTGCCAAGATACGCAGACTTTTGAAACGAAAGAAATTTCTGAAAAAGGAAACATTGTAGCCAATTTTTAAAATCGAAAAAACATTAATTTAAAAAATTCAAATTCGAAATTCGAAAAAAATCTCGATGAGGTGCACACCTGCAGGGTCCCAGGTACCTATATGCCAAATTTGGAAGCTCTGCGATCAATAGTGTGAGCACCAGAGCGCAGACAGACACACACACACACACAGATACACAGACACTTCTCTTTATTTATATAGATTTAAATTCATTTGAGGAAGAAATCTTTTTTATTATATTTATTGAAATCAAATAGTTATACAAATACAGTAGAAAAATTAAATATATTAAATTTTTAGATTTTGGGATATAAGTACCTGGGACCCTGCAGGAGTGCACCTCATCGAGATTTTTTCAAATTTCGAATTTGAATTTTTTAAATTAATGTTTTTCCGGCTTCTGGCTTCTTTGTTTAATTTTCATAGATTTATTGTTTTGCTTCAATCGTCTGCGTATCTTAGCAACGGCTATTACGCAACTTATTTTTATTTAATACATTCATTTGAAGGCGATTTTTTTTTTTTTTTAATTTGTTATATTTATTGAAAATAAAATCGCAATGCAGCAGAAAAAATTAAGTATAATTAGTTTTAAATTTAAAAAACGTATTTATAACAGATATGTTTAATTTTTTTTATAGTAGAACAACTTCTTATTTTTCATTTTTTAATTAATTCCTTTAAAAGAAAAAACTTGTATTCATTAATTTTTTATTTATTGACAGTATTTATCGGGAAAAGTGGTAGCATATTAGTAAAAAGGATTAAAATGATTAAAATTTATTTGTTTATATATATATATATATATATATATATACATATTAATCTACTTTTTATTTTATTTTATTTTATTACATTGGTCAGAATCAAATCGTAATATAGTGCAAATAGCATGGGCAATAAAATACATGGTTCAAAACTAAAATATTTAATAGATGCTGAGATACAGTCATCTTTAAAATCGCAGTTCTTAAATAGTAGCAGATCCCCCCTGTCGTCGAAAAATATCCAAATTGAAGTGCCCGGGAAAGATCTTTCTGCAGACAGTGGGAACCTGGACCCCTCGATGCAGCAATGGCGGGAAAAGAGCTGCCTGAGACAGCTGGTACCCGAAGCAAGGTTTGGAGTAATTTCAGTTTCTTTTTTATTCTTCATTTTTTTTCTTAAGTTTTTGTCTCTAATGTGGTGTAAAAAAATAAATATTAATTCAATTATTTCGAAAATTAATTTAAATATAGTGACCAGCGAAGCGGGCGTAGCCTGCTAGTTATTAATATATATACACATAAGTTGATTCTTGAAACAATCGGACAAATAAAAACAAGTACCTAATATATGTATACAAATGTATAATCGTGAAAACACAGTAAATAAAATGGACCATGTTTCTATAATTTGTTTAAATTTAATACTGTTAGCTCTGCATTCTATTAAATTATTAAATCAAACAACTAATCTCCTTTGACATGTTTTCACATCAAACTTACCTAATAAATTTAATTATGTAATCAATAATGAATGTTAAACCAGCAAATATCGACTTGATAAGTACCTTACTCTGATTCCGTATGGGGTGTGGCTACACAAAATAGGTGGTGTGAGCACATGAGTGGTGTGAGCTGAAAACAATTGGCATTCAAGGAAATTTAATTTTAACATGCACATGATTTATTGTCCAATTTATTTTAAAATTTTGATGTTAATTATATCCAAATATTAAATAAATGTTATATTTTTTATTACAATTATATAATAAATTCACCATTTCGAAATAATAATTGTGATAATAATAAAAGGGAGGACATATTAAAAATATGCAAATTTTCCAACTATTATAATTTATGCCGGGGCATAGTAATGCCCTTTTTTCTCCCTTACTTACTTTCTAGAGTAATTTTCCCCAGTATGTAACTAAGATTAAATAGGAAGAAAACTACTCTTGTAAATAAGCAGTAGAAGTACGAAAAGAGGGTGGTACTAATAATACACTGGATAAATTATAGATGTTGGCAACTCTGAGCTATGAAATTTTCACTTCGCATCAATCTATAATAAAATGATGTATCGGAAACAAGGTATAGTAAGCAACTTTTTTACAGATAAGTTTAAAACTTTTTGCGTTTTTAAAAAGAACTTTATATCTTTCATTAGATAATAGAAAAATCCCCCCCCCCCTACACCAAAAGCAGAGAGCTGAAAATCCCTACATCTGACAACACTGCGTGCCACATAATTTTTAGAATATTTTTGTCCAATATATAACGATGATAAGAAAAATTTACTCCTATAACAAATGCATACTTGCCAACCATCTCATTACGAACCGTACAATTTTTACTACTCGCCTTTTTTTTAACACCAGTTATTTTTTAGAGTATTGTTATTTAATCGTAACAACATTTTAAGAGAATTTCTCTTAAAATAAAGTGGTGTGAGAAAAGGGGCGTTAACAATTGTACGTTATTAATGATATGGTTGGCAAGTACGCAAATGGTATGGATTAAAAGATACTATTTACACTTTAACCCATTCATGGTCACGCCATTTTTAATTTTTTTCGTTTCGGGATGTGTTTTATATATATTTAAGTCATCAAGTACTAATAATATTACAAATTTATCAGGAATACCGAGAAACTGATTGCTTTCTATTTAGCAAATTCGTAGCAATGAATAAATAATTCAGAAGTAAAAAACTCTGACCGTGTATACACGTTCATGACCATGAAAGGGTTAAGCGGTCTTTCAAGGGAAGTATCAATCAGTAAAATTCCTATTGAACCCAAACCAAGCTTCAATTAAAGAAAATGGTCTAAAACATAGGTCAGCGTGCAAATTTGCTGCAACTACCCCCCATGGAGCGAGAAAACGATCCTAAAAGTTTTAGCTGTTTCCATCAAAACCAACGAAACAGAATCCATAAAGTTTTAGCTGTTTGCATCAAAACCAACGAAAGAGATTGCTTTGACAAGACGGCTTGGCGTAGTAGATAGAGTGCTCAGCTAGAGTGACGAAGGTCCTGAGATCGAATCCCTGTGACAGCTCGAAGTTTTTATATATTTAATATATTATATAGTTAATATAACTATATAATACATATTATATAGTTAATATATTATTAGTTAACCCAGACAGCACATCGCTTCCCCAAGATATCTTCAAGATGTCTTCTGGATGAAAAGGCATCCCAGAAACGTCCTTAAGATGTACTGTGGATAAGTTAAGCTTAACTGTGCTGTTAGGGTAATATATATATATATATATTTAAATATAAATTAAATACAATATAAAAATATATGAATAATTTCAGGGAGGGGGGGGGGACATGTATTAAATTCAATTAAAAAATTCATTTTTTTTTTTTTTTTTTTTTTTTCACACCAAAGCCGCTAGTAGGAAATGCTTATCGTCTGTTTTTAATTTTGTTATTTTTTATACATAAAAATGTAAAGACAACATCTCGAAGAAAAACCGAACAATTTCCAAAATGTTCGTTTCAATTTCAACGTTGAACAAGATTGTAGTGAAATTAATCGTGATAACTTCTCTTTTATATGTTGTTCTCATCATGAAAAGTGCTTATGATTTGATCATTTTCTTACTTCTGATCACAGTCATTATTAACTTCAAAATAAATTCGTAAATTTCAATGGGATTTTTTTCTTCACAAATAGGTAATTTTATCTTATATATTTCTTAATAGTATCTTTATATAGAGTATATTTATTCTTAATTAAGTTTAATAATTATTTTCTCTAAAGTTATTCATTTATTTTAACGTTTTGTTTCATTTCATTAATAATTTAAAATAATAATAATAATAATAAGTATTTCGTCGGGGTTTGAACTCAAGTAAACTTATGGAAAAAGAAAAATATGTATAATAAAGAAAATTTTGAAATTATAATATACATATGTGTATTAGTTGAAATAAAATATTTTAATAATTTAAAAATATATAATGAATTTTTTAATTGAATTTAATACATGCCCCCCCTCTCTGAAATTATTCCTATATTTTTATGTTGTATTTAATTTATATTTAAATATATATATATGTGTATAAACTAATAATATTTTTACTTTTTAATATATATAATATATTAAATATATAAAAACTGCGAGCTGCCACCGGGATTTGATCTCAGGACCTTCGTCACTCTAGCTGAGCACTCTATCCACTACGCCAAGCCGTCGTGTGAAAGCATTCTCTTTCGTTGGTTTTGATGCAAAGAGTTAAAACTTTATGGATAGTTCGTTAGTTTTGATGGAAAAAGCTAAAACTTTTAGGATCGTTTTCTCGCTCCATGGGGGGTAGTTGCAGCAAATTTGCACGCTGACCTATGTTTTAGACCATGCTCTTGAATTGAAGCTTGGTTTGGGCTCAATAGGAATTTTACTAATTCATACTTCCCTTGTTAGTGCAGTGATTATAAAGCAACGGTGAAAGCGTTAGTTCCGTTTAGATAACTATTTTTATTTAGATATATTTAGAAATGTATTTTTCAGGTATTTTTTTGTGATTAAAAAAAGATTTAAATTATAGTTAAAAAATACTAGTGAAATATTTCGTCCAAAGCGGAAACACTTTCACCACTGTAAAAGTCTCATAAATAACTCTAGGCGCATTGAGTATACAAATTTCTGAAACATTATAATCAGATCTTGAAGCCTTTTTTTGGGGCACTTTCAGCGAACAATTTTCACTTTATTTGCTACCATTATTTTCATACCGAAATCTTTTTATCGTTTTTTATAGTATACTGTCTTGATTAAATAGGATAGAAATTATTGTATAAAATAATGGTAGCAAAGAAAGCAAAAATTTCTCTGAAAATATACTGTAAAATGGGCGGAGACTTCGAGCTCTGTTAATAATTCTTCGCTGAGAAAATAAATAAATAAATTCGAGCTCTAATATCCTTCCTCTGACTTTTATGTAAAATGAGCTCCCGAATCTAAATATAATCTCCATTTTGTCTGTAGTCTTTGTTTTATATGTCTTTACACGTGTATGAAGTTTCTTTTACAAGAAAAAATTTAGGTTTCTGTTTCGTTAGATCAATTTTATGTCTTCTGATCACATTATTTCCAAAAAATACATATAATACGTGCAATATAGCAATATAGTATGTCATAGTTTTTTTGCATACTTCAATTATATTTTATTCGCTTAGAATTTGACTCCACCAAACACCGAGAATTTCCAGTATCTTAGATGGTAGATGGGTAGTCGATCCTTGGTCAATATTCGTCGGTCTACCCGTTAGGACTTTCCATGGTTTTCTTCGAAACTCGCTTAAATACGGGTTTGGATTCCTAAAAAAAGATCCTCACTGAGGGCTTTCCACTTTAGGCCTAGGACCAAGTAGAGCAAACTCTACAACAACAGTATTTAGAATTATAGAAATGTGAGATTATTTTATACATATTCCTATATTCAGTGTAATATTAAAAACAGCTTTTATTTTAATTACTGTGTATAAAAAATCAACCCCAGCGCCCGCCGCTTAGTAAAATCACATTCGTTCTGAGCCAAAGTGACTTTATTAAGCGGCTAATATTTACCGTAATTTTCTGCGTATAATCCGCAGATAAAATATGTCATTCCTCCACCAGAAATTTTCTTTGACACAGAAATCTATATTATTTTGAAAAAACAGCTCGTACAAATAGAACCTCGTTTGCTAATTAAAGTTTCTGGTGCAGAACTGACTTACCTGACCTGCGGAATATACACAGAAAATTTCGGTATAGACGGTGAACATTCCTGCACTCATGAAAAAGGTAGCCTTTCCCTAAATTTGGAAAAAAAATTCAAAAGGTAACTATTAATAGGATTAACAGAGCTGCCAACCTAATCCGGCAAATCGTTAGTACCGCCCATTTTTATACACCAATTAATTTTTAGAATAATTCTCTTCAAATATATTTACGATGAATTAAGAAAACAAATACTCTAAAAATTAAGTGGTGTAGAAAAATGAGCGGTACTAACAATTTGCCGGATTAGGTTGGCAGCTCTGGATTAAAAAACAATATTAATAATTTTTGACACATAATTAATTATTTTGTTCCTTCAAAATAAGTAAATAAAACACATACTCCGTATAAATTTAATAAATACGTACTCTATAAAAAATTAGTCGAAATTTTTATATTTATTAAACAGTGGATATTTTCAAAAACTGATTAATAATTCTAAAAAATGTAACACTGGCTGTATGTTTACTATTTTTTACTCATATGTTCAATCTTGAACGTTTGAGTGTGCTCTGATAAAGCTCGATAAAATAGTGTAGTTCATAATTGTTGAAAATCTCAGCTGGATTCTAGTCTTTCAGCAAACCATCTGTTTCCCAATAATCATCGGGAAAATCCTAATCCTGCTTTCCTTCGTTGAATTTACAGCAAACCAGAGTTGCCAACATTTTCATTTGTTCCGAGGCATTTTTTTGCCCCGCCTTTATTCCATTCTACTTTTATTTAAAAAGTAAGTTTTTCTTGTTTAACTTTAGTTATATATTAGGGCATAGCTGCCAATATTTTAATTTATTCTGGAGTACTTTTAGCCCCGGCTTTATTTTGCACCACTTTATTTATGGAAAAATTTTCTTCAATACATAACTTTCAGAGACTCCAACATCCTAATTAATATTCCGTAGTGTTGTTAGTCACGCCCTTTTTTATACACCAGTAAATTTTTAGAGTAATATTCTCCAAATTCAATTACGATTAAATAAGAAGAAAAATACTCCAAAGTGATACTGGTGTGAAAAAAAAGGCGGGGCTAACAATACTACGGAATATTAATTAGTATGTTGGAGTCTCTGAACTTTGATAAAATAAGAAAAAATTAATTTAAAAAAATAAGTGGTACGAAATAGAGGCGGGGCTAAAATTACTCCGGAACAAATTAAAATATTGGCAGCTATGTTAGGGATTAGGGTAGGGGGTCGTACTGTCCGCCCTTTTTTCAAGACACTCTCAGGAACGACATTTTTTTAAATTTACAACTACCACTATTTTAATGCAATATTCTCTATGCTGTACATGTACAATCCAAAGAATATCTAATAATAAAGAATGGAAGGCTTTAAACGTCGAAACTATCGCCATCTGTTGGACGAATATTTTCAAAAAGAAAAACTTTGTATTGCAAGGAAACTAACTTGCAGGCGAAACAATTTTTACAGTTGCCAAATAGGGTTGTCTGAAACCGCTTCAGTAAAAGAAGCAGCTGGCTAGCAAAGAATCTTTTCAAGTTTGATTGTGTTTTACAGTTCAGCCACATATCCGAAAACTAGCAGTGAGGACGCGTCCAAAATGTTGGAGGGATGCCAGCTTGTCCGACAGTTTGAAATTTGGAAAGCATCCAGCAATTCCGCGCTCTATTACTGCTCATTTTCCTTGAGTCAGATGACTGTCACCCCTATTTTACCACTGGACTCGTTGAGTTAGCACTTGCGCAGATGCTTCCATGGTTTCATCAAATGTGGTCGAAGAATTCGTCTCACGCGCCATTTTCAAAATAGACGCTGCTTGTGCTTCGTTATGTTGCAATTTCAACGTTCAGTCAGAGAGATTGTTTTTTGTGTTTTACTTTAAAGCAAGATAAATAGTAATTGATCAATCATCAATGTGTCAATTTCAAGGTAATATTATAATAATATAATCTAAAATGTGTTATGTGATCTATGATGTGCGTTCGTGTTGTGTTACCGGTAAAGATGTGACATCAACGTTCGTTATCAGTTCAAGTTCGGCCCGATTATTTTGTAAATAGCATAATTCTAGTTATTTTTATGAATTCATGGATTATATGGATATATTTCTTCATTCACTGAATTTAAGGTGCTTCGGTTTGGCTGTTTATAAAAGAATGTAGCCATCCGTAGCATATGTTATTTCAGTATTCAACAATTATTGAACTCTATATTTTTAGTAATGGTGAGTATCATTTTAGCCTATGTTTTTTTTAAAGTAGTGATCATTTCCTGTATTTTTATAAAATTACTTTTTTCTAGAGATGATTATTTCTTTTAGTTTTATTTTTAGCTTTTAAAACCTAGCTACTTTTCTCCAATTTATGAACAATTTTTAAAAAGATCATATGATTATTTCTTTTTAACAGATAATTATTTCTTTTGGATTTGTTTTTGTCACAACATTTTTTTTTTTTTTTTTTTTTTTTTTTTTTTTTTCCATTTTATGAAAAGTTCTTAGGAAATTCTGTGTATGTGCTATGCATTTCTCTCTTTCTTTCTCTTTCTTTTTTAAATAATAAAATATAAGATAAATGCTGACAAATTTCATAAAATCTAGTAACACAATGCAGAAGAAAAATGAAAACTAAACTATTTTCAAAAGAGTTTTAAAATGTTCTAGTGCTATTTTGACATTTTTTGTTAAGTAAATAAAACTTGAAAGTGATATTATATCAATTTTCTTGCAGTTATTATTAAGAAATATGACACTTTTTAAATTTATTTTGTAAAATAAATATCTATACCTTCCATTATAAATGATAATCAAATATAAAATTATCTCATTATGTAAACTGTTTAAAATTTTAAATAAGCAATTGTTTTAAATATTTCCTCCTTGTTTTATATATGTATATTTCATAAGATATTTAACAATTTTTGATGCATATGTGCTAGAATTAGACTGCATATGCGCTAGAAATATATTCTGCATTTCTTTTAAAAATAAATATTAACGAAGTTCGTAAAATGGGTGATAAAATCTAGGTAAGGGGGAAAAATACAAAGTGTTATAAAAGTTTATTTATTTTGTTTAATAAATAAATATAATTTGAAAATCATATCATTGTTTAAAATATTATTCGATGTTTATTTTTATTTATTATTATAAGATTAAAAAGTAGTTTTTTTTTTTTTTTTTTGTGTGTGTGTGTGTGTGTGTGTGTGTGTGTGTGTGTGTGTGTGTGTGTGTGTGTGTGTGTGTGTGTGTGTGTGTGTGTGTGTAAATATTTTAAAAATAAAACTTCATCTCATATCGTAAAGAGCATTTAATCGTGAATCATCGCATTATAAACAATATACAGTGATTTGTCTACTATTTTAAATAGCCAAGACGCCAAGAACTGTTACCTGACCTGTAAATTTGTTTTACTGCAACTGCAATACAACCCAGATTCAAAATAATAGAATAACAGTATTTTCTAAACAAAACTTGGCAATGCATCGTGTAAAACGAACGTGTGTAAATTAAAAAAGTGACGTATGTTACTCAAAAATTGACAAAACAATTTTCAACAACTACAGTAGAACTTGGATAATTCGAAGTTGAAGGGACCTGAGAAAAATTCGAAATATCCAAAAATTCGAATTACATATACTATTTCCATAGCCTCCTTAATTAGATGCCTGTCGCGTGGCTTTTAAACTTGGCAACAAGTTTAACGGTAGGCAGCGCCACCTTTTACAGATTGCGCGACTTTTTTTATTCAACTGTCACCAATAATTTTAAGAAGTGACATGTAATATATAGAAATGGCGTTTCTTCGATTCTATTCGTCTTTTTTTCTATTTCAAATACCACTATTAAAAATTTTTGGTGGCACTTGAATAAAAAAATTGCGCAATCTGTATCAGGTGGCGCTGTCTACCGCTTGAACTGTTGCCAAGCTTAAGAGCCACGTGTCAGGCATCTACTTAAGGAGGCTGTGCTATTTCATACTTGCCAACAAACTAAATACAATTCCGTAGTATTGTTTGCCCCGCCTTTTTTTTCACACCAGTATACTTTTTAGAGTATTTTGCTTCTTATTTAATCGCAATTGCATTTGCAAAATATTACTTTAAAAATTTACTGGTGTGAAAAAAAGGGCGGGACTAACAACACTACAGAATATTAATTAGGATGTTGGCAAGCATGCTATTTTGTCAAAGAGAAGAGATAAATTAAAAAAATTAAAACTCTATGATCAAAGATTTAACATATAAACTTTATATCTAAGAAAACTGCTCCCCCCCCCCTTCCCATTAAATCAATATTTTTTACGAGTTTAATTATTCAACACTTTTTTTAAAAAATAGTCAGATATTTTTTTATTGCTTCTTCAAGTACAATCTTTGTGTCATAGCATATGACTTCAACCTATCAGTTGATACAAAAACAGAATCTTCTACATCAGACATGACTTTCAATTCAAAAAACCCTCGAAGTTCATGTATATGAACCATATCTTCTGATGCACTAGGTAGGGGCTTCTCTTGTATTTCCTTATCCTTATTTTGAAAGACTATTAAAATAAATAATGCATTTCAGCTGAGAAAAATATTGGGAAAATTTTTTACTGTAATATATTAAAGTTAATCGTATGAAAAATTCGAATTACCCAAAATAGAATTCGAATTATCCACGATTTTTTAACATTATTTTAATACAAAATTCAAGGGACCGAGTAAAAAACTTGAATTATCCAGAATTTTGAATTAAACAAGTTCGAATTATTCAAGTTTCACTGTATATAGATATTATTTTAATAATTAAAGGGTCTTTAACACATTTAAAAATTATGTTGACTTTTTATATGGGTCATATAATTAGAATAATCAATTTATTCAATAGATAAATTTAAAAAGCAGAGGAAAATTTGCATATCTTTAAACCGATAGGTTGCGACAAGTATAAAACTTGGCGTTCGGAAGATCTTAAGTTAGTCTTTCGCTTAAAATGGTTCGTCAACGTGATATTTCGTAAACAACAAAAACTTGTATTGTATCATTGTTTAAAGCTGAAAAAAAGCAATAGTTTATCTCGGATCTAGTGAAGGTTTCGCAGTCTACGGTTTCAAAGGAATATGGAAGAACCGGCCAACTAAAAAATAAACGGAGTAAATGTGGTAGAAAGCTTGTAACAACTGCCAGAGATGAACGCAAATTGAAACGAATCGTCCAAAATAATCGCTTTAAAAGTGTTTCTTATTACAATATGTGTTGGAAAGAATCTGGAGTTGCCGTGTCAATGTCAACGACTCCTAGGCAATTTCATAAATTGGAGTTTCAATCGTGGGTCCCCAAAGTAAAGCCAAAGCTGAACATAAAACAGAGACGTGCATGACTTCCCTGGTGCAAAGAGAAGCTATTCTGGGGGCAACAAGACTGGGAAAGTGTTTTATTCAGTGATGAATTGTTATTTCAAATATCTTTTGACGAAGGAGGTGTTCGGGTGTGGCGTTTAAAAGGTGAAGCTTTTGAAAAATATTGTATAAGGAGTTCCGTCAAATTTGCGACATCCGTCATGGTATGGGGATGCATGAGTGCTTCTGTAAAAGGACAATTATGTATTTTAAAACAACGTGTAAATTACGCAGTGTATCAAGATATATTGGAGCACTACATGATACCCTACTCTGAGGATTTATGCAAAGACGCGTTTATCTTTCAACAAGATTTCGCTTCGTATCATACTTCAAAATCGACTCGTAAATGGCTAACAGAAAGAGGGATTTCGGTATTAAACTGGCCAAGTAACTCTCCGGATCTAAATCTGTTCGAGAATTTGTGGCTTCATCTAAAGAAAAAGTTTCAGGATCTAGTTCCCACCAACAAAATTGAGCTCATTGCTGCACTGAAGAGTGCATGGAACAGTATCAGTAACGATGAATGTAAACAGCTGTGGAATCCATGCCTGAAAGAATCAGAGCTGTGATTCTAGCAAAAGGTGACACGACAAGGTATTAATATTGTTTTGTCTGAAATTTTACTTATTTAATTTTATTTGTTATTATTTTTGTTTTAATATTTTAATATTTTGACTCTATATAAACCATCATCACTGTAAGCTTTTTGATAATTCAGTTTAGTATTAATTTGAATTAAGTGTATATCAAGTGCTATGTATACTTTAAAGCCTAAGAAAGGTTACGCGTTCATTTAAATGTCTATTTTGTACTTATTTTTTGCTATATTAAACTTAATTTTGCAAAGTGACAAGTATTCTATTTTTTTAAATTTGGGTTGTACAAACTTAACCTTTAGCCGGCTGTCATTCGTTTTACATCACGTGTACGGAGCCTTCCCTTCATTTTGGTTTAGAGATTCGTAGCACATCACTATAAATATGTCCAGAAATATTTCTTCATAAAATTAGTAGTGCCTAAAAAGATAAAAATTTATTATTTTTAAGAGTGACATGGAAAAAGGGCGGAGAGTACAACCCCTGTTATTATATATACACAAGGATAGTAGTCTCCGCTTTTTTTTTTTTTTTTTCAGAACATTTTCAAGGGTAAGAAAATTTCGCCTCTTTTGCTACCATTTTCTTCTTAGAGAAATAAATCTTTTTTTTTTTCTTTTTTTTTTTTTTTTTTTTTTAAGTAAAATGTGAGTAAATGGTATAAAAATGATTTTATAAAAAAGTTGTAGTGGAAAAGGTACAAATTTCTCATTTCTCAAAGTATCCTGAGAAAAAGGCGGGAGACTACGACCCTTGTATATATTGCAAAGAAAATAAAGTAGTGCAGAATTAAAGGAGGGGCTAAAAATGCTCCGAAGTAAATTAACCCTTAACGCTCGGCATATTTTACTATTATGAACAGTAAGACAAGCCTTTTGGCGTTCCCTTAAAACGTCACACGTATAGCTTTCAACTTACTACCTTTTGTCTACCGAAAAATTGTAATAATTTGTTTTATTTTACTTCATCATTAAACAAAATAAATCTTTCAGTTAAAATTTTCAGGTAGCCTATAGTTACACGTTTTAGAAAAATAACATTTCATTTGCAGAGGAACACCTTCAGGCGTGGCTCAATTTTTTTAATGTCCCCTCAGAAGGGACATACGAGCGATAAGGGTTAAAATGTTAGCAACTATGCAGTAAACAATATTTTTTCGTTTTACCATCTTATCAAATAGTGATCAGTAGGAGTGAAGTTTACAGATTCAGGGGGTCGTAGTCTCCGCCTTCTTTTTTTTTTTTTTTTTTCTTTTTCAGGACACTTTGAGATATAAGAAATTAATTCCTTTTTTGTTATCACTATTTTTATACAATGATTTCTATACTGTTTAATCTGGATATATTACTTTTGAAAAATCCTATAAAAATTTCTGTAAGTAAAAAATGGTAACAGAAAAAGTAAAATTTTCTCATCCTTAAAAGTGTGGTGGAAAAAAAAAAAAAAAAAAAGCGGAGACTTGCCAACCATCTCATTATGAACCGTACAATTTTTAGTACCCGCCTTCTTTGTCACACCAATAATTTTTTGGAGTAATTTTAGTCTTATTTAATGGTAACAACATTTGGAGAGAATTACTCTAAAAATATAGTGGTGTGAGAAAAGGGGCGTTCTTTCAGGGGGCGTTAACAATTGTACGGTTATTAATGAAATGGTTGGCAAGTATGCTATGACCCCTGCAGTTTTCCTCAATTAAGCAAATTTTTCAGCTATTTTCGACAAAATTATACAAGTAATCAGAATTTTCTTCAACCTGGCATACTTGAACTACTCCCGTTTTTCTTACGTGATTCCGTTTGCGCTATAAGTTAAGTATTAATGTTATTTCAACTCTCAAGCAAACTGCAAAATAATTTCAGGAATTCTATGTACCGATGCACCTACCTTTGGTTTCATTTGAGAAAAATTACAGGGGTCGTACTCTCCGCTCTTTTTTCAGGACAATTAGAAGAAAAGGAGATTTTGAAATTCATTGCTACCACTATTTTTATTATTATCTTTAAGAATGCCCTGAAAAAAAGGGCGGAGAGTGCGATCCCGGAAATTATCATTACTTCCCCAAAATTTCACGCTTTTCTATTAAATCTAAAATTTTTCTGTTTAAACTTCTTGACGCTTAGTTATTTCAAAATGAGAATTTAAAATTGTTTATAATAATTAAAAATTTAATTTAAAAAAAATACTATTGCTGACAAAAGCAAATTTATAACTTATTACCACTCATTGATTTATAACATATTACCACTCTTGAATTTGTTACTAAGATAAGTTGTGGAGTGTGTTTCTTTTGCTATTAGGCTGCAGGTGTAAAATTTTCTACAAAAAGAAAGTTAATTGGGTGGCTTGCTATGTTTACTATCTTTTCATTCAGAAATTAAAACTAGTTGGCATAGTTGGACTCCGCTCAGTTCCCCATCATATGTATGTTTTCATAAATTTCTAGCAAAAGACATATTATATTCATGCTAATAGAAATGAATTTGACCAAACGCTTGACACAGTGACAGAATGAAATCCTCGCCTGATAGGCTACCCACCATTCAGTTCGATATATTTATCTTATTTTAATCTAATAATTTATTTTATTGGGGTGAATTTTGTAGTTTAGTTTTCATGCTAGTATTTCCAATGCAACAATCCCCAAAATGCTTATTTATATGAAATATAGCTTAGTTTTGCTATGTTGGTAAAACCTTCAATTTCGAATAACTTACGAAAATTTTCCATCGGAATATTTGTAATCAATGATGTTCAAACAAATATCACAAATATTATTTTGAAGTTGTCTGATATATTTATGATCCTCAAAATGGACGTTTATGATCAAGTTTGCCTCATTCTGCCATGTTAAGTAAATCGTAAATCCAAAATAACTTACGAATTTTTTAAATTGGGAAATTCATTGTCTATGATATTCATGCCAGTATTCTAAGTATTATTTCAAAAGTGGTCAGACATCTTTTTGATGCAAATATCCCTCAAGATTCACGTTTATGTGAAATTTTGCTCTATTCTGCCATGTTAAGAAATTCGTAAATTTTCAATAACTTCTAAATAGTATTTCAAAAGTGGTCTGACATCTTTACGATGAAAATATCCCTAAAAATTGACGTTTATGTGGTCATATTCTGTTATGTTAAGAAATTCGCAATTTTCCAATAACTTGCGAAATTTTCAAAGTAGCATGTGTATAATTAGTGATGTTCATTCTGGAATCAAAACTGATATTTTAAAACTGTTCTGACATTTTTACAGTAAGAATTTTCTATTTAATGGACGTTTAAGTGAAATTTTGCCCTATTCTCCCATGTTAAGAAAATCGTAAATTTCTAATAACTTATGAAGTTTTTTAATTCGAATGTTGCAAAGGAATATCTTTCCAGTGTCGAAGTCGAAAGTAATATTTTAAAACTGATCTGACTTCTCATCGACTATTTGTTCTTGAGATATCGTGTACACGGACTAACAAACTAACACACTAACGGACTAACACACTTATGGACTAAAACACTTATGGAGTAACACACTAACGGACTAACAAACTAACAGACACCCTACAGCGGACACCATACAAATTTTGCCATTTTCGGATTCCTCACATCTAAAAACGTATAAAAATGTCAAAATGCCGAGGTCGAAAATTTTCACGATTACCTAAGCTCCCCATACCTATAGTATGATGGAAATCTAAGAACACAAAGAAAAAAATTCGCGTGCATGAACAGAGCCTCCTTAAGTAGATGCCTAGCGAGTCGCTCGAAAACTTGGCAACAGTACAAGAAGAACATAGCCAGTAGATGGCGCTTGATACCGTGTCGTAAAGTTCTGTTTATTTCCCGCGATTCAATTGACTTTCAATTGAGTTCTTCATGGTTTATGTTTTATTAATTTAATAAATGTGAGATTTTGTAAATCGAACAGTCGCCGTGAAAATATATGTTTTCAAATGGCCTGCAAATATTTCAAGACAAGGTATGTAAACTGCATAAGTAATTAATGCAAAATTACCAACCTTTCGGATTTTTGAATATCAATAATATTTTTCACAAAAAAACATTATTTTTATTTATTATCGTAAATTCTGTGATTAAGACGAAGATAAATTTAAAAGAAATTATGATATAAAAATTCGAAGGGTTGACACCTCTGTTAGTAAGTTAGATTTAACAAATAAAATAGTTATGCTTATTTCAAAATGAAATGAAATTTTTATTTATTGATGTAGGAATACAGAAAAATAGCTTGTTCTTAGTTACTTTGAAGTAACTCAAAATTGAAGTATTTTATAGTTTTATTTATAAATTACATTAGTAACTTATGAATAAAACTATAAAATACTCCAATATAAGGAACAAGATTGATTTATATTTTTTAATACCACTGTTTTTTAAAAACTTGTGTAAATGCGTATAAAAATTTGATTATTTCAGTTAAATCGAAATAAAAGTGTTGGGAATCTTGAAAAGAAAAAATATAAAATTTTTATTTCTACTTTTGTTCTTTTTAAAAATATTAAATTTTAAGATTCATAACATTACTTTTATTAACCTTTTACCACACAAATGGAATATAGAATTAAAAATTCATGTAAAAATTAAATATCATGATTACTGATTAGAAAAATTATCAGATATGACAGAAAGATGACTTGATTTTTTGAAATAGAAATTCTCCACATCCATACACTCACATACACACACACACACACACATATACTGGCTAATTGCCAAAAACTACTTTTTTTGGACTCATGAGACCTTAAAAATATAAATCAGGGGAAAACTCGATATCGAATTTTTGGACCGAACACAATACTTTCATTACGTACGGTAGTAGGGTAATGGAAGTAAAAATATTTCAAGGATGTTATTAATTTGTCCTTAAATTAATTTTCCTTCTTCAACAGTATTCGTCGACATAAAAAAAGTGTAGCAAAGCACTTCCGTCAATTACATTCTACAGAAAAGAACGTTTAGCTTAATTTTGGATAGCCCTGTATATTTTCAATAAACTATGTGCACATCAGATTGTGCATTTAAATTTAGTCTTATATGAAAAACACCTAACACAAAATGAAATACACTTTCAGCATTTTCCAAGTATATCCGAGATAGACAAACCGACGCGCACAGACCAACCGCTAAAAACATTTTTCGTTTCAGGAGACCTCAAAACATGTAAACATAACACAACTTTATTTCGAAACTGTCTATCAGTTTCGAAAGCATACCCTCTCGGAACTGGTTTAGCTAATAAAATCTTGAAAAAAAAAAAAAAAAAAAAACTTCGTGCGAGAGAAAACTTATACTCAAGAAATCCTTAATTTTAAAAATTTAAATCTTAATGGTTATTTATTTATTTTTTGTGACGGACTAGACAACAGATTGTTTTCTTCTCCAATTTTTATTACTGAATGTTAACTTATCTCGTTAATGTGCTGGTCTATTTTTCTTATAAATAATATAAAATTCTCGATTTAAGAAAAATAATTCACACCTAATAAGGTAAAAATGTAACGTAAAGGACATGACCAAAAAAAAAGACATGATTTTAATAATTTATCATTATAAATTATTCATTCTAAACTGAAACTCATTTAAAGTTCAGAGATTTTAATTTCTATAAACGAAACTTTCATCTGATATCTAAATTAAAAATTATTTTGAAATTTTTATTGAATAAATATATAAAAAAATAATTTAATCGCGTGATAGAAATGCCATGTTTTTGCTTATTTAATTTTAAATTTCGTTTTTTAATTAATAATATATTTTTAAAAAAAGGTGTTATTTATTAGATACGCTGTAATTCAATTAGTTGAAAAGCTAAAATAGGTCTTGTCCACTTCCAAAGAAAATTAAACCCTATACTTTTTTAAATATAAATATTTGAATATTCTTTTGAAAATATTCGATAAAGCACTTTTACATCATTTTGTCAAATTAAAAGAAAAAAATACAATTTTGGACTTTAAATTGAAATTAATAGCTAGATTTTTAGATGAAAAATATAACTTATCTATGAAAGAGAAGAAAATTGTTGCTCTGCGTAGGTGCTGTCACCTAGCGTTAGTTTTGTTTTTTAAATGTTGCCTAATTTAACATTGGGATTCGCTGCGCGTGGAAGGCATCTACTTAAGGAGGCTCTGGCATGAATGTACGCTAATCTTATTTTTATTTATTTATTATTATTATTTATGTTTACCAGCCGGCGATACTCATTTATTAAGCGACGGTTTTAAAAGTAGCTTATACTGATTTGATTCTGGATCTGGTAATTTAATCACATTAAGAGGCTGATTTTATTAACCAATTAATTTATTAAGCAGCGGGTACTGTACTATCTTACTGATTCGTCATTTTCCTAATATAACAACAATTTGATCAAACAAATACATTATTACCTATATCAACTTCTCTTAATTCTATAATATGATTTTGCATTTCATATTATAAATACTTTAGCTATCTTATCTTATATAACAGAACACATAATACAAATGGTTATTTTCCCCCTTCACTTTTATGTCTAGTTTTAGCATTTATTAATATTTAAAAAAAGGATCAATATTGTAACACCGCTATTTTTAGCTTAGGAAAAAGTAACACTAAAACACTGCGTTCCATTTTTGATTGTAATCAACACTATTTATATTTCTCTGAAGAAGACTGCGGGGTAGTGTAATACTATGCGGCCTTCGTATTAATAGTGTGATTACGATTAGTCCGTTAGTATATGTGTTGGGTATACATATGTTGGGTCTGTGAGACCCATTTTATTTACAAGAATGCAATGCAAGAGAAACTTTTTATACATTTTGTGAAAAAAATTATAATAAACCTAAAGTTTTATACTTCGTATTTTTATTGTGTGGGTGTTATATTGTAACAATTCAAAATATAAAAAAATCGTCTTTTTCCCACCCGTGCACTGGCGGGTTAATTCAAGCGTGCTTGTTAACATTTTAATATTTCCGGAGCATTTTAGCGGCGCTTTTATTTCCAGAATATCCTTCTCCAAATTACTCTCTCTTTTCCAAACTACAATAAAATAAGAAAAATTAACATTTAAAACAAGTGGAATGGAATAAAGGATAATAATTACACTTTAACCGGTCTTGGCGCAATGCAAGGGTAAACGTGTTAGTTCCGCATTATTACTATTTTTATTTAGATATATTAAATGTATTATTTATTTATTTATTTTATTTAAATAGGATTCAAATTATTGTTAAAAAATACTGGGGGGAAATTTCCTCCAAAGAGGAAACATTTTCACATCTGTATAAAAGTCTTATAAATATCTCTAGGCTCATTGTGTGTACAAATTTCTGAGAAATATATTATAATCAGATCTCGAAACATTTTTCAGATCACTTTCAACGATGAAAGATTTTCACAATTTTCATAACGAAATCTTCACTCTTTACCTATTTTTATAGTAAGGTGTCGTGATAGGATAGAAATTATTGTATAAAAATACTGGTTGCAAAAATTTCTCTGAAACTGTCTTGTAAAAGGGGCGGAGACTTCGAGCTCTGTTAACAATACTGCACTTAAAAAAAAAAAAAAAAATCCAGCTCAAATACCATTTCCGCTGATTTTTATGTAATATCACCTCCTGAATCGAAATATAATCCCCATTTCGCCGAATCACCTACCGTTTTCTCGGGATGTATCCCCCTCCCCCAACTTTTATCACTGTTCCAAAATTTATAGCCGTGAATTTAATTTGAAGGGTGGAAAAGAACTATTTTAACCACACCTGGTAACAATTATAATTTTTTCCGGAGTACTGTTAGTCCCGCCTTTTTCACACACCAGTATATTTTTAAAGCTTTTTTCTACTTATTTCATCGTAATTGGATAATTTTGAAAATTTCTTAAAAATCATGTTGGTGTGAAAAAGGGGTTTGGCTAACAGCACTCCAAAATGAACTGAAAATTTTACCAGGCATGTTTTAACACGTTAACCCATTTTATCCCAATTTATATATTTTGCCCAAATTTGAGAAAAATTATATTTTTTAAAGTTAATTAAACCTAAATAAACTAAATACAACAAAATTTGAAATATATATATATATATATATGTATTCCGTATAAGAAATCTTATCCACCTTGTACGCAGGACATTGAAATAAAGAAGATGAAATTTGCACTTATATGTTTTAGTGTTCTTTTCAATAGTGAAAATTGCTTTCCGAGTATAAAGTTTTGCTTTATCTGTATAATACTTTCTTACTTATAAGATAGTTCTCCAGAAATAATTTTTAACGAAGAGAAGATAAACCACGCCCCCTAATGTAATGATTAAACAAAGATTACAGATGGAGGAGGAGGTGAGACACATAACACGCTAGCAGAAGCTTATAGTATTACATATGTATATTCCAGCTGACAAAATATTCGCACCAAGCAAATTCTGATTTCTATATGCTATTTTTCAGCTGTCCTTTAAATAGGACAATGGGATAAAATGGGTTAAAACAAAAAATATATAATGTATTATACATAATAATAATAATAAATTAATAAAGCATAATAAATATAGTGTATAATTTGAGTGGGAAATCGCCCCCCCCCCCTCCTTAGATTTCACCCTTGCTACAAATGCCATGTTTTAGAAATTTTCGACTCTAGCCCTTCAGGAGATATTTAACAGTTAAAATAATTCCTTTTCTCCCTCAATATAAAATTCGTAGCCATAAAACTACAGAACATGATAAAAATATAAAAAGGCATCCCAAAAAGACAATGGGTGGTGGAGAAAAATGGTGGCCATATACGCTGCCAATATTTTAATTTATTCCGGAGTACTTTTAGCCCCGCCTTTATTTCGCACCACTTTATTTATAGAAAAATTTATCAAATATATTTTTCTTACTTTATCAAATAACTTTGATAAATTAAGAAAAAATTACTTTTAAAAAATAAGTGGTACGAAATAGAGGCGGGGCTAAAATTACTACGGGGCGGAATAAATTTGAATATTGGCAGCTATGTATTAACATTTAATTTTTTCTACTTTTCAAAAATGAAAATCTACAATTTGCTTCTCAGTTAACATATAATTATAGAAAAGAATTTAATCTTTACACGTCCTTAACCACGGGGGGAGGGAATTTTAATCATGAGTAAACTAAAAGAAATAACATAAATAAATTATATGAAAAGAGAGTAATTTAAATTTCGTTTTTATATAATATCTATTTTTATCTTATTTTATTCTTCCTTTAAAAAAAAAAAAAAAAAAATACTTGAGTTATATTTCCTTCGCTTAGAGTTTGACCCCACCAAGGACTGAGAATTTCTAATGTTTTAATTAGTAGATGCGTAATCGATTCCAGGTCAACACTTGTCAGCCTACAAGTTGAGACTTTGGGAGTTTTCCATGGTTTTCTCCGAAACTCGCGTAAATACAGGTTAAGACTCCTTAAAAATATCCCAACAGATTGCTTTCCACTTTAGACCTAGGATTCAAGTAGAGCAAACTCTACATCAGCATTTAGAAATATAGAAATGTGAGATTATTTTATTCATATTCCTATATACAGTGTAATGTAAAAAAAAACCGCTTTTATTTTAACCTTTTCGCGACCGCATGCTTTTATCTTTTTGCGTTGTTCTCCCAAGTTACAACATTTCAAGACAAAATTTTCTGTATTCACATTTATCTTATAAATGTTTATACATTATAATTATATTCTCTCTAATTAAAGAATTTGTATCCATAGTATATTGATAGTAGAAATGCGAATATTGGGTATATTCTTAAGAAACAAATAACATATAAATTGAGATAGAAACGCGAGTTACAAATTTTCAAATGACGTGAATCTACGTCAGCGGTCGCGAAAGTGTTAATTACTGTATTTAAAATATTAACTACAGTGCCAGTTTTTTTTATATACGGTGGATATTCCTGTACTCTTGAAAAAGGTATTCTTTCACGGTAACGATTAATAGGATTAATAAACAATATTAATAATTTTTGACAAATAATTAGTTATTTTATTCCTTCAAAATTAGAAAATTAGAAACATACAACATTAAATTTATATGTTTTTAAATAACATTAAAAAGATATAAATTTAATAATCGCATACTGTATGTAAAATTAGTCAGAATTTCTATATTAATTAAATATTGGGCATTTTCGAAAATTAATTAGTAGTTCTTTCTTATAATGAGACAATTGGCAGTTTAATATTTCTAACAAAAATGTAATGCTGGCTGTATTTTTACCATTTTCATTCATATGTTCAGGTTTGAACAAATGATTGGTGAAAATCACAACTGGATCATAACCTTTCAGCAAACGATCCGTTTCCCAACCAGGGCCTGATTACCGAAAAGGCTCAGGAAGCACAAGCTTCCCCTCTAAAATTTAAAAGGGGCCCCAAAATGACTAAATTTAGAATCTTGAATTTTCAGTTTTGGATTTTCACTCTGAGATTGAATTTTCTTCTGAGGAAGTTCGCTTAAAATTAGATAAAAAACACACTATTTTGGAAAAATTCTGTTATTTAATCACAAAAATCTGAATGTTCTTAATCAATAAGCTATATGATTTTAATGTTGTGTTTAGAAATCTCCCAGACAAATAAATGCAAAAAAACTATAAGCACGCACCGAATTTTGGTCTATAGTATTTTTATATGACAATATATAGCAAGAACGAAATTTCTCGAAATGAAAAGGGGACCCAAAATGCTACTGAGCTTCCATTTGCTTAAAAGCTTAATCAGGACCTGTTCCCAACAATCATCGCGAAATCTTAATCCTGCTTTCTTTGGTTGAGTTTACAGTATATCAGAATTGCCAACATTTTCATTTATTCCGGAGCATTTTTAGTCCTGCCTTTATTCCATACTACTTTTATTTAAAAAGTAAATTTTCTTATTTTATTTTATTATACAGTAACCGCCGCTTAATAAATTCACTAGTTAATAAAATCTGCCGTTTAATCTGATCAAATTGCCAGGACCGGAATCAAATCAATACAAACTATTTTTTAAGCCGCCACTTAATAAAATCAGCCTCGCCGGTTAATAAACTCAAAATTATCTCCTCAGCAGCCAAAAATATCACTTATGCACACTAAAAAAAATTTTTATTTACATTTTTTTCTTTTTTTAAATAGAATAAAATCATACTTTTAAAAAATTAAAGAACACGCTTTTATTGAAATGTGAACTAAAAACACAAAATATCTACTATTTTAGTATTACAATGTAGGGTAGGAGAAAGTCGTGTGAGTGACACACGACTTGCACACTTTTAAATCTTTGCATATTTGCACACTTTTAAACCTTTAATAAAAGAAAATAAGAATTGATTAATTGTTGCCACTCGACGTTATGCTAATACGGCTAAATCCTGTGCCACATAAGATAGAGTTTTATACTTATGGGGTTTTTCATTTGCCCCTGAGGAGATAGGAGCCTGGAAACACTTGTTTATAGTATTGTCATCGATGATAAAGTCATGTGCAAAATTTCAGGTCAGTCGAACGAACAGATGTGGCCAAAAATTGAATTCCAAGATTCCGTTACATACATTAATAGTTACATCATATCAAGTTAATAAAAGCATGTTAAATAAATAATTTAGAATTAAACAAAAACCATTTTTTTAAAATCTCCCCTGGCTGGGCTCGAACGTTAGACCTTTAGGTTCGTAGAACTGAGCTTTACCTCGCAGCCACAGCGTTCACGTAGGGAAAGTCTTTTTTACAATATAGATTTTTTTGTTTGCTCCCCGAGCGGTTACAAACATACATACAGGTGAAGCTAATAAAAGCGTGTTAAAAAGAAATTAAAGCACAACAAACCCTCCGTTATCGCTCATTGTCGAAGATTTTACACTTGCAGCACAGTTACAAATTAAGCACGCCCCATAACTTATTTCCGTAATAATTTCAAGGAACGTATTCTTCAAAGCACAGTAAAAAGTTACAAATTTCATTTGAAATGATATATAAATTTTAGTTTCTAATTATTAAAAGGCAATTTCTAGTTCTTATTTTGAAATTTATATAACTCATGAGGCTTACATGAAAAGATTTTAAATTTGTAAGAACGGCGCATGATCTTTTGGTAAAGTAATGATAATTTTCCTCGAAGGAAAGCACATGGGAACTTTGAATGCGTTTAATTTACTTATATTGAAGGAACAACTAATTAATTATCTATCAAAATTAATTAATATTGCTTACTAATTCCATTATTTGTTACCTTTTGAAGTTTCTTTCCAAATTCAGGGAAGTAATACCTTTTCCTTAAGCACAGGAACTTTCGCCGGATATAAAATCAGTTTGACTGAGAACGAATGCATAGCTGGCGGTATTTTAATTTATTCCGGAGTACTTTTAGTCCCGCCTTTATTTCGCACCACTTTATTTATAGAAAAATTTTCTTCAATAAATAACTTCGATAAAATAAGAAAAAATTACTTTTAAAAAATAAGTGGTATGAAAAAGAGGCGGGGATAAAATTACTCCGGAATAAATTAAAATATTGGCAGCTATGCGAATGTGATTTTAATAAGCGGCGGGAACTGTAGTTACATATATATTGGAGAAAAGTATTCTAAAAATAAAGTGGTGCAGAAATAAAGGCGGGGCTAAAAATGCTTAGGAATACCTGAATAAATTAAAATGTTAGCAAGTATGTAGTAACCAATTTTTTTCGTTTTTCCAGATTCCATGGTGGCAAAAGGAAAAGAGGTGAAATTTTTCTCATCCTTGAAAGTTTCCGGGAAAAAAAAAAAAAAAAAAAAAGCGGAGACTACGATCCCTGCAGATTTCCTCATTCAAGCGAATTTTTCAGTTATTTTCGACAAAATTATATGAGTAATGGAAATTATCGTCACCTGCTATACTTGAACCTGTCTACTGCCTCAACTTCTGCTTTTCCTACGTGTTTCAATTTGTGCTACAAAGTGGGTATTAATATTATTCCAATTGTCAGGCAAAATGCAAAGCAAATTCAGGAATCTTAAGTTTCGATGCACCTCCCTTTGGCTTCATTTGAGGAAAATTATCATTACTTTGCCAAAATGTTAGGCTTTTCATTTAAACTTAAAATGTTTACGTTGAAACTTCTTGCTTCTTAGTTACTTCAAAATAAGAATTAGAAAATGTTTTTAATAATTAAAAATTTCACTTAAAAAGTATATTACTGAGTAAAGCAAATTTTTAATTTATTACCGCTCAGAATATATTCCTTGAATTTACTGAGATAAGTGACAGAGCGTGTTTGTTTTGCTACTGTGCGACAGGTTTAAAATTTTCAACAAAGAGAGTTAATGGGGGCGGCTTGTTTCATGGTTTGTATGTACAGTCAGCCAAAAAAAAAAACGTCCCCCCCCCCCACCTAATTTCGCCGTAAATTATCGTAGAAACATTTGACTGGTACCGATCGATTTGTAATAACGTCTAGTTTATAACGGTATAGTTACATTTTGCCTAGAGGGTCGTCTACATATTAAAACTGGCATTAACTTCATTTTCTTCAATGGCAACCCCTATTTTTGACTTCATATTCAGATTTCTGAGATCAAGGCGGTTCGGAAAACATACCTATTTATATATTTTAAATCAATTTTAAATAGAGTTACACGTGAAAATGTATTAGGGGTCCGTCTATACATTTAGAAAATATAAATCATGATCTACCACCCAGTATATATTTTTTATGAAGTTTCACACTGGAAAAAAATTTTAGAAATGTTAATTATAAAATAAAAAATCTGAGTTAGTTTATGAATTAAAATATTATTATTGGTGTCTATTGATTAAACATCAAATAGTTCACTTCATATGAAGAAAATTATATAGCTTGAATAGATATTAAACTATCTAAGATATCATAATGAATATTATCTGTACGCATCGATTATGGGAAAAATATCAAATATTTAAGTTTCCTAAATTTTATGATTTTACAAAATATGCATAAAATTTGCCTAACATATATATATATATATATATATTTTTTTTTTTTTTCGTTTTCTTTTCTTTTTTTTTTCTCTTAATACAATTTACAAGTTAAGTCTTTATTTTATAAACTTTTTATAAAAAGAATACAGATTGTAATGTTAATTTATGTATTCAAAATTTAAATAGTTAGAAATTAAATAAAAGTTAATTTTCTTGCGTCAGATTAGCCACACTTTTAAATATTATTATTTTGTGATATACATGAAGCTTTTCGAATGCAGAATTTTATAATTTCATTATCGAGGATTTTAAAAATGTGCCTTGACTTAATTAATATTAAGAGAAATGTTCGATATTCTCGCAGATATATATATATTTATTTATTTCTCAATATATTGAGAACAAAAAACTATATTTTATAAATTAGCAATGTGAAAATGATAAGATTTCCTCGTAAACACAAGAAAACAATTAATCGCATGAACACAAATAAAATAAATACATAAAAATAGAACTTTATTACGAATCATACTTTTAAAATGTTCTGTCCTCTCTTTTCCTGTTAAAATTCTCTGTATAATTATCAGTCTAAGTTAACAAAATTGTGTCAGATTGCAGGTTTTTTTTTTTTTTTTTTTTTTTTTCAAGGAAAAGAGAAGATAAGGAGGAAGAGGAAAGATCAAAACGAATAGAAAGCATATTAAACGTTAATACCCTTTAAACACTGGAAAAGGGCGGGGTTTCGTATTGTGTGTCATTTGGGAGTTGTAGAGTGCCAGAAAATTACTTTATGTAACAAAACTTTTCATTTAAAGGGTATTTAAAGCAGCATTATATTTTATACATAGACTATTCAGAAAAAAAGTTCCATTCATCCGGTTCATGAAAAATAAAGAACATTTTCTGGCATTGCTCTATGTATATACATTCTTGTCAACCTAACCCGGGGGATTACTGGTCCCGCCCCTTTCCGTACATTTTTTTCACATCAGTCTTTGTAGAATATTTTTTCTTTACTTAACAGGTTGAGCGCCATGTCAGCCATCGGTGGCTGACACTGATCTTTCCATTTAGGCCAAGTCAAAATATGATATAAAACTACAGAATTTACATAGTTTTAAGTAATTACTGACAATTTACTTAAAATTTATTTCCTTTTTTTTTTTTAATTATAGGATTTTTATAAGATTATATCGCTAAGGCCTAATGGGGTTTATCGAAACTCGATAAATATAACACGCTTCTAAGAAGTGCGTGTGGCCTGAATGGGATTTCCATAAGAATTCGCGTGGCGCTCAGAGATTTAATCGTAAATGTATTTGAAGTTAATTACTCTAAAAATTAAATTGTGTACACAAAGGGGCGGGAACTAACAATGATACGGGTTCGGTTGGCAAGTATGCATATATATTTCGCTTGATTTGTAAAAAATTATAACACATTTTCTTCTTTTTTTTTTTTTTTTTTTAGTATTTTGTGTTTATATGTCTCATTAAAAATAAATACAATATTCATATAGAAACATTTCATACGGTAATGTATATAAACATATTTATTAAAGAAGTTTTGTTGATATTATATAATTATTTTTCTATCTGTACAGTATATTAACACAAATATATTTTGTAAATTTCGCAGCATCGAAAAACAGAAACATAGCTTCCATATCAAAGCTTAATGTAAATAGGACATAAGCGTACTGTAGCATACTGTTGAAATTTGAAAAAAAAGAAAAGAATAACAGTGGGCTAAAAATATGGATTTTTATATTATCTAATGAAAATTATAAAATTATTTTTAAAAACTCAAAAAGTTTTAAACTTATCTGTAAAAAAGTTGCTTACAATACCTTGTTTCTGATACATTATTTTAATACAGTTTGAAGCGAAGTGAAACATCTCATAACTCAGAGTTGCCAACATCTATAATATATTCCAGTGTTTTATTAGTACCGCCCTCTACTTCTCGTACTTCTACTTCTTTTTTATAAGAGCTGTTTTCTTTCTATTTAATCTTAGTAACATACTGGCAAAAATTACTCAAGAAAATTAGTAAGGGAGAAAAAAGGGCATTATTATGATTGCGCCGGTATAAATTATAATAGTTGGAAAATTTGCATATTTTTTATATGCCCTCTCTTTTATTATTATTACTATTATTCCGAAATGGTAAATTTATTATTTAATTTTAATAAAAAATATAACATTTATTTAATATTTTGAGATAATTAACATCAAGGTTTTAAAATAAATTGAACAATAAGTCATGTACATGTTAAATTAAATTTCCTCGAAATTCCAGTTATCAAGTTATTTGTAATTTGTATACACCCCCCCCTCAAATAAAATATATTGTGCAGTACAAAATCTTAATCGTAAATATATTATACTGATCTAAAAATGTATTTTATTTTGTTTTACGTGAGAATGCGTTGTCTTTCGTTTTCCTTTCTGTAAATTAGTCTTTTTATTTCTCTTTCATTTGCTCACACCACCCATTTCGTGTAGCCACACCCCCTAAGGAGTCGGAGTAAGGTACCTATCAAGTCGATATTTGCTGGTTTAACATTGATTATTTATTAGTAAATTAAATTTATTGGGTAAGTTTGATGCAAAAAGATGTCAAAAGAGATTCGCTGTTTGATTTATAAATTGTAGAATGAATTATTTGATAAATTATTTGACTTTTAAATTATAGAAATATAGTCCATTTTATTTATTGTGTTTTCAGGAATATAATTTGTATACATACATTAGGTACTAGTTTTTATTTGTTCGTTTGTTTCAACAATAAACTTATGTGTATAAAAATGGATCTTCTTTTTTTTTTTTTTTTTTTAATGCTAGAAAACATTAAAATAATAATAATAATGTGATTTTATATAATTTCTATTAATATTTTCTAATCGTAGGGTATTTTGTAGGGTAAAAATATTTTAACGTAGGGAATACAGGGACTTTTTCTCCATTTAGTAGGGATGATTTAAATTTTCATCTGGCAGCACTGCTGGGCATTTTCAAAAACTCATTAACATTTCTTTATTATAATGGGGCAAATGGCAGTTCAATTTGTTCAATATTTCCAACAAAAATGTAATATTGGCTGTATTGTTACAATTTCCACCAGGGATGGAACACAGGCGCAGAATTCATACCACTATCAATATAAGAAAATTTTCTACCTCTTGAATCAACGATATTATAGGTGGAGAAATTTCTTAAACAGATTCCGGTATGAATTCTGCGCCCGTGTTCCATCCCTGTTTCCACTCATACTCATAGTTGTCAATATTTTAACACTTTCGCGACCGCTGACGTAGATTCACGTCATTTGAAAATCGCTAACTCCACCATGGACGTTTCTTTCGCAATTTGTATGTTATTTATTTCTTAAAAATATACTTTTATTCATATTTGTACAATCAGTATACTATGGATATAAATGCTTTGATTAGAAAGAGTATCACTATAATGTATATCCATTTGTAATATAAATGTGAATAGGGAAATTTTGGTTCTAAAATGTTGTATCTGGGAAGAATAATGCCCACAGGCGGACCTTACTGTGAAAAAGACAAAAACATGCGGTCGTGAGTTAATTTATTTCGGAGTATTTTTAGCCCCGCTTTTATTTCGCACTACTTTATTTATAAAAAACATTTCTCCAATATATAGGTAACTTCCATAATATAAGCAAACATTACTTTTAAGAAAAAAGTGGTATGGAATAAAGGCGGGGCTAAAAGTACTCCGGAGTAAATTAAAATGTTGCAGGTCTCGCAGCGTTCCTAAAAATTTACTAACGTTTTATTCACTACTATTATTAAAAACTTTTTCCTTCAAGGTTTTAATGTTAAAGTATTAAGTAAATAAATGTTCATTTAAAATAGTGGTAACAATGTAGCAAAATGATTTCTAAAATTCCTAAAATTTTAAGAACGCTGCGAGACCTGATGTTGGTATCTATGCACATGTTCAGTCTTGAACAGAGTGCTCTGGTAAAGCGCGATAAAACAGTGTAGATTCATAATTGTCGAAAATCTCAGTTAGATTATAAACTTCAAGCAAACCGTCTGTTTCCCAACAATCATCGGAAAATCCAAATCCGGCTTTCCTTCGCTGAATTTACAGTAAACCAGAGTGGCCAACATTTTCATTTCTTCCTGAATATTTTTAGCCCCGCCTTTATTCCACACTACTTTTATTTAAAAAGTAAATTTTTCCTATTTTATCATAGTTATACATTGGTGAAAAATACTTTAAAAATAAAGTGGCGCGAAATAAAGGCGAAGCTAAAAATGCTACGGAATAAATTAAAATGTTAGCAACCAGACAGTAAACAATATTTTTTCGTTTTTCCATCTTATCAAACAGCGATCCATAGGATTGGCTTTCACAGACTTCCTCATTCATGCGAATTTTTCAGTTATTTTCGAGAAAATTGTACAAGTAACGGAAATTTTCTTCAACCTGCCATTCTTGAACCAATCTACTGCCTCAACTTCTGCTTTTCCTGCATGATTCAGTTTGTCCTACAAATTGAGTATTAATATTATTTCAATTCTTCCGCAAAATGCAAAGCAAATTCAAGAATCCTAAGTTCAGGCACGCCTGCCTTTGGCTTCATCTGAGGAAAATTATCATTACTTTGCCAAAATTTTAGGCTTTTCTTTTAAACTTAAAATGTTTCTGTTTAAACTTCTTGCTTCTCAGTTATTTCAAAATAAGAATTAGAAAATGTTTTTAATAATTAAATATTTCACTAATATATAAAAGCAAATTTTAAACTTATTACCGCTCATTGAAGAATACATTCCTTGAATTTGTTATTGAGATAAGTGGTAGAACGTGTTTGTTTTGCAATTTTCGGCAAACAGAGTTAATGGGGGTAGCTTGCTGTGTTTATTATCTTTTCATTAAAAAAAAAAAAACAGAGAAAAAAATTAGCGTGCATAAATGCACATTTTTACTGCTTAAAATCCTTTTTTTTTTTTTTTTTTTTTTTTTTTTTTAAGTTTATTAACCGGCGATGCTGCTTTTATTGAACGATGGTTTTAAGAGTAATTTACATTGATTTGATTTCAGACCTAGCAATTTGATCAGATTAAGCGGCTGGTTTTATTAACCAATAAATTTGTTAAGCAGCGGGTACTGTATTATCTAAATGATTCGTCTTTTTCCAAATATAAAAACAATTTGATCAAACAAATACATTATTATCTCTATCAACCTCTCTTAGTTTTATAATAGGTTTTTGCATTTCACATTATTGTATAAACACAATAACAATCTCATCTTATATAACACATAACATGCATAGCTGCCAACATTTTAATTTATTTCGGAGTCCTTTTAGCTCCGCCTTTATTCCATACCACTTTTTTTTAAAGAGTAAATTTTTGCTTATTTTATCATATCATATCATTGGAGAAAAATATTATAAAAATAAAATGGTGCGAAATAAAGGCGGAGTTAAAATGCTCCGGAATAAATTAAAATATTGGCAGCTACGAACATGTGATACAAATGGTTAGTTTTCCTTCTATTTTATGTCTAGTTTTAACATTTATTAACACTTTCACGACCGCATATTTTTGTCTTTTTCACTGTGGGCATTATTCTTCCCAGATACAATATTTCAGAACAAAATTTTCCATATTCCTATTTATATTACAAATGGATATACATTGTAGTTATACTTATTCTAATGAAAGCATTTATATCCATAGTATACTGACTGTACAAATATGAATATTATTAAATATATTTTAAAGAAATAAATAACATACAAATTGCGAAAGAAACGCCCACTGGTGGAGTTAGAGATTTTCAAATGACGTGAATCTACATCAGCGGTCGCGAAAGTATTAATATTTAAAAGAAAATATCAGTATTGTACTCACACCGCTATTCTTAAGTCAGTAATATGTATCACTAAAACATTTCGTTTATACGTTCTATCATTATCTGTATTAGCCTATTTAGCTCTCGTCTGTAGGTCGCGGTGTAATACTATGTGGCCTATAGATCAATAATGTGCTAAGCAAGCATGGTAATACAATCCTCAGGTACGATAACGGCGTAGTGTAAAATCCGGTCCCAATACGAACTATTCGGGACGCATATATCAGTGCTGCTGCCATCTGTTATCGCAAATAGAAAGTCTTATTTATTTATTTATTTGATTCAGGCATGCGCACGAACGTACATGAATGTAAATATTTCGATTTTCGTTTTCATAATTTAAAATAGCAATATTGAATATTATTTTATTTTCTTTGAACTCATGTTGTTATGAGGAGAACAAATTTTGTTGGAATTATTTACCTCCTCCTATTAATTATTCTGCTTATTATATTTGTTAAATAAGATTAAAATATTAATATCTTGCTTTTAATACAGAATACAAATTAAAATATCTTCTTTTCACGTAAAATTAATTTAGCAAAGATTATAGTTTATAAGTAACAAAAATTTTTATGCTATATTATTCAAGAGGTTTTTATTATAAATTTATTTAACAAAAACATCAGTTATAAAAGAAATAAAGTTTTTTTTTTTATTTTTTTATGTATTTATCTGTTATGTAAATGTGAAAATATTTTGTTAAAAACTACAAACTGTAGCTTTAAAATTTGGATGGTTACATAGGTGGTCATTAAATTGAGGTTCAAAAAATCATAAATGCAAAAAACCAATTCTAAAAGACTTTAGCTCTATAAATAATTTGTCTGTATAGCTTTCTGATAATCATTAATATTATTTTAATCTTGAAAGCTTTTAGGGATTTTTTTTTTTTTTTTTTTTTTTTATACCAAACATAACAAAATTGCTTAGCTTTGTATTATTTCTCTCCTAAGTTATTTATAATGTAAGGTTTTTTGGATGCCTTTTTGAAGTACTTATGTTCCACTTAAATGTGAAAATATTTCAATAAAAGTTATAGGTAGGCATGTTATTCGGATTACTACCAATTGTGTAGAGAATTCTTTCTAAGAAGATGTCCTATGTGGGGGTGTACATGGGTTTCGGAGAAAACCGCGGCAAAATTCGAATGGCTATAGGGATAAGCGCAACCTGGAATTGAACCCGGCACTTCCAGTTTTCCAACTTCAAGAAAAGAACCTCTAAACCACTGGTGGAATGCAAAAATTATTGATTAAAAATGAAATACAGTAAAACCTCTGTAAAAAGGCCGACCCACTGTACCTTTAAATATTAGACCTTTATAAGTGGTGGACTTCTACATTAATAAAAATCTTAATTTAGGAAATAAATTCTAAATGATTTTAACTATAATTAATTTAATTCAAATTTACATAATATGTCAATATAGCTTCCTGTTAATCATTAATATTCTTTTAATCTTGAAATCTTTTCAGGAATACTTTTGTTTTTCAAAAAATATTTTATATACCAGAACAACAGTTCAGCTGAGTATTATTTCTATCATAAGATATTGATAACGTAGATTTCTGAATTCATTTTTGAAATGCTAATGTTTTGTTTAAATTTGAAAATACTCTGATAAAATTTACAAGCATGATATGGTATTTGAATTAAGGAAGATTGTCTATAGTAGGGACCTGGACCTAAGAAAAGATGGCCTCAGTGGGGATCTTTCTAAAGAATTCTAGCTCATATTCATGCAAATTAAAGGGGGGGGGGAAATGTAGAAAACTTCGAATCACTAGGTCGACAAGCATGATCTGGGATCAAACCTGGTACTTCTCGTCTTCCAGCTCAAAGAACAGAATCGCTGGATCAGCCACTGGTGGGGGGCTAAAAAATTATAATTATCTGTAGGAAATAGAAGAGAGTGAAATCTCCCTGCAAAGGCTATTCACGTGCCTCCAAGTTTTATTAGAATTTTTTAAAAAAAATTGTATGTTATTTAAATTTTACAACTTTATTGTAAAATGTTGCCTGTTGAAAGTCGTAGTAAAATTGGTTTCTACATCTAGACAGATAAAATAATTCAAATACATTATCGACTGAGAAAGATATTTCTCTTGATCACATTTCAACACTTTGTTACTTTCAGAAAACTATCAGAAGGAAAGTATTTTAATCATTTCAAAAATACGAGTTTGAGATTTTAGTGTTTCTACACTTTTGAGGTCTCCTGAATTCATGTTTACTATTTTGAAAATGATGTGGTGAACACAATAGCGTCTAAACGCTCTGTTCAAATGGCTGAAAATTGGTACACATGTTACAGTTCCCCATAGCACAAAACATTTTGATTTTGGTGAATCTAGTACATAGTTTTTTTACAGGGACACAAAGAAATATTCTTTGTGATTATAGTCTGAGTGCCCAAATTTTGCAAAGTGTGATAATGTCTAAATGCCTTATTTGTTTGAGATGAACATTTATACACATATTATGAGTCACATATATTATGTTATTTAAAATTTTCAGCTTTATTGCAAAATGTTGCTTGTTGAAAGTTGTAGAAAAATTGGTTTCTATACCCAGACAGACAAAATAATTCAAATACATTATGGACTGAAAAGGGTATTTCTCTTGATCATATTTCAACACTTTTTTTAATTTCTAAACGCTATAGTGAGAAATGCATTGTAATCATGTAAAAAAAAAAAAAAAAAAAAAAAAGAGTTTGAGATTTTGGTGTGATCTACACTTTTTGAGGTCTCCTGAATTCATATATATATGTTTTTTATGATGTATGTGAGTGAAGACGATAGCGTGTAAAGGCTTTGTTTGAATGAGCTGAAAATTGGTACATATGTTATAGGTTCCCATAGCATAAACCCTATTGATTTTGATGAATTTAGCACTTACAGTTTTTTTTTTTTTTTTTTTTTTTTTTTTTTTTAATAGGGACACACAAAAAGAAAAAAGAAAAAAAATTCTTTATCTTTATGGTTTATGGGCCCAAATTTTGTAAAGTGTGATAGTGTCTAAACATCTTATTCATTTGAGATGAAAATTTATACACGTATTACGAGTCACCGTCACACGAACTCTATAAATTTTGGTGAATCTAGAGTTTATAGTTTTTTTTTACAGGGACACAAAGAATAATTCTTTATGATTATGGTCTATATAAGCCAAATTTTTTTTTAACTGCGATAGCATCTAAACAGGGGTCGAAATTAGAATCAGCAAGTTGAATGACAAATGGCAACTAACATTGTTTTTTTAGTTATACATAAGTTGCAATTATGTTTACTAAGATGTCATTTTTAACTTATTTACACATATAACATATACGTAAATGTTCTACATAAACTGCAATTACTTAAAATACTGATAGTTTATCTAGTTAGTTTTTTGAATTAGTTAGTTTTCTAAGTTTCACGTATTTATGTGAGTTTCAGAGAAAACCACGACAAAAACCGAACGGCTAAATGGATGAGCACTATTTGCGATCGAACCCGGCACTTCCTGTCTTCCATCTTCGAGAGCAGAACCTCTCGACCACTGGTGGGGTGAAAGAATTACAGTTATCACAAAAATTATTGATTAGAAATGGAATACAATAAAATGTCTCAAAAAGGCCATCCATTATACCTTTAAATATTGTACCTATACAGAGGCCTTTTAATATAGGTTCAAAAAATCTTAATTTATAAAACAAATTCTAAATGATTTTAACTATTGAAGTTTGCATAATTTTTCTATATATTTTTCTAACAATCATTAATATTAATTTGTTTTAATCATAAAAGCTTTTCAAGAATAATTTTGTTTTTCAAAAAACATTTTTCGTACTAGAACAAATTGTTCAACTTTCAATATTATTTGTATCATATTCAGTTTTATTTTCATTTCAGTATTATTTCTATGATAAGTTATTTATAATATATATATATACATTTTTTATATTCCTTTTTGAAGTACTTATATTTTATTCAAATGTAAAAGCATTTTGATAAAAAATACAGGTAGGGTATTCGGGTTAAGGCCAGTTGTCTGCATTAGGGACCTGGGCATAAGGGAAGATGCTTTCTGATTGGGGTCTTTTTGTATGGTTCTAGCTCGCATTAATGTGAATTTCTAAGAAAACCACGGAAAACTCACAAAGGCTAGGTTGACATATGCTACATGGAATCGAACCCGGTACTTCACGTTTTCCAGCTTCGATAGCAGAACCTCTCGTGTAAAATTATCACAAAAATTATTGGCAGGCAATAAAATACATCGAAACCTTCCTAAGAAGGCCACCAGCCGTACTTTGAAATATTGTACCTTTACAAAGATTATCTCTTAATAGACAAAATAGGAATTCTGGAAACAAATTCTAAATGATTTTAATTATTCAAATTCACATTGTTTATGAATATAGCATTCTGATAATTATTATTATTAGTGTATGATAATTTTGAAAGCTTTTTAAGTTTTTAAAAAAATTATTTTAAATATGAGAATAAATCATTTTTTTTATGTTCAATTTAAATGTGAAAATATTTTGATAAAAATTACAAGTATGGTATGGTATATAGGGTAAGACCTATTGTCTGCACTAGGGACTTGTGCATAAGGGAAGATGGATTCTGGTGGTGGTCTTTCTAGGTGGTTATCATCCGTGAATTTAGGAGAAAACCACGGAAAACTTCGAACGGCTAGATTGGCAAGTGCTACATGGGATCGCACCCGGCACTTCCCGTCTTCTAGCTTCGAGAGCAAAACTCCTCGGCTATTGGAGGGGACTAAAAACTTTCTTTTTTTTTTTTTTTACTATATCACTAGGCAACAAAATACAGCGAAACCTTTGTAAAAAGGATACCAACTATACCTTCAAGTATTGGACTTTTACAAAGTGGCCTTTTAATAGAAAAAATCGTAGTTCTGGAAAACAATTCTAAATTATTTTAATTATTCAAATTTACATTGTTTATTCATATCATTCTGATAGTAATTATTATTAGTTTGTGGTAATTTAAAAAGCATTTTAACTTTTTTTTTTTTTTTTTTAATATATTTTAAATAAGAGAATAAATCGTTTACTTATGTTTAATATAAATTAAACATGTTTTAAATTAATTTAAATCAAATTAAATTAAAATAATTATGTTCAAAATTAAATAATGTATTAAAATTAAATAATTATTAAAACGTATGTCCACACACATGCACACAAGAAAAAAAAAAAAAAAAAAAAAAAAAAGTTAATAAAAAATCAGTTAAACAATATTTTATACAATTCCCCCCCCCCTTAATTAATTTTTTTTTTTTTTTCTAACGGAATTGAAAGTGCCTGTCTGCACTTAACTTCTGTGAATAATTTTTTAGCATTTGTGAGCTGATATTACTTAAAAATATTAATTTAATAAACAAAATAATAAAGATTTCGTATTCCAACAATGTTAAATGGACGCAGGTACCGATACTAGCGTCACGATGCGGCGAAAAGAATTTTAGGACCGGTTTTGATTCTGAAACGCCATAGGAGATATTCCTCCTTCTCTTTCTACCTTCATGGTGCTAAGTTATCAAGCTATCCCAGAACCAAAGAATACCAGAACGCCTTTAACCCCATTTGAATTTCGTGCCACCGGTGTTGCCAGATGAAAATTTAAATTATCGCTACATCCCTATGTTAAAATATTTTTACCCTACTATTTAAAAAAATTGAAATTATATAAAATCATATTATTATTTTTATTTTAATATTTTCCAGCATTTTTTTTTTTTTTTTAATTAAAAAAAAGAGCCATTATTATTAATATATATACACATAAGTAGATTCTTGAAACAATCGGACAAATAAAAACAAGTACCTAATATATGTATACAAATGTATAATCGTGAAAACACAGTAAATAAAATGGACCATGTTTCTATAATTTGTTTAAATTTAATACTGTTAGCTCTGTATTCTATTAAATTATTAAATCAAACAACTAATCTCCTTTGACATGTTTTCACATCAAACTTACCTAATAAATTTAATTATGTAATCAATAATCAATGTTAAACCAGCAAATATCGACTTGATAAGTACCTTACTCTGATTCCTTAGGGGGTGTGGAGCACATGAGTGGTGTGAGCTGAAAACAATTGGCTTTTCGAGGAAATTTAATTTTAACATGTACATGATTTATTGTCCAATTTATTTTAAAATTTTGATGTTAATTATATCCAAATATTAAATAAATGTTATATTTTTTATTAAAATTATATAATAAATTCACCATTTCGAAATAATAATTGTAATAATAATAAAAGGGAGGACATATTAAAAATATGCAAATTTTCCAACTATTATAATTTATGCCGGGGCATAGTAATGCCCTTTTTTCTCCCTTTCTTACTTTCTACAGTAATTTTCCCCAGTATGTAACTAAGATTAAATAGGAAGAAAACTGCTATGAAATGTTTCACTTCGCATCAATCTATAATAAAATAATGTATCGGAAACAAGGTATAGTAAGCAACTTTTTTACAGATAAGTTTAAAACTTTTTGCGTTTTTAAAAAGAACTTTATATCTCTCATTAGATAATAGAAAAATCCCCCCCCCCCTACACCAAAAGCAAAGCTGAAAATCCCTACATCTGACAGCACTGCGTGCCACATAATTTTTAGAATATTTTTGTCCAATATATAACGATGATAAGAAAAATTTACTTCTATAACAAATGCATACTTGCCAACCATCTTATTACGAACCGTACAATTTTTAATACTCGTCTTTTTTTTTAACACCAGTTATTTTTTAGAGTATTGTTATTTAATCGTAACATTTGAAGAGAAATTCTCTATGAAGTGAATAAAGTGGTGTGAGAAACAGTGTTGCCAGATGTAGGGATTTCTCCCTACAGTAGGGTTTTTTAGCCCTGTTTTTGGCGTAGGGGGGGATTTTTTTTTTTTTTAATTCTGTTTTGTAGGGACTTTTCTTTTATCTAATGAAAATTATAAGATTCTTTTAAAAAAATGCAGAAAGTTTTAAACTTATTTGTAAAAAAGTTGCTTACAATACCTTGTTTCTGTATACATTATTTTATTACAGATTGATGCGAAGTGAAACATCTCATAACTCAGAGTTGCCAACATGTATAATTTATTCCAGTATATTATGAGTACCGCCCGCTACTTCTCATACTTCTACTACTTTTTTTATAAGAGTTGTTTTCTTCCTATTTAATCTTAGTTACATATTGGAGAAAATTACCCAAGAAAATTAGTAAGGGAGAAAAAAGGACATTACTATGATTGCGCCGGCATAAATTATAATAGTTGGAAAATTTTCATATTTTTAATATCCTCCCTTTTATAATTATTACTATTTTCATTCCGAAGCGGTAAATTTATTATCTAATTTTAATAAAAATTGTGACATTTATTTAATAACTAGCAGGCTTTGCCCGCTTCGCTGGTCACTATATTTAAAGGAAACTCTTTTCTATATAGTTTTATGAAATAAAGAGAAAATAATAATACTGAAATCGCTCAAAAGTTCGCTTTGGGTTTCCGCTACCTTCGGCAGCGCCTTGTTCGTCCTCGCATTCTGCGATATCTGTCCCTATTGCCTGCGACAATGACTTACCCGTGGGCTTCCATTTAGGTGCTTATCATATATGACAATGTCGATACGGACAGTATCGAAAATTTTGAAGTAGCTCTTTTATATCTGAATCCCAGTTACATATGAACAACATTATATGTGATGTACATAATATTTGCTCTCAAGTTATTTCCTATATTTATTTGATTTAATCAATCAACCATAGAATGACAGCAATTTCAAGCCACATATAATATTACAATATGCTATGATCGGCTACTTCTATCGCATGAGACAATTATTATTATTTTGTGGTTATATATACTTCATGCTTAGTTAATAGTAGTTGGTATATAGAAAAATAAATAAATTAATATGTAAACTTGATCATGGTACAGCCTTAATGCCCTTGGCGACTTTTAAATTTTTGTTGCCGTTTTAGACCAAAATATAATTTATGCGATTATTGTTCCTATACGCAAGCGAAGTGTGACGTCACTGAACATCCGTGGATGCAAGAAAATGTTAATCGTCCTATGTTAATCGCCCATTGGATTTTTTTGTAAAAAATGATTAAAAATCGAAGAAAATTATTTCCCGATTTTAATCCCCATATTTGGGTACATATATGTATTAGTTATCATGTGCATGTGTTAGATTGAGTTATTTTGCTGTCAAATTGACAAAATTTTAATTTTAAATTTCAAAACTCTGTCGTTCTTGACGCTTATTGTATTTGGTGATCAAAAATGTAATACGAAAATATACATGCCAGATGTATATTTTCGTAATATGCATTGTACGAAATATTGTTTCATATTATTCATTACTGTCTTAAAATAAGTTGTTAAAATAACCATGATTTTTGAAAGGAATTAAATTATGTTCGCCAAATAATTTGGCGATATTTTATTTTTCTACCAAGGATCACCGATATCAAATCTATTCCGCTACAGCATATTAGTATCTTATATTAGATATTTTATTTAGACATTTGAAAACAAATTTGACTTCAAATTATGATAGAATATTTATCATTTCCCTTTTAATCAGTATATTAGTTGGATATTGTGTAAATATCATCCTTTTAAATGAAATGTTTGTGTTTTCAATCGAATATGGAAGTTTGGCATTTTTTTTTTTTTTCTAGAGTTTTGAAATAAAAAATTCAAATTTTGCCAATTTTACAACCAAAATAACTAAATCTAATGCATGGACATGATAACTAATACATATCTATACCTAAATACGGGGATTAAAATCTGGAAATATTTTTCCTCGATTTTTAATAATTTTTTACAAAAAATCCAATGGGCGTTTAACATAGGAAATATTTTTCTTGCATCCACGAACGGCCAGTGACGTCATCACTTCGCTTGCGTATTTCTTTCTATCTTTTCCTTGGCGAAAAATGTCCGATCTACTTCAGCATCAAAATTATAAAAAAATGTCAAGAATTATCAATAAGAAAATACCTTTAATGTATTGCTGAATTAGCGTTTATGCCAAGCGTGTTTCATCCGCCATACTAAAAAAAAAAAAAAAAAAAAAAAAAAAATCTGAAGTTGAGGCATATAAAAAAATGCTGTGAAATAAAATTGAGAAGAAATATGTTAGATTTGTAATATTACTATTTTATTTTAAAATTATAAAGTGTCATTTTCTCATCGACCAATTTAACATTTAGTAATTTCTTATTTTTCGCGTGAAAGCATATTTCATTTTATGCTGAAAACAATAAATAAATACATCTCGTAAACTTTTTTTGGCAACAATTAAAAATTTAAATGGCTTATATTAATTCAATATAAGAGTCAAAAGTTTATTATTTTCATATTTTAATTAATTTAAAAGATTTTTTCAATTTTTTTTTTCCTAAACCATCCCTGACCTATAAGGAAAAAAACAAAAAAAGAATGATCGAAATCGGTCAAGCCGTTTACGATTTTATAAATAACATACAGACAAACATTCATTTATATATATATAGATTTGATATAATTAACGTCAAAGTTTTAAAATAAATTGGACAATAAGGCATTACATGTTAAAATTAAATTTCCTTGAAATGCCAATTGTCAAGTTATTTGTATTTGTAATTTGTATACACCCACCCCTCAAATAAAATATATTGTTTAGTACAAATCAAAATCTTAATCGAAAATATATTATACTGATCTAAAAGTGTATTTTATTTTGTTTTGCGTCAGAATGCGTTGTCTTTCGTTTTCCTTTCTGTAAATTAGTCTTATTTACATGTGCTCTTATATACTTATTTCTCTATACTTATTTCTCTTTCATGTGCTCGTCTCTAGCTCACACCACCCATTTCGTGTAGCCACACCCCCTAAGGCGTCGGAGTAAGGTACCTATCAAGTCGATATTTACTAGTTTACATTGATTATTTATTACTAAATTAAATTTATTAGGTAAGTTTGATGCGAAAACATGTCAAAGTAGATTAGCTGTTTGATTTAATAATTTAATAGAATAAAGAGCTAACAGTATTAAACTTAAACGAATTATAGAAACATAGTCTATTTTATTTACTGTGTTTTCACGAATATAAATTTGTATACACGTATTGGTATTAGGTATTTGTTTTTATTGGTCCATTTGTTTCAACAATCAATTTATGTGTATATTAATAAGAATGGATCATTTTTTTTTCTTTAATGCTATAAAATATTAAAGTAATATGATTTTATATAATTTCTATTAATAGTTTTGAATAGTAGGGTATTTTGTAGGGTAAAAATATTTTAATGTAGGGAATGAAGGGATTTTTTCTCCATTTAGTAGGGATAATTTAAATTTTCATCTGGCAACACTGGTGAGAAAAGGGGCGTTAACAATTGTACGGTTAATAATGATATGGTTGGCAAGTACGCAAATGGTATGGAATAAAAGATACTATTTACACTTTAAGCGGTTTTTCGAAGGAAGTATGAATCAGTAAAATTCCTATTGAACCCAAACCAAGCTTCAATTAAAGACCATGGTCTAAAACATAGGTCAGCGTGCAAATTTGCTGCAACTACCTCCCATGGAGCGAGAAAACGATCCTAAAAGTTTTAGCTGTTTCCATCAAAAACAACGAAAGAGAATCCATAAAGTTTTAGCTGTTTGCATCAAAACCAACGAAAGAGAATGCTTTCACAAGACGGCTTGGTGTAGTGGATAGAGTGCTCAGCCAGAGTGACGAAGGTCCTGAGATCAAATCCCGGTGACAGCTCGCAGTTTTTATATATTTAATATATTATATAGTTAATATATTATTATATATATTATATAGTTAATATATAATAAGTTTATATATATATATATATTTAAATATAAATTAAATACAATATAAAAATATATGAATAATTTCAGGGAGGGGGGACATGCATTAAATTCAATTAAAAAATTCTTTTTTTTTTTTTTTTTTTTTTTTTTTTTATTATTATTATTATTATTATTATTATTTCACACCAAAGCCGCTAGTGTAGGAAATGCTTATCGTCTGCTTTTAATTTTGTTATTTTTTATACATAAAAATAAATATTCTGTTAAATTATTAAAATATTTTATTTCAAGTGATATTTTCAAATGAATAGTGCAACGGAAAATGTTATTTATATTGCATTTTTTTCGTCTGCTTTTAATTGCGCTATTATTCATACGTAAGAAAAAAAAAAAAAGTTTTACTTATCCGCGTTTGTAATGATCGATAGATGGCGCTCTCTGAACACTGCAGTTGTTAGTAAATATAACAGCCACGTGTAATTATTATTCTTTCTCCGCCATTTCATCATGGAAAGTCGATTGCATAATATAAGGATATGCAGTGGTGTGATAATTTCACCTTAGCCCACCAGAGGGCGAGCATTTCATTACAATCGCGGATTATTATTCTGTTGGCCCTTGTATATGTTTACAGCTTGGTTTACATACATTTCCAAAATTTAAAAATCTAGTTATATATGCATTTTGTAAAGATGGTTATCTCGAAGAAAACCCGAATAATTTCCAAAATGTTCGTTTCAACGTTGAACAAGATTATAGTGAAATTAATCGTGATAACTTCTCTTTTATATGTTGTTCTCATCATGAAAAGTGCTCATTTTCTTACTTCTAATCACAGTCATTATTAACTTCAAAATAAATTCGTAAATTTCAATGTGATTTTTTTCTTCACAAATAGGTAATTTTATCTTATATACTTCTTAATAGTATCTTTATATAGAGTATATTTATTTATTTATTTATTCTTAATTAAGTTTAATAATTATTTTCTCTAAAGTTATTCATTTATTTTAACGTTTTGTTTCATTTCATTAATAATTTAAAATAATAATAATAATAATAAGTATTTCGTCGGGGTTTGAACTCAAGTAAACTTATGGAAAAAGAAAAATATGTATAATAAAGAAAATTTTGAAATTATAATATATATATGTGTATTAGTTGAAACAAAATATTTTAATAATTTAAAAATATATAATGAATTTTTTAATTGAATTTAATACATGCCCCCCCCCCCACTTAAATTATTCCTGTATTTTTATATTGTATTTAATTTATATTTAAATATATATATATATATGTGTGTGTGTATAAACTAATAATATACTAACTATATAATATATTAAATATATAATATATTAAATATATAAAAACTGCGAACTGGGGATTTGAGCTCAGGACCTTCGTCACTCTAGCTGAGCACTCTATCCACTACGCCAAGCCGTCTTGTGAAAGCATTCTCTTTCGTTGGTTTTGATGCAAAGAGTGAAAACTTTATGGATAGTTCGTTAGTTTTGATGGAAACAGCTAAAACTTTTAGGATCGTTTTCTCGCTCCATGGGGGGTAGTTGCAGCAAATTTGCACGCTGACCTATGTTTTAGACCATGCTCTTTAATTGAAGCTTGGTTTGGGCTCAATAGGAATTTTACTAATTCATACTTTCCTTGTTAGTGCAGTCATTATAAAGCAACGGTGAAAGTGTTAGTTCCGTTTAGATAACTATTTTTATTCAGATATATTTAGAAATGTATTTTTCAAGTATTTTTTTGTGATTAAAATAAGATTTAAATTATTGTTAAAAAATACTAGTGAAAGATTTCGTCCAAAGCGGAAGCACTTTCACCACTGTAAAAGTCTCATAAATAACTCTAGGCGCATTGAGTATACAAATTTCTGAGATATTATAATCAGATCTTGAAGCCTTTTTTTGGGGCACTTTCAGCGAACAATTTTCACTTTATTTGCTACCATTATTTTCATACCGAAATCTTTTTATCGTTTTTTATAGTAAACTGTCTTGATTAAATAGGATAGAAATTATTGTATAAAATAATGGTAGCAAAGAAAGCAAAAATTTCTCTGAAAATATACTGTAAAATGGGCGGAGACTTCGAGCTCTGTTAATAATACTTCACTGAGAAAATAAATAAATAAATTCGAGCTCTAATATCCTTCCTCTGATTTTTATGTAAAATGACCTCCCGAATCTAAATATAATCTCCATTTTGTCTGTAGTCTTTTTTTTATATGTCTTTACACGTGTATGAAGTTTCTTTTACAAGAAAAAATTTAGGTTTCTGCTTCGTTAGATCAATTTTATGTCTTCTGATCACATTATTTCCAAAAAATACATATAATACGTGCAATATAGCAATATAGTATGTCATAGTTTTTTTTGCATACTTCACTTATATTTTATTCGCTTAGAATTTGACTCCACCAAACACCGAGAATTTCCAGTATCTTAGATGGTAGATTGGTAGTCGATCCTTGGTCAATATCCGTCGGTCTACCCGTTAGGACTTTCCATGGTTTTCTTCGAAACTCGCTTAAATACGGGTTTGGATTCCTAAAAAAAGATCCTCACTGAGGGCTTTCCACTTTAGGCCTAGGACCAAGTAGAGCAAACTCTACAACAACAGTATTTAGAATTATAGAAATGTGAGATTATTTTATACATATTCCTATATTCAGTGTAATATTAAAAACAGCTTTTATTTTAATTACTGTGTATAAAAAATCAACCCCAGCGCCCGCCGCTTAGTAAAATCACATTCGTTCTGAGCCAAAGTGACTTTATTAAGCGGCTAATATTTACCGTAATTTTCTGCGTATAATCCGCAGATAAAATATGTCATTCCTCCACCAGAAATTTTCTTTGACACAGAAATCTTTATTATTTTGAAGAAACGGCTCGTACAAATAGAACCTCGTTTGCTAATTAAAATTTCTGGTGCAGAACTGACTTACCTGACCTGCGGAATAAACAGAAAATTTCGGTATATACGGTGAACATTCCTGCACTCATGAAAAAGGTAGCCTTTCCCTAAATTTGGAAAAAAAATTCAAAAGGTAACTATTAATAGGATTAACAGAGCTGCCAACCTAATCCGGCAAATCGTTAGTACCGCCCATTTTTATACACCAATTAATTTTTAGAATATATTTACGATGAATTAAGAAAACAAATACTCTAAAAATTAAGTGGTGTAGAAAAATGAGCGGTACTAACAATTTGCCGGATTAGGTTGGCAGCTCTGGATTAAAAAACAATATTAATAATTTTTGACACATAATTAATTATTTTGTTCCTTCAAAATAAGTAAATTAAACACATACTCCGTATAAATTTAATAAATACGTACTCTATAAAAAATTAGTCGAAATTTTTATATTAATTAAACAGTGGGTATTTTCAAAAACTGATTAATAATTCTAAAAAATGTAACACTGGCTGTATGTTTACTATTTTTTACTCATATGTTCAATCTTGAACATATGAGTGTGCTCTGATAAAGCTCGATAAAATAGTGTAGTTCATAATTGTTGAAAATCTCAGCTGGATTATAGTCTTTCAGCAAACCATCTGTTTCCCAATAATCATCGGGAAAATCCTAATCCTGCTTTCCTTCGTTGAATTTACAGCAAACCAGGGTTGCCAACATTTTCATTTGTTCCGAGGCATTTTTTGCATCGCCTTTATTCCATTCTACTTTTATTTAAAAAGTAAGTTTTTCTTGTTTAACTTTAGTTATATATTAGGGCATAGCTGCCAATATTTTAATTTATTCTGGAGTACTTTTAGCCCCGGCTTTATTTTGCACCACTTTATTTATAGAAAAAATTTTTTCGATACATAACTTTGATAAAATAAGAAAAAATTAATTTAAAAAAATAAGTGGTACAAAATAGAGGCGGGGCTAAAATTACTCCGGAACAAATTAAAATATTGGCAGCTATGTTAGGGATTAGGGTAGGGGGGCGTACTCTCCGCCCTTTTTTCAAGACACTCTCAGGAACGACATTTTTTTAAATTTACAACTACCACTATTTTAATGCAATATTCTGTATGCTGTACATGTACAGTCACCCAAAAAAAAAACGCCACCCCCCCACCTAATTTTGCCGTAAATTATCGTAGAAACATGCGACTGGTACCAATCAGTTTGTAATAACGTCTAGTTTTTAATGTTATAGTTAGATTTTACTTAGGGGGTCGTCTACATATTAAAACTGACATCAACTTCATTTTTTTCAATGGTAACCCCCATTTTTTATAATTTATTTGAATTCTTTGGATCAAATCATCACGGAAAATGGTATAGTTTATATATTTCGCTCAATTTTTCATAGAGTTATAAGCTGTCAAAGTTTGGGGGTGCTAATGTTAAATGAATGTGACAAACATTAAATCATATCTTCCGAAATAATTATGATATTTAAATTCTGTTTTTTTTATTCGTTAGAATGAAGTGACCCAAACATATTCCATGCAAATTTTTGCTAAAAAAACATTTTTTGAATTATGAAAATTATTAATAAATTCATATTTGAAAAAATTATGAATTATGACCTATGTTAATATTTGCACGAATAGAACGGGCATCATCAAAAACATGGGTTTCCAAATTTACAGCTCGTTCCTAACATTATTTTTTGAGTTACAGTGATATTTCACTTTTTCTTCCTGTTAGGGGGCCGTCACTTGTTATAATCTGCATCCTCTATAAGTAAATGTTTGTATATAATTTGACGGAAAACTATATTAATTTACCTTTATGTTATTTTTATTGTTTCCTAAGCAATATTTCGATGTTTATTATACAAATTGGCATATTTTTGTAAAGTTATCACAATGTAGGCGAGGGATTGTGAAAGAATTTCAAAAGAAAAGAAGCCCCGCCTCTGATTCGCTGAAACACTATTTAAAAAAAAAAAAAAAAATTTGCATATTCCTATTTGACTCTATATGTGACGCTGGCATGCATAAATCACAATGGTATTTACTACATCGATTATTGAAGACAAAACTTAAATGATTTAATTACAAATATGCAGAATTGTTTTGCTTTATATTATAAAGTTTTAGAAAATTTGTGAAAAGGCGTGGCTTACGGTACAAGAGAAGAATATATCCGATCTTAATATATTAAGTCTTTCTTCATAAGTATTAAATATCTTTTTCTAGTTTTTCGCTGCTAAAATTCTATTTTAACCCTGTTACACTTTTTTTCGCATTTCAATATTCAAGAGTACGTACACCTCTAGTTAAATATCATGTTTTAGAAAACACGGTACAGCGAAACTGATTGCATGAAACAGCAATTATGCATTCGACAATCGTTTTATTATTATTATTATGAATATTTAATAATTTTAAAAAGATTTTTTACCATAAATTTTCTGTTTAAATTTTGTTTTGACATATTTGCATTTGGTTACTGTACCGTTTGTAAGCTTTGTGTTATTTAAAATTTATCCCATAATGTAACATAATAAAATATCAAATTTCTATTAAAAGTTTTTTAATACAGAATCAAATAGTGAAAAATTGCTTTATTATTATTATTATTTTTTTTTTTTTAAGTTTATAAGATTTATTATTGGAACATAGCTCAATAGTATTTATTTTCAATTTCCTAATCAGGAAATCAAAGTCACAGTTATTATGGAATAAAAATTTAAAACAAAGGAATTGTCTTATTACTTTCAAATATGTAGATATTGATCTTACAGAATCCTGAAATTTCATTTAAAAGACTTTAAACGTCTAAATTTAAAAATTCAAAATAAAATAAATTAATCTAAATGCTTTTAAAGTTGAAACGGGAAGATTTCAAAATATATGAAAATTGGCATTTGTGTTTTGAACATTTTGGTGCGGCAGATATTAAAAACAATATTTTTATGATGAGCTGAACCTGAGCTTAAGAGAGGGCGGATCGAGCTGTTTAGCACGAGTGATATCACCTGACTAAAACCAGAATAAACAACATTTTAATTTATTCCGGCGTATTTTTAGCCCACTGTTATTCTTTTTTTTTTTTTTCAAATTTCAATACTAGCTACAGTACTCTTACGTCCTATTTACTATTAAGCCTTGATATGGAAGCTATGCTGCTGTTTTTCGATGCTGCGAAATTTACAAAATATATTTGTGTTAATATACTATACAGATAGAATAATAATTATATAATATCAACAAATCTTCTTTAATCAATATGTTTATATACATTACTGTATGGAAATGTTTATATATGAATATTGTATTTATTTTTAATGAGAGATATAAACACAAAATACTGAAAAAAAAAGAAGAAAATGTGTTATAAATTTTTATAAATCAAGCAAAATATATAATGCATACTTGCCAACCTAACCCGTAACATTGTTAGTTCCCGCCCCTGTGTGTACACAATTTAATTTTTAGAGTAATTAACTTCAAATACATTTACGATTAACTCATTGAGCGCCACGCGAATTCTTATGGAAATCCCATTCAGGCCACACGTGCTGCTTAGAAGCGTGTTATGTTTATCGAGTTTCAATAAACCCCATTAGGCCTTAACGATATAATCCTATAAAAATCCTATAAAAAAAAAAAAAAAAAAAAAAACATGAAGTAAATTTTAAATAAATTGTCAGTAATTACTTAAAACTATGTAAGTTCTGTAGTTTTATATAATATTTTACACTGCCGGCTGACTTAGCCTAAATGGAAAGATCAGTGTCAGCCACCGATGGCTGACACGACTCTAAAAAGACTGATGTGAAAAAAAATGTACGGAAAGGGGCGGGACCAGTAATCTTCCGGGATAGGTTGACAAGAATGTATATACATAGAGCAATGCCAGAAAATGTTCTTTATTTTTCATGAACCAGATGAATGGTAATTTTTTTCTGAATAGTCTATGTATTAAATATAATGCTGCTTTAAATACCCTTTAAATGAAAAGTTTTATTACATAAAGTAATTTTCTGGCACTCTATAGCTCCCAAATGACACACAATACAAATCCCCGCCTTTTTCCAGTGTTTAAAGGGTATTAACGTTTAATATGCTTTATATTCGTTTTGATCTTTCCTTCTCCTCCTTATCTTCTTCTTTTTTCCTTAAAAAAAAAAAAGAGTTATGTAACATTTTGACCTTTTCAAGTGAAGATTTAGATTAAGGGTAGTCAGCCTTTCTACACCCACCGTCCACTTCGGTATCTGTGTTAAAGTGTAGAATTTTAGAACATCCCATTAAGTAGTAGGATTTATTATTTTGCATATTAATTTGTTACACATTATAAAATATAAAAGCAAAAGAATATCGTGGAGATTTATGTAAAAGTTTTTAATAATGTCATGAAAAAAAAAATAATAATAATAATTAATTAAAAAAATAAATAAATAAAATTAAAAAAATCTGTTTTAATATTTTAAAAAAGTCAATTAAAGAAAATGAAAGTACTGCAGTATCAGAACAAACTCCCATTGTCACTGTGAAACGGCCGTGGGAACCAGGTTGAGTGCCGCCGTTTCAGACAATTATACGGCAGCTTGAGTTAAAATAATTTTGAATTTTCAAACAAATTTAAAACCATTCGTCTTTTTTTTTTCCTTTTCATAGATATTTTAATATCTATTCAAGCTATTTAATTTTCTTCGTATGAAGTGAACTATCTGATGTTTAATCAATATAAACCAATAAAAATCTTTTAATTCATAAACTAACTCAGAAAGTTCTGTGAATTAGTCATTTTTTTTATTTTATAATTAACATTTCTGAAATTTTTTTCCGGTGTGAAACTTAATAAATAATGTGTACTGGATGGTAGATCGTGATTTATATTTTCTAAATGTATAGACGGACCCCTTATACATTTTCACGTGTAACTCTATTTAAAATTGATTTAAGGTATATAAATAGGTATGTTTTTCGAACCGCCTTGATCTCAGAAATCTGAATATGAAGTCAAAAATAGGGGTTGCCATTGAAGAAAATGAAGTTAATGGCAGTTTTAATATGTAGACGACCCCTTAGGCAAAATTTAACTATACCGTTATAAACTAGACGTTATTACAAATCGATCGGTACCAGTCAAATGTTTCTACGATAATTTACGGCGAAATTAGGTGGGGGGGTGGCGTTTTTTTTTTGGGTGACTGTACAATCCAAAGAATCTCTAATAATAAAGAATGGAAGGCTTTAAACGTCGAAACTATCGCCATCTGTTGGACGAATATTTTCAAAAAGAAAAACTTTGTATTGCAAGGAAACTAACTTGCAGGCGAAACAATTTTTACAGTTGCCAAATAGGGTTGTCTGAAACCGCTTCAGTAAAAGAAGTAGCTGTCTAGCAAAGAATCTTTTCAAGTTTGATTGTGGTTTACAGTTCAGCCACATATCCGAAAACTAGCATTGAGGACGCGTCCAAAATGTTGGAGGGATGCCAGCTTGTCCGACAGTTTGAAATTTGGAAAGCATCCAGTAATTCCGCGCTCTGTTATTGCTCATTTTCCCTGAGTCAGATGACTGTCACCCCTATTTTAGCATTGGACTCGTTGAGTTAGCACTTGCGCAGATGCTTCCATGGTTTCATCAAATGTGGTCGAAGAATTCGTCTCGCGCGCCATTTTTAAAATAGACGCTGCTTGTGCTTCGTTATGTTCCAATTTCAATGTTCAGTCAGAGAGATTGTTTTTTGTGTTTTATTTTAAAGCAAGATAAATAGTAATTGATCAATCATCAATGTGTCAATTTCAAGGTAATATTATAATAATATAATCTAAAATGTGTTATGTGATCCATGATGTGCGTTCGTGTTGTGTTACCGGTAAAGATGTGACATCAACGTTCGTTATCAGTTCGAGGTCGGCCCGATTATTTTGTAAATAGCATAATTCTAGTTATTTTTATGAATTCGTGGATTATATGGATATATTTCTTCATTCACTGAATTTAAGGTGCTTCGGTTTGGCTGTTTATAAACAAATGTAGCCATCCGTAGCATCTGTTATTTCAGTATTCAACAATTATTGAACTCTACATTTTTAGTAATGGTGAGTATCATTTTAGCCTATGTTTTTTTTAAAGTAGTGATCATTTCCTGTATTTTTATAAAATTACTTTTTTCTAGAGATGATTATTTCTTTTAGTTTTATTTTTAGCTTTTAAAACCTAGCTACTTTTCTCCAATTTATGAACAATTTTTAAAAAGATCATATGATTATTTCTTTTTAACAGATAATTATTTCTTTTGGATTTGTTTTTGTCACAACATTTTTTTTTTTTTTTTTTTTTTTTCCATTTTATGAAAAGTTTTTAGGAAATTCTGTGTATGTGCTATGCATTTCTCTCTTTCCTTCTCTTTCTTTTTTAAATAATAAAATATAAGATAAATGCTGACAAATTTCATAAAATCTAGTAACACAATGCAGAAGAAAAATGAAAACTAAACTATTTTCAAAAGAGTTTTAAAATGTTCTAGTGCTATTTTGACATTTTTTGTTAAGTAAATAAAACTTGAAAGTGATATTATATCAATTTTCTTGCAGTTATTATTAAGAAATATGACACTTTTTAAATTTATTTTGTAAAATAAATATCTATACCTTCCATTATAAATGATAATCAAATATAAAATTATCTCATTATGTAAACTGTTTAAAATTTTAAATAAGCAATTGTTTTAAATATTTCCTCCTTGTTTTATATATGTATATTTCATAAGATATTTAACAATTTTTGATGCATATGTGCTAGAATTAGACTGCATATGCGCTAGAAATATATTCTGCATTTCTTTTAAAAATAAATATTAACGAAGTTCGTAAAATGGATGATAAAATCTAGGTAAGGGGGAAAAATACAAAGTGTTATAAAAGTTTATTTATTTTGTTTAATAAATAAATATAATTTGAAAATCATATCATTGTTTAAAATATTATTCGATGTTTATTTTTATTTATTATTATAAGATTAAAAAGTAGTATTTTTTTTTTTTTTTTTGTGTGTGTGTGTGTGTGTGTGTGTGTGTGTGTGTAAATATTTTAAAAATAAAACTTCATCTCATATCGTAAAGAGCATTTAATCGTGAATCATCGCATAAACAATACACAGTGATTTATCTACTGTTTTAAATAGCCAAGACGCCAAGCATTTGCCAAAAACGGTTACCTGCCCTGTAAATTTGCTTTACTGCAACTGCAATACAACCCAGATTCAAAATAATAGAATAACAGTATTTTCTAAACAAAACTTGGCAATGCGTCGTGTAAAACGAACGTGTGTAAATTAAAAAAGTGACGTATGTTACTCAAGAATTGACAAAACAATTTTCAACAACTACAGTAGAACTTGGATAATTCGAAGTTGAAGGGACCTGAGAAAAAGTCGAAATATCCGAAAATTCGAATTACATATACTATTTCATACTTGCCAACAAACTAAATAAAATTCCGTAGTATTGTTAGCCCCGCCTTATTTTTCACACCAGTATCCTTTTTAGAGTATTTTGCTTCTTATTTAATCGCAATTGCATTTGCAAAATATTACTTTAAAAATTTACTGGTGTGAAAAAAAGGGCGGGACTAACAACACTACAGAATATTAATTAGGATGTTGGCAAGCATGCTATTTTGTCAAAGAGAAGAGATAAATTAAAAAAATTAAAACTCTGTGATCAAAGATTTAACATATAAACTTTATATCTAAGAAAACTGCTCCCCCCCCCCTCCCATTAAATCAATATTTTTTACGAGCTTAATTATTCAACACTTTTTTTAAAAAATAGTCAGATATTTTTTTATTGCTTCTTCAAGTACAATCTTTGTGTCATAGCATATGACTTCAACCTATCAGTTGATACAAAAACAGAATCTTCTACATCAGACATGACTTTCAATTCAAAAAACCCTCGAAGTTCATGTATATGAACCATATCTTCTGATGCACTAGGTAGGGGCTTCTCTTGTATTTCCTTATCCTTATTTTGAAAGACTGTTAAAATAAATAATGCATTTCAGCTGAGAAAAATATTGGGAAAATTTTTACTGTAATATTTTAAAGTTAATCGTATGAAAAATTCGAATTACCCAAAATAGAATTCGAATTATCCACGATTTTTTAACATTATTTTAATACAAAATTCAAGGGACCGAGTAAAAAACTTGAATTATCCAGAATTTTGAATTAAACAAGTTCGAATTATTCAAGTTTCACTGTATATAGATATTATTTTAATAATTTAAGGGTCTTTAACACATTTAAAAATTATGTTGACTTTTTATATGGGTCATATAATTAGAATAATCAATTTATTCAATAGATAAATTTAAAAAGCAGAGGAAAATTTGCATATCTTTAAACCGATAGGTTGCGACAAGTATAAAGCTTGGCGTTCGGAAGATCTTAAGTTAGTCTTTCGCTTAAAATGGTTCGTCAACGCGATATTTCGTAAACAACAAAAACGTGTATTGTATCATTGTTTAAAGCTGAAAAAAAGCAATAGTTTATCTCGGATCTAGTGAAGGTTTCGCAGTCTACGGTTTCAAAGGAATATGGAAGAACCGGCCAATTAAAAAATAAACGGAGTAAATGTGGTAGAAAGCTTGTAACAACTGCCAGAGATGAACGCAAATTGAAACGAATCGTCCAAAATAATCGCTTTAAAAGTGTTTCTTATTACAATATGTGTTGGAAAGAATCTGGAGTTGCCGTGTCAATGTCAACGACTCCTAGGCAATTTCATAAATTGGAGTTTCAATCGTGGGTCCCCAAAGTAAAGCCAAAGCTGAACATAAAACAGAGACGTGCATGACTTCCCTGGTGCAAAGAGAAGCTATTCTGGGGGCAACAAGACTGGGAAAGTGTTTTATTCAGTGATGAATTGTTATTTCAAATATCTTTTGACGAAGGAGGTGTTCGGGTGTGGCGTTTAAAAGGTGAAGCTTTTGAAAAATATTGTATAAGGAGTTCCGTCAAATTTGCGACATCCGTCATGGTATGGGGATGCATGAGTGCTTCTGTAAAAGGACAATTATGTATTTTAAAACAACGTGTAAATTACGCAGTGTATCAAGATATATTGGAGCACTACATGATACCCTACTCTGAGGATTTATGCAAAGACGCGTTTATCTTTCAACAAGATTCCGCTTCGTATCATACTTCAAAATCGACTCGTAAATGGCTAACAGAAAGAGGGATTTCGGTATTAAACTGGCCAAGTAACTCTCCGGATCTAAATCTGTTCGAGAATTTGTGGCTTCATCTAAAGAAAAAGTTTCAGGATCTAGTTCCCACCAACAAAATTGAGCTCATTGCTGCACTGAAGAGTGCATGGAACAGTATCAGTAACGATGAATGTAAACAGCTGGTGGAATCCATGCCTGAAAGAATCAGAGCTGTGATTCTAGCAAAAGGTGACACGACAAGGTATTAATATTGTTTTGTCTGAAATTTTACTTATTTAATTTTATTTATTATTATTTTTGTTTTAATATTTTAATATTTTGACTCTATATAAACCATCATCACTGTAAGCTTTTTGATAATTCAGTTTAGTATTAATTTGAATTAAGTGTATATCAAGTGCTATGTATACTTTAAAGCCTAAGAAAGGTTACGCGTTCATTTAAATGTCTATTTTGTACTTATTTTTTGCTATATTAAACTTAATTTTGCAAAGTGACAAGTATTCTATTTTTTTTAATTTGGGTTGTACAAACTTAACCTTTAGCCGGCTGTCATTCGTTTTACATCACGTGTACGGAGCCTTCCCTTCATTTTGGTTTAGAGATTCGTAGCACATCACTATAAATATGTCCAGAAATATTTCTTCATAAAATTAGTAGTGCCTAAAAAGATAAAAATTTATTATTTTTAAGAGTGACATGGAAAAAGGGCGGAGAGTACAACCCCTGTTATTATATATACACAAGGATCGTAGTCTCCGCTTTTTTTTTTTTTCAGAACATTTTCAAGGGTAAGAAAATTTCGCCTCTTTTGCTACCATTTTCTTCTTAGAGAAATAAATCTTTTTTTTTTTTTTAAGTAAAATGTGTGTAAATGGTATAAAAATGATTTTATAAAAAAGTTGTAGTGGAAAAGGTACAAATTTCTCATTTCTCAAAGTATCCTGAGAAAAAGGCGGAGACTACGACCCTTGTATATATTGCAGAGAAAATAAAGTAGTGCAGAATGAAAGGAGGGGCTAAAAATGCTCCGAAGTAAATTAACCCTTAACGCTCGGCATATTTTACTATTATGAACAGTAAGACAAGCCTTTTGGCGTTCCCTTAAAACGTCACACGTATAGCTTTCAACTTACTACCTTTTATCTACCGAAAAATTGTAATAATTTGTTTTATTTTACTTCATCATTAAACAAAATAAATCTTTCTGTTAAAATTTTCAGGTAGTTACACGTTTACAGTTACACGTTTTAGAAAAATAACATTTCATTTGCAGAGGAACACCTTCAGGCGTGGCTCAATTTTTTTAATGTCCCCTCAGAAGGGACATACGAGCGATAAGGGTTAAAATGTTAGCAACTATGCAGTAAACAATATTTTTTCGTTTTACCATCTTATCAAATAGTGATCAGTAGGAGTGAAGTTTACAGATTCAGGGGGTCGTAGTCTCCGCCTTCTTTTTTTTTTTTTTTTTTTTTTTTTTTCAGGACACTTTGAGATATAAGAAATTAATTCCTTTTTTGTTATCACTATTTTTATACAATGATTTCTATACTGTTTAATCTGGATATATTACTTTTGAAAAATCCTATAAAAATTTCTGTAAGTAAAAAATGGTAACAGAAAAAGTAAAATTTTCTCATCCTTAAAAGTGTGGTGGAAAAAAAAAAAAAAGCGGAGACTTGCCAACCATCTCATTATGAACCGTACAATTTTTAGTACCCGCCTTTGTCACACCAATAATTTTTTGGAGTAATTTTAGTCTTGCACCTTCGAGGGGGGGTGGAGTGCTGAGTACCCGGGGTCCAATGATGACCCCACACCTCAGCGGACCAGAAAATAGGAGCAGAATGGAAAAATAACGTGATGGCTTAAAAACAAAAAATAAAAAAATAAAAAAAGGGGGGGACAGGCCGGGACGAGAAGACAAGAAAGGCAATTCTGAGCTCAATAAGAAGGAAGACAGAGTGAAATCGAAAATGACAGTTAGAATTACATTAAGATTTAAGTGAAACCTAAGTAAAAAGTGACAAGAGAATAACAGAAAGTTTAAGTATAGCGTTACAGTAATAAACCAGAAAAGAAGAGAGTTTAAGTATAGCATTACGATTAAAATAACAAGTTTTTTTTTTTTTTTTTTTTTTTTTTTACAAATTGACAAGAAAACAACGAAAAACTATAGAAGAGAGGAAAGAATAATACCAACATTAAGACGACGCCTATTGGCAGGATCCGTGTGGTCATACACATCGAGTGTGTTTAAAGCTTGATTGTCAATATATTCTAAATTTTCGTGGAATTTAATATTAAGGTGTTGTATAAAATTTTCGAGACGTGGGAATTTAATTTCACGGTACATTTGATAATTGTGTATATAGTATGGGAGGTCATAAATTTGCCTGATGGTTGCATTTTGGCTTCGGAGAAGCAGATTAATATTAGATTTAGATGCAAATGACCACACAGGGGATCCGTAAGTAAGAAGAGGACGAAGATGGGAAGAATAAAGGAGCATTTTGTTACTAATTGACAAATCACTGTTCCGAGAAATTAGGGGGTATAGTTGGCTTTTAGCTCTTCGGAACTTATTACGCGAATCTATAATGTGTTTTTGGAATGTAAGTCTCGGATCAAGAATAATACCTAGATATTTGCAATGGTTAGACCATGGAATGGAGTGGTTGTTTAAAGTAATCTCATATTTATCTCTGTACTGGGGGCGCATAGCCGAAAAAAGGATGGCCTCCGTTTTATCATAATTGATGGCTATTCTCCATTTTTGGAACCATTTGGTTAAAATTTTGAGGTGTTTGGAGATAGCCGTAATATTAAATTTCCTATTTCTGTGTGCCGAAAAAATGCAGGTGTCATCTGCAAAAATAGCCAAATGGGTATGGGGGTATTGGGGCATGTCGTTAATAAACAAATTAAAAAGTTTTGGCGAAATTTTGGAACCTTGAGGGAGACCATAATGAGCAAAGTAGTTGTTAGAAAGTTTATCTTTAACCCTGACATGGTAATTACGATCAAGTAAATAGAAGTAAATAAGTTTAATAAGAGGGGGGGGGGAAGTTATAGTTAATTATTTTAAAAATAAGACCGGCAATCCAGACCTTGTCAAACGCTTTTTCAATATCGAGGAAGACGGCGGCGGTAGTTTTCTTCTTGATTTTGTTGGTGGTGATGTACTCGACAAGGCGATAGACTTGATGGGTGGCCGAAAGATTGTTCCTGAAACTGAATTGTTCCGGAGTCATAATATTGTTATCTTCAATGAATTGATCAAGTTGTCGAGCAATGAAGACCTCGGTAAGTTTACTAAGTGAATTTAGAAGGGAAATGGGTCTGTAGCTGGAGGCCTTCTCGGGGGGTTTACCTTTTTTGTGGATAGGGGCAATAATAGCCGTCTTCCAGGCATGCGGAAAGTAACAAAATTTGAAGATATTATTAATTAGGTGGGTGATTTTTGGAATAAAGGAACGTGGAAGATTCTTGAGTGCTTCATTAGTGATAGTGCTGATGCCAGGGGATTTTTTATTTTTAAGTTTAAGAATTTCTTTGATTACATCAGCATCGGTGAGCCTGGAGGGTGGGGGATTGATGTCAGAACTCAAAAATCTTTTGACTTGAATATTGACCTCTCTCTCAGTTTCAAAGTTAATAATAGGATTTCCCTGAAACTGTGTCTCAAATTGGATGGCAATAGCATCAGCTTTTTGATCATTGGAGTACGCATAGGAACTAGAATTTGGAATAAGGATAGGGGGAAAAGTATGAGCTTTGTTTTTAAATCTCTTGGCGGCCTTCCAGATGGAACAGTCATCTGGTGAGAGAGATTCTAGGTGTTTCTTCCAGTTTTCTTGCCTTTTTTTGTACAAGTAGTTTTTGAGCTCTTGGTGTGCTTTGTTCATGATAGTTTTATCAGCAAGCCTATGCGTACGTTGCCAGTTGCGCCTAGCACGATTCTTGTTTTTTATGAGATTACAGACATTGGGATCATTTTTATAGATTTCAGTATAAGGAATTTTAGTAGTAGCACCTTCAATAGCACTTCTAATTTGATTAGTGATTATATCGACCAAGAGATTAATGTCATTGGTGCTATTGATGGGAGGGTAATCGGGAGGAAGTTCGTTAAGGATATTATGATAATTGGACCAATTGATTTTATTAATGAGATAGGGGGGGGGCTTTGGGAGTCCGGATATGGATATAAATTTTGATTGGATTATGATCAGAGGAGACTGCTGGAAGAGACTCAATCACTTTGTCATAGTAAAATCCAAGGCAAATGCCAAAATCAATGGTACTACTACTGTAGTTAGTGAAATGGGTGGGGGAGTCCGGAAAAAGAATGTCTGCATCAGAATTTTGAATGAGGTCGAAGATACCATTACCATAGTTAGAATTTGAGGCACAGTTCCAAGAAGTATGATGGGCATTAAAATCACCTATAAGAAAGGTGTTAATGTCGGAAAAAAGAAGCTTTTTAATTTCCTTTTTAATAATTTGAATGTTCTCACGATTAGGGATATAAACCGAGAAAAAGGTCAAAGGAGGGGTTCCAGGAATCTTAAGAGTGATAGCACTAGCGTTGACGAGTTCGATTGCCGGTAAAGAAACAGGAATAAAATCAAGATTGTTTTTAATGCCAATGGCAGTGCCACGCATGAGCCTGTGTGAATTAAGGTAATCATTCCTAATAATAGTGTAATTTGGAATTTTGAGAGTGGTTTCAGGTCTAAGGTGGGTTTCTTGTAAGAGTAAAATATCGGGATTATGCTCCTTTATAAATTCCCTGAGCTCAAGAATTTTGCCAGAAATGCCATTGCAGTTCCAGGAAACAACGCAAAGAGAATTTTTAAGGGCCATTATTCAGCAGTGGACCATGGGAAAAAATATTTTGAAGGACAATTAGTTTAGAATTTTAGTCTTATTTAATGGTAACAACATTTGGAGAGAATGACTCTAAAAATATAGTGGTGTGAGAAAAGGGGCGTTCTTTCAGGGGGCGTTAACAATTGTACGGTTATTAATGAGATGATTGGCAAGTATGCTATGACCCCTGCAGTTTTCCTCAATTAAGCCAATTTTTCAGCTATTTTCGACAAAATTATACAAGTAATCAGAATTTTCTTCAACCTGGCATACTTGAAGCAATCTACTCCCTCAACTTCCGTTTTTCTTACGTGATTCCGTTTGCGCTACAAGTTAAGTATTGATATTATTTCAACTCTCAGGCAAACTGCAAAATAATTTCAGGAATTCTATGTACCGATGCACCTCCCTTTGGTTTCATTTGAGGAAAATTACAGGGGTCGTACTCTCCGCCCTTTTTTCAGGACACTTAGAAGAATAAGAGATTTTGAAATTCGTTGCTACCACTATTTTTATTATTATCTTTAAGAATGCCCTGAAAAGAAGGGCGGAGAGTGCGATCCAGGAAATTATCATTACTTTCCCAAAATTTCTCGCTTTTCTATTAAATCTAAAAATTTTCTGTTTAAACTTCTTGACGCTTAGTTATTTCAAAATGAGAATTTAAAATTGTTTATAATAATTAAAAATTTAATTAAAAAAAAAATACTATTGCTGACAAAAGCAAATTTATAACTTATTACCACTCATTGATTTATAACATATTACCACTCTTGAATTTGTTACTAAGATAAGTTGTGGAGTGTGTTTCTTTTGCTATTAGGCTGCAGGTGTAAAATTTTCTACAAAAAGAGAGTTAATTGGGTTTCTTGCTATGTTTACTATCTTTTCAATCAGAAATTAAAACTAGTTGGCATAGTTGGACTCTGCTCAGTTCCCCATCATATGTATGTTTTCATAAATTTCTAGCAAAAGACATATTATATTCATGTTAACAGAAATGAATTTGACCAAACGCTTGACACAGTGACAGAATGAAATCCTCGCCTGGTAGACTACCCACCATTCAGTTCGATATATTTATCTTATTTTAATCTAATAATTTATTTTATTGGGGTGAATTTTGTAGTTTAGTTTTCATGCTACTATTTCCAATGCAACAATCCCCAAAATGCTTATTAATATGAAATATAGCTCAGTTTTTCTATGTTGGTAAAACCTTAAATTTCGAATAACTTACGAAATTTTTCCATCGGAATATTTGTAATCAATGATGTTCAAACAAATATCACAAATATTATTTTGAAGTTGTCTGATATATTTATGATCCTCCAAATGGACGTTTATGATCAAGTTTGCCTCATTCTGCCATGTTAAGTAAATCGTAAATCCAAAATAACTTACGAATTTTTTTTAAATTGGGAAATTCATAGTCTATGATATTCATGCCAGTATTCTAAATAATATTTCAAAAGTGGTCTGACATCTTTATGATGCAAATATCCCTCAAGATTGACGTTTATGTGAAATTTCGCTCTATTCTGTCATGTTAAGAAATTCGTAAATTTTCAATAACTTACAAAAATTTTATATTGAAAATTCATAGTCATACCAGTATCCTAAATAATATTTCAAAAGTGGTCTGACATCTCTACGATGAAAATATCCTTAAAAATTGACGTTTATGTGGTCATATTCTGTTATGTTAAGAAATTCGCAAGTTTCCTATAACTTGCGAAATTTTCAAAGTAGCATGTGTATAATTAGTGATGTTCATTCTGGCATCAAAACTGATATTTTAAAACTGTTCTGACATTTTTACAGTAAGAATTTTCTATTTAATGGATGTTTAAGTGAAATTTTGCCCTATTCTCCCATGTTAAGAAAATCGTAAATTTCTAATAACTTACGAAGTTTTTTAATTCGAATGTTGCAAAGGAATATCTTTCCAGTGTCGAAGTCGAAAGTAATATTTAAAAACTGATCTGACTTCTCTGCAACTATATGTTCTTGAGATATCGTGTACACGGACTAACAAACTAACACACTAATGGACTAATGGACTAACACACTTATGGACTAACACACTAACGGACTAACAAACACCCTACAGACGGACATCATACAAATTTTGCCATTTTCGGATTCCTCACGTCTAAAAACGTATAAAAATGTCAAAATGCCGAGGTCGAAAATTCTCACGATTACCTAAGTTCCCCATACCTATAGTATGATGGGAAACTAAGAACACAGAGAAAAAAAATTCGCGTGCATAAATGTACGCTAATCTTATTTTTATTTATTTATTATTATTATTTATGTTTACCAGCCGGCGATACTCATTTATTAAGCGACGGTTTTAAAAGTAGTTTATACTGATTTGATTCTGGATCTGGTAATTTAATCACATTAAGAGGCTGATTTTATTAACCAATTAATTTATTAAGCAGCGGGTACTGTACTATCTTACTGATTCGTCATTTTCCTAATATAACAACAATTTGATCAAACAAATACATTATTACCTATATCAACCTCTCTTAATTGTATAATATGATTTTGCATTTCATATTATATCTTATCTTATATAACTGAACACATAACACATAATACAAATGGTTATTTTCCCCCTTCACTTTTATGTCTAGTTTTAGCATTTATTAATATTTAAAAATATGATCAATATTGTACTTACACCGCTATATTTAGCTTAGGAAAAAGTAACACTAAAACACTGCGTTCCATTTTTGGTCGTAATCAACACTTCTCATCTCATATATCCCTGAAGAAGTCTGCGGTGTAGTGTAGTACTACGCGGCCTTCGTATTAATAGTGTGATTCTGATTAGTATTAGTCCGCTGGTACACTTGCTGGGTCTGTGAAGTCCATTTTATTTACAAGAAAGCAATGTAAGAGAAACTTTTTATACATTTTGTGAAAAAAAATTATAACGAACCTAAAGTTTTATACTTCGTATTTTTATCGTGTGGTAACAAATTGTAACAATTCAAAATACAAAAGAAATTGTCTTTTTCCCACCCGTGCACTGGCGTGGAGTTCAAGCGTGCTTGTTAACATTTTAATATTTCCGGAGCATTTTAGCGGCGCTTTTGTTTCCAGAATATCCTTCTCCAATTTACTCTCTCTTTTCCAAACTACAATAAAATAAGAAAAATTAACATTTAAAACAAGTGGAATGGAATAAAGGATAATAATTACACTTTAACTGGTCTTGGCGCAATGCAAGGGTAAACGTGTTAGTTCCGCATTATTACTATTTTTATTTAGATATATTAAATGTATTATTTATTTATTTTATTTAAATAGGATTCAAATTATTGTTAAAAGATACTGGGGGGAAATTTCCTCCAAAGAGGAAACATTTTCACATCTGTATAAAAGTCTTATAAATATCTCTAGGCTCATTGTGTGCACAAATTTCTGAGAAATATATTATAATCAAATCTCGAAACATTTTTCAGATCACTTTCAACGATGAAAGATTTTCACAATTTTCATAACGAAATCTTCACTCTTTACCTATTTTATAGTAAGGTGTCGTGATTAAATAGGATAGAAATTATTGTATAAAAATACTGGTTGCAAAAATTTTTCTGAAACTGTCTTGTAAAAGGGGCGGAGACTTCGAGCTCTGTTAACAATACTGCACTTAAAAAAAAAAAAAAAAAAAAAAAAAAAAAAAATCCAGCTCAAATACCATTTCCGCTGATTTTTATGTAATATCCCCTCCTGAATCGAAATATAATCCCCATTTCGCCGAATCACCTACAGTTTTCTCGGGATGTATCCCCCTCCCCCAACTTTTATCACTGTTCCAAAATTTATAGCCGTGAATTTAATTTGAAGGGTGGAAAAGAACTATTTTAACCACACCTGGTAACAATTATAATTTTTTCCGGAGTACTGTTAGTCCCGCCTTCTTCACACACCAGTATATTTTTAAAGCTTTTTTCTACTTATTTCATCGTAATTGGATAATTTAGAAAATTTCTTAAAAATCATGTTGGTGTGAAAAAGGGGTTTGGCTAACAGCACTCCAGAATGAACTGAAAATTTTACCAGGCATGTTTTAACACGTTAACCCATTTTATCCCAATTTATATATTTTGTCCAAATTTGAGAAAAATTATATTTTTTAAAGTTAATTAAACCAAAATAAACTAAATACAACAAAATTTGAAATATATATATATATATATGTGTGTATTCCGTATAAGAAATCTTATCCACCTTGTACGCAGGACATTGATATAAAGAAGATGAAATTTGCACTTATATGTTTTAGTGTTCTTTTCAATAGTGAAAATTGCTTTCCGAGTATAAAGTTTTGCTTTATCTGTATAATACTTTCTTACTTATAAGATAGTTCTCCAGAAATAATTTTTAACGAAGAGAAGATAAACCACGCCCCCTAATTGTAATGATTAAACAAAGATTACAGATGGAGGAGGAGGTGAGACAGAAGCTTATAGTATTACATACCATTATATGTATATTCCAGCTGACAAAATATTCGCACCAAGCAAATTCTGATTTCTATATGCTATTTTTCAGCTGTCCTTTAAATAGGACAATGGGATAAAATGGGTTAAAACAAAAATATATAATGTATTATACATAATAATAATAATAAATTAATAAAACATAATAAATATAGTGTGTAATTTGAGTGGGAAATCGCCCCTTCCTCCTTAGATTTCCCCCTTGCTACAAATGCCATGTTTTACAAATTTTCGACTCTAGCCCTTCAGGAGATATTTAACAGTTAAAATAATTCCTTTTCTCCCTCAATATAAAATTCGTAGCCATAAAACTACAGAACATGATAAAAATATATAAAGTCATCCCAAAAAGACAGTGGGTGGTGGAGAAAAATGGTGGCCATATATTTGTTACCTTTTGAAGTTTCTTTCCAAATTCATTGAAGTAATACCTTTTCCTTAAGCACAGGAACTTTCGCCGGATATAAAATCAGTTTGACTGAGAACGAATGCATAGCTGCCAATATTTTAATTTATTCCGGAGTACTTTAAGTCCCGCCTTTATTTCGCACCACTTTATTTATAGAAAAATTTTCTTCAATACATAACTTCGATAAAATAAGAAAAAATTACTTTTAAAAACTAAGTGGTACGAAATAGAGGCGGGGATAAAATTACTCCGGAATAAATTAAAATATTGGCAGCTATGCGAATGTGATTTTAATAAGCGGCGGGAACTGTAGTTACATATATATTGGAGAAAAGTATTCTAAAAATAAAGTGGTGCAGAAATAAAGGCGGGGCTAAAAATGCTTAGGAATACCTGAATAAATTAAAATGTTAGCAAGTATGTAGTAACCAATTTTTTTCGTTTTTCCAGATTCCATGGTGGCAAAAGGAAAAGAGGTGAAATTTTTCTCATCCTTGAAAGTTTCCGGGAAAAAAAAAAAAAAAGCGGAGACTATGATCCCTGCAGATTTCCTCATTCAAGCGAATTTTTCAGTTATTTTCGACAAAATTATATGAGTAATGGAAATTATCGTCACCTGGTATACTTGAACCTGTCTACTGCCTCAACTTCTGCTTTTCCTACGTGTTTCAATTTGTGCTACAAAGTGGGTATTAATATTATTCCAATTGTCAGGCAAAATGCAAAGCAAATTCAGGAATCTTAAGTTTCGATGCACCTCCCTTTGGCTTCATTTGAGGAAAATTATCATTACTTTGCCAAAATGTTAGGCTTTTCATTTAAACTTAAAATGTTTACGTTTAAACTTCTTGCTTCTTAGTTACTTCAAAATAAGAATTAGAAAATGTTTTTAATAATTAAAAATTTCACTTAAAAAGTATATTACTGAGAAAAGCAAATTTTTTATTTATTACCGCTCATTGAAGTATATATTCCTTGAATTTACTGAGATAAGTGACAGAGCGTGTTTGTTTTGCTACTGTGCTACAGGTGTAAAATTTTCAACAAAGAGAGTTAATGGGGCGGCTTGTTTCATGGTTTGTATGTACATACTTGCCAACATACTAATTAATATTTTGTAGTATTGTTAGCTCCGCCTTCTTTTTTACACCGGTATCTTTTTAGAGTATATTTCCTCTTATTTAACCGTAATTGCATCTGGAGAACATTGCTCTAAAAATTTATTGGCGTGAGAAAAAGGGTGGGACTAACAAGACAACGGAATATTAAATAGGATGTTGGCAAGTATTAATATCAAAATTTGCTGAATAAAAATACTGGTGCAGAAAATTAAGAAAATTCAAGAAGTGTACGAAGTACGAACTATGGTTGTGTTTATTATCTTTCCATTCAGAAATTTTAAAAAACACAGAGAAAAAAATTAGCGTGCATAAATGCACATTTTTACTGCCAGAAAGATTTTTTTTTTTTCTTTAATTTATTAACCGGCGATGCTGCTTTTATTGAGCGATGGTTTTAAGAGTGTTTGTAGTGATTTGATATTGGACCTGGTAAACTGATCAGATTAAGTGGTTGATTTTAATAACCAATGAATTAATTAAGCAGCGGGTACTGTATTTTCTAAATGATTTGTCGTTTTCCAAATCAGTGTTGCCAGATGAAAATTTAAATTATCCCTACTAAATGGAGAAAAAATCTCTACATTACCTACATTAAAATATTTTTACCCTACAAAATACCCTACTATTCAAAACTATTAATAGAAATTATATAAAATCATATTACTTTAATATTTTATAGCATTAAAAGAAAAAAAAAATTATCCATTCTTATTAATATAGACATAAATTGATTGTTGAAACAAATGGACAAATAAAAACAATTACCTAATACGTGTATACAAATCTGTATTCGTGAAAACACAGTAAATAAAATGGACTATGTTTCTATAATTCGTTTAAGTTTAATACTGTTAGCTCTTTATTCTATTAAATTATTAAATCAAACAGCTAATCTACTTTGACATGTTTTCGCATCACACTTACCTAATAAATTTAATTTAGTAATAAATAATCAATGTTAAACTAGTAAATATCGACTTGATAGGTACCTTACTCCGACGCCTTAGGGGGTGTGGCTACACGAAATGGGTGGTGTGAGCTAGAGACGAGCACATCAAAGAGAAATAAAAAGACTAATTTACAGAAAGGAAAACGAAAGACAACGCATTCTGACGTAAAACAAAATAAAATACACTTTTAGATCAGTATAATATATTTTCGATTAAGATTTTGTACTGCACAATATATTTTATTTGAGGGGTGGGTGTATACAAATTACAAATACAAATAACTTGACAATTGGCATTTCAAGGAAATTTAATTTTAACATGTAATGCCTTATTGTCCAATTTATTTTAAAACTTTGACGTTAATTATATCAAAATATTAAATAAATGTCACATTTTTTATTAAAATTAGGTAATAAATTTACCGCTTCGGAATAATAATAGTAATAATAATAAAAGGGAGGATATTAAAAATATGAAATTTTTCCAACTGTTATAATTTATGCCGGCGCAATCATAGTAATGCCCTTTTTTCTCCCTTACTAATTTTCTTGGGTAATTTTCTCCAGTATGTAACTAAGATTAAATAGGAAGAAAACAACTCTTATAAAAAAGTAGTAGAAGTATGAGAAGTAGCGGGCGGTACTGATAATATACTGGAATAAATTATACATGTTGGCAACTCTGAGTTATGAGATGTTTCACTTCGCATCAATCTGTAATAAAATAATGTATCAGAAACAAGGTATTGTAAGCAACTTTTTTACAAATAAGTTTAAAACTTTCTGCGTTTTTTTTTTTTTTTAAAGAATCTTATAATTTTCATTAGATAAAAGAAAAGTCCCTACAAAACAGAATTTAAAAAAAAAAAAAAAAAAAAAAATCCCCCCCCCCTACGCCAAAAACAGGGCTAAAAAACCCTACTGCAGGGAGAAATCCCTACATCTGGCAACACTGTTCCAAATATAACAACAATTTAATCAAGCAAATCATTACCTTTATCAACCTCTCTTAATTTTATAACATGATTTTGCATTTCATATTACAAACACAATAGCTACCTCAACTTATATAATACATAACATGTAATACAAATTGTTATTTTCCTAGAGCCTGATTAAGACTAGTGCCCACATTATTTTCACTTACACCATTATTTTTTATCAAATACTTTCATGTTATAATAAACAGCAATTTCTCCTCAAAATAAGGATACAATTATTATTTTAAAAAATACTGGTGTCTAACTAGCGATGAGTAAATTCGATTATTTTCCACCGTCCATTTTTTATAAAAATAATTTAATAGTCAAAGCGTGGAATTTCTATAATATGAAGTAAAAAATAATCGTAAAGAAATCCCGGTGAAAGAGTGCCCCGGCCTTATCAGACTCTGTATTTTCCCTTCCGTTTTATGTTTAGTTTTCACAATTATTAATATTTAAAATAAAATGATCAATATTGTTATTACACCGTTATTTTTAGATTAGGAAAAAGTAACAGTAAAACATTTCGTTTCGTGTTATTTATCCAACTTATGTGGGCTTTGATCTCGACTGTGGGCCGCGGTGTAAAACTATGTGGTCCACAGATTATCGATGACGTTAGTAGTGTTATGTTTGGTAGGACACGGAAAAATTTTGTCGTGGATAACCCGACTTCTTGTGTTAAAACTTAGAAAAAATTTTAGTTTGAGTTCGTGTCTCTTGCGCATGCGTAAAAAGAAAGCTGAAAAGGGAAAAACATAACGTATGCAGGGATGGAACACGGGCGCAGAATTCATACCGGAATCCGTTTAAGAAAATTCTCTACCTATAATATCGTTGATTTAAGAAGTAGAAAATTTTCTTACATTGAGAGTGGTATGAATTCTGCGCCCGTGTTCCATCCCTGCGTATGGGGAGAAATTAAATACATTTTCCCACAAAGTATATTTATTTTTGTTTACAACTTTAACATTTTTTTGACTGTGATAATTCTCTGACTCGTTTTAAGGAATTGATTACTAATATAAATTTTATCGCATTACTTAAAATATTTTATTCGTTATTGTACGTTAAATGGCAAAGTCTTGAATGACGGAATTATTTTGTAATTAAAATATACACTAAGGTGTCAAATGTTTCCAGGAAGTATGTATGGGACGTAATTCAAATGTAGGATATGGATGTTCTGTCTGTCTTACTTCTATTTCGGAGATTTTCAGCCAGTTGGTGTTACATTAATAGCAAAAAGTTTTATTTATTTTCTTGCTTTAATGTAAACACTTGCAGGATTGCCTCGCAAGATTATTTCAAGCTATTGTGATTCCAAATCAATAAGTTTATGTATCTCTATTTTTTAAAGATCAAGTATAAATTTATCTTTTTTTATTTAACCACGAATGCAACACATGATAAAGGATTTAATGTAGCTATTGTATTTTTCACATACTTTGAATAATGTAATTGTAGTACAGGAATCCAATTAAAGAATAAGTTGTAAATTTTAATTATTATTTTATTCAAATTTAATGTATATTAACCTGTAATATTTTTCAGTTATGTAAGAGCAACTTTTATTTTTCATTCAGAATTATAAATTTTTTAATTATTCCATTACACATAATATATATATGCATATAAACCATTCTGTATTAATAAAATATTTTTATACTTAATTATAATACATTTACGTGTTCTGTTTTTCATGCTGAACAATACTTACTAATAACACTGTAATTTTTAAATAATCATGATTAGAATAAAGTACCATCATATTCTGAACATTTAAAGAAAGAACTGTTTTGATTTTGCTTCCCCCCCCCCCTTTTGACCAGGAAAAAAAAAAAAAAAAAACTTTTTTTGTTGTTGTTGTTCATTCTCGATTCGAATTTCATTCTTTTGAATTGAAATTTTTCATTGAAATTTTTCATTGACAAAAGATTGCGATGGGTGTATAGGTAACTGCAGTATATCCTCATTAATCAAAACAATTAACATTATAAACTAAAAAATGCTATTATTAAAAAAAAAAAAAATGAAAATTTTATTCCTTTTTTTTTTTTTTTTTTTTTTTGTTAAATATTTAAATAAGATAGATAATTTAAAAAGTATTCATCTCCTTAAAAATCTATAAAACTGAGTAACAGAATAAAAATAACTAATAAAAATGTCTGTTTCTGATTATGTCTAAATATTAATTATTCCAAATCCATCCATACTTAATTTGCGTGTTTATTTACATGTAAAAATGTAAACGCATCAAAATAGGGATAAACCAGTTATTTATCCCTTCACAGCTTTCCTTCTACGAATGCGCAAGACGCACTCGAATCGTACTCATATTTGTTAGGTTACATTTATTTTTCATTACTAATGCCTCTTGTATTTACCCTCCTTCACTGTATAATAGATCATTCCAATAACGACTGGCGCGCCACCACTTGGACTGTTCGTATGGCGCATCTTTTACCTGTACCTTGTTGAATATTTGTTTCTCTATATGTAACTATGTGATGTGAGTGTTCGTCTAATTAAAAGTGTTTCGTTTTAATATGGACTCATCAATATGCATTATAATTTGCGTGCTCTGCTTTCTAAGCCCAATAGGTTATGGGCCCAGAGCAAATTAACTTTTATTTACGATAAATAGACTTTTATCTGTTAGATAGACGACCACGTTTGAAAATGGCGTCTTATGGAACACTACGTATTGAAACGCTAAACAAAGATAATTACGAGACATGGAAGATACAAATGAAGGCACTCTTAATAAAAAATGAATCCTGGATTTATGTATCTGGCTCGAAACCAAAGCCAGAGCTCGTGGCAGGTGATGCGAAATCAAAAGAAGCGTTCGATAAATGGACTGATATGGATGAAAAGGCCAAAGCCGACATAATTTTGTGTATATCGCCTTCTGAACTGAAACAAATAAAAAACTGTGAAACATCCTTGGATATATGGAAAAAATTAGAAGAAATATATCAATCTAAAGGCCCCGCTAGAAAAGCGTCACTGTTAAAATCGCTTATTCAACATAAAATGGCAGATTCCTCTTCTGTGAGCATTCGAGATCATCTTCGAAAGTTTTTTGACATAGTCGATAAACTATCTGAAATGGATATTAGAATAGATGATGACTTGTTAACTGTGATGTTGTTATACAGCCTACCATCCAGTTATGAAAATTTCCGGTGCGCAATAGAATCCAGGGATGAGCTACCGAAACCAGAAGTACTACGAATAAAAATAGTAGAAGAAAACGACGCCAGACGCCATGATGACAGACCGAACGATGGAGCGTTCATGACTGGGAATTTCCGAAAGAAACCTGCTCCGTGGAATAAAAATAAAAGGAATCCTAAGATTACTGAACAGTACACTCAGAACGAAAGAGATAATTCAAAAATTACTTGCTGGAAATGTAAACGCATCGGTCACCGTGCAAGTCAGTGTGAAAAAGATAAATCATTTAAATATCGACAAAACAGTTTAGGACTACTGGCCAGCACAAATTCAACGAATACGAACATATTATTCAAAGAACAATCCGAGAATCTTTGGTGTGTTGACAGCGGCTGTACTCGACATATGGGGAAAAATGACTCCAATTTTCACGATTTAAAGGATACGGATATAAAATCTGTAAATTTAGCGAATAATGAAACAACTGATGTGTCCGGTGTTGGTAAAATATTAATTAAAACAAAAGTCAACTAAAAACTTCAAAATGTAGAGATCAATGATGCTCTATTGGTTCCAGAATTGAAAACGAACTTATTGTCCGTGTCACAAATGTGCGACAAAGGTTTCACTGTAACTTTTAAAGACAAATGTGCTATTATAAATAACAGACAAAAAAATGTGACTCTAATTGCGGACAGAAAAAATGAACTTTATTATCTGCGAGATAATAATGCAAATATAAATAATGCAGCTAATTTTTCTAGCGAATCAATCGATAGTTCTAAAAATATTTTTGCCGATGTGGAAAAATAGCATTGTAGAATGGGTCATCTAAATGTAAAAGATTTGATTGATTCAAATTTAAAAGGTCATATTAGGGGGTTAAATATTAAAAAGGTATCCGACTTCAATTGTGAAGTTTGCGCGTTAAATAAAATGACCCGTGCTCCTTTCCCTAAGCACTCGGATCGTGTTACAAAAATGTTAGAAATAGTTCATTCGGATCTTTGTGGGCCTATTAGGATACCCTCAATAGGTAAGTCCCTTTATTTTATTACCTTTATTGATGATTATTCTCGTTATTGTGCAGTAAAATTCTTAAAAACTAAAGATGAGGCATTGAATGCTTTTAAAGAAATCAAACTTCTTTGGGAAAATGAAAAATCTATAAAAATAAAAAAATTCATGAGTGATAATGGGGGCGAATTTATTGGGACTGAATTTGAAAATTTCTTGAAAGAAAATGGTATTCAACATAGATTAACAACCCCTTATTGCCCGGAGCAATCAGGTGTTTGTGAAAGGAAAAATAGAACTCTCGTCGAAATGGCCCGTTGTCTATTATCACAATCAAAATTACCCTTAAATTTATGGGCAGAAGCTATTAATACTTCTAATTATATAAGAAATAGATGCCCAACAAAAGCTTTAAATGGAAAAACCCCATATGAATTATGGAATAATATAATACCTAACGTTAGTTATTTTAAATCTTTTGGTTGCACTTCTTATTATTTCAATAACCACCCTAAACATAAATTTTCCCCAAGGTCTCAAAAGGGAATATTTGTCGGTTATTCAGAAAATTCTAAAGCATTTCGTATTTATCTTCCTGAATCAAATACAGTAATTATATCCCGTAGCGTAAAATTTTTTGAAGCGAAATCTAATGATTTTTCAAAAGTAGGTCAATTGTATCCAGATGTTTTTGAAAGAGAAATACAATTAAGCGAATCGCAACCTGAGTCACACATGCAGTCAGAAAAAATTTCTCCTCCTCAAATAAAAAATGAAAAAGATGAACTGTCACGTGACCTTGTTTCTGCGTCATGGGATTCAGAAGAGAAAAACATATTGTCATTGCGTAATCGCGAAATAATTAGGGAGCCGGAATCAAATGCAAATGCTGTTTATAGTTTTAATTCGGAAATAGAAATAAATAATGCTTTGAATGGTTCGGAGGCTTCTAAGTGGTATAAAGCAATGACTGGGGAAGTAAAAGTAATATTAAAAAATGATACATTCGTAGTAACAGACAGGCCCGATAAACAATGTATTAAAGGTAGATTTGTCCTTACAAATAAATATGATCAAAATGGATCTCTTTTAAAATATAAAGCGAGATTAGTAGCTCGCGGTTTTAGTCAAAAATTGGGTATAGATTTTCATGAAACTTTTTCTCCGGTAGCAAAAATGGGATCTATTAGAGTCTTGGCAGGTTATGCTGCTAAATTAGGAATAAAAATACATCAATTTGACATAACGTCAGCATATTTGAATGGAAAATTAGATGAGGAAATTTTTATGGAAGTTCCCGATTACTTTAAAGAAATACTTCAAATAATTATAAATGAAAATTGCGATAGGGACATATTTGATAAAGCAGCCGAGATTCTTAAATATCTAAATGTAGAGAATAAAGTTCTTTTGTTAAAAAAATCGCTGTATGGACTCAAGCAGGCCGGGAGGTGTTGGAACACTAAGTTAAATAAAATTTTGAATGATTTTGGAGCAAAACAAACAAATGCAGATCAATGTTTATATTATATTAAAAGTGATAAAGGGTTGACTCTTATAATGATTTACGTTGATGACATATTGTTTATGTCACAGGATCCTGATATGTTAGAAAACTTCAAAATTCATCTTAATGAAAAACTAGATGTTAAATATTCAGGCATAGTTAAATATTGTCTAGGGATAAATTTTCAGTTAGAAAATGGCCTTATAACAATGAGTCAACATAGTTATATTAGAGAGCTGTTAGAGCGTTTTGGCATGACAGAAGCCAAGCCCGTAGCTTGTCCTATGGATACAAGCATTCGATTAAAAAAGGCCGAAAAATGTTGTGAAAACGAATATCCCTACCGTGAATTAGTTGGAAGTTTGATGTATCTTGCAACTTCCACCAGGCCGGACATTGCAAATTCTGTCAGTCAATTAAGTCAATTTCTAACCTGCTTTGATAAAACTCATTGGACTGCCGCTAAACGAGTTTTACGATACTTAAAGAAAACAATAAATTTTGGACTTGTATTTAGAAAAAGTAATGAGCCCTTGTTCGGTTATACTGACGCGGATTGGGGGAATGGGGAAATTGCACATTTTTCATTTTGACTTGTAAATGATAGAGCATGAAAATACAAACATTTTGATACCATTTTTATGCATATTTGAAAACCGGATGCTTTAATAAATTAACTTTAAAAGGCGTAGTTCTCATGTTGGCGGGAAAACGCTGCGTCACGTGATAAAACCTATCGTGACGTCACTATCCATGAAATGAACTGCTGGCTGAATTTCTCCCTCTTGTATTGTAAAGAAAAATCGTGCATTCAGCGAAATTTTGTATTCTTTCTTTTAAAAAAAAAAATATTAAAACTATTTGAACTTATTAAAGATCACTTCATTCTATAAATGACACCAAGTTTCAATGATATTTTTTTGTACTCGCCTGCTGTTATTAATCCAAATTAAACTATAATCGAAATAATAGTTGATCAATAGAATTTTCTTAAAGAATGTTTTTAGTATGCTATGCCACAGATGTATCTTTTAAATACTTGTTTTGTTTCATTTTATTATGTTTTATAGATTTATTATTATTTTATTATTATTATAGACTGAGTACAGAAATAAAATATTGGGATTGAGTAATAATATTTAACTGAATAATATGCATATTTTCATTGCTTAAATAATCTAGAATAGTTTATGCTAAATTAACCTAAATTAGATTACTTTTATAATTATGAGATGCCAGTATATCTGTATATATATATATATATATATATATATATATATAAAACTTTTTTAATACATTTCAATATTATAACTTAACAATATTTCTATTAAAATAGCTGCTGAAGATTGTGAATAATTAGAAACATTATAGTGATGCAGTTTGAGAAATTGAAAAGTATTTAAGGAAAATTGCATTAGCTTATCATTCTAAATAAATAAATAAAATTAAAAGAAGGTCTCCGTACAAAAATATTAATATTATTTATATATGTATATACATATAGAAACGCGTTTAGTTATTTTTATAATGTAATTACTTTTTTATTTGGAAAAATTTAAAAATAGAAGGAAAAGATTAATAGAAATAGAAAGTAATAATAATAACAACATTTAGCAATAGGAAAGATATAAAGTACTTTAAAATAAAATAAACACATGAAATATATGTTAAATGTAATAATACCTTATAAGTTATACATGATCTAGTTATAAATATGAATGGTATTAAATAATTAATTAAAAATTTGCAGTAAATTTCAGCAATCAAACGCAATATATACACTTGTGGACAATTGCTAAGGACGGATGACAATAACTAAGCTATTGTCATCCGTCCTTAGCAATTGTCCACCAGTGTATATATATATATATATATATATTAAATTCATTTATCAATGAAGCCTTAATGTAAAATCCAAATATGTTTAGAATATATCAGGGGTCAATCCAGGTAAAAACTGGGACCCATTTGCTTCCCCTTCACAAAATCCAAATATCTAAAATGGGCCCCTTTAGAAAATTCAAATCCATAAAATGGGGTCTCTTCACAAAATTCAGATTCATAACAACAGGCCTTTCTCAAGATTTATTTTTAAAAAGATGATGATTTTGTAAAAGTTTTCCACGTTAACAATATTATTTTTAATGAGTGTGTATACTTGACTCAGTAATATGCTGTTAACTTGATAATGAACATTAGATAGAGTAACTTCTTAAGTGAAAGGTTTCGTGTGATAATTCTTTTTATCACAAAAAGAAATAAATTTTCACAAAAATATTTTGTTTTTCAAAAAAAAAAAAAAACGTTTTTTACAAAAATTAGCCCCAAAAGTAAACCTGGAACAACCCTTGCATATACTATAACTGACGGTCTTCGCCTGCTTCGCTGGTCGCTAAATTTAATAAATAAAAAAAAAAAAAAAAAAAAAACTTTTATTTCTTTTATATCATTCTATAAACAAAAAATAAATAAATAGATAATTAAAAAATAAATTCATTGAAATCGCTCTTAACATCGTTTTGGTTATTCACAGCCTGCGGCAACTTCTTTCCCTCCAGTGTACCCTGCTTTTTTGGATCTGGGTTCTTATTGCACGCAGCAATGTCTTTCGTGGGCACTTCAATTTGTGTACATATCAGTAGGTGAAAGCTGCTATTATTCAAAAACTAAGATTTTAAGGATAGCTGTATCTCAGCATCTATTAAATATACTTTAATTTTGGCACCATGTACTTTATTGCAATCACTTTTTCTGCTATATTACCATTTCATTTCGATTAGTACAATAAATAAATAAATAACAAAATATTTTCTTTTCAAAGGCATTAAATAAATAATAAATGAGTTTTTATTAAATTTAAATTTTAATAAGACTAATCCTTTATGCGATATTAACATTTTCCCGATAAAAACATTTAATTATATTTTCCTTTTGAAATGAATTAAATAAATAAATAGTTGTGTAACAGCCGTTGCTAATGTAAACAACGTAGAACAATATAATTCAAATAAATTTAAGAAAATTAAATGGAAAAATAAATGGATAAAATTGAAATATAGTAATTTTTATCCTAATGGATGCAAGTTAGTAGTAGTTTTACAGGAAATGAAAATAAAAATTGACGACATGGAAAACATTGGCGGATTTTGTACTTTTTCTACAAATCTTTTTACACGAAAAAATATTTCGGTTCCCTTAGTTTCGTGTTAAACGTTTTTCACTGTATAGTAGAAGGTAGTTCAAACATATTATTTAAATCTGTATCATATAGTGATGAGACACTAAACTTTTTGTTGTGATTAAGCAAATGGTTCATGTACAGGGATATCCGAGAGAATTCAAATACATTACATCTACGAGGGAAATTTTCGGTAAGTACAGTGTAACATTTATAGGTTGACTAAAAACGATGGAATGAACATATTTTTTTTTTTTTTTTTTTTTTTCATGTATAAAAACATGTTTTGAGTAGATTGTGGTATAAAAATTGTTCATCATTCATTTACAGGAAAACACAAGGTATCTGGGTGTATTGGGTCCATATTTGGAAATTACAGTGTATTTCCTTTTGTTTTATGCTTTTCATATCAGACTAAATTTAAGCACACAATGTTATGTGCGAACTTTATACACAATATACAGGACAACCCTAAATAAAGCTCAATGTTCTTTTATTTCAAATGTAATTAATAGAAATGCTTTGCTACATTTTATTATCTCCACAAACACTAATCAGGAAATAAAATTCATTTTACTTACCCGTGCTTCAAACAAAATATTTTTTTAAATTCTATTTTCAACTCTGACTTTTTGTATATTATTACATTTTAAGGAGCCTTGAATACAAAAATCCTTTTTTTAGCAGTTGATCTGTAAGTATATTTGGTATCACCATAACTTAAAATCAAATAACTGCAAAAACTTTCAAATTTGGTGTTTTGAAGTTCGTAGTAGTTTGCCACTTAAAAATTTTCATCAAGATTGGCAAATTAATAACAACCTTGATTTTCTCTTTTTTAAATAAATATGGGCACTATAAAAGAACAATGGATTGCAGGGCAAGGTACCCCCCCCCCCCCCTCACACAGAATTATAAGTGAAATAAAATTGTTTCTATACCTACTTTAGATTATTTTTTAATGTAGAATGAACTTTCTCATTTTTCCTTAGTGATCTTACCACTTAATTTTTATAGTATTGAATGCAGGGTAAGAGAAATTTGTGCGAGTGACACAGCAGACTATTTTGTATGTGTGTGGTAATAATTGTTGCAATTATTATTTATTCTGAAAGTTTTTGAAATGGGTGTTATCCACATATTACATATTTTTAGATAATTGCAATCAAATGCATTTCTCAAATGGGGCATTATATGTACAGGGTGGTTCATATAAAACTGGCCCTGCATAATAAAAAAAAAAAGGGTTAGTCATTATAAAACATACTGTATTTGTATTCAGGGTGTATAAGACCCGCCTTTTTATAAGAATTCTACCACAATTTTTTTTATTAATAAAATGTTTCTTAAATTCATGTTTTCCTTAAATAGAATTTTATTTATATTTATTAATTAATACCTTATTAAAATCCTTAATAGTTCCGAGCTTTTAATATATTTCGGCCTCCAGTCGGGGCCATCATCAGAAGACTCGGTAATGACTTGAAATGTTAAAGCTGGGCGGTTTGTTTATTTCTTGACTCTTCATCGCTTTCTTCACTTCGCTTGTTTTGGTTGTATAGCTGTTGCCATTCGGGTGGTATAATGCTGTGTTAGATGTCATTAACGGCGTTGTTAGATGTTAGTATTTCGAAAGCCTCTCTTTTGAGGGCATAATAATGAGAATTATATGGATCTATTTTTTGATAGTTAATTGAGTTAATGTTGTAACATTAATGTTATTAATTACGTTAATAACGATAGTTAATGTTGTGCAAAAAGGATTTTCCTTTTTGCATTGAAGACTGTACGCTTTAGGCTACTGAAACAGCTGTATGCATTTCCAATATTTTTCTTTGGCGTTTCTGACGTAGTAGTTTATTCGGGTTTTAATATTGGTTACTACCTTCTCTTTCTCCTTTCCCATGTAATCAAATGACTTTTTGTATATCAGGATCTCTTGTTCAAAAAGAAAGTTTTTTGAAATCTACTCTTCACACATGTAACCTTTTTTCTTAAGCAGCTATTTAAAAATAAATAAATAAACAAATTTAAATATTTTATTTCAGTAAGCAAATTTTATTTTCAATCTTAAAAAGAAATATTTAACTTATTTTTAAAAAAAATTTCTAAGAGTTTTTAACATCTTCAAAGAATAGAACTCAAAAAAACATAACTCAAATAACATTATTTTTGAACGAGATATCCTAATAATCCAAAGCAACAAATATCTCAATGGATTACATGGGGAAGGAGAACGAGGGTATTAGGCTACCAACGACCCTTAATTGAAAAGCTAAACACTAAAACGCCAAACCCTCAAAAGATTCATCAACAATAATTTACCTTTCATTTTTTAATAACAATTCAGGTTTATATATATATATTAATTCTTTCCAACAAATATTAAGTGTTTTAATGACTACAGTTTCCCTGTCAGAGTTTTTCCTTTCTAAATAGTTTTTTAATTCCATAAAATACTTTATAAATGCATTCACCACCCCTTATATCTTAAATTGTAAGCCAAATAGATTTCAACATCACTGGGAAGTGTTCAACATATATAACACAACTGAAAATGTACCTAAAGTAACTTTCCCAAATAAATCTGAATAATTTTATATAGACCTGTAAATGAATCATAATGTTAATTACAGTGTTGGGCATAATTGATTAAAAAGTAATTGAATTACAATTATTTTACTGTCAATCGATTAACAAGTAATTGAATTACAATTATAATTATTTTACTGTCAATCGATTAACAAGTAATTGATTGCAAATAAATTGAATTATTACAAATAAATTGAATAAGTAATTCAATTTATTTGTAATCAATTACTTGTTAATTGATTGACAGTAAAATAATTATAATTGTAATTCAGTTACTTTTTAATCAATTATGCCCAACACTGGTTAATTACATCATTTTTTATAGAAAACACACATTATTGTATCTAATATACAGGGTGCGTAAGGTATTTGAGGACACTCATATATGTGGTTGTAATTTCTGGAGGTTAAATATTTTCCTTCTTTTTCTTTTCAGATCATCAATGGAATATTATAAAATAACACAAGAAATGAAGAGACATGCAGTTATCGTCTCTATATGTGCGAAACACACCGATTTAGAAATCTCGAACTTTCTCAACTGCACCCGATCATTCGTACATAAGCTCCGACGCGAATTGGAAGCATCAGATGGCGATGTTGGAAGCGTTGCAAAACGCAAAAAATATGAGGAACGTTCGGACATTATTAGAACACCAGAATGTGTGCAACGAGTACAGGAGATTATTGATGAAAGCCCTTCGACGTCCATGAGAGCCATTGCGAGGAAACTTAATGTATCAGAAGCCCTAATTCGTCTAGTTGTGCACGAGGACCTCCGTTATAAATCTTACATTATGCGCAGAGGACAGTTTATGTCGGCACAAACTCGGGATACGAGACTCATTCGATCAAAACGTCTCCTCAACAAACTCAAGCACCCCGAAGTTCCAAACATGTTGTGGTTTTTTTCTGATGAAATAAATTCGATCAAGATCAAAAAATAATTCGAAGAAATGACAGGTGGCTGTGCTCCGATCCTACAGAGGTTCCCAGTGTTATGCACACGAAGTTTCCTGCAACTGTCATGGTTTTGGGGTTTGTGAGCAATGAAGGACACGTTATGCCATCCCACTTCTTTGAGGAAGGGCGTCGGATAAATGCTTCCACTTATATCAAGGTTTTAGAAGAAGTTATGAAACCGTGGATTGACAGTGTACGTGGAGATAGACCTTACATCTTCCAACAAGACTCTGCTTCAGCACACCAAGCCATGACAACTCAAGATTGGATGGCTGTCAATTTCCACGACCATATCACCCCAAATTTATGGCCACCTAGCTCCCCGGACCTTAACCCCCTGGATTACTATGTATGGGGCGTAGTTGAGAGAGATACCAATAAACATCCCCATAACACTATTTCAGCTTTGAAAGATGCCATATCGTCTACAATGATGAATATGAGCAAACAGCATTTGATTGGGGCATGCAGTCGTTTCCGACATCGTATTGAGTCAGTTATTGACGCTAATGAGGATATTATTGAATAATTGTATAGACACAGAGTCAATTAACATTGTGTAAAAAATTTATGTAAATATAACAAATTTTAAAATAAATATGAATAAATTTTTTTTATTTTCAATCTGTCCTTAAATACCTTACGCACCCTGTATATATATATTGATTCTGTAAGTCAAGTACAGTATAAAAAATGTTGAAATGTGCTTAAAAACAATAAATAAATTTCTTAGACATGGTGGTAGGGGGAAACTTATTAATGATACATCATATGGCTATTATTACTAACAGATCTGCAGATCAGGAGCCTCAACATCTTATTTGCACCACACATTAATTAACAGATCATTTTTATTTATTTATTTTTTAATATTATATATATTGACTATTAACTATTTTTATATTATATATATTGGCTATTGACTGAAAATGCAGCCCATTTTTCTCTATCACGTACAGATTTTTGCCGGGTGCTTACCAACACAATTTCTTACATATACCATCATAACAATAAGTTGGTTGGTTGGTTAGTATGGTTTTACGTCGCACTAGTGCTGCGCTATTACAACAGGTATCCATGATTAATTAATCATGAAAACAAAACTTACCATATAATTATATTCGTAGAAGTGTAATGGAAGAAATTGCATTCATAGGCACCTTGTATTGACAAAAATCTATATGTGACAGAGAAGAACTGACTTCACTTTTGGTTTTAACACACCAAAAAACAAAGATCAGTAAAAATTATAAAATCAAAATTTTACATGTCAACCTGTGTTACATATGATAACAAACAATATAAATATATTCATATAAAAGTAAAACTATTTTGTATTACCTTCAACACTTATTTATTAGTAACAAGCAAAAGCAAAGAAAGTCAAAATTTAAAAATTATTTATTATACTATGCATACTTAAAATAGAATTTTGAAATGAGAGTGGATTTTAAATGTTAAATATGGCCTTGGGAAAACCAAACTGCCCTTAAAATCTTAACAAGTGACCTTTTCTCACTAGCAGTGCCCTGCCCCTTTTTTAAACCAATGGGAAACTCTGCTACTACTCAATACAGAAATTTTTAAATCACACTATTATGTGTATCATTTCTAATAAAAAGCAGTCACTAAAATTGGCAGTATAAAAACTGCTTCTACTGGCTACTGGTGAAATTTCCCAATTTTACTCTTAAGGGCCCTCTTCACTCACCGCTGCCGGAAGCCGAAGCTAATGTTATTCTATGGGAAATTTTTCTTTACAAATAACTTATTAACTAATACACATTTTTAAATTCTGTTTTCACATTCTGAAAATTCCTAACTGTTAAACTGACACACCTTTTCTAAAAAATTCATTTTTTTTAATTTTTTATATTTTATTTGAAGCTGCAAAATACGAATTTTCAATGTGAGATTTTTTCATTTTGCAATTTCAAAATAAAATATTAAAAATTTAAAAAAAAAAAAAAATGCATTTTCAAAAAAGGTCCGTCAATTTAACAGTTGGGAATTTTCTGAATGTGAAAACAGAATTTAAAAATATGGATTAGTTAAAATAAGCTATTTGTAAAGAAAATTTCCCCATAGAATAACATTGGCTCGGGCTTCCGGCGAGTGAACAGGGCTGTTAATATTAGAAAGTTAAAAATATCCTTTAAAATACTACATGTATAAAAATAATACAAATATATTAAATTAAAAATTCCAAATAATTTTAATAATTTTCGGTTGTTTGTACTCAAAGAATCAATATTGTAAGCTTTATACAGATATTGTAGCTATTTAAATGAAAAGCTTAAACTTCTGAAACACAAACATTTCTATGAGTAGTAATTGAAGCAATAAGATTGTAAAGATATTATAAAATGGCGAAATCATCATACAGTAAACTATATAAGGAAAATGTTCTTTTTATTTTAAACTGTAATTATACATATTCACATCTTTAAGTTCTTCACATAGCCTTTCTTCTTACTTCTTTAATCAAGCTGAAAAATACATAAATTAAATATAAGAATACATGCATGCTTATTTATATTAACAAGCACAAGTGTACATAAATAAATATATAAAAGCAGCATTTTAAAAAGTTGTCTAGTAACTTAAAATTTACCGATATTTTGTGTGATCTTTGATTAAGGACTTGAATGAAAAATACTAGTCTCCATAAAAGATTGACGGTCACAGGTCGACAATGAAAGTCACAGGTCGCACAGGCCCGCTTGAATAAAATAGATTTCAAAAGCAGCCCACCAAGTATTTTAAGTTGGACAGGAATATATTCGTAAAAATGGGCTCCAAAAATTAAAACCTGGATTGACCCTTGTTTATATTACAGCTTTCATGTGTTTAGAATGCAGACACAGAAGACCATTATGCAAAACAAATAAGTATTTTAGGGGGGGAAAAAATTGCAAAATAAACAAATACTTAAAAACAATTTTTTTATTCAAAATTTTGAGAGTAATTATTTTTACAGGGTGATTTTGTACAGAAAAAAATATAAGAAAGTCTTGTGGTAGCCACAGCATACTAGTTTGCATTCGTTTTCATAGTTCATTCCCAAAATATTATTTCCCCCCCCCCCCAAAAAAAAAAAAAAAAATCTTTTCTAGCATTTGATTGAGGAAATATGTCATGATTTGCATATGATTACTTAAGTAAACATTTTTTGTAAAAGATTCCTTTTAAAATAAAATTTTGAGAAGGGTTTATTTTGGACCAGGATTTGTTTTTAAATATAACTTCAGAAGTTGTTCCTTTTAGTTGCTAAATGTTTAAAATAGTTGCTTAAATTTTTCAACTGATACCAAAATAGTTGCTTTTGCCTATATTTTGACTATAATAGTCACCATAGTTCCCTTTCCTTGAAAATAGTCTCTTTAGTTGCCTTTTTAGTCGCCAGTGGCGGCCCTGTATTATTAACTTTAACAATAAATAAATTAAATTAAAAATTAAACTTAAAAAACAAACTGTCTGTTTTTTTTTTTTTTTTTTTTGGAGTCTGGATTTTTAGTTTCATACTGTACGAGTTTCATAAAAAGATTATGGAAGCCGCAGCATGTCGCAATGTTTGTCAAGTTTATGGGGAGGATGCAATAGACGAAAGCACATGTCGTCGATGGTTTCGTAAATTTAGGGAAGGAGATAGAAGCTGCCAAGATCAGGCTAGGAGTGGAAGGCCATCACACATTGGAGACGATGCTATTGACCAAGCCATGAGTAACAACCTGAACCCAACCGTACAAGAATTAGTGGACACCTTCAATATACATCGGTGTGACAGACAGCTGGTTAAGCTGGGTTCCACATAACCAGACAGATAGTCAATGGGATGCCCGAATCGCCACCTGTGTTTCCTTGCTTTCCCAGTACAAAAATGACCCATTCTTGACACGAATTGTGATAGGAGATGAGAAGTGGGTTATGTATCGTAACGTAAAGCGTCGTAGGACTGTATGTCACCCTTTTGACTGCCTGCATCGACTTCAAAAGCTGAATTTCATCCAAATATTGAGTGTGTGGTGAGATGTGCAGGGAATAATTCACTGGGAGGTCCTACCACTCAACCAAACCATCAATGCTGCCTTCTACTGTCTACAGTTAGACAGGCTGCATTTAAATTTGGTAGCAAAGCGGCCAGATCTCATCAATCATCGCAGTGTTATCCTTCATCACGATAATGCCAGGCCACATGCTGCTGTCATCACTCACCAAAAGTTACTGGGCTTTGGTTGGGAGGTTTTACTCCACCCTCCCTATTCTCCTGACTAGGCACCAACTGATTATCACCTATTTTGTGCATTGAACAATTTCTTCAGTCTGAAAATCTTTGATCTTGATGATGTGAAAACTGCCATCAAAGACTTCTTTTTTACTCGAAACGTCGAAACTGCCGGAATTTTACCACAGTGGGATTCATCTCCTACCAGAAAGATGACAAGAGGTCATAGATAGCAATGGGAATTATGCACAATAAGAGGTACTGTTCATTTTGTATTTATTTGCTCTTTTTTATGGGTAATAAAAATGGGTAGAACTTTTGCACTCACCCAATATTTAGGACATTTTTTAAAATGTTAAGTCATTTGTTTGTGTATATATTAAAAACTTAAATTGTGTAAGGATTTCAAATTATCAAACTTTAAAATTAAAAATTTTTGAAGACGAAAGCAAAGATTAATTCATTTTCAGTCAATTTAAAAAATAATTTTTGATTAATTTTTAATTAATCTGGTTTAAGTTTCCTGTTTTCTATGTATTTCATATGTTTTTACTTAGAATATGCTACTCCAAGTTAAAATAAGTGTTTTGTATCATAATGTGACATGTTGTTTACCTTTTCCTTATTGTGTTTTGGCTTAATAGTTGCTTGAGAGTTGAGATTTTTCTCAACTTTTGGATTAGTTTAGAGTAAGCTATGCAATCGTTTAGCAGTTGACAAAGCAGCAAAACTTGTAACAGTATATTGTCATTTACAATCAAAATCAAACTATGCACTTACTTCCCTCAGAAGTGCAGACTGACTAAATTTTTAATTCAGTAATGTATTTTTTTTTTCTGTGTTCCTACTCTGTTAGTGCTAAAGTAAGAAAATCAGTTTTCATTCAGCAATATATATTTTTTATGTTTTATCTAATACATGTAATCATGCTTATAAGAAGTTTTTATTTTTCAAAAAAAAAAAAAAAATGTATATATTGACAAATTACATTTAATAATGTGTGTAAATGTAATAATTAAGTGTAATTCAGCTTTTTTAATAATTTGAATGAAATCTAATTGCAGTTGCATTGTATATTAGTATATGAAATAATACTAGTGAGAAATAGGTATGAGTCACTGGACTTTCAAATTAGGTTTAAGTTTTTTTCTGTGGTCACATTTAAAACTGACCAATTTAGGTAGAACATTTAAAATGAAATCAAGTTTCCTGAAAAAACCCAATAATACCTGGGTTTTTCATCAAAAACTCGATAAAACCCGGGTGGTGGGCTGGGCTTTAAAGAAAAAAAAAAAAAAAACACAGTTTCTTCACACGCTGGTTAGGATGAGTGCCAAATTTTACTAAATATGACTACCTGGACCGGGAGACTATAAAAAGTTAGCATTTGTAATTTTCAAAAAATTGGATATTTTAAACATGCCATATCATAAATACTTACTTTATTTATTTATTTATTTATTTTTTAACATTTTGTAATTGGAAGTATATACTTGTGAACAAGTTGCAGAAATAAAGTTTTCTTTTTTTTTTTTTTTTTTTTTCGGACTTTACTTTGCACCCTGTATATATGTCCATAAATTCAAAAAAGAACATAACATTAACTGATTAAAATTACCTTTTTGAATCCAATATCACCAGCATATTGCCTAAAACATCTCCTACACATATTTAGGCCATATTTTCGAATTATTCCATGATGATTGGCACAAACTCGACTGTAAAAAAAAACAATTCATATGTTAGTAAAATACAACTAAAATCAAATTGAACTGTAATTTAAAATATGTACACTTAGTTTATACAATATAACAGAAAGGTTTAATCTAATAATGGGCAAACACAAAATAGAATAAATCTTACTACTTTTAATTAAATGTTTAGACTAAATAGTAGGCTTCTCCCTAGAACCTTTAAGGAGGACACTGAAGATTAATAGTTCAAAAAGAAATTTCAGTATGAAAAAATACTAATGGAATTTGTATTTTCCAGATCCAAATTCTGTATAATTTTTTAATTGCCAACACATCTTGTGATACCAGATTTGGTCTGCTATTCTTCGATTGCAGATAGATTTTGTTATGCCGCAGATCAGTACAAAAAATTCTGCTACTAGAACAACTGTTTAAACAAACTTGATGAAATGTTTTATTTTAAATGAATTTCTTGCTAAATGCTAGAAACTAGCTAATTAATTGAAGAAACCTTTTACCGGATAGAGTGTGGTGCCACCTATGCAGGGATCGATCCAGGCAAAAATTGGGTCCCCTTGGCTGCCCCTTCACAAAATTCCACACCATAAAAAGGGACCCTTCACAAAATTCAAATCCATAAAAGAGGACCCTTCACAAAATTCAAATCTATAAAAGAGGACCCTTCACAAAATTCAAATTTATGAAATGAGCCCTTCACAAGATTTTGTTTTACAAAAGTAATCTTTTTATAAAATGTTTCCATGTTTTCAGTGTTATTTTTAATTAATTGGTTCAATGAAACTATGTTAATTTGATATTAAACATTATTTAGAATGATTGTTAAAATGGAAGGTTTTATTACACGATATATTATTTACTCATTTTTTCACAAAAATAAATAAAAATTTCACAAAAATATTTTGTTTTTCACAAAAGTGGACCCAAAAATTAAAACCTGGATCGGCCCTTGCTATGGGCATTATGGGGAAGTCTACCAGAAAACATCATTCCAAAAACTCCACAACAGATGAAGCTGCTGAGGAGAGCTCTGCACCCAGCTGAAAATGTTACAGCCTAATGTGAGGCAAGTGTTTAAAAGATTTCTCCAATTAATTAATAGTTTAAAAATGTCTCATTTATATTTATAACTTCTAAATAGCTAAGTGAAATTTAAAATTTTCTTCTAATTTGGTTTGAACAGACAGTCAGTATAATAACAAATTCACACAAAAAAAAAATATCATTTAAGTTATACAGGTTATTGTCAAAAAGTACAGCCAAAATTATTCGTAAATTAAAATACTACAACAGGGGTGATTGTGACCATAGGCGTAAACTAAGGGGGAGCAGGGGGGGCTGCCCCCCCACTTTTAAATCTTCGGGGGGCGGCCTCCCCGGGAAGTAAATTTTCAAGATGGGTATCTTTCGAAAGGTCTCGTTGATAATAGTAATAGTTAACTAGGAAAAAAATTTTGTGCATGTAGGGGCATCAGTTCCCCCCAACTGGGGGGGCAGTTTCAAGATGGGTATCTTTCGAAAGGTCTCGTCAATACCTTTAAAACGAATGGTCGAACCATAAGTCTGTGATAATTTAAAACAAAGTTATCGATTTTTTTTTACTTTTATTGAAAAAAAAAAAAAACTTAGAATTTTTTTTTTTTTTTATTAACGAAATTTAACCAAACTTGGTATTTAGTTGGTCCCTGACATAAACTGGTGCTGATTACATTTGGGGATCAATCGCTCAACAGGTGGCGCTGTGATCTCATGTTTTCTAAATTTTTAACATGGCAATATAGGACAAAATTTCGTATAAATGTACATAATGAGAGTTATTTTTAACTTGTGATTGTAAAATTAATATGAGTTATTGATAATAGTAATAGTTAACTAGGAAAAAATTTTTGTGCATGTGGGGGCATCGCTTCCCCCCTGGGGGGGGAAGTACCCCCCAAGGAGGGGGGGGTAAATTTTGAAGATGGGTATCTTTCGAAAGATCTCGTCAATACCTTTAAAATGAATGGTTGAACTATAAATCTGTGATAATTTAAAACAAAGTTATCGATTTGTTTTACTTTTAGCAAAAAAAAAATTTTTTTTTTTTTTTTTTTAATATTGTTACTGATTGAATATGTATTACTTTTAACAAAAAAAAAACTTTGAAAAAAAAATCGTAATTTTTTTTTTTTTTTTAATACTGTTACTGATTAAATATGTATATAGGAAAATATAGAAGAAAGTCTTGTGGTGGCCACAACATACTAGTTTCATATGTATGTATGAAAAGAAATTAGTCTCTATTTTCATTAATGAACATATTAGTTCAGTAGCCAGGTTCAATCCAGTCATTTATCACCTTTAGAATTTTTTTAATTTAAAGTTACGGAAATTGTGTTTCTCCTTATTACTTTTTGATAAGATTGATATCAGTTCGGATTAAATATTTCTTTTTCTTGCCTACAGATTTGTTTCATTATTTTGTTCATTACTTCACAATTAGATCAGTTTTCCTTTTCCTTGCCTACTGATTTGTTTCATTATTTTGTTCATTGCTTCACAATTAAATCAGTTGTGTTTTCCCTTTATAGAAAGTTAAAATTTTTATAAAGAATGCATTTTAATAGCCGTATTGTTGGTATCACATCCGAGGGGCGCACATGAGGGGTATCACATGCGATATATATAAATTCTGAAGTTTTTTAAATCTTATTTGAACATAGCTCCACTGAAACTCGCCCCCCCCCCCAGATTTTTTAAAAAGTTGACACCTATGATTGTGACCCTACTTTAAAAATCCTGAAATTACATGAAAAGAAAAATAGATCGAAAAGAATAGACACCAAAAGAAAAATAGAAAATCTTTTTATGACTGCAACCAATAAAACACATGTAAAATTGCTGAAAATCTAAAAAAATACTAGAAAAAAGCAAAAGATATACCTAAATTTCTATTATACAACAATTTTCTCTTAACAGTCACTCAAAAAATTCCTTAAATCAGGAATTATATTATGCAAAAATTCCTGAAATCAGGAAAAAATCCTACACACAATCACCCTTGCTACAATATTCCAGCTATTTAAACAATTTAGGAGTTTTTCAAATTCCATGACTATTTTTATTATGCAATTGTTCCCTGACATTTCCCCCTTTTTTTTTTTTTTGAAAAATGAAAATAAAAAAGATTAAGAAATTTAGAATAGTGGACTTTAAATTGGCTTACTTTTCAAAAGTTCCCTGACTTTTCTAGATTTGCTTAATTCAATTACTGCTAGCTACCCTAATAATTACAAGGCTAAATGAAAATAAGCCACACTTCATCGATGGTATTGGACTACTAGCCTTTAGAAAGGGGCTCTCTTCTGAAATCCCATGGTGAAGCGTGACAACTGCTGTCACAGCCCCTATTTAAAGTAGAGCTGTACCGAGTACTCGGCCAAATTTGGACTAAGTATTCGGCCAATACCGAGTAGTTGTAAGAATTTCATGCAATAAAGTGGGGATTTTGATGACATTTTCAGTAGAGCAATTGCTTGTCCCCTTAATTAACTAAATGTTAGTCTATCAGAAAGTAGGAAGATGATAGATATCTTCTTAAAGGAATAACAGTGTTTAAATAATAAAGCTTTATATTGATTAAAGTGAAACTGATTTCTGTGAAACTGATTTCTGTTTGGCTAAAAATCTCATGTAATTATTAATTAGGTATACATAATTATAATTAAATTTATTTAAAGTTGTTAATTTGAAAGTGTTCATTATATCTTACAAGATTACAGTTACAACTCAATTAGTAAATCATTAAAATAACAGTTTCTTCCACTTGGAGGAAACCTATTTCTTCCAGACGATTTTTTCCATCTTGGAAGAAACTTGCCAACCCTGCTTAAATCACAAGTATGAATGTTTAGTTAAAAATCAACAATGAACAAAAGAAATAGAAAACAAAATTGGGGTTAAGCGAGGTAAAAAAAAAAATAGGATCCAAAGAATTAATTTTCAAAAAAGCTAACTTGTAGTAATTATTAACTTATATAACAAACATAAAATCATTATAAAATTCACTAAACGTTATGATAAACTTATTCACATAATAAATACTGTTTATCATAATTTTGAAAAAGAAAAGCATAATATTTAAGGTGTATTACTGATTTCATTATGCCTTATGATTTATAAACATTTATTTTCAGTTTTATAACATATGGAAAAGGTAAATAAAGCTTTTTCGTTCAGATAAAAATATAATACGAAAGCTAAAAGTGAATAGGTACTAATTTATATCCACGTGTTTATAAACATAATACAAACCAATAGCGAGAACCTGGTCCAAATTTTCTCGGGTGAGAAAACCAAATATTTGCGTGGCCCATTTTCCAATTTTCTTCTAAGGAATTTAAAAAAAGATGGAATAATATAAAATTTTATGTTATAAATATATTTTACAATCTCGCTGTTAGAACTTCATAAAAACACACACAGAGCCACGGCATTCAGATATTGCCACATTCTGGTTGATAAATAAAGCAAAGCTACACCACTGAATTGCAATAATCATATCGGCAATAATAGGTCTATGGTTGCAATTTCGCTCGGACTGTGTTTACGTTTTCGGTAAAATGTTAAGATGCTATTTAGCCGTCATATAAACTTTTTATCAAATTCAACAATTTTGATTTGTTTGCTTTGCTTTTACTACCGTAGAAACGAGTTTCACGTGTCGGTAAGTTTAGTTATTAATTTAAAATTCTTAAATTAGTTATAAAACATAATCTTTATAAGTAAATAAAATTTATGATCATTTTTACCTATTTTACATTAGGTACGTATCTAAAGAGATTTCATTTCCACAATTGGTTAGTTTGAGCTGAAATTTTGATCTAGTATAAACTTTTGCAACTGAAATCGACATAAAAAGATCAAAAAGGTATAATTTCTACAATAACTGCTATAAAAATACAAAAATAGAAGTTCGAAAGATTGTTAATCTAACCTCTAAAATTTCATTTGAAATTCTGATTAAAATAGGCAATTCGTAGAGCTTGAACAAATGATTGTTTGCCTAGTGAATCATATTCTTAATGTTTTAATATTCAATTCATTTTGTCCTTGATGTTATGTACACACACACAAAGTATTTTTTTTTTTTTTTTTTTTTAGGTATCGTATCTCATTTAGCAAATAGATACTTTTATATATAACATTGATTAAAGAGCAACGTAGGTTATAAAAAGATAATCTGGTGCAATATTTTAAGCTGATAAATACATAGGTTCCGAAAATTCATTGGAAATAAACGAAAGTTTGATTTTAGTCTGTCAAAGTCTTAAAAAAAAAGACTAAATTATGGTAAAAAGAAATCTCCAAAATTTGATTTAACACAGAAATTTTCAAACCAGAAATGTCTATATATAAAGTTGACATGCCAAAATTGAATAAAGTGAACTGGAAAAATAAGAGAAAAAGTTCTAGCAAGCTGCCCTGTGTCCTAAAATGTTCAATATTTATGTACAATAAAAGACTGAATTTGACTTAAGGCATGATATAATATATTTTTTTCAAAATGTTGAAATTGTGTTTATGTGAATTTGTTAGTGAAGAATATTTTATTGGAGAAATTTCACCTATTGTCATTTATTATACACACGATTATTTAAACTGATAAGAATAATAATGTAATTATGATAAAGTTTTTTTTTTTTTTTAATAGGCACTAATGCCTATTATGTTACAGTTTGATATTTTGAAGTGAAAGGTGTCTACTGTTTTTAAACTTAATATTGCAAATTTTGACAACAATCGAAATTAATAAAAAATAATAAAATCAACATTAAATTAGTTTTGTAAGATTACTGGATCAAATATCACATAGTGTTATAATGCACACACACACACAAAGAAAAAAAAAGATTATTCTGGTTATTTAAATTTTCAATATACTTTTTAAAATGTGTTATTTTATTTTTAAATGTGCTTTTCTATTTTAGGACAGCCAATTGGTAATTTATCAAGTTTATCTTTGATCAAATTATATTAAAAATATTTAGATAAACTGGAACCAGCAATCAATCCAACAGGGTTCACATGGATCTGGGAAAAACCTGGAAAAGTCAGAGAATTTGAAATCAGTGAAAAAAGTCAGGCTAAAATTACAAATATGGCCCCAAAAACTAGAAAAATGATGATATAAACCTAGAAAATGCTTTTTGAGCATGCAATTTATGCCGCGTGTTGCGTTACTATGTTGTCTTTTATGTTACAGGCTATATTTTGTTTTATGCCTTGAGCTATTTTTTATGTTGCAAACCAAATTTTGAGACTGGAATTTTCTAAAAATAGACTTGGAAAATTCAGAGAATTTTATTTTTGAAATTAAGTGTGAACTCCGATCAAAGTTTTTTGTTTTTGGGGCCCACTTTTGTGAATAACAAAGTATTTTTGCAAATTTTTTCTTCCATTTCCTAATTACTGTAGGCAGGGTGGCAACAATCAGGGAAACCATGGAAAATCAGGGTACTTTATCAATCTTGAAAATTGGGGAATTTTGTAGAAACACCCAAAAATCATGGAAATTTTCATTTTTGCCCAGCAAGTCTGACGGAAAGATCGCCAAGCAGGTGTTATCTTAACCATGATTGCACAAGATTGGCTGTTTTCTAGCTGAATCTCTCCAAGTTAACATAAAATAAATAAAGAAATATTTTTAGTGCAACAACCTGAGGAATAATTTTATGTCTTGATGCTAATATGTTGTGCAATTAAAATGAGTCATTTTTATAATTTTGTTAATTTCTCCAAAATTTTGAATTTTTCACTTTATTTTCCTTTATGTAAGTGAACAAAGAAAAAAAAAAAAATGAAAAGATTGAGATATTTTTGCTCATCAGTATAGTTTTTTGAATTGCAGTGGTTTAGCGAGCATGTAACACAAGAATGTGATATATACATAATTGTGGAATGCATATAATAGGTAAGGAAAATTATGGAAATTTGTAAAAATTAGTCATTGAAAAATCAGGGAACTTTTTTTCTGAATTTCTGTAGCCACCCTGGTAGGTATATTGTATTTGGTCAAAGAATTCAATATCGGGTTTTCACCTGATTTACATGTTTTAAGACAGAGAGAGAGAGAGATCTTCTGACTACCATATCTCTGAAACTAATAAATATAGAACAATGAAACTTCAGAATTGAGGCCGGCCTGGTGTACAGATGATTTTTCAAACTTTTGGTGAAAATTGGAAAACGGGAAGTGTGACATTGGCAACCAAAAAATGGGACTGTAAGACTGTATATATAAACACTATCTTCAGGGGTGGCGCCAGCTAGGGGGGGCGGGGGGGGGATAAAGGGCAAAATTAACAGTTGCCACCAGCCACATGGCGACTAAATAAAAAAAGATGGCGATTAAAAATTATGCATCGATCGCCACTAAAGTCGCCACTTTTTGTGATCGTTAAAAGATTCTAAAAATCGAGTGACGATAGGTAATCAAAGCCTTGTGATTTCCAATCTTTTTCCATCCATGGCATAAATGTCAATGTACATTTTAAACATGCTTTATTATATTCTACAACCTATAAAGAAGTAGAAATGTTTAATATATCTCACTCATATAATTTTTGGACCCCCCCCCCCTTTCCCTCCCCCTAACTATCTGTGATCACACAGCTTATAGAAAGCTTTATAATTTCTAATCATTCTCCATTTGCCTCAAAACTGTAAATATCTATTTTAAACTTACTTTATTAATTCTAGAATCTGTAAAGAAGTGGAATTGTTTAATATTTCTTACTCATATTTCTTGTAATCCCCCCCCCCTCCTCCAATGATTGGCAATCACATGCTCAACTGAAGACTTGTGATTTACAATCTTTCGCCATCCATAACATAATTGTAAATGTTCATTTTAAACTTTCTTGATTAGATTCTAGAACCAATAAAGAAGTATATAGACGTATTTCCCCCTCACACACACACACACACACACGTGCGCTCCATTTCAACTAGCAGTTAATGATCAAATGTCCTGCAAAGCACAATCTTTTTCTATTATTATCTCCATAGTATTTAGTGTATATTTAACCCATTTAAGATATTTGACAAATGTATGTATCAAAATTTGATTTGGCTTAAATGTGTATTTTTCAAAAATTTTTGTATTTGCTTTCTTTTGAGTAGAAAGCTTCCTTTTTTCTTCCCATTTTAAAGTAGAAATCTCCCTATTTTTAAAGTGACAAATTTGGCAGCTAAGTAAATTATTTTTAATGAAGCAGCTAAGTTTTCATATCTATACTTTTCAAGAAGAAATATTTTAACTCTATTGAAATAAAATCATTTAAAAAAATGTGCCTTTAGAAATAAGAAAAAATAATAAAACTGGTAACTGTATTTACACATGACCATGTAAAAGGTTGTGATGATGATGAATCAGCTGATTCATTTACTAGAAAATATCAATGTGAACTGTGAATGATAACGGCTTATTTCACTTAATAAATTGGGGGGAAAAAAAAGTGCTACTGAATTATCTGAAAGATAAAAACTTTTGCTGTCATTATTACAGCCCTAAGCAGATTTTAATTTAGGATGTGCAATTTAGGTTTTTTAAAAAGAGCGTAATTACAAATTACAATTTCAGTGTCCCTGTGTTAATTTTATTATTATATATATTTCTTATTTTCATATTTTTCTTGTGGGGATTATACCGCAAAATGGTGACAATGCTTTTTGCAGTCTGAAAGAAATAGTCTTATCATGTGAAAAGTGGCCACTAACTTAAAAAAGTGGCTACTAATGAAACTGACAGTACCGGCCACTGGCCACTAATGAATTTTCCCAGTTTTGCCCTTTAGGGGGGGAGTCTGTGACCCCCCCCCCCATTGGGGCATACTCCTAAAATCTCTCGGGGAAACAAATACAAAATTTTCAGTTTTTCTACTTTTTGCAGCATTTTTCTTTCCTTTTACAAATTTGGAGCATTCCAGTTTTTCCATTCTGTGTTCAATAGAAGAAAGTATTGGATTCGTAAAAATGTTCAGCCTACAGTTTTCCATGAATATACACGTTTTGAGAGATCCAGAACATGTTTTGACCACGATATTTTTAGAAAATGTCTGTCTGTGACACAATGATCGCCAAAACCATGAAAAGTACTAACAAATGGAATGGTACAAATATTAACAGTATTGCAGTTTTTGATAAATACTCATATAATAAACTCTCTTTATGTAGTGTCCCCCCATCGGGGAATTTCTGGTGCCACTACTCACTATCTTAGATGTCCTTTCTTATGTGTTAGTTGGTTAGTTCAGAAAAATTGATAGAGACTTTCTGTATAAGTAGGTCAGTTTGTGGTTCTCGCAAAACGACTAAGATTTTTGTTTTTTTTTAACTCACCATATTAACTGCTTTTTAGATATCCTTTCCAGTCTTGGTTTTTTGACGTCAAAAACTGGTTTTTGACATGGCAGGTGTCAAAAAGTGGTTAAAACTGTCGAAAACAACATGAGAAAAATGGAAACTATAATCTAAAATAATTTTATGCATATTTTTAAGTTGCAATCTACTATGTATTAATATTGATTATACATTATATATATATATATATATTTTTTTTTTTTTTTTTTTACCCAGAAAAAGAAATATTGTGTTAGGAAACATATCAATGCATAGTCTTAAGGGGAGTTTGAACATTATAAATCTTTTTATGTGAATTGTCTTAGAGCTATGAAAATTTGCATACATAGATTAAAATTATAGTGATACAATTAAGTATATTAAAAATTCTTTAATTTTTTGAAAAGTTTTTAATTTTTTCTGCAAATTATTATTATTTTATTATTCCTTTCACTTTAACATTATTATGGTTTCAAAATATATACTAAAATATTAGGTTTAGTATGTATTTGTGCATTCAGTGATAGATTATTTTTTTAATTAAGTAGAATGTTGAAATTTTTATAAAAATGTTTAGTATTCAAACTTTTTTTTTTTTTTTTTTTTTTTTTTATTAACCTATCAAAAAATTAAAATAATATCCAGATATTTTGATATTTTAGAATATTTTATTAAACTATAATAATGTAAAATTGCGGTATAAAATTAAAAAATTAGTTAGCACAGGACATTTTTAAAAAGTGAAGAAACTTTCCTTTCCTTTTCTTTTCTTCCTTAGAAATTTTTAATCATGCAACATTAAAACATACTGTTGATTATAACCCAAAATAAAAAGACATGATTTATTATTCAATAGCACAGTAATTTCATTCATTGGGATAAATTACTTACAGCACCTTTTAATTATCAATCAGTATGCATTTACTAGAACTTCTTTTTTGAAAATAAGACTTTGTAAAATTTCTGACAACTTAAAATACAATAAGTAAGTAGTTCGCCTTAAAATATACAATTTTCTATATTTAAATTTTTGTATTTTGGGAATGAATATAATTTTTTTTCTTTTTTGTACTTAAATAGAAGTCATTGGCATTCATAAAAACACACACAATACTTTTCTAAAAAAAATTAACCTTGGAAGACATATAAACTGAGCACTTTTTTAAGACTACCGTTTTTTACTTTTCTACAATAAATATGACTTTTTAATTGTTTAAAGTATTGCCAAGAAGTGTAAAATTTGAGATTTTTGACATAAGGTTTTTGACACAGGGTTTTTGACATGACAGTTTAAACTGTCAAAAACTTGCCAACCCTGATCCTTTCATATGTAATTGTTATTTTCTGGTCAACAATTGAGTTTGCCACGTTTTGGTGAAAATATCTCAATTACGGTTCTAGCGATTTTCTTAAAAATTGCTATATAAATCCTTTTTTATATAAATCCTTTTTTAAATCCTTTTGCATCAAATTATTGTTAATTTTCCTCTGTTATTACAGGAAAATTAACAATCATTCTGATTGGATAGAGTTTTAGATCTTGGAAACTGGTGCCTCAAAAAAGGCTCTACCGATTTTATTTATTTATTTTTTTTTTATCTTGCTATGTAAACTCTGTTTTATACGCCTTTACACAATTTTCTTTTACAAGAAAGGTATCTAATTCTAATTTCTTAGGTCGATTTTACATCTTCTAAGTAGGGATGCACTGAATAGTGGTTTTGGCCGAATACCGAATATTCGGCTGATTTTTTACTTTTATATTCAGGCATCAATGGCCTAATTTTTCTTACTTTTATAATATCACCATTTACATTTAGTAATATTTTTTTTTTCAGTCGTAGAAAATTATTACGAGGTAGTATGTTGTGGCCATCACAAAACTTCTATTCAATATTTTCTTATACAAATTCGTGCGGCACAAATTATTTATTAAAATCATTTTCCATGATAAATGTAGATAATTTTCAACTCAAGAGAAGCATCATAACACTAAATAGAAGAACTAAATACATAACACTAAATGTAAGCACTAGGGCTGTGCCGATTAATCGGTTCGGTTAATCGATCAATGCTTAGTCCCGATCAATTTTTTTAATCGAGTTAATCGGACCGATTAATTCGATTAAAAATTTTCAAAATCCGATTAAAATTTTGTAACTACGAATTAAAGTAAAAATATTGTTCTGCCTACAAAATATTTTTTAACATATTTTGCTAACAAACATTCTAAGAAACATCCATCAAATAATGAACAAGCAAAAAAAATGAAATAAATAAATAAATAAAAATAAAACCTCTTAAAAGAAGTTGTTGCACTTTTGTTGATAGAGAAAAGGGGGAGGACAGTTATTAAACAAAATGCCGCTTCATGTGCATGCTGGAGCAACACCACCTGTCTGTAGCCTTCTACATAAAGTGTTGGCTAGGGTAATAGTATTCCCAGAAACAAGAAGCGTTCAAAAAATAAAAATGCTAAAGATTAGAAAAAAAAAAGAAGAAGGGATTGAGATTTTTACTATCCCTCTGGAGGGGAAATGTCAAGAGAGTTTCACAGTACCTTCAAGCGTTTATTTTCTGTTCCGAATTGCTGGTAGTAACTGTTGAAGTAGAAACAGAAAATAACATTCTGTGTTCTAGTCCGAAGTGACAAAGAAGAACTAAAATATAAGAATTTGAGATTTTTATGATAATGATATGGAATTTTGAGAATTCATTTAAAAATAGTGACAAGCGAGATGGACAAGGCCTGCAAATATAAAATTAAAATATGTGTAAATTCATTTAATGTTTCTTTCAAAATGAATTGAAAAATTAATTTATTTAAAATAATAATAATAAATTGAATAAGTGAAAATATTTATATAAAATTAACACTTAAAGTTACCAATTATTACTCTGAAAATTGGTTTAAATTTCAGTTATGAAACAGATATAATTGATTAGACAAAAATTTTTGAAAAAAAAAAAAAAAAATCAGTCAAACCTATGAATAATATATATATATATACATAGTATGAGAGTTTTATTCATCATTGAAGTAAAATTATATAAAGAAAAATGAAAACCGATTAAAAATCCGATTAATCAACCGATTAATCGATTAATGAACTACGATTAACCCAGTTAAAACACTTAATCGATTCCCACCCCTAGTAAGCACAAATATAGCAATTTTACGATTGGTTAAAATTATCATTGTGCAAATTTATACGAAAATTTCTTCCAAAACTGTCATATTAAAAATTATGAAAAACCAGGATCGGGATGTGAACACCTTCTGTTGCACGATTTTCACCAGAAGTTGATACGATCTAATTTATGTCAAGATGCAATTCTGTATAAATATATATAAAATTTTGTGCTATAGTTCTTGAGCTAGAGCTACCACAAAAATTTTGTCTTGCACATATGCAGACGTTTTCTAGAAATGGTCAAATCGTTTTCAGGACCTCAAAAAGTGTAAAGCCATTGAAAACGAGAAGTCTAAAATTTTTATGAATCCGATTCACAGCAAAGGAAATTACTAACAATAACAATTAGATTTCTTAATAGACACTTATTTTTTAGATCTCACCATCATGCGGTCTTTGATTTCTTGATGCCATTGTATGGATTACACACACTTCTTATTGACTCTACTTTAAAGACATGCATATAAAGAATAACTTTCATGTCAGAAATTTTTCATTAAAGCAATTTTCTGATTAGAAATATAGAAAATTTCATTTATTAAACAGGGATCTCACGGGCCTTGAAAGTCCTTAAGAAGTACTTGAATTTCATTTTCTTTTTTAAAGGCCTTGAAAGTACTTGAATTTCGTGTAAAGTCCTTTTAAAAGTCCTTGAATTTTCTGCTCTAGCAAACCCAACCCACGGGCCGGGTTCGGGTAAAATCAGTTACCCGACCCGATGCAGGACTCTAGTATAAAATATATCTTGCTTGCAACTCACATGCGCACAAGAAAGAGGCAGTCAGAGAAGTAAAGAGTAATTTAAATCAAGTAACTATGATTTAAATTGAAGACAAAATTGTCATGAAAAAGAAAATAATCCTTTTTGCAAATTGCAAATTAACTATTTTAGATAATTCAATTTTTTTTTCTTGAAAAAAAAGAACTGCTGTCATGTTCATGTATCTTTTGTAGCTCTACAAAATTTTATATGTGCAATTTAAAAAACTTTGGTACTGTCACTTTGAAAATCACTATTGAAGACAAAGGAGCCTGCTCATCTATTTGATATATTAAAACAGGTCACCTGGCTAGGCAGGTGAAGCCAGGCTAATAATAATTAAAGAACTGGGTTGATAAACATGTTAAGTGGCTATTTTGAAAAAATTGAAATTTTTGGTTAGAAAAACTTATTATGGTCTCCTTTAAATAATAAACATTTATTGGCAGGAGCATGTTGAAAGGTAAAATTGGGTTGGTTAAAGGACCCTTCACAAAATTTTATATCCTTAAAAAAAAAAAAAAAAAAAAAAAAAAAAAAAATATGGACCTTTGATAAATCTCTTTCATTTTGAAAAAATCTTCCCTGAGCAAAAAAGTTGCCTGAATAATCAAACATGCTTTGTGGAATTTAACTGAAAAGCTGATATTCATCATTAATTTTCTAATTTACAAAAGATTTCTGACTTCTGTGCATACATGTGAGTTTAGTTCTATAAAAAAAATGAACCTTCATTGTCTGAATTGAAATCTTATTTTAATTGTAATTTTAATTTTGCAAAATAAAATTTTTCATAATTTCACAAAAAGAGGATCTTAGCCAAAAAGTTTGGAAAGGATTTGATTTACAATTAATAATCCTAAATTTTGATTCACAAAATTACATTTACATATAACATTGTTCACCATTTCCCAAAAACAGGACCCTGTCTCAAAAGTCTGAACAGACCCTTGCTTATTGCTTCTTCCAGGGCTGCCACTGGCGACTAAAAAGGCAACTAAAGAGACTATTTTGAAGGAAAGGCAACTATGGTGACTATTTTGGCCAAAATATAGGCAAAAGCAACTATTTTGGTATCAGTTGAAAAATTTAGGCAACTATTTTAAACATTTAGCAACTAAAAAGAACAACTTCAGAGGTTATATTTAAAAACAAATCGTGGTCCAAAATTAACCCTTCTCAAAATTTTATCTTAAAAGGAATCTTTCACAAAACATGTTTACTTAAGTAATCATATCCAAATCATGACATATTTCCTCAATCGGGCCCTAGAAAAGAAGAAATTTTTTGATTTGGGGCTAAATAATATTTTGGGAATGAGCTATGAAAACAAATGCAAACCAGTATGCTGTGGCTACCACAGGGACTTTCTTATATATTTGTCTGTACAAAATCAAACAGTAAAAATGATTTATTAAAAAGTAAATAAATAATACATAAGCATTGTTTAAGCACATGGACTCAGTTCAGTGGTCTAATTAAACAAAGGACGAAATTTGTCTGATGCTATCATTTTATAGAAAAATCTATTTTTAAAGTTGCATCTTTACAATCTTTGCAAGCATCATTTTAAACCTAACAATACTTTAAATATATGAACAATAACTATAAGGTAAAAAACTTTTTATATACCATGTTTTTAAATTTTCTGTTGAATCATAGCTATAGAACAAACTGCATGAACACTTTATCAATGCAGATAAATTTTTAAAGTGATAATGATGTCAATTTTTGTGAGATGCATAATTTAACTTTTTACAATTTTTTAACATTCAAGTTTAATTAAATGTATTTATTTTCATGCCGAAAGAAAATGAACTCGTAAATTTTTTTGGCAACAATTAAATTATAGCTAATATTTTAATGTCTATTTTTAAAGCTATTAGGAGGTTATTATTTTCATATTTTAATTTATTAAAAGAAAACTATACAAAAATTCAAAAATCGGGTTTGGAAGTATTGTGTTGTCATCGGATTCTGAGCTATTCTGAAAGTTTCAAATGTAGCTAATTTCTAGTAGGGAAGTTAATTAAAAATCGATTGCAAGATTTGCACCGAACAAACAAACAAACAAGAAAAGTTAATAAAAAGATGGTAAATTAGGAACTTTTGTTATGACTTGACTAAAAAACGCAAGAATTAAAAGCATAATCAAAATATGTGCTAATGAATATATATATTTTTTTTTACAAAAAATTTTGCCAGAATGAATAAATAAAAAAATTAATTAAAAGGCATCACCAACATGGCAGCAAAAATTTAAAAATCACCAAAGGGTTCCTATACTAAAGGTGTCCTGCCTCGGGAAATATGAAAACTGGGTCGTCAACATGAATTTTATTTTGAAACTTTTCTTTGGATGATTTGGTTTAACTATCATTAGCGTTTCATCCTACAAAAACTAATAATAATTTGGCTTCTGATGGATTAAAATTTAAATTGGGTGATGAAATTGGTATAAGACTTACAAGTTTCAAATTTTAAAGGTAAATAAAAAAAAAAAAAAAATGTGAAAATTTCGCTTGGATTTGCTAGTAATAATATTTTTGGGGAATCAGCTTTGATGAATGCATAAATTTTATTAATTATCAAAAGAAATATTTGTATATTTCAATATGTAATTGCAATTAAATATAAATTTTGTTAATTAGCAGTGAATTATTTCTGTTTTGATAACTTGTGGCAAAAATATAATTTTTCATCAAGAATTTTTTTTTTTCTTTTTAAGGCTAATTTCATAAATTAGATAGGCCATTATGAAGGTTTTTCCTTTGAGTGTTTGGTAAAAAAAAAAAAAAAAAAAATGATTTTTTTTTTTTTTTTTCTTTTTTTTTTTTTTTCCTTATTTACTTCTTTACCCACTCACTGCATTATACATCATGAAAAGGTGAAACTTTTGTCATTGCAATGTTATTTTTCATAACATGTCTCCTTGTTGATGCTTGCATGTTTCTGAGCAGCAAAATACTATGTTTAAGGGTACAGGCATTTCTCTATGTAAAAATAAAGTTACTTACTTTCATAGAAGTTAAAAAAAACAAACAAAGATACTATATTTGCTTCAGGTCACAATAGTACCATGACCTTTCATCAGGCAAAGAGTAAAGTAAAGTGTAGCAAATAAAGCAGCAATGCACAAAATAAAATAAATAAAACTGAAAATCAGTATAAATACTGGTGTGACAAGAGTAAAAAAAAAAGTATTATAAATAAATAGATGTGACTATAGGAAAAAAGAAAAATTACAAAAAAAAAAAAAGAGGTGGGGGAGGATGAGGAAACCAAAGAAACTTAGCAAGAGAAAATTATGTGAGTAAATTCCAAGCATCAGACATGAAATTGAAGAAAAATTAACAAGATTTTTATTTATTTATTAAAAAAAAAAAAAAAAATCTGAAAAGCTTTGTAAAAACAGGCAATGGGAAACAATAGATGATTTAAAGATCTCATCATTAAGAACATTCCGTTGGTGCTCATTAACCCTCGCCCCTGTGGCAGAAATTTATTATGCTTTCTGCGACAAGCTTCATCAACACCAAAATCTTTCTGCAGGAATAGTTTGTGAAGTTAACATTTAGGAATTCAAAATAAATTATTTTTAAATAGTAAACAATATTCAGTATAACCAATGTATTTGAATTTTAACTAGGCACTAATGCATATATCTGCACTATTGGAAGAAAACACTTAAAAAAAAAAAAGAAAGAAAGAAAGGTGAAAATAAATCTATTGATCTTAATTGCTTAAAACTTTTTGTTCACATTAATATACAATATTGTTCATAAAATATTCAATGAATTCAAACCATAAAATTCAGTAACACATCAAAAATAATCTGCAAATTTTTTAAGGCATTTAAATCATGAAATGTCTAAATTAAACAAATGTAACAAATACTTTTTAAATTTCATTACTTTTAATTTATATTATTAATTTTCATTATTTTATATTAAACATATATATTTAAATACACAAATACACTTATTTCATAAGGTGCAAACCAAACAACATAAAATATGATACAGAACTCAAAATTAAAATACAGCAAATTAAAAGTAATAATTAATATAGAATACTGAATATTATAATGAAATGTAAATAATTTACAACATTTATAGTTTTTGAGATTATTAAAAAGATGCAAGATAACATTCTAATACACAAGATTCATTTTTTGTATTATATACAAATAGCATAAAGATGTGTATTTGAACTCTAAAAAATGTGATTTGACATTAAAGCATTCAGAATGTATAATTATACCATCATTTAAATACTTAAAGTAAAACAGAATACAAGATCAAAGTAACACAATTATAGACAAAGCATAGTCGAAATATTTTCATAAAGATTGAGGCAAGTGAAATATTTAATCTTTAAGTAAATGTTGAAATCTGAAAAGTAACAAATTTCATGGATAAAATCTATAATAGAAAATAATGATTACAGATGAATTAAATAAATAGAAATCAATTAAAAGTAATATTTGGTATTGATATCTATACGAATAAGTAAATAAAAATAAATAAATAAAAGCATTTGCTGTTTAATTTGTATTTATTCAAAACAACTACTATTAGATAAAATTCCTTTTGCTTACCAAAAAAAAAAAAAAAAAGAAAGAAAGAAAGAAAAAATTAACAAAACCTTTGGTTTGATTTTTATTCAAAATAACTATTTAATTTGCAATATTTCAATTAAAAAATGAACATTTTTTTAAAAAATTCAAATGTTTTAAAAATGAAATGAACAAGCTGTAGAAACTAATGATAAGATTATTTTTGTAAAATAAATTAAAAAAATTTTTAACGACTTCATATGCTTAAACAACAAAATTTAAAGCTAAGAATTTTAATCACAATTAAAATAATTAATGATTAGTAAAGAAAAAAATTAGAGAAGTTACCAATTTTATAACTTAAGATAGCCATTAATATTTATTGCTAAGATCTTTTACTACATATGAAATGCTAAAAATCAATAAAGTATATTTAAGATTAATTTCTTAATTTTCTGTTTTTTTTTAAGCAAGGTTTGAAGATTAATTTTTTATTTTGCGTATAACTACAGACGTTACAAATTTCCCCATAGTCTTATTTCTGTATATATTTGTAAAATGTATTGCATAGTTTGAACCAAACATTAAAATTAATGCAGCTTTAAAAAATGTACGTGTATTTACTACAACGCACGTATGCACGCTTCGCATACATTAAAGAAAAAAAAATCGCTAGATACAACTAATTTGTTGTGCGTAAATCAGAAAATATATGTATGAAAATCGGTTCAGCACCAATCACGCACTTAAAAAAAAAAAAAAAAAAAAAAAAAAAAAATCACTGGATAGCTATTTTGTTATGCATGAATCTGAAAATGCATGAAATATGAAATTCAGAAAATGGTCGCAAAGCCACATTTTTTCGAAAAACATCTTTTTGCAATACAAAAAATACACACGACACGAGCGGCAGGCGAGGGGCGAAAACAAAGTTTGGAGACACGAAAATTAAATTCCGATGTGAAGAGGTTACCAGTGAAAAGTGTCGATACACCGAATTATATTACCGCATCACGAATCGCTAATGCATGCTGGTATCAAAGCTAACCCAAGTGAGTTACATTCGCTTTATTTCCTCTCCTTATTCAGGATTGAGGCGATCGTATCTGCAGAAACGAAAATTTGTTCTGCAGAACAGTTCATAAACCATTCTTTGAGTTTCTCTCTCTCTCTCTCTCTCTTTCTCTTTTTTTTTTTCCTCTCTCTCTCAAAAAAAAAAAAAAAAAAAAAAGGGCAAAATTTATTTCACATAAGTAAAATCTTTCTGCAAGAACATTTCTGTTTCTGCGACATTGTCGCCGTGTTTCTGCCACGGGGACCCTCGCTTTCCCAAGATGGGGTCATTTTGACCCCATTTTGTAGTTGAAATTTAGTTAAGCCTGTCCCATTCAAAAAATACACTAATTCGCCTGAGATAGCAAACATAACCAGTAGAATGTTGGACGACGATTTGTTCTAAACGATACAAAAAAGTGCGATGCTGATGATTTTCGCCAAACGTGCCAAGTGGCACCTGAAAGCAATTTTTCTGCAGTAACACCTTGATCTTGGGAAAGCGAGGGTTAATTCTAAATTTCAAATACCTTTTAGAATTAATGAGCTGAAAGAATTAAAGTTTTAATCTTCAACCTAGCAGAAATCTCATGGAAAATGAGAATTGTTTTTTAAAATTCAGAAATTTTTATTGTAAATATCTGGAAAATTAAAATTTATCTTTTTCGCACTTAAATGTCCCTTGTTTAGCTCAATTCAAATGATTCACATATATTCTAATTCTATCACAATCAGTAGCAACATAACCTCTTATGGTCTGTAATTTTTAAAATATTATATTAAAAAAGTACTAAAAATCAACCCATTGTGTGTTATTTGAAAGAAAACAAAGGATAGAAAGTGAATATCAGGCTAAACCAATTTTAGGTTGCAAGAGCAGCTGGCATTACCAACCTGGTTATATAATGCATTGCTAAAAATATACAGGGTGTGGTAGATAAGTAATGAGACTCAGTCTAGAAAAACAAATTTATTGATCCGATTTGTACAAAACGTTAATATTCTTCAAAGTACTCGCCTTGGGCGTCGACACAACGTTGCCAGCGCGTTTTCCAAGCTTCATAGGCCCCACTGTAGTCCGTTGGAGTTATCCCAGTTAGTGCCTTCGTGACAGCACGTTGGATGTTCAGAATATCGTCGAAACGATGACCCTTCAGGCATCTTTTGACCTTCGGAAATAGGAAGAAATCAGGAGGACTCAAGTCAGGGCTGTATGGTGGCTGTGGCAGAACTTCAACTCCAATTCGGGTCAAGTAGGAGATCACAAGGAACGCTGTGTGCGCCGGAGCGTTGTCGTGGTGGAGACGCCAGCGTTGAGCAAGGTCCTGTCGCTTCCGTTTGACGGCTCTGTGCAATCGCTGAAGGACTTCTTTGTAGAATTCGGCATTCACAGTTTTCCCCTGAGGGACAAACTCTTTGTGAATTAACCCCCGCTTGTCGAAAAACACAATCAGCATTGTCTTGACGCGGGACTTTGACATTCTTGCTTTCTTCGGCCGCGGGGATGCCGGTGTGTGCCACTCCAAGCTCTGGGCTTTCGTCTCCGGGTCGTATTGGAATGTCCAAAAGTTTCCGAAGCAGTTTTTCCCAAGCGAAAGCAAAATTTGATTGCATACCGCTGTTCTATCGAGCGATCCATTTTCACAAGTGTCACGTGCACACAAACAACTAATATGCGAAGCTCGACCCTCGCTGCGCCACAGGTCCGACGCGACTGCGAACCGGTTCTATTGTTAGCTCAGATCCCCCACCACGTGATCTGCAGGTGCAGACCGCACTGCGAGCGACTGGGTCGCCGCGCGGCGGCCAGTCTCATTACTTATCTACCACACCCTGTATATATATATTTAAGTAATCTGAAATACTCAGGCTTTTTTTTTTTTCTTTTTATAAAGCATCAGTAAAAATTACTGCTTAATTATTCTGATTTATTATTTTATATAATCGTAACATTAATATTTGATAAAAGAAAAAAAAAAGGGGGGGGGGGTTGTAAAACGAAAACTATTTTCTGCTTCAGGAGACTTATTTAAGAAGACTATTTTTCATATAAAAGGCTACTAAAGCAACTATTTTTGGAGTCTTCATTGAGTGGCAGCCCTGTTCTTCAAAGTCTTCTAAAGGTACTATCAAATGGAAGAACCTATATCCTGTAGTATAAGATAATGCATCTCAAAGCTACTGAACAACTTTGTGGGGTTGAATCTATGTTTTTTTTTTTTTTTTTTTTTTAACATAAAACACAAAATCCAGAAATGTAAATAACAGACGTAACATTTGGCGATAATTCACTTCAAGGAGGTTTGAAAGGAATGAAGATAGAGGATATTCTGGAACAGAGATTCTCTGATGAGGAGTTCATCATGGTTCCCACGGTCCTTGAAAGACCTTAAGAAGAACTTGAATTTTATTCTGATTTTCAGGGGCCCTTAAAAGTACTTGAATTTCTTGGTAAAGTCCTTGATTTTTTTTTCTTTTTTTTTTGGGGGGGGGGGGGACTAAACTTTCAATTAAAAATCATCTCGACATTAGTCCTGTGACAAACACAGAATTTAAGTTTCTGCTTAAAATTGGGCCATTGAATAATTTTATTCAAATAAAAAAAAATCCTGCCCAGGAATCAAACCGGGACCACCAGCGGCCGAGCAATTCTGTTCTCTAAAAGCTGATAGGCGTTGTCTGTGAGGTTTGTGCCCCGGCATCTGCAGCAGACCCCATCTTATTGATTACTTAAATCTAGAAGATAAACAGAGACTCTTGCATAAACTTAAGCTAACGTTTATTCAAACTTTGAATATTGGATAAGGGGCAGTGTAAACAATCTCACTCAGATATTTAAATGACTAAATTAAAGTAAATATGAAATTTATATGCTTGCTGCTCGTGGCTAAGATGACTGCCGGAAGAAACTTGAAAAAAACTCTACTTAAAACGAAGAATAACTCCGGAGCTGACACAACTAGAACTACCACTTAAAATCAATGCTACTCTAGTCTTTATAATCTTCCGTAGCACACTACCCACTGCACTAATGCTCTTCACAATATAAATAGCTAGCTTAATATGCAGTCGCTTAAACCTCCACCATAACTCCAACACCAACAAATTTTCATTCCAATATCTCGCTATTTAAACACCTTCCAAAACAGAAGACATCCTTCACTTCGATTCACCAACTTACATCTCCAAAACTCATTGCATTGAACCATCTTTACTCAATCTGCGTAGCTTCTAATTTTCTTTTAGCTACTCCATGCCGACCTAAAATCACCCCAACTCGACAACTTCAATTTATCGTTTTTGCCATTACCGTCAACACTTGTGCTGGGCCCAGCTTATACTTTTCAACCTCTGATCAACATCTTACTGATTACCTATGCCGACATCCTTTTACCTCAACTCGACGCTACATCCCTCACAACGTCAGGTCCCAGGTTTGATCCCTGGTCGCGGTCGCGCTTGTTGGCCTAGCCGTTCAGAGTTTTTCATTGTTTTCTCCAAAACTTGTGTAAATACGGGCTAGGACCCCTTATAAAGACCCCACAGAGGGCACTTTCTCTCAGGCTTAGGACCCTAGTGCTGTCAATCGGCCTTAATCTCCACAACCAACCCAACCTAGGAATCAAACCTGGGATCTATGACTAAACATTCTGATATTCTACAATTGAGATATACCAGACATTAAATATAAGTATTGTTAGAAGATTTTTAAGTTACGTTATTACACCAAAATATTGTTTACAGAAAGAAGAAAACATAACAAAGGAGTTGCTACTAAATAATTTTGCTGTGTGTGCTTAATCATTCTGCAATTTTTGCAATTATCCTTGAAAATCTCCGAGTAAAAATTGAAAAGTACTTAATTTTTTATTCTTTTTAAGAGTGGGAACCCTGTTCATGCTGAAAACTACTGTATGTGATTCAAAAAGTCGAAAATGCAGGATTGAAGAGTATATGTGAGGCAAATCATATCAGACATACTTATTAATTAAAAATACCTTATTAAAATCCTTAAATATTTTGAGCCTTTGTATATTTTGGCACACCAAATATTTTTGTTTGGTTTGATTGGAATATTAAAGTTATGTTTTTTGGCTTCATTTTTAATTTTTAGGGAGGCTCCTTTACAATAGGGGATCGCGGGAGTGAAAGATTGTTTTATTTTTTGAGCATTAGGGAGGCTAATCGTATTTCTAATGCTCAAAAAATAAAACAATCTTTCACTCCCGCGATCCCCTATTGTAAAGGAGCCTCCCTAAAAATTAAAAATGAAGCCAAAAAACATAACTTTAATATTCCAATCAAACCAAACAGAAATATTTATCAATGTATACATAATGAAAAAGATCCCATCCATTTTAAACACACCACAGGTATTTATAAAATTAATTTCCAATTCCACGATAAAAATAACGCTACATACATTTGTATGATTAAACAAAAAATTAAAGACCGGATCTCCGAACATTTCACCGACCTTAAATATAATAAACATTCTACAGCCTTTTCAAGAATTAACAATACTAAACCAATTAACATTAACTCAATTAACTATCAAAAATTAGCCCCATATAACTCTCATTATTATGCCCTTAACCCATATTGGACCGCTGTCCTATTTATAGGACAGTTGAATTAAATGTCAATAATGTAAAAGAAACATTTAAAATCTGCAAAAAACTTGACATAATTTTTTAGAAATAGACTAAATTAATTAAATTACTGTGAAAAATGGAATTTGAAAAAAATATTAATGCTGCAGAATAATAAAGTACTTCTTCTGCTAAATAGTGAGCATGTGCTAGTGAAAAATCCAAAGACGATGTCAACTGAAATCATGCAATAAAAAACCTGTTACAATTTGCAACATGTGCAATGTTGGATGTAGAGATTGTTTTTTGGACTTCCATTCGTAAAAATCTTTACAATTTTCAAAATGCTCACTTTTGGACTGTGTAGAGACTGGTTTTTGGACTAACAAACAAAATAAAAAATTTTGTAAAATTATTATAATTTTTTATTTTTTTCTTTTTTATATGTGTAAGTATCTTATACTGACCATGTTTTTAAAAAATTACATTTTTCTAATGATTCGTTTAATGAGTGGTACAATATGGGTTAAAAGAGAGGCTCTTGAATTGAAATACTAACTTCTAACAATGCTGTTAATGATGTCGAGCACAGTATTATTCCACCCGAGTGGCAATGGCTATACCAACAAACCAAGCGAAGTGAAGATGAAACAAAGAATAAACAAAACGCCCAGCAGTAAACTTCATGTCATTCCCGAGCTCTGATGATGGCCCCGTCTGGTGTGCCGAAATATGTAAAGGCTCAAAATATTTAAGGATTTTAATTAGGTATTTTTAATTAATAAGTATGAACTTAATCGTTTTTTAAAAACTTTTTAATGTTTCATATCAGACATATCAGTATTTTAACTTTTAACCGCTTCCTTCAGGAAAAACCTGTTTATGAGAGATAGTATGTGTTAATGACTCTCTTATTACACTTGGTCTGATAGCGGCTCAATAATGCAATCATTGGCATAAAAAATTGTTATGGTACATGGTTTATAGCTATTCCATTATTAGTTCTTTACTGTTGATATCTTTTTACTAAATTGTTACATATTTTATTCATCTACTAAGTTCTTCAATTAATTTCAAACCTTATGTTACTATATTACAGTTAATATTACTCTAAAGTCTTACACTCGTCGTTAATTCAGTAAAGAAAATCTTAATAGTTTAATAATTTCATAAAAAATATAAAAATGTCTATTTAAATAAATTACATTTCCTTCGTTGATTGCATCCTCTATTTTGAGAAAGGGTATTTATAAATTTGTAAATAAATCATAATATATGACTGCTGTCATTTTATTGCTTATGGATGTATTTCTTAATTAGGTTGTATAAATGCCTCCTAAAAAGAAGGATGAACCCGAACGACCTGCGTTATTGGGTCGCCTTGGTACCAATTTGAAAGTAGGTTTGGTTGGACTTCCCAATGTAGGGTATGTAATATGCATATGTTTTTTAATATTAAATTTTGTTTGTTTTTATAGCTTCTCATCTCTGATTTAATTTGACAATAATTTTCATCAAATTAAATGCTATATTACATTTATTTATCTTGTCGTTATATTGTTTTCCTATGTTTTGTACATTATAATAAATTGAAGTAATATGTTAAGCAGGGGTAGAAAGTAGGAAATAAGTCGTTGCTTAAGATTTCATTGATCTATACGCAGTTTCACTGGTCCGTTTACCTATTGTGTTAGATTTTTAAAAATACTTAAAAATTTGTAAAACAAAATAAATTAATTTACAAAATATATATATATATTATTTGAAGTCATATAATACATCTTTACTGTAGTAGTGAAAAGTAAAAAAAAAAATAAACTAAATTGTAAAGCTTTACTGGTCTGGTGGACTACTATAATATGTATTTTGTTGGTCCATTGAATGTCTTTGTGGTCCTGGACCAATAGAGAACTGTTAATTTCTAGCCCTGTTAAGTCATATTAATTATTAATATTAGCAAATTACTAATTAATTATATAAAATATGAGTAAAAGTGGTCATAATTAACATTTAGATAGAAATAATACCACAAAGACCACTTATAATTTATACCTGAGAACTTTCGGCCAAACACTTTCATGGCCATAATCATATGTGATGATTCTTGCTCCACGAAAGACTTCATCTGTTTGCGAGCTTCAGCATATAGCGCCATCTATCATCGATCTCGGCCTCAGTTGAGTTGCAGGCATTTTCACAGGCAATAATTTCAACTGCTTCCCTTTTTATTGCATAATAGTGGCTATTGTAATTAAAGAGGGGTTTTTTTTATATTATCGAAATCAATATCAATATTTTCATTTTGGAGAGTGGGCAAAAGGCAGTGGTACTTTTATTAAATTTAAAATCCTTGAAATGCTCTTTTATCCTGTCTTTTAATTTGTGTTTTGTCATACCTAATTACGAACCAGCCCCCCCCCCCCCCCCCCGCCCATATTTTAAAAAATAAATTTTATAGATTCCTGCAGTTTCTAGATTATGAATTTTATCTTTATCAGTACGAATTCTTTGGAAAATGTTTTTATTTGGTTTTATGAATATGTTAATTCTGATTTTGGCACCTTCAGTTTTAATTTTATTGGATGCACCTTTGTCATATGGGATTGGAGTAGTATAAGTGGGAGGAGGTTTTTGAGCATTATTTAGGGATTTAAGTTTTTTGGTTCTATTGTGATATAATTTATATATAAATTTACGACTATAACCGGCTTTATTACAAATATCAATAATTTTGTCAAATTGTTGTTTTAAAAAGTCTTGATTGGAACAAATATTAAGTGCACAATTAATATAAGCTTGAATAGCAGCAATTTTATAACGAAAAGGAGTTTTACATCTATTGTTAATAATTTCAGTACTATTATTAGGTTTACAATAAACTTTGGTTTCAATTTTATTAGGGTATATTAGAATGACGACATCAAGAAAATTTAAGCTATTTTTTTTTTTTTTTCGATTTCTAAAGTGAATTGAATATTGCTATCAATTTGATTGAGATTATTTAAAATTTGTTCAGGAGGAATTGAATTATCAATAACGGCAAATATATCGTCAACCTATCTGTACCAGTATTTAATATTATCAAACTTTTTAAAGATAGTGTTTTCAAGAATGCAGAGTTTCAATTCGGCTATATTACCCGAAATAGGTGACCCCATAGGGACTTCCTTCCCCCCCCCCCCCCCCCCTTGTTTTGTTTGAAAATTTTGTTATTAAAACTGGAGAAATTTTCTTTTAAATGCTCATCAATTTTTTCTTTCTATAGGAAATCAACTTTGTTCAATGTTCTAACTTCCAGTCAGGTTGCTGCAGAGAATTTTCCCTTCTGTACTATAGATCCAAATGAAAATAAGTATCATAGTAATCTTAATATTTTCTCAAAAGAAAAGTATTATTATTATATGTGTAAATATTTATTTTGTTTTGCATGCAATTTGACTACTACGATAAGCATATGCAGTGTTACTTTGAGTTCCTCATCATACTATACTAGGTATAGAAAACTTAGACACTTGTTTTTTTTTTTTTTTTTTTTTTAAAATGTTTTTACACATTTTCTGTGTGAAGTTGTGAAGAATCACAAAATCAATCGGTTGTCTGTCTGTAGGTTAGTCTTTTTGTTTAAGTACAAAACTTTGAATAAACACCATAAAATGCAAGAACTCTCAACAATTGGTTCAGGTCGAATCTTAGACACAATCTTTTGTCAGGCGAACAAAGTAGGCACGAGTGTTGCAAACAAAGCAGTAACAATGCTTGGTTTGCACTCCTAATTAATTCTAAGCAGCAATCCTAAATTAATATAAGTTATACTTAAATAATACGCTAAAATAATCACCGTTATTGTTATATTATAAATAATTCAGTAAATATTTTTAAAGACTAACTTTTTATTTTGTCTTAATTTTTAACACTACTTAATAAAACAGGGCTGATTGTGTTCAGGTATTTTACCAGATTTCAGGTATTTTTTTTCCTTTTTAGTACCAGAATTTATTTTTTATTTTATTTTATTTTTTAATCTATAATAATAAAAGAAGATGTTTGTCTGTCTGTCTGTGCATCTATACGTTCAGCCCCTACTGAACGCAGAAGTATAAAATTTGACATACGGGTGCGCAGAAGCCTTCCCGAGTTGATAGTCAAAACAGAATTTAAAAATTTTAATTAGTTGCGGAGATATTAATTAAAATGTAGACCTATGTCTTAATCAAGAAGCGATCTCAATGCCTCAGAATTCCCCTCGATTGCATAAAAGTAGATATTTTAACGGAGTTAAAAGCAGAAAAAATGGAAAATAAATTAGAAATATTAGTCCGATCATTAAGAATTTGGCACCAAATGAAAGGGGAATTTTTTCCGAATCTAAGAGTGCAAGTGGCTTATCGATACATCAATTAGATTTTTTAAAATTAACTAAACTATAAAATTTAGTTGGCAACAGGCAGACGATTTTCTAAGCGTTCTCGATCGGAAACAAAACACATACGAGACAACTGTCTGATGAAAACGGAAATGGTTCTAATCAATTAAGATATCATGTGTTTTATACTGGGGGGAAAAATTGCAATTTTCAATTTTTTTCAAATTTTCATTCACGTTACATTTGAATTAATATTCGGCCTAGACAGCATATTATAAAGCTACTGTTCAATTTTCATGAAAATATATGAATAATTAAAAAAATGACATATTTATTGGAAAAAGATTGTCTTCTTTTATTTTTTTGCAGTATTTGCAGTAGTCGAAATTTCGTAGTATGTAGTTTTAATGCCCGATAATTCGATTGTGAATATTTTTGAAAGAGTACGATTATTAGGGAGGGCTTGAGGAACAGGGAAAAAATGCAAAAAAAAAAAATTGCAGCGTTTGAAATTGGTTGGCATATTAAGATTTTAAGGCAAGGTATTTGGTTTTCTTTTTTATCCCAGCTTCTAATTAAAATAATTTCATAAGTAATACATCATTTGAAAGCTTTGTTGATTTGGAATTGAACAGTAGATTACAGAAATTTCTACCGCCAGATGGCGCTGAAATATTTTAAAATTTCAATATTTCAAATTCTAATTATGATTATATAATTTTTAATACATCATTCGAAAGATATTTTAAAGTTCTTTTATATTATTGAAAGTATTATTCGAGATTTTACCCGATTTACACGTTTTAAGGTTTCATTTTTAGGTTTTCTTTTGTATCTCAGCTACTAATTAAAATATTTTCATAAGTAATACATCATTTGAAAGCTTTGTTGATTTGGAATTGAACAATATATTACAGAAATTTCTACCGCCAGATGGCGCTGCTATATTTTAAAATTTCAATATTTCAAATTCCAATGAGCGAGGAAGGTGTTGTAAGTTCTAAAACGGGGATAAGACGCCGCAGGCGCCACCGAGCGGGACTTAGCTTAAGTTAGAAATTTGAAATATCAGCGCCGAAGGCGCTACCGCACGGGAGTTTACTGCGATTTAGATAAGCTATTTTCACGATATATCAATAAGCTGTTATTAGACCTGATACGGGAAAAAGGCGCCGCCGAGCGGGAATTTCGTAAAGTCGGATTTTTCAGGGATCGCGAACCAGCTGGTCGCCGAAGGCGGCTAGTTAAATTCATAAAATAAGACTAAAATATCAAATTCATACGACTGATAAGCCTAATTAAAATTAATACTTTTCATAATGACAGGATTGGAGCTGTCTGTAATAATTTATATGTTCTCTACTCATACGAAAATTTTTTCTCGCTAAAATTTCAGGTATTTTTACATGAATTCACAATCACCCCTGACAAAACTAAAATCAATCAAGAAATGGGAAATGATTGATAACATATCATCATGTAAAATTAAAAATTAACCTACAACACACAAAAAGAAAAACATATGCACCAGTCTTTGTTATACTCATGTTACAGAAAAATGAATAAAAGTTGTTAAATAGTTTTCTGTGTAAAAATTTAAATTTATAAAATCATAAGTTTATCTATTGAATTGTGTAGTTTTATACATAAAACTCTTTGTTCAATTTGAAATAATTTACATAGTATTAGAGACAAGGTTTAAACTCCCAATGAGAATGGAGAAACTGCATCAGACCCGACATATGTAATTATTAAGCTGACCAGTTTGCTTATTGCAGTTAACTGCTAGTACACTCCTGTGACCCATGCTATGTCCTTCCTCACTAGGGTTGGCTTGATTTTGCCCAACCCGGAAAACCCTGGGTGGGTTTTTTCAAAATATACTTTTTTGAAATTACACTTTTGTCTAACTTACATGTAAATATAAAACGTATAAATACAAAACAAATATTATATACATTATAAAGAACACAAACAAAGAATTTTATAAAATATTGGAAGTGTTCAAACTGCATCAAGTGATCACTGCAAACAGTGATCATCGGCATTTCTCACCTGTTACATCTGTGTCTGCAGACATATGGTGACTTTGCCAATGGATATTATGTGAGAAAAGCTGAGCTGGTTATCAGCCAGGGTAACTCAGTTGTAGAGCCACCGCACGTTAAGCAGAAAGCCCAGGTTCGATTCCTGGCTCTGGCATTTTTCACGTAGTTGGTATAAAAAAATCAACCTTACACTCTACCCTATCTAATGAGTTAGCTTTTGTTTTCCTTGGTTATTCATTTGTCATTTAGATGATATGTGAGCAAGTAATTGTATATTTTTATTGATTGGCAGATATAAGATGTAAAATGATTGGCGACATCTGGTCTCAGGGATGAGATTTTTCAGCTTTTCAGCTGATTTCAGCTTTTTTTGTACATTTAGCTTTTCAGCTTTTTTATGTTTTTGATGTGCATTTGTTCTTCTTTTATATATTAAAAATTAAAATAAATATTTATTACTCTAATATGATAGATTTTGTCATCAAAATTCTAGTATTTAATTTCAAGTCTTGCCTTTGCATACAGTTTCAGCTTTTTTTGTATTTTTGCTAATCTCATCCCTGGGTCTAAATAATCTGAATATCATTTGATATTCCAGGGTTTTTTTTTTTTTTTTCTTTCCTCCTTCCCTCTAATTTTTAGTGTTTTTACCTTTGAAACACAATCAAAATACAGTTAAGGTCTAAGTTAAAATGTTTTATATAATTGGAAACTGGTTGAATGGAATTTATTGTATACTTCTTAGATGCAAAGCATGAGGGATTTTATTCAGGTATTTATTTCATTTCCAATACCAAAATTCTAGTTTTTCGGGCAGCAAAATTCATAAAATAAGACTAAAAGGTCAATTTCATATGACTGCTATACCTAATTAAAATTGATATTTGTTATGATGAGAGTATTGGACCTCCCTGCAACAAAGTATAAGTTCTCTTGCAAGTACAAAAACTTTTTCTTGCTAAAATTTCAGGTATTTTTTCATGAATTCACAATTTTATTATTATTATTATTAAAAAATTGAAGAAAACTGTAAATGGGGAAAAAAAAAAGATTCAAGTTTAAATATCTGATTGTGTAAAAAATATGTAAAAATAAAAATCAATATTTTCTGCTAGCTAGATTATGCAAAAATGTTATTTTGAAAGTAATACAAAATGCTAACTTAACACTTGATATAATAAAATAGCTTTGTGGAATACACAAAAATCAATATTTTTTATTATTATTATCTATAGATTCTCTTTGGTTGAACCATTTGTTTTATTATCTGTGCATTTTGACAGTGAAGTTTTATATATGACATTATTTTTGTAGACACGTCGTGTACCTGTTCCTGACAAACGATATGATTTTCTATGTGAATATTTTCAACCTCTTAGGTATGTGATTTATCTATATATTAATTTTTTTTAAGTTGAAAATTTAGTTTGTTGCAATTATTTTTTCTTATTTTTTATGAGGAAATTATTTTGTAATAGGAATAAATTGTCTATATATATACAGGAAATCCTTAAGGGATTTCTTTGAAGATTTCTTCTACCAAACTCATCCATACATGGAAAGGAATATCTTTCTGATAAGACCTTGCCACCAGAACCATATTATTATATGGACAAATTAGGCATTATCCTGGAGCTCATAAATTGGAGAGTTCCCCAAATCTACCATCTCTCTATATATATATTTGGAAATTAAGAGTCTAATATAAATATTTAATGAAATTTTATTTTTCTGACTGAGTGAAAATAATGCCTGAACTGGAACTCAAACCCCGGATCTTTGACTTACAAGGTCAAGGCTCTACCAATTGAGCTATCCTGGCCGACAACCGGTCAGCATTACTCACTCAGACAACCTTTTGGCAGAAACATCTGGTCTATCATTTAGATAGCTCAACAGAAATAAGCCGCAGGTAAAGGAAAACACCATTAAACAATGGGAGAAAGAAATACAATTTTTATTAAAATCACAATCAACTGATTGGAAGAAAATCATATTTAATGAAATTTTATTTTTCCGATTGAGTGAAAAATAATGCCTAATGGCATTATAATAATTTCCCCCTGACAGATTTTAGTAATATGCCCCGATGGGGGGTCACGGACTCCCTGACAGGGGGGCTTGTGCTCCCCCCCCCTTCCCCGGCTCCCTAGCTGTCGCCACCCCTGTCCCTAGTTAACACTCTATTGTTCAAATCATCTAGCCCTCCTTACTGTTTTATTTTACAATAAACTGCTAAAAAAATTCGACATTATTTTCACAGTAAGAAGCTAAAAATTTTGTCTGTTTGTTACTTTAGTTATTCAACAAAATTTCTGTTTTATTTTTATTTTTTTATTGGTATAATTTAAATTTCTCCAGTTTGTTTTAATTTGTTCTATATGTTTTCAAATTTTGCCTTTCTAGTAAAGTTCCTGCTTTTCTGAATGTTGTTGATATTGCTGGGCTTGTGAAAGGTGCCAATGAAGGTCAAGGGTTGGGAAATGCTTTTTTATCTCATATAAGAGCCTGTGATGCGATTTTCCATCTGTGTCGTAAGTAAATAACACTGCTATTGTATATATATGCATAATTCTCAAGTACCACAGATTAATTTTATTATCCATATGATTAATATATATATTTATTTATTTTTCATTCTTGTATTTTCTACTTACTCAAATTTTATCTCTTACCCCTTATTCGTAGAAAAGGTATTTTTTGGGGAGGTCAAATTTTTGGAACTGGGTTTTAGTTCCGATTGCATTTTTTTTTTTTTTTTTTTTTTTTTTTTTTTTTAAGGTCCCGTTTCATTTACCATCACCAGAAGCCCAAGCCAGTGTTATTCTATGGGAAAATTGGTTTACTTATAACTGTTTCAATAATACGTATTTTTAAATTCTCTTTTCACATTCAGAAAACTCACAACTTTTAAAATGACGGACCTTTTTTAAAAATGGATTTTTTTTAATTTTAAATGTTTTATTTTGAAGCTATAAAATACGAATTTTCAATATGTAGAGTTTCAAAATAAAGTATTAAAGGTTATTTTATTTTATTTTATTTTTAAACGCCCATTAGTTTAACAGACGTGAATTTTCTGAATAGGGAAAACAAATTTTAAAATATGTATTAGTTAAAGAGTTATAACTTAAAAGTAAACAAAATTTTCCATAGAATAACATTGGTTTGGGCTTCCATAGACAGTAAGTGAAGCAGGCTGTTAAGGTCCAAAAATTTTGGTTTAAGCAGTTGTCTGTACATTACTGAATTTAATCTTAAATATTTTATTAACAGAAATAATCTGTAATCAAACCAAGGTTGTCTTTTCAAACAGGAATATATGCCAAATAAAGTTGTATGGAACATACAAATACAGTGTTTCTTATTTCTTATTTTTATGTACTTTGAAATATGTTTTCTTTAATTCTGTTTAATTTAATTTTAATTTTTGACAAAATATTAGCAAAGATATTGATGATTTTGTATTTATGTCTTACACATTTATTTTGTTTTCAACATCAGTAATTAAAGACATGAGGAAATTGTTAAAATTGTTAACTATCAACAAATCATATTATTATTACTAATAAAATTGGTGCCGTCAGGAAAAAAATCCAGGGAGAAGAGGCACGACATTTGTATATTAATTTCTGATTTTACAAAATACAATTTCACTCTGTAGGGGACAGAGAAAAAGAGGATCTTATTTTTACAAAACATATCTTTTTTTTTTTTTTTTTTTTCCCCAAAAAAATTATGAAGGATAAACAATATATCAAATTTTAAAAATCTAGGGGAGGGAGACACTCCTCCCTGACAAATTTCAAATGTAGCTAATGGGATCTTATGTTAAAGCTGTTCCTTAATGTTAATTCATATTTTGTTTATTTTAAATGAATCATGTTTCTGATCAGCATAATGAAAATAAAATGTTTAAATGTGATTTACATTTCATTAATGTCTGTATATCCATAGACCTATTATAAGAGTGGATGGGACAATGGCAACCTTTTTTAGTGCAAAGATAACTCATAAAAAGATCATGTGAATATTGATCTACAGGAAGCCAAACTGGCCAATATTGAAATTTACTCGCCATGCTCTAAACTCTGCTTTTTATTAAGCAGACGATATATTTCCTTTTTCTTTGAAAGTTGTTTTTAAAGTTTTTATTTCACTTTAAAAGTTAGATTGTTTTGAATTTAAAAAGAATTGTATAGCAAGAAATAGTAAATAGATGTACTTTAAAACCCTAAAAGTTATGTAAAATAAGGACTTTATTTCACAGGTAAGATCCTTTTTTAATATTTTATTATTTCGTTCGTTTTAATTAATTATTTTTATAAAATGTTTATAACTGCTATACTTATTTCTCTAAATTGAATTAGTTTAACTATATTATATTGTATATTATTTCAAAAATGTGCATGATTATTTTTGAGAGTTAAAACAAGTATAGACAAACCAAAGTTATAAAAACTTTTGAACTTTGTTGGAAAGTTTTAATAACAAGGTAAAAATAAATTTCAGCAGCTGTAGTGTTTTACACTAGTTTTGCTTGCTGCATCTTTTTAATAATAATAATAAAATATATATTTATATTCATAGCAAAAAAAATGCCAAAAAAGGTAACCTTTTTCAACATTCACGTGGTTTCATCTTTGCACCTTTTCTTATATTCCCTTAATAATAGAATGCTCTGTCCACTCTTATAATAGGTCTATGTGTATATCACAGTACTTGGCCATTGTTCTGATTTCCTGAAAATAGTTGCCAATCAAAATATATTTATTTAAATGTTTCAATTATTCAGTAAAAAAAAAAATCTAAATATAGTGGCCTGTACTGTGACTAAAATCTCCTTGTTAATAGAATTTTTTATCCCATGTAATTTTAGTTTTTTTTTTTTTCAGTTGTGCATGTTGAATATATGCTTCTTTTTACGTCAATAAATAAATAATCGTGTGAATTTTTTTAAAGGGGGGGGGGCAACAATTTTATAATAAATATTAAAGAATTCTAAAGCTATTATGGGGATTTTAGCAAATATCTTTTTAAGTAATTGGAATGATTTAATTTAAATGGTCAGTTAAAATTTCTTGGATTATTTCCCATTTTTCAGTATAAATGATAATTATACACCAATATTCACAATTCAGGGATATAAATGTTAGTATTAATGTAATAAGTACAAAACTTTGAATAAACACCATAAAATGCAAGAATTTGCAACAATTGTTTCGGGTTGAAAGAAAATGCACATTGCCACTTTAATTGCAGCACTCATGCCTACTTTGTTTGTCTGACAAAGGGTCATGTTTTCTTTCAACCTAAAAAAAATGTTGTGAGTTTTATGGTGTTTATTCAAAGTTTTGTACTTTTTACTTTTAAATTCTAGTTCTGTGACGCTTTTTTATAATTAGTGTTAAAGGCTATAAGAAGTCTGTTTTTCAAACGTAGATGGCGGCGTGAATCAAATTTTTAAAAAGCTTCTAATTTTTGTTCTATTTGTCAGATTGAACATTTCAAAAACTTTAAAACTCTTTAAAAATATGCAGATCATTTTGCAAAAAAAAAACATGCATAAATCGGTTTAGCAGTTTTTCAGTCTATACTATATATATTTTTCCCTGGGTGGAGCATGGGTTACCAGTGAACATTGTGATTTTTCCTGCTGATGATGGTTATTCAAATTGAATTGCCATCTGAAAAATAAACCTGACTTTAAGTTTTTGGTAAAATTGTTTGAGCAATTTAAAATAAAGTTTTTGCTGTATGCTGGCAGAATGTATGTTACCCGCAAACTAATTTTCCTGTAGATGAGTATAATTTAAATCGAACTGTCATCTACAAAAACCCTTATCTGTAATTTTATAAAACTTGTTTGAGCAGCTTCCAGACAAACCACGTTTTTGCTATATTTTTACACCAGGCAAAGCACAGTTTTCTTGAAGATGAAAATAAATCAGATTGGTTCATCATTTTAAAAAATACCTAGAATTCTTAAATTTTGTATCAAAATCATTAGAGCCATTTTCAAAAAACCCAGGACATATTTACAAAATTAATTTGTAGTAATAATGAATAATATGATTGATATACTTATCACTTAAGTATAATTAGGGGAGAACTGTGTATTATGGACTCCCTAAGCAAGAATGCTCATAAAACTTAAATTATTAAAATAAAAAGATTTAATTTGGTGGCTGCTCATTACAATTGCATAGTTACATCGTTTAAACTTGGTAAAGTACTCTGGGAACTATTAATAGTTGCAGAAAATAATTATTTTATTTACGTATCGGTTGTCCATATTACACAAATGTATGTATAATGTGGACCAAGTGGTCCATAATGGTCCATCCCATTCCCCAACAGTTAACATACTTGGAATTGTGAAACGAACTGCCGCGCGTGTTCCCTCACACACTTGTACATCTCTTGGGAATAGTAGAAATGGACGGAAAAAAATAGTTAATGGATTGAAAAAAAGGGGAGGTCTAAAGGTTATATACAATGGGTAGTGTGCGAAAGAAGTGATAATTTGATTATCTCTGCTTCCCTGGCCTATTCTATAGCCTCAAGATTTTGAGTATGCGACATATGTACACCGAGCATGAACAAAATCTCTCTTTTTTTATTATGGACCACTGGTCCATATTACACAACACAGCATGGTTCATATTACATGCGTAAACAGAGCAACGTGGTTTCCAATCAAAAATCGCTATGCAAATGGATGCCCATGAAACGCATGTCTAAAGTGTTCATAAAATAAGTACATTTACTACTATTAACGCGGAAATTATATTACAATTACCTAACAGCAGAAAGTAATACTTCCATTTGAACATACTTGCTACATCAATGATCCTATAAACCGAAAACTCAATTTCATAATCGTCTAAATACAGGTATGCATGTACAAGTCACTTCCTGCTTTGTATAACAATAATATTCACTAAAGGCAATGAGATGATTTCACCATCTAGTGTTGAACATATAAATTTCCTCATGGTCCGTATTACATGATGGTCCATAATACACGGTTCTCCCCTATATATTTTTTTAAATATTAATTCTTAAAACATGCTTAAATTTTATTGTTAGATTTAAGTGTAAATGCTTGTTTTTTTTTTTTATATATATATAAACCAGTAATATATTTATAGGTTGTTTCGAAGACGAAAATGTATCTCATGTTGAAGGAGACATAAATCCTGTTCGAGATATTGACATCATAAATGAAGAATTACGACTTAAAGACGAAGAATATTTACTAAATATTGTTGATAAAATGGAGAGGACTGTCTTAAGAGGTGGTGACAAAAAAGCGAAGCCTGAATATGTGAGTAAGGAATATTCTATATATTTAATATCTTAAAATTTATTTTACCATGTTTTTATTAACTTCTATTCTTGTTTGTATGTTTGGTACAAATCTTGCAATCAAATTTTAACTAACTTCCTTAATAGCTAGATATTTGAAACTTACACAGTAGCTCAGAACCCAGTGACATCACAATACTTCAAAGTCCGATTTTCGAATTTTGGATTAGTTTTCTTATCATTAATTAAAATATCAAAATAATAACATCCTAATAGCGCTAAAATAGCCATTAAAATATTAGCTATAATTTAATTGTTGCCAAAAAAAAAAATTACGAGTTCATTTTCTTTCCACATAAAGAAAATTCATTCAATTAAACGTGAACGTTAAAAAATTATAAAAAGTTAAATGATGCATCTCACAAAAATGGACGTCATTATCATTTTAAAAAGATTTATGCACATTGATAAGAGCTCTATGATTCATCAGAAAATTTAAAACACGGTATATGAAAAGTTTTTTTTATCTTAAAATTATTTTATGTTTAATTAGTCAAGTTCTTGTTTTTTTTTTTTTTTTTTTTTTAGGACAGAGAACTATTAGATTCAATCTGGATTTTTTGTAGACCAATTTTGTGTAACACTAAAATAAATTAGTAATATCAGTCCTATTGTAACACATTCAGTACCCAATGAAAGGTGTGATTTTTCTGGATCCAGGGGTGCAAACAGTTTTTCGACACAACCATTAGATTTTAAAAATTAACTAAAGTATGAAATTGAGGTGGCAACACTTCATTTTAATTCATTTCAGCCCTTTTAAAAAGTACGTGGCCCAGTTTTACTGTCAAAAAAGGAGATAGAAAATAAATAAAAATTAAGAAATAAAAATAAAAATTTTACGGATTGAAATTAATAGTCCTCCATACCATACTAAAATCTGTCTTTAACAGAGTTTTTAATTATTTTATTTAATTTTAGTTTAGTTTACAGTAAATAGTTCTTAAAAAAAACTTTAAGTATAAAATAGTATGCTAAATTTCACAGAAATATTTACTACTAATAAATTTCATTTTAAATATCAGCTTGCTTATATAAATTATAGTGTTATCAGGGTTCCCAGCGGCAACTAAAAAGCAACTATTTGTTACCAAAATCAACCCCAGGCTACTATGGCAACTATTTTTGTGTAAAAGTGGTTTAAAAGCTACTATTTTCAGCAGGGTTCTCACGGGTCAGGGAAAACCTGGAAAAGTCAGGGAATTTGAAATTACTGTAAAAAGTCAAAGAAGTATCAGGGAAAATTGTAAATATTGCTCAAAAACCTGGAAAAATGATGATATAAACCTGGAAAATGCTTTTTGAGCTTTTAATTTATATCACAGGTCATGTTACTATGTTGTCTTTTATGTTGCAAGCTATGTTCTGTTTTATACCGTGAGCTATTTTTTATGTTGCGAACCAAATTTTGTAACTGGAATTTTCTAAAGATAGACCTGGAAAACCTGGAAAAATCGGGGAATTTTATTTTTGAAACTGAGTGGGAACCCTGTTTCAGGTGAGTCAGCACTATTTTCAGGAAAATGGTGACTATTTTGAACAAAAAATTGTTTCCCGCTATTTTTTCTATGCCTTCAGTGCATTTTTTACTTCCATTACTCTACTGTAGGTAATGGGTATATTTATTTGGTCAAAAAATTCAATTTCGAATTTTAATATGATTTACATGTTTTAAGGTCTCCTGTGCCCCAAAAAGTGGTTTTGGGCAGTTGGGGGGGGGGGGGATATTTCTGACTACTATATCTCTGACTAGAATTGAGGCTGGTCTGGTTTTAAAATGATTTTTCCAACTTTTGGTGAAAAAACATTGGAAACCAAAAGTAGGACTGTAAGACTGTATATAAACACTCTCTTAAATGCCTTTTCATATGTATTAGTTAATTAGTTCAGAAAAATTGATTGGCTTTCTGTATAAGTAGGTCAATTTGAGGTTCTTGCAAAATGGCTTTATGATTTTTTTTTCAAACTCGCCGTGTTAACTGCCTTTTCAATATCCTTTCATATGTAATTGTTGTTTTCAGGTCAACAATTGAACTTGCCATGTTGGGGGGGGGGGGGATATTTCTGACTACTATATCTCTGACTAGAATTGAGGCTGGTCTGGTTTTAAAATGATTTTTCCAACTTTTGGTGAAAAAACATTGGAAACCAAAAGTAGGACTGTAAGACTGTATATAAACACTCTCTTAAATGCCTTTTCATATGTATTAGTTAATTAGTTCAGAAAAATTGATTGGCTTTCTGTATAAGTAGGTCAATTTGAGGTTCTTGCAAAATGGCTTTATGATTTTTTTTCAAACTCGCCGTGTTAACTGCCTTTTCAATATCCTTTCATATGTAATTGTTGTTTTCAGGTCAACAATTGAACTTGCCATGTTTTGGTGAAAGTATTAGAAAAATGGCTCTAACAATTTTCTTGAAAATTATCTCTTTTTAGATATCCTTTTGCATCAAATTATTGTTAATTTTCCGTGGTTATTATAGGAAAATTAACAATCATCCTGATTAGATAGGTCAGTTTTAGATCTCAGAAATTAGTGCCTCAAATAAAGCTCTACCATTTTTTTTTTTTTTTTTTTAATCTCACTATGTAAACTCTGTTTTACAAAAAAAGTATCTAATTTTTTAGGTCAGTTTTATATCTTCTGACCATGTGATCTCCAAAAACTGTTTATATTGCTTTCTTTTTTTTTATCTAAGACTACTATTTGAATTGAAGTGGCTACTATTTTGGCTATTGCCACCAGAGGACCCAATTTAAAATTGAAAAATGAATTTAACATTAAAAAACTCAAAGTCCCAATAAGTATAATTACTAAACTTATTCATCAAGTAACTTCAAATTTAGTATCCAATGGTAAAATTTTCTGTAGAATCTAAAGTCAAAATTGTGTATTTGTTAGAAATGGAAATTTTAACATTGTTGCATGTTTACATATGTAAATAAATAAATTAAATTAGACATATATCCAAAAAGGATGGTATTCATTAGTTAGGTGATAAGATAGATGGTTTGTTCTATTTTTATTTATTAATTTATGTTGTGGAATTAATAAACCATTGAACTAGTGGTAAAGAAAGTGTCCTTTCGTCTATTAACCCTCGCTTTCCCAAGATCAGCAAAATTGCTTTCAGGTGCCGCTTGGCACGTTTGGCGGAAATCACCAGCACCGCGCCTTTTTGTATCGTTTAGAAGCTGCAACATTCCACTGGCTACACTTGCTATCTCTGGCGAATTAGGGCATTTTTTGAATGAGGCGAGCATAAATAAATTTCAACTTCAAAATGGATTCAAAATGACCCCATCTTGGGAAAGCAAGGTTTAATATGTGCTCTTTTACTCACAAAAAAGTGCCGTTTTCGATAAATCCACCCTTTCTTTTTTTTTTTTTTTTTTTTTTTTTTATGTCAACACTAGGGGGGGGGGAGGCGAGTTTACTGTATCCCATTCTTTCTTTCTTTCTTTTTTTTTTTTTTTTATCATTGCAACTCAAAAATTTTTATATATTTTGTTTTTATTTTTATGCCACTAAATTTTAGCAGGAAAATTTATATCAATTTCTATACTTTTGCATATTTTTATCGTTTATATGCCCCCTCAAGAAATACATTCTCAATTTTTCTTAAAGATTGAGGGGGCGCTTAAATGGTATTTTATAGTAAGCATATTAAAAATTTTTGTTAATCAATATTATGTTTTTTTTTTTTTTGTCTTATGAATAAACTTATTACTATTGAAACTATATTTATATTTTACTTTTAGGATGTCTTATGTAAAATAAAAAACCTTGTAGTTGACGAGAAAAGACATATTAGGTTTGCTGATTGGAATGCTGCTGAGGTAAAAATAAAATTGATACTATGAAAAATGTAATTGTCAATTTTTATTATTGTAAATGATCTTAAGTGCATGTATACTATTTTTGACTTAAGTATCTAGTCTGTGAGGTGAGGGGGAGGGGGGCAATAAGCAGTCATTTTTTTACACATTAAATCATATTAGCCTGGGATCTACAGCTTAACAGCCCTCTTCATTTACCGTCGGCGAAAGCCCAAGCCAATGTTATTCTATGGGGAAATTTTCTTTACAAATAACTTATTAACTAACACATTTTTTAATTCTGTTTTCACTTTCAGAAAATTTCCAACTGTTAAATTGACAGACCTTTTTTAAAAATGTATTTTTTTAATTTTTAATATTTTATTTTGAAATTGCAAAATGAGAAAATTTCATCTATTGAAAATTTGTATTTTGCAGCTTCAAAATAAAATATAAAAAAATAATTTTCTTAAAAAAGGTCCATTTAACAGCCGTGAATTTTCAGAATGTGAAAACAGAATTTAAAAATATGTATTAGTTAATAAGTTATTTGTAAAAAAAAAATTCCCATAGAATAACATTAGCCTCGGCTTCCGTTGGCGGTGAGTGAAGAGGGCCCTTAAAGTGGATTCTAAACCACAATGAACATCCATGCCTGAACCAGGGTTTGAACCCGTCACCTAGGAATTGAAAGCTAAAATCTGGAGGGAAGGTTATAAACTTTTTTCATGAGTTTGAAATAGGGTTTAAACTCAGTTTAAAATTTCTTTAGCAGGAAAACTAAAATGAGAAAATAAACTTTAGTAAAATGATAAATAGTAGTAAGCTTATGAGTCTGAATTTGCATATAATTCTAGATGCCTCTGTCTGTTTCAGTTTTATTTGTAAACCAAAATTTAGTCAGGACATTTTTAAAATATTATTATTACACAGCAATTAATAGAAATTATTGAAACTCAGAATGGAAAGGTAATTAATAATTGTCTGTACTTACCATTCATACAATTGTAATTCTAACACAGTATAAGCCCATTATATAAGGCTGTATGCAAGGTTTGTGGGGTTCAAACACATCCTAAAATTTTTTAGTTGAACTTCATTTTAACTCTCAAACGTTATGTATTAAAGTTTGAACCGTCCATGAAAAACTTTTCCCTCTTGACAGAGATACTGCACTTGACAGGCACTGCATTATCTATATAATATTTCTCTAACGGGGTCCAGTTATTATTAATTTTTGTCAAAACGATATGGTAGTGATGTAAAAAATAAAATATGTGAGGATAAAAAACGATATTTATAAATGGACAATATTTACGCACATGGACTCAGCTCAATGATCTAATAAGAAAAAATGATGACATTTGTCTGATAAGAGTATTTTATGGAAAAATGTATTTTTAAAAGTTAAATCTTAACAATCTTTGCAAGCGTCATTTTAAATCTAGCAGTGCTTTAAAGATCTATACAGAGTATGAATTATTATCATAAATTGACTAAAAAACAGATCAGAAAAAAAGTGTAATCAAAATAGGAATTAGTTTCTTTTATTATTATTATTATTATGCCAAAATAAATAAATAAAAAGTTATCACCAACATGGGAATAAAAATTTAAAATTCGTTAATGAGGGTTTTAATATTTTATAGGCAGGAGAAGATTTATAAGCCATAACTAAGATATGACGAGGCGTTTCATTTTAAACACACAAAATTTAATAGATGACTATGACAATTACACATAAAAAATACAAGTAACACGAACGACTACATTTTTAAGACTGCGATCTGTTCTAGCAGAGATAAACGTAAAAAAGGAATGAACAGATCATTGATTGGACGTGACGTCACTTACCAACAGTCCAATAGATTAAATCAGGAATACAATGACGAAATACACCACAACTCTCCTCCCCTTAATTCCGTATACCATACCTGATGGGAGGTTTTCTTACTCTAGATGATCTTCTTACAACCTGTTCAGAAAAAGACAAATTAGCATTTTTAAGTTTTGAATGTTCAGATTTTAGTTCATTATTTACAGTACTGTTGATATTTTTATCACAGTCAATTTCTCCAGGCTTTGTAGACACAGATCTACTGTCGGTTGGTACTGGATCTGATGTAGTGGAAGGATTGGTTGGCAATGGATCTGGTGTACTGACAGGATCGGTTGGCGCTGGATCTGGTATCATGGCAGGCCTCCTACCAGACTTAGATTCTCCATTGCTTTGTAGGTGTGGACTATTGCTATCGGGAACCATGGAAATATTTGCACCAGGACTTGTAGCTTCCTCCACTTGTACTCTGGAACCTACATTTTTCAGTTGATCAACGTGTCTTTTCCATACACATGAACTTACTTGAATTTTGTAATGTAGTTTACCTAGTCTGGCAATTACTTTACCTATTTTCCATTTATCTTCTGATGTATAATTGCGTACTGCAACTTTTTCATTTATTTGGAATTCTCTTATCTTTTTCTTGTTAAAAACATTTTTATGTTGTTTGTTTTCAACATAATTTTTAACATTTGGTACAAGCAAATCTAATTTTGATCTGATATTTCTTTTCAGAAATAATGATGCGGGACTCTCCCCTGTTGTAATATGAGGCATTATTCGGTATTGGAATAAAAATTCGTTTAACTTAAATTGGAGATTTCCGGGTTCTGAACTTAAGGATTTCAATCCTTTTTTAATAATTTGGACATATCTTTCGGCTTGACCATTTGTAGAGGGATGATATGGTGCAGTTAAACTATGTTTTATGCCTTTACTTTGTAGAAAATTTTCGAATTGTTCTGAAATGAATTGTGGCCCATTATCAGACACAAGGGACACAGGATAGCCATATCTGGCAAAAAGCGAAGAAAGACAGTTTATAGTGTTCTCAGCAGTAGTATTAGGAACAATGAACACTTCTGTCCATTTACTGTGGGCATCTACTACGATTAAAAACATTTTCCCCATCATTGGACCAAAAAAGTCTACATGTATTCTGTTCCAAGGTGTTGTAGGCCATTCCCAGTGATGATTTTCCATTTTAGGAGGATTATGTTTTAATTTAATACAAACAGAACAGTTATTTGCTAAATTCTCAATGTCTTTATCAATACCTGGCCACCATACAAAACTACGTGCCAGTGCTTTCATTTTAACTATGCCAAAATGGCCAAAATGCAAATCTTCCAACACTTTTTGTCTATGAACAGTAGGAATTACAACACGATTCCCTTGTAGTATGCAATTATTTAGTATAGAAAAATCCTGTTGTTTATGTCCAAAAAGTAAGTAATTTGGCATCTGTGTGCCTGATATTAAATGTCGGTACATTTCTTTCAATGTTGGATCTCGCTTAGAACTTGCACATAATATCTTTGTATTTAACGGTAACGATGTGATTTGATGAATAAATAAACAATCGGATTCATCAAGGTTGCCAAATAAATTTGGTGACAAAGTTGGTGACACTTTTTCTGGTTGTAGCGAATCGGACGACGGCAGCAGTAAGTCTTCACTACGTAATGGAAGACGTGATAGAGCATCGGCATTTCCGTGCTCTGCAGATTTTTTATATTTAATATCATAATTAAATGTCTGTAAGTATAATGCGTATCTTTGCATTCTAGCTGCCGAAAGTACCGGAATACTTTTTACGGGTGAAAATATGGAAACTAGGGGTTTACTATCTGTATACAGTGTAAATCTCCTACCATATAAAAATTGAAAAAATTTCTTTACACCAAAAATTATTGATAACGCTTCTTTATCTACCTGACTATACCGCTTTTCTGCAGAAGATAAAGTTCTAGAAGCAAAAGCTATGGGTTTTTCGGAGTTATCTGGCATTGTATGCGAAAGTACTGCCGAAATTCCATAAGGAGAAGCATCAGTGGCTAAAATTAAGGGTAATTTAGGATTAAAGTGGGTGAGAATCCTTTCGGAAGTAATTTCCTGTTTAATTGCATTAAATGAATTTTCACATTTTTTAGTCCACTGAAAATTTACATTTTTACGTAATAATTCATTTAGAGGATAAGCAATCGTAGATAATTTAGGAACAAATCTAGAATAGTAAGATACTAAGCCTAGGAACGCTTTTACTTGAGTTACGTTTTGAGGTATTGGAGCATTTAAAATAGCAGAAATTTTTTCTTGCGTTTTGAGTATGCCATTTTTATCAATTTTGTAACCGCAGTATGTAATTTCATCATTCATGAAAAAAGATTTTTCTTTATTTATTTTAAGATTATATTCACGTAACCTTTCTAGCACTTGTTTTAATCGCTCTAAATGTATTTCATCAGTTTCCCCTGAGATGCATATATCGTCAATAAAAACTGAAATACCCTCTATACCTTTTAAAATTTGTTCTATAGTTCTCTGCCATATTGCTGGCGAACTGGCAATTCCGTATGGTAATCGCGTAAATTGAAATAAGCCTTTAGGAGTGTTAATAGTAAGTAATTCTTGTGAATTTTCCTCTACCGGTAAATGCAAGTATGCTTGATTTAAGTCAATCTTTGTAAAATGTAATCCACCCCCTAAAGTTGCTAATATATCCTCAATTTTCGGTAGCGGGTATTTGTCAACTTTTAAAAATTTATTTACCGTGACTTTAAAATCGCCGCATAAACGAATTTTCCCATTAGGTTTTACCACCGGAACAATAGGTGTTGCCCATTTACTAGTACCAACAGATTTTATTATCCCTTCATTTTCTAATCTTTCCAATTCTTCATTTACCGCATTCCTTAATGCATACGTAACTGTTCGCGATTTACAAAATATTGGTGATGAGTCTTTCTCTAAATGTAATTCAGCTTTAACATTTTTAATTTCACCTACGTTATTTGTAAATAAATCCGTAAATTCATTTAGTAAATTATTTAAATTATCCGAGATTTGTACTTTGTTTACCGGAACAGTTTGTAAATTGTTTGGGAATATATTAAATGTAGTTATCCAATCCCTACCTAGCAATAAAGGAAAATTGTCTTTTTTAACTAAATATAACTTAACATTCCTAGTTTTGTTTTCGTAAGTTACATTTACTCTAACAAATCCCTCGGGCTGGAAAATTTCTCCCGTGGCTGTTTTTAATTTTACATCAGCAGGAAACATTTTATGTTCTGGAAATAATCTCCGAAAACGATTTATCGGTACGGCGGAAATCGCCGATCCCGTATCAAGTTCCATTTCTGCTTTAGCACTATTTTCTATCAAAACCCAAATTTTTATAGGTTTAGTGCCTTCAGATTGTAACGACAAAATGTCTACAGTATCAAGAACATTTACATTTTTCTTTTGAGTAACATTGTTTTGTGCGTTCCGACACACTTTACTCAAATGACCACGTTTTTTACAAAAATTGCAAACTGCATTAATAAATTTACAAACATTTGCTAAATGAGAGCTATTTCCACAACGATAACAATAAGTTTTACTTTTATTTGCACTCGCAGTTTTGTTCACATTTTGTTTACTTAAGTTATTTTGAGAATAATTTTGTTTTGGTTTCCTAACACTAACAGAAACTTTATTCAAATTCAAATTTTTATTTTGTAATTCTATCATGTCGTTTTCAGTACTTTGCATAGTTACGGCTTGTTCTACTGCTTTTTCAAATGTTAAATCTTCAACCTGAGACATTAATTTGCTTTGGATTGTTTCATTTTTTAATCCGCGTAAAAATTGTTCTAACAAATTTTCTGACAGCGAATCGCCTGTAAACGCGCAATGTGTTGTAAGTTTCTTTAAACGAACACTAAAATCCTGCACAGATTCGTTATCTCCTTGACAACATTTTCTAAATTTAATCCGTTCACTGATTTTGTTTGGAATTTTACATGGATGTTTTGTTAAGACATTTACTAATTCAGTGTAAGTTTTTGATTCAGGGAGATCTGGGAACAGTAAATTAGTAAGTAAATTATATAATCTCGGGCCTATAAAAGTTATTAAGGCACTAACTTTTTTTTCATCCTTAATATCAAACAAAATAAAATTCTGTTCTAGTCTTCTAATATAAGTATCAAAACATTCAATCGAATCATTGAATTCCTTAAAATTCTGAAACATTTTTAATAAAATTATGCTAGTTCTAACAATAAAAACATGCAATCTAATAAAAGAACAGAAAGAAAAAAAATAAAATAAATGTGTAAATACCTTTTTTTTTTCTCTTTCCCGAAAAAATAAAAAGTCGCAGATTATCGCAGACGATAATTACACTCACTGGCGCCTAAATCGTACCTGCCCGCCACCAGACAATGATATTAACTGCTGCTGTCTCCGATCGCATAATGATTCATTTCGAAATATCAATTTTCTTTATGAAATAAGTAGATTTTGAATAAACACATGTGTAGAAGATATTCCGTTCTTTTTTTATGAACTGCAGATTTCATTTTTAATCATCTTGAATTAGATATTATTAAAATGTTGAAGAGCAAAACTTCTTTTTGCTTTTTTCTTTTTCATCTCGTCGCCATTTTAATATTTTATAGGCAGGAGAAGATTTATAAGCCATAACTAAGATATGACGAGGCGTTTCATTTTAAACACACAAAATTTAATAGATGACTATGACAATTACACATGAAAAATACAAGTAACACGAACGACTACATTTTTAAGACTGCGATCTGTTCTAGCAGAGATAAACGTAAAAAAGGAATGAACAGATCATTGATTGGACGTGACGTCACTTACCAACAGTCCAATAGATTAAATCAGGAATACAATGACGAAATACACCACAAGGGTCTTATACTAAAACAGTACTGCCTTGCAGAAGTATAAAAATTGGGCCGTCAGTTATGAATTTTATGTCGAAACCTTTCTTTGTATTATTTTAGTTTCACTGTTGCACAATACAGTACAGCGCCAATTATCCGAACTCCAATTAACCGAACTTCCAATTATCCGAACAGCTTATTTCTCTATTTATTTTTTCTTTATCCGAACTTTCAATTATCCGAACAGCCTGTTTTTCCCTTTTGAAGGATTGGAAAAGCTATGAAATGGCTCAAACGGCAAAACAACGCAGATCCGATTCAATTAACATGTCTAAAAGAATTTAAGATATGGCAGCATTGAAAGAAGCAAGCAGCAATCAAAAGCTTTTTTTCTTAAATTGTAATTAAATTATAATCTCTAGAGTAATCTTCAATAATAATATTTAATCTGTATCCCAGTGGCAGAAAGTTTTGTAGCTGTCTGCGACAGGCTTTTAAAATTTCATAATCTGTGTGCAAAATTTGCGTGTAATCAGGGGTGAAAATGGCTTACACTCAAAAAGCCTGAAAGCAGATTGGTTAAGAGGGGGGGGGGGGGGACTTAACATCACTGGTGATCTCATGGAACAGTAAACGAATACAATTTTACTGCAAAACAATATAGTATAAACAATTGTGTGTATTTATTCAATTCAACTCATTCAATTAAATATTTTATAGCAATGTTTGACACAACACAATATGAATAATAAAAGTTTTAGTTTTGATACAGAACATTTTTTTAAAGTGAATTGTTATTCGAAAGTTGCAGACAAATTTTTTTTATCAGTGCAGATAAAAACTGTCCGCAAGCCGTGTTCTGTGTCCGCGACTATGTCGCCGTGTCGCTGCCACTGGGATCTCTACTGATCTTTAATAATAATATCTGAAAATATTGTATAAGATAGTGGCATAAACATCCCTGACTATAAATTTTTTAATTTAAGAATTTCGTAAGTTATTTGGAATTTACGATTTACTTAACATGGCAGAATAAGGCAAAATTGAGCATAAACGTCCATTTTGAGGATCATAAATATATCAGACAACTTCAAAATAACATTTATGGTATTTGTTTAAGTTATAATATTTGTTATTTAGTTCAATAATTTTTAATTTTTGAACACGCCAGCACAAATTGGTGCTGCCAGTCCTAAGCCTGGATAAAGTGTGAAGATTTTCTGTTGTCACAATATCCCTTAAATTGTCTGTCCAATTATCTGAACTTTTGCTTATCTGAACTAGGGTCTGTCTCGACGTGTTCGGATAATCGGCGCTCTACTGTATTATTAATTTGGTTCTAATAATAATTTGGCAACTGGTGAATTCAAATTTTAATTAAGTGGTGAAATTCATGTAATATTTATGAGTTTCAAATTTTAAATGTGAGCAAGAAAAGAAATAAAATGTGAAAATTTCGCATGGGTTTGCTAGTAATTGAATATTACTAAATTATAAATTTTTAGCTGGGATTTATATTCTTTTTCAGGGAGATGGTTACCACTCTAAATTGTAACAAATAAAATTACCTAGTATCAAAGTATACTGTACTTTACTTGAAACAGAATAGCATAATTTAGAAGACTAAAGAAAATAATGTAAATAAAACTTGTTTATTATTATCGAAAGATGTATCTCATAATTTTCTTTCTTTCATAGTAACCCAGTTTACAAATACTTCTTAAAGAATATATAGATTGTTTACACTGTTAAATGACCACCTGTCTCTCTCTAATAACTTTACCAAATTAAAGCAACTAAAATATCTTTCATAAGTAACGTAATATTGTGATATTTTTCATAAAAATTTTGTCTCAGCTTATGATTTTTTTTTTTTTTTTTTTCCCGTAAAAGATTTAGTCACATGTTAAAATATCAAAAATGCTATAGCAAAAGAGTGCTTCTTTATTTTTCACATTTTGGATAAACTGCAGCCGTAGAAGAAATACTGGGTTGAAGTGGAACCTGTTTTACCTTTATTAAATTTTTAAGGATAATAAACATTAAATCATAAAACTATCTTTCTCAGGAATTCATACAGCTTTTTTTAATCAGAGTCCTATTTTTGTGAAAAAATATAATTCAAAAAATTATTATATTAAATATACCTTATTTAAAATCCTTAAAAAAGTTGAGCTAATATAATTTGGCATCCCAATCAAAGCCATCTTCAGAGCTCGAAATGACAAACTACAACTGGGTGGTATGTTTACTTTCTTCTTCTTCATCCTTTCCTTCACTTCGCTTCAATTGTTGAATCAGGTGCTGCCATTCTGGTGGAATTATACAGTGTTCGATGTCGTTAACAGAATTGTTAGATGTTAAGATTTCAAGGGTTTCTCTCTTTAGGGTATAATGGTGTGAATTATAAGGGGCTATTTTTTTATTATTAATGGAATTAGTGTTAATAGATTTAATATTGTTAGTCCGTGAAAATGCAGTAGAGTGTTTATTATATTTGAGGTGGGCGAGGTGTTCAGAGATATGATCTTTATCAAACACAGTATAATTCCACCAAAATGGCAGTACCTGATTCAACAAACGAAGTGAAGTGAAGGAAAGGATGAAGAAGAAGAGGAGGAAAGTAAACATATCGCCCAGCTGTAGTTTGTCATTTCGAGCTCTGAAGATAGCCCCGATTGGGATGCCGAAATATATTAACTCAACTTTTTTAAGGATTTTAAATAAGATATGTTTAATATAATAATTTTTTAAATCAATTCCTTTTTTAATTTTTAAAATGTAAATATAATTTATTTAAGTTGATTATTTTTTCTGTCGTGAAATCAATGTATAACTGGTTGTATAACTTTATAATTTTAAATTCTGGGAAAAGTTTGCAGATATTACAATTAAAAAACAGATTAATGTACTATAAGTACAGTGGAACTTTAATTATCCGAAGTAATTGGGGCTGACCATTTTTCAGAAAATCAAAATTTTTGATTAGTTGAGAAGGTTTAATTTTAAAATTAAAGGTAAATATATGCACTGTTTTTTATTATGGTAACAAGTGCTTAATAAAAAATAAAGCAATAGCAAAATAACTGACATCAACGTAATTAAAATACCTGAATTTTAATTTTTAAATTAAGTACCTTTTACATATTTCACAAGGGTTTGAAAAAAGTTTTCTTTATCGCAGTTTTGATTGCCTTTGCCTTACATCTCTACCAGGGAATATTTTTAATACTATTAATTCACCAGTATCACAGTTTTCTGCTGCTCCAGCCTTGCCAATCTTTTGCAAAACATTAAAAGCTTCAGGATTACTAATTTGTTTGTTTTCTTATATGTTTCATGGATTTGGGTTAAACAAGAGTTTTCATTAAAAGAGTTTTGGATAATAGAAGTTCTACTGTATATGTTTTCAGTCAGATAAGCTCTGAAATTTTTCACATTTTAATGCCATAAATAAATACTTAGTCTATAATCAGGGAAAAGTCAGGGAATTTAGAAAATCTGGAATAGTCAGGGAATTTCCAGTCAGGGAATTTTAACAAATTTTGTGAAAATAAGCTATATTAATCATTAAATTATTAATGATATTTTAAATCACTAATTTTTTGCTAGTGTTGTGAAATTTTCATTGAAAATAAACGTGAGAGTCAGGAAAAAATGGAGGAAAATCTCGAAAAATAGTCAGGGAATTTGAAAAGGTTTAAATGCTAGCCACCCTGTATAATTAAGGCTGTACATCAGTCATATTCCTTCTTTATTTCTTCCCTTGTTATCCAATGGGATTTTCATTACTTCGTTTTATAAGAATATCTCTTTCAAAAATGAAGTTTTTTGAAATACTGTTTTTTGAATATTATTCTTTGAATATGTCACCTTTTAGCTTAGTGAACAATATTTTGAAAAAAATAAATATTTCATTTAGAGATCGAAACTTAAGAGTCCTAAATTTACTTAATGAAATAAAACATTTAAATTATTTATTATTATTATTATTTTAAATTGCTCATTAAGCTAAAAAGGTGACATGATCAAAGAGTAATAATCAAAAAACTTCATTTGTGAATAAGGATATCCTTATAAAATGAAGCAACAAATCTCATAGGATAACACGGGAAGAAAGATCAGTCGGATAGCTCCCTTTCTCCCTTCCCATGTTATCCAATGGAATTTTTTGTTGCTTCATTTTATAAAAATATTGCATGAACAGGTCGCCTTTTAGTAGCTTAGTGAGCAATTTTTTGAAAAAAATCAATTTAAATATTTTATTTCAATAAGTAAATTTAGGTGGTTGTGGTTGGGTTTTACGTCGCACTAATGCTGCGCAGATGGGCAATTGGCAACGGTCTGGGACACACCCCTAGAGGTGGTCCGGAGACATGCCACCACAATTTTAATCCTCTACGAAAGGGATGGCTCTCCCGCTTCGGTGACCCCCAGAGGTATAAGTTTTCATGAGAGCATGGAGGACTTTGCGGCCACAACAGATTTTATGTGCACCAGCCACCATTAGTGTACACGACGGTCTTTGGCCGGCTCGAGTACCGAACCCGCAATCTTCCAATTACGAGGCCGACGCTCTACCGACTGGGCTACCATGGCCCAAGTAAATTTAGGACTCTTAAGTTTGGATCGCTAAATAAAATATTTAAAATTTATTTTTTCAGAAAATTGCTCACTAAGCTTAAAGACGACCTGTTCAAAGAGTAATATTCAAAAAACAGAATTAGAAAAAATCTTCATTTTTGAATAAGATAGCCTTATAAAATGAAGCAACAAAAATCCCATTGGACAAGGTTGCCACGCTACCTGGAGAATCTGGAATAGTCATGGAATTTGAATATTTTAGCCTGAATCTGGAAAAGTCAGGGAATTTCATACAATGATTGTCAAAAAAACGAATTTTTCCTCCAATGTAGAGTCATTTTTCTTGTTTTTTTTTTTTTTTTTTTTTTTTTTTCTTAGCTTCTGCCATTTTTTAAAAACAAGATCTCTTAGAAAACCCCCCGCATGGAGGGCAATCTGTCCTTAGGTCAAAGTAATATGTAACTTTTGAATATTCAAGTTGTACCATAATTATTTTGCCCTCTATACAACCAATGCACAGTATATGGCTAGACTGGAATTTTCGTAGAACATGTCTGGAAAACCTGGAAAAGTCAGGGAATTTCAATCTGCTATTTGAGTGGTAACCCTGATTGGATAACATGGGAAGAAAGAGAGATGTAATCTGACTGATGTATAGCTTTAATGCTCTTTCATTTACAATAAAATAGAACCTGTTAACTACCTTGTTATCAATCAACCAATCTCCTTTTTTTTTTTTTTTTTTTCCCAAGCAGTCGAATATTTTGAAAACTTTTTTTTAAATCGTTGAATTTTTGTAAAGGTTCCATTTTCATGTTATCAATTTTTGGGAAAGGTCTGTTTTAATTTTGCCGATTTTTCTGAAGAATCTGTTTCTGGACCCAAATTTTTTAATTCTGTGAACTTCTGTTTATACATATTAATAAATCCACTTGAGAATGTAATTATTTTATGTTATAAATATTCATTTGCATCACTTTCCTTTTTTCTACTAAACAAACTAATTTGTTTTTGCCATCAGAAAACTTTCTTGTATATCATTCTGCCTAGCAATGCCATTTACTGGATAACATGGACAAAAGTTTGATAATTAACAATACAATATAACTTCTCACAATAAATATTTTGCATATACAATTTGGTGTAATTTTAACCAATAGATGCTAAGTTATAGCCATTTGGAAAATAAAATAAATAAATAAAGTAATAGTAGTGCCACTTGTTGATTGATGTACACTCAAAGTAAATCAGAATGATTGTTCATAATACACATCTCACATATAAAGTTTGGTGCATTTATATGTTATAGAATCTGAAATATAGCATTTTTTGTTAATGGAGAAAAATTGCTTTCATAGTCGAAATCTCTTGTCAGGTATCAAATTTTGTGGTCTTATACACTATAAAAGCTGAAATGTAATTGTTCCATAGTGAGCCTTTTCGTAAATGAGAGTGACACCTGCTGGATGATATGTGCCAAAATTTAATCAGCATCATGTCAAGGTCTGATAAAATAAAAAATAAAAAATATTGTAGAATTCAATTCATTTGTTTGTAAGATACAAGATCAATTTTGCTAACATGTACACCTAAAAATCAATTTTTTTTTTTTTTATTATTATTCACATAAGTAAATAGACTAAATACATTAAAAAAAAAAAAAAAAAGGAAAAAGCAATTTAAAAATTTTACTGTAACATTTTCGGTCGCCTACATTTTAATCTTCCTTAGATCATAATGAACATGGCATCTGTTAGGAAAATGCAAGAAATAAAAGTCATCTTTGTTATGAACTGAGGAAGGTTACAATGTAGGATGACCAAAAACATTAAAGTAAAATTTTTAAATTGTTTTCATATTTCAGTTTTCTTTTTCGCCTCTTTTGAATATTTAAATTTGAAAACTGTTATTATTTATCTTTTTTTTTTTTTTTTTTTTTTAAAGAAGTTCACATGGCAATGGTTTGTTTTATTTCTTTCATTTCATACTCTAATTATTTGATTTTATTTAATTTATAAAAATTACTTTTGATTAAGGTCTGTTAAAACTATAGACCTTTCAGGGCAAATCCGCTGACTCTTCAGTAGCTATTACATGGTCTGCTTTGGTTGAAACTGGTCTTGTCTTTCTTCCTCTGTGTTGATCTTCTATGAGGTGGCGCCACGCACAATCCAAATTGGTGCACGACTTGTGCCCGTTACACGCTAAGACCAATAAAAGATCAATTATCGTGTAACGGGCACAAGTCGCGTGCTGATTTGGATCGTGCGTGATGCCACCTCATAGAAGATCAACACAGAGGAAGGAAGACAAGACCAGTTTCAACCAAAGCAGACCGTGTAATAGCTACTGAAGAGGGGGCGGATTCGCTCTGAAAGGTCTATAGTTTTAACAGAGCTTAATCAAAGGTCATTTTTATAAATTAAATAAGTTAAATGCTCTGCTTGAAAGTTTTAAATTTTTAATATTTGATTTTATATATGTTTTTTTTACAGATTGAAGTTTTAAATAAACATCTATTCTTAACGTCTAAACCAATGATTTATTTAATAAATCTGTCAGAAAAAGATTATATAAAGAAAAAAAATAAATGGTAAGTGTACTTCTTTCAGTAGTTTCTTATATTTTTACTATAGATTTATTTATTGTATATTCAAGGTTGCCACAGGCTACTAAAAGGCAACTGTTTGCAACCTGAGGAGACTATTGCAACTTTTTTTTGCCTAAAAAGCTTGAAAAAGTAACTATTTTCACAAAAAGGCAACTATTAGGAGACTATTTTTCACCTTTTGTAAAATTCTTCCAAAAATATCAGGAAAATCTTTCAAGAAGAAATATTTTCTATTCATTTTATAAACAATCTCCTATCTTAATCTTTTTACCCTTTATTTATTTTATTTTATTTTATAACCACCTTTAAGTATGGCATATCCCTGATGTTGACCTTGAAGCAGGTGAAATATCAAATGAGGATGTAGAAATTGCACCAGACGTGACATATATTGCTATTACGTTGGCCAATTTGCTTATTGCAATTGACTACTAGTACTCCTGTGAATTGTTAAGTCCTTCCTCACCCTGATTTCATGTAAGAAACAGTAACAAAATTACAAAAGAAATATTTTTTAATAAATCAGAAAAGAAAGATTACAACAAAGTTAAAAGCCGGTGATTTTTGTCCATATTAATGAGATTGTTATAACTGGAAATCACAAACCTGTAGTTTTACATGACAATATGAAATATATACTCGCATTATGTATACTGCACATACATATTAATATGAATGAATATTTTATCAAACCCTTTTATGTTACTACACTAAAAATTATAAATCAGGAAAAGTGATATGTGAAAACAATTAAATAATGAATATATATACCTATTCTAAGTGTAGTATTTGCTTTTACAGGCCTCATAGTCCTCCTATATTTTCTCAGTTTGGCAAATATTCTCCTATATTTTTACATCAACTCCTATATTTCCTATATTTTTTTTACGTCTACTGTTAGATGATATCCAAATTGCAAAAATTTACTCTACAAAACATTCTCTGCAGACTTATGTACTGATTTCTTCTGTAATTAGAAGTGATAATTTCTTTTATCTGTCTTTCGATGAAACAATAACTGATTATGGAGAAAAGCAACTAGATATACATATAAGATTTTGGAATGAACAGCGTAACCAAATTGTTAGTAACTTCCTGCGTGCTTTTGAACTGGGACATTCTACAGCAGATATTTTGAAAAAAAAGGTATTTTTGGCACTTGCACTTGATAAGTTACCAGTTAATAAATTGTTATCTATAAGCTCTGGTGGATCACCTGTTAACAAAAAATGCCTTGAAGAAATTGACAGAGAACTAAATGATAGAGATTGTCTGCCTCTTATCAGAGTAGGTTCTTGTAACTTGCATATTGTGCACAATTTCTTCAAGAATACAATTACACAAACGGCAAGTCACTGGAATATTGAAGATTTTATGGATACTGTGTTTAAATTTCTTCATAAATATTCAGCTTTCAACGAAGATTTCCGAAGTGTCCAAATCGAATTTGGAACTAAGAAAGAAGTAATTATGAGATTTGTAAATAATAGGTGGCTGACACTAATACCAGTTATTACTAGAATTATCAACCAGTGGGAAGCATTAAATGAATATTTCCTGAAATTTATACCAGAAAGTAAGACCAAGAGCCAATTGCAATCCCACTCATAACAACTCTTGAGAACTGTTCTTACTGATTCTACTACTTTGACATGTTTATATTTTTAAACTAGTTGGCATAGGTGGACTCTGCTCAGTTCTCCATCATATATATGTACTAAGGGTGGGAATCGATTAACAGTTTTAACTGGGTTAATCGTAGTTAATTAATCGATTAATCGGCTGATTAATCGGATTTTTAATCGGTTTTCATTTTTCTTTGTATAATTTTATTTCAACGATAAATAAAACTCTCCTATATGTTTTTTTTTTTTTTTTTTTTTTCCCTAGATAGTACACGTCAGACCATAAAAATGATATAGATGTTGATTTAACTAGCTCCTTAAACAATAAATAATTAAAAAAGAAAACTTCTTACTTTGTTTTAATAAATTAAAAACTATTTTAAACTCAAAGATATTACAACACTTTGAAAATCAACTGTAAATATTCGTACGTGACTGAGCATTTATAGATCATATTTATTTTATGAAATACATTTCCTATTAAATTTAGATTTAATTGTGAAGATATTTAATTAAGATATTTAGTGCTGTTACCTCTTAATTATTGATATATATAATAATAATAATTAAAAATACCTCATAAATATTAAAATTACACTTACTCATATATAATGGATTAGAATGTGAAACACACCTACATGTTTATTTTGAAATATTACACAACAGGTCGTAAAAAAGCTATACTGTTTTAAGCAATCCATTAAACATAAAAGCACCTTGACATTTTCGGGATCTAAGCTTGATCTTATGTGAAATTTATATATATAAAGCGAATATGTGAAAAAATATTTTGTAGGAGTGTGTGTATTTGGGATTAAGACCAACTGACTTCACTAGGATCCTAGACCTATAGGTGGAGTGCCCTTTGTGGGGGCCATTCTGAGGGGTTCTAGCACGTATTTGCGCGAGTTTCGGAGAAAACTACAGAAAACTCCGAGCGGCTAGGTGTACGAGCGTGACCTGGGCTCGAATCCGGCATTTCCCGTCTACCAGTTTTGAGCACAAAACTGTACAGCCATTAATGGGGCAATATTTTGTAGGAAGAACAGAATTTTAAATTTTTACTTTAATTTGTAGTTTGAAATTTTAATCGGATTTTGAAGATTTTTAATCGAATTAATCGGACCGATTAACTCGATTACAAAAATTGATCGGGACTAAGCATTGATCGATTAATCGGCACAGCCCTAATATGTACACATAAATTTCTAGTGTAGGACATATTATAACCATGTTAAGAGAAATGAATTTGACCAAACGTTTGACACAGTGACAGAATGAAATCCCCGCTAATAGGCTATCCACCGTTCACTTCGGTATATTTATCTTATTCTAATCTATTAATTTATTTTATCAGGGTCGATTCTATTGTTTAGTTTTCATGCTACTATTTCCAATGCAACAATCCTCAAAATGCATATTTATATGGAAAATTTACAATTTCGCTATGTTGATAAAATCATAAATTACGAATAACTTACGAGATTTTTCCTATTAGAATATTTGTAGTCAATCATGTTCAAACAAGTATCATAAATGTTATTTTGAAGTTGTCTGATATATTTATGATCCTCAAAATGGATGTTTATGCTCAATTTTGCCCTATTCTGCCATGTTAAGTAAATCGTAAATTACAAATAACTTATGAATTTTTTAAATTGGAAAAATCATAGTCTATGATATTCATGCCAGTATCCTAACTAATATTTAAAAAGTGGTTTGACATCTTTACAATGAAAATATCCCTCAAGATTGACATTTATGTGAAATTTTGCCCTATTCTGCCACGTTAAGGAATTCGTAAATTCCAAATAACTTGCAAAACTTTCAAAATAGCACGTTTATAGTTAATGATGTTCATTCCGAATCCAAAACTGATATTTTAAAACTGTCCGGACATTGTTACAGTAAAAATTTTCTACTTAATGGATGTTTAAGTGAAATTTTGCCTTATTCTCCCATGTTAAGAAAATCGTAAATTTATAATAACTTACGAAGTTTTTTAATTCAAATATTGCAAATGAATAGGGTTCTTGCCAGTGTCGAAAGTAATATTTTAAAACTTATCTGATTTTTCTGCGGCTATTTGTTCTTGAGATATCGTGTACACAGACTAACAAACTCACTAATGGACTAACAAATTAACAAACACCCTGCAGACGGACATCATACAAATTTTGTCATTTTCGGATTAATCACACCTGAAAACATGTAAAAAAGTAAAAAAAAAAAAAAAAACGAGGTCGAAAATTTTCACAATTACCTAAGTTCCCCATACCTATAGTATGATGGGGAACTGAAATCAGTAGGTGAAAGCTTCAAAATTTTTTTGTAAATTAAGCAAGTAGAAGAAGCGTTGGTTCATATTCTTCATGATGAACTTTGTAAGCTAATAAAAAGTCCTTTCATCAATTCCCAAATTTACGACAGTACATTTTTGCTCTCATAAGACATGTTACACACCAACATTACTAACTTTAAAAGCTTGGCTTAGAGGAATGGAGTAGTCATTTTTTTTTTTTTTTTTTTTTTTTGTATAAAAAATTAATATAGAATAAAAATGCGTTTCAAAATTGTTTAATAGATTTATTGACTTTTTCTGGTTAATGAAATTTTTTTTTATGTATTAAACATTTTAGATTTTTTGTGGGTAAGTAGGACCAGACTTTCAAAAATGGGGCCCAGGGTACTTACAACAGTATGCAATGCCTATCCCTTTCGTAATAAAAATGTCCCCCCCCCCCTCCGGGGGAAAAAAAAAAAAAATCAGTTTTTTAATAATATTGAAATATTGACCAATTTGTCGACTTAAACTTTAAATGACAGCGTTGTCACTTAACCCTTTAAGGTTCACTACTTAATTTATTTTAGAAATTACTAAACTAATTTTAAAAATGGCTTTTAGCCACATAGCTGATCATAAATATTTAAAAAATAAAAAATTAGCATTGTTCCTTTTCGAGAAATTTTCGGTTTGAAACATCTGTAACTAAACCTTATTAAATTCAAATAATATTTAATTTAATAAATAAATCACTTTATAAGTAAACATTGTCGACAAAAACAACTCATAAAAGTTGCATAGATCCCAACATTTCAATCTATTCCGGAATATTTTAACCCTTTGCGGAGCAAGATAATTCTGATCATTTAAATTACACTGCCACCGGAATTTACGAACATAATTATAATAGAAGAAATTTTTAATTTTCATGTTGAAAAAAGGGCGTTTTCTGCTTTGTTATAAATGTAAATTTTTGCTAAAAAATTTCCGGGATGAGTTTTTGCACTTGAAAATTAAAATTAGGTGTTCCATGTAGTGGAACACTGAGCGGCAAAGGGTTAAGGTAATAGTCTCTGCTTTGGAGGCCCTTATCAAAGTGAATGCATCGGCCCAAGCACTGAAATCCTTGATATAAATCAGACTCTGCCGGTAAGCTAAAGAATTCAAATTGAAAATTTTTCATATTAGGGTTTAAATGATGGCTATTATTCTGACTATGTATTTTTCTAAAATGTGCTAATATAACCAAGCATATGGTATTGTATTTTTGAAATTATAGGATGTTTAATTTAAATTGAAAATATACAACCTTTTAATTTCTTCATATTATTTCATCAACTAGTTTCGCTTGGGGCGCCTCAGCTTGGTCTCTGGCGGCACGGTGCTTGAAGTTGTTCAAAACTGCTGTTTCATGCCTCCTTCTTCTCTTTTAAAAACTTGGCGCCATTGCTGGTTGAGTAGAGCCCCATCGTTGCCATTGCAATTGTTAAAACTTGATAAAATTTCTATGGATTCTCTGATAGCTGTGTAACCGTGGTTATGATAATTGGCCAACTTCTTTACTTGCTCAAATTTAATATTAATTTCATCGTTCTTGTTTACCTGAGCTAATGCAGTAGTTATTTTTCCGGTGGTTATATCGTGGCTATGTTCCTTAATACGCGTTTAAATTTTTCTTTTTGTTTTTCCTATGTAACACATTTCCTTACCTTGACTATTAGTATATGGTATTTTATATATTCCCGCGGTTTCTAAAGGGTCTGTTTTATCTTTATCGCTTCTAATTAGCTGAAATATATTGGGGTTTGGCTTGATAGGTACGTTTATATTGTGTTTTGTTGCAACTTTTTTTATTTTATTTGAAACTCCACGATCATAAGGAATTGAAGTGGTGTATTTGTATTCCTTATGATCGCTGAGTTTCAAATAATTCCTTATGATCGCGGAGTTTCAAATAATTCTTATGATCGCAGAGTTTCAAATAAAATCAAAAAAGTTGCAACAAAACACAATATAAACGTACCTATCAAGCAAAACCCCAATATATTTCAGCTAATTAGAAGCGATAAAGATAAAATAGACCCTTTAGAAACCGCAAGAATATATAAAATACCATATACTAATAGTCAAGGTAAGGAAATGTGTTACATAGGAAAAACAAAACGAAAAATTAAAACGTGTATTAAGGAACATAGCCACGATATAACCACCGGAAAAATAACTACTGCATTAACTCAGGTAAACAAAAACGATGAAATTAATATTAAATTCGAGCAAGTAAAGAAGTTGGCCAATTATCATAACCACGGTTATGCAGCTATCAGAGAATCCGTAGAAATTTTATCAAGTTTTAACAATTGCAATGTCAACGATGGGGCTCTACTCAACCAGCAATGGCACCGAGTTTTTAAAAGAGAGGAAGGAGGCGTGAAACAGCAGTTTCGAACAACTTCAAGCACCGTGCCGTCGGAGACCAAGCTGGGGTGCCCCAAGCGAAACTAGTCGATGAAATAACATGAAGAAATTAAAAAGTTGTATATTTTGAATTTTAAATTGATGTTAACTTCATGGTTTAGATTTATTATAAAGTATAGGATGTTTATTTAAAATTGAAGTTATTAGGGCTGTAATTGGTGACACACATTATAGAATTGTGCGGTTAATGATACTCAGTTTTGTTTGTGTACATGTGCTCCAAACTACTATCCTATATTTTGTTCAAAATTCCTATATATTTTTTCTTTTAAACTCCTATATTTTTTTTCTTCCTTTGCTATGACCCCTTCTTTCCATAAAACAATTAAAAAAGAAGGAAAGAAAAGTTGTTTGGATAGGGACGGATTTTTTAAATAAAAAATAGAAATGCCCAAGTCTATATATATGTATAATCATTAGGTTACACTATAAAAACTTCTAGAGCTCCTCACCCTTCCCACCAAAGAAATTTTTGTGATGAGACATGTATGCAATAATGAGATCTTAATTGAAAGATGCATGGGTGTGTGTATAAATAAGTATATGAGTATTTAAAAATATTATCCATGTAGTTGTATTAAAAATAGCCAGTAAGACTTTTTATTTATTAATTTATTTATACCATGTAGGCTTCCAAAAATCAAAGAATGGGTTGATAAAAATGACCCTAAAGCAGCAATCATTCCCTTCAGTGGAGTTTTTGAGCACAAATTATCTGAAATGGAGCCAGAGGAAAGAAAAAAATACATGGAAGAAACTGGAGCTAACAGGTAATATTGAGATATCATGCTTAAAAATTATACTTTGTATCTTTGTAAAAAATATAATTACATTCAGGAATATTTATACAGGTTTTGTGATGATGACTTATAACAAGCCTATCCAATTTGTTCCTGGTCAAATGTAGAGTTTAGATGCTCCGCTGAAATCATTCAATTGGCTTGCAGATTGCTACACATGTTCATGAGATACACAAAATTATCTATATATATTTGGGTGTGTATCCTGTTTGTAGTTTGCGTATAGGAAGACAAACAATATGATTTTAAAAAATCGTATTATAAATCATATTTAAACAATTTGTATAACACAAATCATAATGAAATTGACATTTATTATTTTTATGCTAAAAAATGTTTCTTATAGAACAGGGGTGGCCAACCCGCGGCCCACTGCGTAGTTTCTTACGGCCCGCGAGGAGACTAACGATATTTAAATTTGGTTAACGAATCAAAAATTAATAAATATGTTCTGACTTTTCGAAGTGAAAATACCTTTCAACGATTATGGTAGAGAAGGAACTGTTGTAATGGAATGTTATTAGATCCATTATTCATTCTTTTTATTATAGTTTTAACATATAGTCGTAATTTTTTTTTACAATTCTATTGTTAATTTATAAATGAAAATAATTTAAATTAATGTATTCTTCTCCGAATTTTCACCCTGCCCTTCTCCGAAAAAAGTTTCTACATACATGAATCATATACTCACAAACATATATACACATATGCATATTTACAGTCATAAAATAATAATAATAATAATAATTTCCTCCCCGACTAATTTCGCCGTAAATCATCGTAGAAACTAGCAGCTGATGCCTAACGATTGGTAATGACATCTAATTTTTAATCCAAAAAGCTTGTCAAAATTGCGGGTTGCCTTAAAAAAAAAAAAAAAAAAGAAGTTGATGCCAGTTTTAATATGTATACATCCCTTAAGCAAAATCTAACTAAACCGTCTAAACTAGGCCTTATTTACTAATCGATTGGCACCAATCGCAAATTTCTACATTAATTTACGGCGGCATTAGTCGGTAAAGCAGGGGTGGGGGGTGAAGGGATTTTTTTATGACTGTACATTCAGTGTGGCCTGAATGAGTAAAATATATTTCTAATGCAGCCCACAAAGTGTTTTGGGTTGGACAGGCCTGTTATAGAATATGGTATAGTTAGCATTAGGATTTACAACAGTAGTGACACCAGAAATTCCCCGACGTGGGGACACCACCTCCCCGACAGGGGGCACTATATAGAGAGAGTTTATTATATGAATATTTATCAAAAACTGCAATCTTGTTAATAATATCACTGTTAATATTTGTACCATTCCATTTGTTAGTACTCCTCGTGGTTTTGGACATCATCATGCCATTCTCTGAGTGTATACTATTTTCTTTTTACAAGAAAAAAATATGTACAAGGTGCCTGAAGGAATATTCTTAAGAAAAAATTAATCTTTGTATCCGTTGATCACAGGTCCCTAAGGGAGATGGGGGGGGGGGGGGGGCACGGGGGCACCGTGCCTCCAGAGAGGTGGCCTTTCAATAGAAGTTGTCTTCCTATTCACGGAATAAATTACAGAACATCAGCACCACCTATCAGCTTATATGCACCTAAATTGAATCAGTATACTGTTTTAAAATGGCCCTCTCATATATCAAGTTTTATGTAATTATATACGATAGAATCTGATAGCCTTCCCGCTAATGGGAAAATTTTTCTAAATTAAATAAGCCTGATGTTTCATAATTGCCCTCACATATCAGGTTTTGTTCGATTATACAAAACAGAACCTGAGATATAGCCTTTCGTTAAAGGAAAGAAATTGCAGTACAGCAGCACCACCTATAGGGCGATTTAGACAAAAAGTTAACAGACACTAATTTATATCATGGTACAACTACTTAAAAATTTATATGTAATTCTGTACAGTAGTTCTTGAGATACGGTTAGAACAAAATTTTTGTCACATATAGACAGACATTTTCTAAAAGTATCATGGTCAAAGTATGTTCTGGACCTCTCAAAACGTGTATATTCATGGAAAACCGGAGCCTGAAAACAATACTTTCTTCTATTGAATATAGAATGCAAAATTGGAATGCTCCAAATTTGTAAAAGGAAAGAAAAATGCTGCTAAAAGGAGAAAAACTGTAAATTTTTTTTTTGTTTTTTCCCCCGACAGATTTTAGGAATATGCCCCAATAGGGCCCCCCCTGCCCCCTAGCTGGCACTACCCCTGATTTACAAGACTACGTTAAAATATTCAGATACTACATTAAGGGCTACAATTGGAAATTGCATTTTCATTTGTGTTAAGCATTTTTAAAACTTTCTCATAATGTTTAAGTGTGATTATGAATTCAGTAAGTCTGTCTTTCTGTCTGTCTAAACTATAAAATATATACTAGTGCATACTTTTTATAGATGCTTTTACTCCATATATCACTTTTCTTATGCAATGCAGTTCAGACATTTTAAATATTGTAAACACAAACTATATACATCTATTTCTGTTTTAAAAGAAACTGAGCAAAAACACACAACAGTAGTTGTGGGTCAAAATAATTAAGCATGACCCTTCATCAGAGTAGAAGATTAGACACGAATGCAGCATGAAAGCAACATTGCAATATAGCGGTCTTGAAGTGGCATTGGTATAGAGCCTTGATGATAAAAAATATATTGAGGTCTCTTACTGAGCAAATATTTGCCAAACAGGCATTGAAAATTCAAATTAAAAGCTTGTTTCAAACACATGAATTTTAGATTTCTGGATTTTATTTCTAATTTTTTCTAATAAACATTTTGATATTTAAAATGCAATAGTAATATTGTTAAGAGTTTGTAAATAATTGTAGTTATTTTTATGTAAATTAATTCAAAGAGGCTTAGTCAGATAAAATGTTAATTTTCTACATTTCTAGTTTGTTTTCGCATTAAAATAGCTTAAGAACACGTTTCATTAAGGGGACTCTATACTTATCTCCAAAAGCCAATGTTAGTGTTATTCTATGGGGAATTTTGCCCCGTTATAACTCATTATCTAATGCATATTTTTAAATTTTGTTTCCACATTTAAAAAATTCACAATTGGTAAACTGTTTATCATGTTCTAAAATTTGATTATTTTAATTTTTAAGCTCAAAAATGCAAAATTTCACATTGTGAAAATTCGCATTTTGCAACCTCAAAATAAAATATAAAAAATTTTAAAAAATCAATTTTTAGAAAGCGGTAAATTGTGTAATAGTTGTGAATTTTCTGAATGTGAAAATGGAATTTAAAAATATATACTAGTTAATGAGTTGCAATGGGGTTAATGAGTTTGCAAATTCTCCATAGAATAACATTGTCCTTGGCTTCCAGGGATGATAAGTAAAGAGTCCTCTTGAGGCCGGTAATGGATTTGGTGAATTTTTCGCTCCTTCACGATTATTTGGCTACTTTGCTGAGAAAACCCTTATTATCGATGTATCAAATATGGAAGCTCTAACCTGATTGACTGACGAGTTTATGGAATTTTCCACATTTTTCTTTACGGGTATTTAAGAAGTTGCTTTATGCCAAATGAGTCAGTCTAGTTGAGTTTCGCCAATGCTTTCATTGCTACTGAAAGAGTTCTGAGCCTCTTTAGATTGCAGTCAATTGCTGTATGTTAATGCTCTGATACAGTTTGTACTGTGAATTTTCTGTTGACAGCCGTTATTAAGCTGTGTTTACTAGTGAAAGTGAAGTTGATACTTGGTTTATAGACTTGTAACCTTCTCGAATTTTCTTTAAATAAAATTTCCAGACTCTGCAAGATTCGCTCGGACAACATATGTACTCAACAATATATATTTATTTTTTAAGTATAAATAATAATTTTTAAATGTTTGGCGACAATTGGGCAGCTCATTGTAAAAGTGGTGTAACTCCATGTTTTTTAAATATGTATATTTTTGCTTAATTGTATCACATTTAGTCACATTTTTCATAATAAAAATGAAAAAACTCTAGTAATTGCATTAAAATCCCATAAATGGATTATTATATTGTTTTTTATCAGAAAACTAAAACTTCTAAATACTCATTATAAAAATGAAATTTCCAAGTTATTTTAAATTATTTTTCTTATAATTTGTAAGTTCTTATAACTCTGATTTGTTTTAGACACTAAAACTTGGTAAAACTTACTGAATCTTGACTTTTTTCCGACACATAAATTTGCAAAGATCGTGTTATTTCAAAATCCATTTACAGGGAGATAATTCACTTTTACAATGAACGACCCAATTATTGACTATTTGGCAATATCAACATGCTGGCATGAACTCTAGTTTATTGCACATTTTGTTTGCTTCTTGAAATCTGTAATTGGAAATTTTTTTTATAAATCTATCCGAAAAACATAAAGAAATCTGTGAAATTCATATACCTACTAGCAATGAAAATTTAGTAGTTTAAAAGGACTGCCTGGGTTTTGATTTGGTGGTCCAAAGATTTAAATAAGTAGACAAAAACATATCAATGCTTTTATGAGGAACAGTTGAAATACTTTATCCCTTTCTAACTGGAACATTTTTACCTTAAAACATTTCAGTCTTCTGTTTTTGCCTGCTGAAAGAAAAATATGGAGTACAACCACCATGATGATTGAAAATGGTACTTTACGTTTACACTGTCTGGAAATTAGTACGATCGTTCATTTCCTGTTTTTATTACAAGCGACTGCTGTAGATGCGAAAATGTATGCGGATATGTAGATACCTAACCTACACGGTTGTGTAGCTTCGGTTGGAAAGGGTTATTAAGGTTACTACAATGACCTGGAAAGCGCAAAGCATTTGAAAAATGTATTTTAAAAAAAGGAAAGGAAAAACTTTGCAATTTCAAAATTTATTGCAAAATCAAGAAAAAATCAGGGAAATCTGGAAATTCTTAGAAAAGTCTTTTCAGAATAAAATCCTTTTAAAAAATTTTTTACTGCATTCCAATGAAGAAAATATAGTCAAATATGTTTTTTTTTTTTTTTTTTTTTTTTCCAACTATAATTAATAAAATTAATGTACCCTAGAAATGTTCAGTTGATTTGTAAAGTTGTTAGAAATCAATGCTGCATGATTGCATATCATCTGTTTAACTTTAAAAAAAAAAAAAAGTCAAGGAAATTTTCCTTGATTTCTGTAGCAACCTTACCCACATTTAATATTTCTAAACACATATATTTATTTCTCTTTTATTCATGATAATTTCCACTAAGGGAGAAAAGCTTAATTTCAGTAATTAATTTGAGCATGCAATTTGGGCAAGATGGCACTAGTGCAGTGTGAAAGCAACAATGCACTGTAGCAGACTCAATATAGTATTTGTATAGAATAAGAAATTTAAACAAACAAAGGAAACTGGAGTAAAAAGCTTGTTTTAAATACATAATTTTTATTTCTAAAAAATTTCTTTGTTACCAATATATATATATATATATATATATATATATTATATTAAATTATAGTTTTTCTATTTTTTAAAAGTATAAATTAAAAAAAAATTAGTTTTATAAAAGTACGGTGACATTTGATCACTTGGTGATAATTGTCATTCATTAGCAAAAGTTCTACAGACGCCTTAATCTCTGTCTACACTTTTCCATTCGTTATAAATTTATGAGTAATACTTCGGTGAGGTTCCAGAAATCCAGGATTATAGTGTTACCAGAAAAAAGGAGAATTGTGTCATTTTATCTCATTTCCTGTAATGAAAATGTATTACAGGAAAAACTTCGAATTTATTTTCAAATTTGAATTTTGTTAAGCTTTTCTTTAGATTATCATACAATATTAGTTTAAAATAATAATTCAACATCTTGATTCTTTCTGTTCTTTCATGTATATATTTGTACCCCAGAGGTGGAGGGCACCATGTCCAAAAAATGTGATTTTTCAGTAGAGCAACTTCTTTATTACTTACAAACTTTGAATAAACACCATAAAATGCAATTTTTATTTTTTAATCTTTATTATTTTGCAACATTATATTTACAACTTTTTTGCATGTTTATTCACAACTATCAATAATCACTTCGATACTCTAACACAGTATTAATAATATAATTGTACTAAATGAAAATCTTTTGTTTTTAATAATATATTTTGGTGCTAACTCCCTACACAAAATTATGAACATGGTGTCACCTCCAGGGTACAGATATAAAAATATATTTCTTCCCTTAAAACTTAACTACCTGTAAATTTTCATTTTTAACTTACAACTTTTTTTTGCTTCTTTTTTTTATAGCAACCTAGAAAAAATAATTGTCACTGGCTACAAAACACTCCAGCTTGCTTACTTTTTCACTGCAGGTAAAGATGAAGTGAAAGCTTGGACAATTCAGGTAAATGTTCTATAGAAGACTATAAGATTGTCTCTTTTTTTTTTTTTTTTTTTTTTTTTCAATAATAAATTATTTTTAGTTTTATTTTATAACAGCTTATTATTACTTTAATAAATTTTAAATACTGTGTGCTTGACTGACATCAGTTTTATCCCATTTTTATGTTACCAGGGATGAGAATTTTCAGACTTTTGTAGGAATTTCAGACTTTTCTTAATTTTTTAAAAACAATTTTCAGGTTTTTGCTTCTAAATATTCTTTATTTTTGTTCAATTTTTTTTCTTTTGACTCTTTCTAAACGATTTATTTTCATATATTCTCCAATTTTACTTATAGAAAGTATGATTTTGTGTATCTGTTTCTTCTTTTATTACTAAAATTAAATTATCTTTGAGTTTTGCTGATACTTTCAGACTTTTTGTCTATTTCCCACTCTCATCTCTGTGTTACTTCTTGGTCGATGTAAAGCTCCCATAGAGAAATGTCAGTGAAATGCTTTGCTTTTATAAATTTCAACTTTTTACCATTGCAGGTCTCTAAAGATTGAATTTTTAATGATATTTCTGCTTTTACAGTCATTTGAAAAAAAGTTGCACTAAGAAGGAATAAAAATAATTATACAATTGTGCCGAGTAGTACAGCACGGCAGCAAGTGCTCCAAATTGTTTAAAGCTCCGCAGATTAATTTAACATCTCAAAAAGAAATGTCAGGCTTAAAAATACAAATATAATTTATATTAAAAAATTAAATTGAATACAAAAACCTTTTCATACTTCATGCCGTGGCCGTAATGCATTTTTTCTGGGATCCACCAGCTTGCTCACCAGCACTCATGGTGTTGGAAGCCTTGCGTTTGTGATGTTCCATTCGGGTGCCACTACTGCCTGTCCATATGTCACTGCCACCACTGTGCCTGCTGCATTGTTGCCATTGCACAAATTAGAAAAAATAATTATTTATACAGCTTCACGATACATAGCGTACTTACATTTTTGATAATTTGCAATTTTTACAACAACGTCAAAATGGATGCTTTTGTTTTCCTCAAGTTATACTAAAAGATTATTAATTAACATATTAAATTATTATTATTAAAATGTTATATTAAAACATACTGAAAGATATTTTTATTAAAACAATACCTAAATTATTGAGAACTAACTATGTGTATGACATATGTTGTTCCTTGGGACATGTCCCAAGGTACAATCATCACACGGTTTAAATAAAATTAAAATGATGGTCAATCAAAATGCAGTATTATCATAACCAAAAATCTTCTGTTCAATATCCATTCAAAATTGAGTAGAATAGTTTTGGAAATGCAAGTTCAGAAATCGAAATTAGAATGAGAAAGATATTTACTTTTAAGCGATGAAATTTTCTTTTACTCGCTAAGTCCTGCATGCAGCATTTCTGATGCTGCCTTTTACCTTGCTGTTATCTATTTGTTAGAATCATACTTACAAGGAAACATTCAAAAGGTGTTGTCTTCAAAAAATATTGAAAAAAAAATATGTGATTCTACTCTTCCTAAAACACCAGAAAGTGAAAAAAATATCGACTGAAATGAATTACAGTGACCACTAAAACTTATCAAAATTAAGCATATTTGGCAATTTCACATTGTTAGGCGATTGTTTTTGAGAACTTGGCGGAGAAACAAAACACAGTTCTGTTTGTACACAGCAATCTCAGTGCTAGCAAACTGAACGCCTAACAGCACTAAATCGCCAAATATGCTTAATTTTGATAATTTTTTGTGGTCGTTGTAATTCATTTCAGCTGATAATTTTTTCACTTCCTGGTGTTTTATGAAGAATAGAATCACATATATATATATATATTTTTTTTTTTTTTTTCAATATTTTTGAAGACAACACTTTTGAATGTTTCCTTGTTAGAAAAAAAAAAAAAAAAAAAAAAAAAAATTTGTATTGTTAATAGGCTTTTAGAAATTGCCTAATGTCCCAAGGTACAACACTCTTCCCTATATAATATTTAAATTCATTTCTCTATAGTGTTTTTTTTTTTTTAATGGCTACATATTTTTATTACTCGTTTGATAAAGTGATATTTGTATGCTCTTTCGTTGTAGAAAGGAACGAAGGCGCCACAAGCTGCAGGTAGAATTCACACTGATTTTGAAAAAGGTTTTATAATGGCTGAAGTAATGAAATTTGATGATTTCAAAGAAGAAGGATCAGAAGCAGCTCTTAAGGTTAATTTTATAGGTTTATATATTTATCATGTTTTTATCATATTTTAGTAATCTCTTGATTTATAGATATTATTATTATATTGATTGAAGATATATATTTTTTTATATATCTATCAAATTGTATATCTCATATATTTATTAGTGTGGCCACAAGTAAGGGAATCATTTAACCCTTTCATTTCCAATTTTTTCTATCCATAAAGCAATAAAACTTATATTTAGTCATAAATTTATTTCAAAGGTGAATATATATAAATATATATATATATATATATTTTAAATAAGTGTAATACCAGAGTATAAAGTAATATAGCTAACAAAGCAACTGAGAGGTGTTTGTTTATGTTTAATCACTGATGCCATTTAAAATCATAACTTTTCAATAAATAAAAATATCAAAATTTTGGAAGAAATACATATTGCAGTTAATTAAAATGCAAATTATAAACATTAAAAAATAAAATAAAAAATATTTCAAATAATTAATTTACTTAAATTGCCCAAAACAGGAAACTGATTTGGATATTATTATCAGAATAGAGTAAATTATACTTTCATTTATCAACAAGGATAACCCTTTCCAACCGAAAACATACAATTGTACGGGTTAGACATTCACTCACATTTTTGCATCTGGAACAGTCGTATGTAATAAAATCAGGAAAAAAACGATCAAGCTAATTAGTAGAAAGTGTAAAGTACAATTTTCAAGCAACAAATGTTGGTCCAGAGCCCGTATTATTCTATCAGTTTGCAAAAACAGAACAATGTAATGCTTTAAGGTAAAAATGTTCCTGGTCTTAAGATAGTGAAATCATCTAAAATATTTTTTTTTTTTTTTTTTTCAATAGTTAAATGTATATAGACTTTAATATTGTTCATTTTGAATCAGCGGGAGTATTAGATGGTAAGAAAGAAAATTTTAAATGTTTTGATTCCAATTGGCATCACAGTGAGCATAGGCGTAGCGTGAACGAAATTTTTGGGGGGGCACACATATATGAAAAACCAAAAAAAAAAAAAAATTTACAAATTTTCCTCTATGCTATAAGTATGGAAATATTAGATATTTATGAAAATTTTAGATCTCAATTCTTAAACAATTTTTAAGGTATGAGAAATCCAAAAATCATAAATTGATGTGGTGTCAGTGTCTGTGTAGACATCAACTGACATCAACTTAGAAATGATTAATCGTGGAAACGTCTAATTTTAAGTGACAAATTTTAGTTTTCATGAATTCTGAAATTAGAACAAAAATTTTACAATTCAAATGTTATTTTACGGCATCTTGACCAGAAAAATCCCTGTCATTACTCATTAAATAATACATAATTTTAAATTTTATTTTCACATTCAGAAAATTCATGAATTTTTTAAATTTCGTCTACATTCCAACTTTTAAATCCGAAAAATGTAAGAAGAAACTAGTTGGCATAGGTGAACTCTGCTCAGTTCCCCATCATATTTATGTTCTCATAAATTTCTAGTGCGAGACATATAATCATGCTACAAGAAATGAATTTCACCAAAGCTTACAGTGACAGAATAAAATCCCCGCATAACAGTCTATTCACTGTTCACTTCGATACATTTATCTTATTCTAATGTATTAATTTATTTTATCAGGGTCAATTCCCTTGTTTAGTTTTCATGTTAGTATTTCCAATGCAATAATCCTCAAAATTCATACTTACATGAAAAATTTACAATTTCGCTATGTTGATAAAATCGTAAATTACGAATAATTTACGAAATTTTCCTATTAGAATATTTGTATTCAATCATGTTCAAACAAATATCATAAATGTAATTTTGAAGTTGTCTAATGTATTTATGATCCTCAAAATGGAAGTTTATGCTCAATTTTCTCCTATTCTGCCATGCTAAGTAAATCGTAAATTCCAAATAACTTACGAGTTCTTTTAATTGGAAAAATCATAGTCTATGATATTTATGCCAGTATCCAAAATAATATTTAAAAAGTGGTTTGACATCTTTACGATGAAAATATCCCTCAAGATTGACGTTTATGTGAAATTTTGTTCTATTCTGCCATGTTAAGAAATTCGTAATTTTTCAATAACTTACGATTTTTTCATATTGAAAAATTCATAGTCATTAATATTCCTGCCAGTGTCCTAAATAATATTTCAAAAGTAGTCTGACATGTTTACGAAGAAAATATCTCTCAAAATTGACGTTTATGTGAAATTTTGCCCTATACTGCCATGTTAAGAAATTCGTAAATTTCCAATAACTTGCGAAATTTTCAAAGTAGCCTATTTATAGTTACTGATGTTCATTCTGGCATCAAAACGTATGTTTTAAAACTGGTCTGACATTTTTACAGTAAAACGTTTTCATTTAATGCTCGTTTAAGTGAATTTTTGTCCTATTCTCCCATGTTAAGAAAATCGCAAATTTCTAATAACTTACGAAGTTTTTAAATTCGAATGTTGCAAATGAATAGGGTTCTTGCCAGTATCGAAAGTAATACTTTAAAACTGATCTGAGTTCTCTGCGATCAATTGTTCGTGAGATATCGTGTAAACAGACTAACAAACTAACGGACTAACAGACACCCTATATACAGACACCATACAAATTTTGTCATTTTCGGATTCCTCACACCTGAAAACGTATAAAAAATTCGAAAAACCGAGGTCGAAATTTTTCACGATTACCTAAGTTCCCCATACCTATAGTATGATGGGGGAACTAAAAATGGCAATGAGAAAAAATTTTTCAGGATATTTCAGACACAGAAAATAATGATAGTAACAATGCAGAATATTTAAAATTTTAGTGTTATTTCCTATCGGAACCAAAAAACGATTGGGTAAAGGTGAAAAATTTACAATTTTGAAATAAAAATTTACAATTTCGGAATTAATTTACGTCTTTAAATGCCAAAAAATACTTTGAGTAAAGAAAAAAAAAAAAAAAAAAAAAAAAACAATGAAATTCTGACTATTTTAATATTTTATACAGTAGAACCTGGATAATTCGAAGTTGAAGGGACCAGAGAAAAATTCGGAATATCCAAAAATTCGAATTACACATACTATTTTGTCAAAAAGAAGAGATAAATTAAAAAATTAAAACTCTACTATCAAAGATTTAACACATAACTTTACATCTAAGAATACTTCTACATCCCCAACCCCCCTCAATTAAATCAATATTTTTTACGAGCTTAATTATTCAACACTTTTTAAAGAATAGTTAGATATTTTTTATTGCTTCTTTATGTAATATCTTTGTGTCATAGCATATGACTTCAACCTATCAATTGATACAAAAATAAAATCTTCTACATTAGACATGACTTTCAATTTAAAAAAAAATCGAAGTTCATGTATATGGACTATATCTTCTGATGCACTAGGTAGGGGCTTCTTTTGTATTTCCCTATCCTTCTTTCGAAAGACTGTTAAGAAAAATAATGCACTTTAGCTGAGAAAAATCTCGGGAACAAATTTTGCTGTAATATTTTAAAGGTAATCGTATGAAAAATTTGAATTATCCAAAATAGAATTCAAATTATCCATGATTTTTTAACATTATTTTAATACAAAATTCAAGGAGCCGAGTAAAATATTCGAATTATCCAGAATTTCGAATTAAACAAGTTCGAATTATTCAAGTTTCACTGTACTGCTTTGGGATCAGTAGACTCTTATTTTATTATTTTATTTTTTTGTCTCTCTCTCTCTCTCTTATTACTTTCCGAACTCTATAGTGAGAAAAGTATTGTAATCATGTCAAAAATCCGAATTTGAGATTTTGATGTTTCTATACGTTTCGAGGTCCCTTGAGTCCGTTTTCACTATTTTTACGATGATATATGTTTGTGTGTGTGTATGTATGTGAGTAGTGAACACGCTAGCGTCTAAACGCTTTGCTCGAATGAGCTGAAAGTTGGTACGTATATTGTAAGTCACCCTAGTACGAACCCTATTGATTTTGGAGAATCTAGCACTTATAGTTTTTTTACAGGGGCACAAAGAAAAATTACACAATTCAAAAATGCAGTATTTAAAAAAAAAAAAAGGAAAGATGACGATAAATCATTGATTAGCCTACAATAATGCTGATACCACTGCCTCTTAGGTCGATAAGTTACGGAATAGAGAAGAGATGTGACGCTTTTCGTGCACGTTGGGGTACTTCATATACATTTTTTAATTACATAAACTCATAATCGCTATTTCTGTTTTATTTGGGTCTTTTTTTTGTTTGTTTGTTTCACGGTGTGTGACAAGACAATTTTTTAATTGACTTTATCATATATCCTAGTCTAAAAAATTTTTATGTTCTGCAAGATTGAGGGGGCACGTGCCCCCTCGTGCCCCCCCGACGCTATGCCTATGACAGTGAGTGAATGGGTTAATAGTCAGGGAATTTGGGCAAATTTTGTGAGAATAAGCCATATTTGAAAGCTTTTTATTGTAAATTGCTAAATTGTTTGCTAACTTTGGGAAATAAATGGCGGAAGTCAAGGAATTTGGAAAAGTTCTAATGTTAGCCACCCTGATTTATGATACCTGATGACTTGATCCTCATAAAAGCATATCATAATCTCTATATATTAAAAAAACAGTTACTGTCACTGGCGTAAAATTTTTTTGTCTGCGACAGCATCTTCTAATGGAGGGCAAAGTCCTTCGTGTCATGAGAGGTATCAATGTGTTCCGAGTACTCCAAGGAAGACATTTCATTCGCTTAGAAATTTCTATCATTGTAATTAAAGAAGTTATTAACTAAAAACGACAAGTTTATGAAGGTACTCTGTTTGCCATTTTTAAAAAAGTTTCTCCCAGTGACATTCTGTCATGAAGTCATTTTACACGAGAAAATTAAAATATGATCCATGGTTGTATGTAGGTAGGTAGGTTGGTTGGATTTAACATCGCACCAATACTGCGCTATGGGTAATTGGCGACGATCTGGGACTCACCCCTAGAGATGTTACGGAGACATGTCATCACAATTTTGAACCTTCACGGAGGGGATCCCCCTTTGCTTTGGTGATCCCCAGAGGTATAGTGGGGATGGAAACATGGAGGACTTTGCGACCACGACAGATTTTATGTGCACCAGCCACCATTAGTGTACACGACAATCTTTGGCCGGCTCAAGTATCGAATCGGCAATCTTCCAGTTACGTGCTCAGCGCTTTACCGACTAGGGTACCGCGGCCCGAAACCATGGATATAAAAAACAAAGAAAATAAATATCAACTTTTTTTTTCTCTACTTTTAGAAAATTAATCTTCTTACACGGGAAAATTAAAATATGATCCATGGTTATGGGTAGGTAGGTTGTGATTTATGTCGCACCATTACTGCGCTATGGATTATTGGCGGCGATCTGGGACTCACCCCTATGGATGTTCCGGAGACATGCCACAACAGTTTTGGTCCTACACGAAGGGTATAGCTCCCCAGCTTCGGTGGCCACCAGAGGTATAATTTTGATGGGAACACAGGGGATACTGAGGCCACGAAATATTTTAAGTGCACCAGCCATCATTAGTGTACACGACAGTCTTTGGTCGGCTTGAGAACCGAACCCACAATCTTCCAATTACGAGCTTGGCGCTCTACCGACGGTGGTACTGTGGTCCAGATTTAAGGTTGTAAAAAAGAAATAAAAAGGATCATATACTAAAGCTGTAATGCAAAATAATCTAGATATTATGATTTTCTTTCTATTAAAATATATATATAAATATTATATATTTCAATTTGACATTGAATATGAGGTTTTCCATAATAATTTTCTGCTTTTGTCTTGTAATATGCACTATTAATATTCCTTTTCAGTGAAAAAAAGCAGCGAATAGGCGGGCAGAGTTCTGCATCTTTCAATAAGTAAAGTGAGTCGGGGAGGAGGCGAAGCCTCCTTCGGGGGTTGGTGAGCGGAGTGAGCAGGGGGCAGAGCCTCCTAGTTTTTTAAAAAATGGTAAAACTCAATATTTCCCTAATCCTTTTTGATCACACTTTCATAAATCTCTCTACAATTTATTAAAGTGTGTTACAAATACTTGATATCAAAATTTTTAACCGAGTTCAATTCTTCCATTACCTAAGGATGTTGGATAATCAAAATAAAAATGGCAATTTCAAGTGTATATCATTGAAGGATGTGTATAAAGTGCCCAATGTGTATGAAAAGCTAAGTAAGTGAGTGCTTTATAATTTTCTTTAACAGAGGTGAAACTAGCTAACATGCAAAAACCCTGAAAATTGCTACTTGCATGCAGATAGGGGATGCTTATTAATGGTATATCATAAAGCTACCTATAGTAAGTGATTCTTGGAACAAATTAAACATTCAAAATGAGAAATGTCTATAAAAGCGAAATCATTTAACATGAAATTCAGAGACCACAAAATTTTCAAAAATCCTCTATTTAGGGATAGCTCTTGAAAAGTTACACCCTTGCTTTAAGTTGGTTTTCCCCAAATGTAGCATTTTTAAGTTATGGCACTTTTCTTGCCTGGGTGCAATACAGTAGAAAATTTATCTGTTATCATTCATGAAAATAAAACTGACATAACTTGTTTCATTCTGACATTAAATCATCTTCAAATAAAGATGTTGTAATTTTAAAACAAAACTAAATTGTGTGACTTATATATATTTTTACTTCAACTTCAGATATTTATCAAAATATATTTAAAGAAATTATTTTGGTTGTTTATGGATTAAAATTTTATGTATGATGCTAAAATTCATTCTCTTCTGATATTTGTTTGTTTCCCTTTGCAGGCAGCTGGAAAATACAGACAACAAGGTAGAAATTATGTTGTTGAAGATGGCGATATAATATTTTTCAAATTCAATGCTGGAGCAGGTTTACAAGCAAAAAAGAAATAATTTGTACCATCATGTATCTTGACGTCAATAAAAATGTATTTATTACTAAAGTTTGTTTTTAATTTCAATGTAAATATTTTTTTTAAATAATTTTTTTTTTTTTTTTTATCTGGGATGTTTGCAGTGAAATAAATAAATCTTTAAAAATTACATGAAAAAATGCGATCAGTTTTTTTTTTTTTTGTAAATCTAAAACAACACTAGTAAATTCCAAAAGAAAACAAGCCCCACCTTATTATCTTTAACACATTCGATGCCAATCACACGTCGGTGCGTGATTTGCAATATTGTTTCAAATGGCAGTCACGTGAGATCGGCAGCGAATGTGTTAAAACAATTTTTAAAATAATGAATTTTTTGTATTTGACTCTATATGTGATGCTGGTATAGAAAGTGTTAAAGGCATTTACCGAATTGATTGCTGAAGACAAAATTTAAATGATTTAATCTCCAATATGCAAAATCATTTTGTTTTATACTGCAAAGTTTAAAAAAAAGAAGTGGCTTACTTTACAAAATATTTGATATGAATATGTTGAGTTTTTCTTCTTAAATATTAAATAACTTTTCCTGCTTTTTCACTGCTAAATTTTTAACCTTTTTGTTCATATTTTAGTATTTGAATATTGTAGGGTTTTTTTACACATACACCTAACATTATATGTAAGGATTTAGAAAATGCAGTAAAGTAGGACCTACTATTTGAAATAAATAAATATATATATATATATGCATGTGGATGACAAAATAATGTGAACACTTTTGATTTTTTACGTTTTGTCAATATCTTGAGGAATCATCTTGAAACTTTGGTAGCGCAAAGAACATGTTATATCTCAGATTTTTCAGTAAAAATTGTGTCATGAAAAGGAAAAGGGGATCAGTAAAAAATTAAACAATGTTTTGGATCACCCTGTAAAAGGTAATACTTTAAATGCATATTGCTGTAGCATGTGATTATGAGGACTTTTCTCATTATCTGCATAAAATTTTACAACCTATATTCATGGAGATATAACGGTTTCTTTAAAAAATTGCAAAAACAATTTCCACTTTTTAAATTATAACACGTAGGGTATTAGACCCAGTACAAAGCCATTTTCAGGAAATATGGCATACTACATTAGACACTGTAATATCATGGGTGAAAGTCTTCCGTCTTTCAGAAATATCCCATGACGGAAGTGAGACGGAAAAATCGGATGACTTTCCGTACTACCTTCGCTATCGGAGACTGTCCCGCTCTGCTCTGGCTAATTGCCGCCAGCGAGCGAAGGAGATGGGATAAGAAGCCATATGGAAGAAACATCGTTTCATCGCTTTCGCGCCGGAGAAATGTACGGGTTCACGCATGTCCGTTTGCTATTTATCAACGAAGTTCCATGATCGCTACTGTCTACCGATGCGTACGCTGTAATAGTAGCAGCGTGGGGTAACAACGGAATATGTTGTATTCGCATCGCTTTGTAGATTTAACGAATAGTCTGGCAACACTGGCAATTGGTTACGCTGTGTTTTGTTTTTTCTGATTTTTATGCACGCGGACGCAGCAGTGAATGCATTTTCGCTGATGTTGTAGTTAGCACCTCTTTTTCTAAATTTGTTTTCATTATGCAATCAGCCATTGAATTTATAGATTCAGAAAATGCAGAGAGTAAATGATCATGACGTTAAAAATAAATGGCGGTGGCAGTGTTTAGATGCGGCAGATTCACATCATCTAAAAAGCTCAAGTGTGCCACTATAACAAGCATTTTATCAAAAAAAAAAAAAACCTGAAATGAGGAAAGAGTCAATCAGCTTTTCTATTCTGCAAATAATTTGTACGGTCAACTCCATCTAATCTGCAAATCGTCTTTGTTTAAATATTTTTTTTTTCCTAAATACAAAGTCAATTACTATTAATTCATAAATAGATATTAAAATGGAAAAATTATTTCTAATGAATTTTAGAATAGAATATTTCTTCGATTTCGATAAAACTAATGAAGACAAATGACTTTATACTGAAAAAGTATATAGAAATAAAATATAAATATTCATTTTAAAAATACAAAAGAAAATATTTTTCAAGTGAAAATTAGAAAATATTTTTCAAGTCAAAATATGTAATTTTCTTATCAAAGTTTTCTGAAAAACATTTTAAAATCATTCTTAAAATTTTGTGAAGGGTCTGTTTAAATTTGTTGATTTGTGTGAAAGGTTTTTCATTTTAAAATTCTTGATTTTTATGAATTTGTTTTTGGATTAAAAATTAAATTAGCCCCAGAAGAGAGCGCGAATTTCTCTCAATGTTGAAAACTTTTTGTAAAAAAAAATTTAAAACATGCGAGATTCTCGCGTTTTAGTGCAAACCTTTTTAAAGTTACATTGAAAATTTTTTCAGTCTTGGCTACATCTTAAACTTGCAGCCATGTTGGGCTTTTATTTTGAGAGAACTGAAATTCTTTTCATTCTTTCTCTCATAACATTTTTAATTTACATGATATTTGTTTGGGGTTTTCATATAAGCTGCTCAATACCTTTGGCTATTAAATTATGCAAATGAAATTTTTATAAAACTTACGCATGCATAGTTAAAAATCTATATATTTCTCTAACATGGTCCAGTTACGATTATATTTTGTTGAAACGATACGATAATGATCAAATTAATAAAAGATGCGAGGGAAAAAATTATATTTGTAAATGGGCAATATTTAAGCACACGAACTCAGCTCAATGATCTAATAAGAAAAAATAACAACATTTGTCTGATGAGATTATTTTACGGTAAAATGTATTTTTAAAAGTTGCTTCTACAGAATCTTTGCAAGCATCATTTTAAACATAGAAATACTTTAAAGATATATACAGAATGGGAATTATTATCATAAATTGACTAAAAAAAGTGTTGCATTCTTATGTCAACAAAAAATGGGATTCAGACAAACCACTATTAACACTCTAAGCGTTTGAACTGGATTTTTGTAACTCAAATAGACACCTTTCAAAGGGTTTGAGGCTGGTTCTTCTAAAGCAAGAAATCTCTCTCCAACTTGAGCAAGACATAAAATTGTAACTTAAAATGATGAAACTAGAATAGTCAACAAGATTATTTTTGTAGCAAAATTACTTTTTAAGTAGAAATGTCATTTGAGGCGACACGCTAAGTGGGTTAAACTAAACTCCAGCATCTTATTTGTTTTTTTTTTTTGTTTTTGTTTTTACGAACACAAAATTCAATATAAATTTTAAAAAGCGTTGCCAATCTGAATAAACACTCTTTACAAAAAAAAAAACTATTATTATTAAACTACTTGTGAGTTACTTTCAAACGAAATATTTATAATTTATGTCACTAAAAAAGTAGTAGTAAAGAGATAATCAAAATAGAAATTAGTTTTATTAAAACAAAAAATTATACCAAAATAATTAAATAAAGTCATCGGCAACAAAATTTTAAAAGGCGTCATGGGGGTCCTTTAATAAAACTACTGCCTGCGGTAGCTCTAAAGTAATGTATTTATATATATATATATATATTTTTTTTTTTAATGAAGAGAAAACTCTTTGTATACTAATTCAAAAAGCCCAAGAATGGTGAAGATACAAATAACCAAAAATATGTGTAAATCATAATCTATTATGTAAGTGGTGGTAAAAGCTGGAAAAATTTACATACACTTTTAATAAAGCATCATATAACTAGAAAAATTTAAACTTGGGCACTGTATAGGTATAGTTCAACTTTCACGCGTTGGCCCTTCGTCCCTCCTTCTTTTCGAAGAGTTTATTTTAAGGTAGGGGTGCACAAAGTGAAAAGAATGAATGGGTGGGGAAAAAGAAGGTTGCCATGAAAATAACACATCAAGCCAATAATTTCTACTTTTTGCCAGCTGAAATCCGTTTTGCCTATTTAAAGGAGCATGTGTTAATATTTAAAAATCAATGACACATAAACTAAAAGGAAAAAAAAAAAAAAAACTTTCAATCATGTCTGAAATTTCAATAGGCACTAATGAGTATTTGCATAAAGAAGTTTTGAGCAATAAATTTAAAAAGAAAATAAATCGTGCTGCTTATTATTGTCCACGCATTTTATTTTGTATTTCAGGAAAAAAATAATTTTCTTTGAAAACATTTAAAAAATAAAAATTAGAAAAAGTTTTTACGCTTTTTTTTTTCTTTTTTAAGAAAAGAAAAACATTTTTAAAAATACTGAATAAATAACTGGGGAATTTTATTAAAATAAATTGAGATGTACACATAATTTACAGAATTATGTACAATAGCTCTCAGAATATTTGCATACACATCAGATACGAATATGAAAGATAATCTCTTACATTATTCTTATAATGGTTTTTCATTTCTATGTATTTAGCTAAAAAAAAAAAAAAAAACAGAGGGAGAGAGAGAGAAAGAAAGAAAAGAAAAGAAAAAATTTTAATTACAGGAGTGCAGTTCTTTGTTTAAATTTTAAATATTTTTCTTTCTTTCTTTTTTTTTTTTCTTCTTTTTTTTTTTTTTTTTTTTTTTTACATTTTTATTTATTTGTTTATTACTTCCATTACCCTACTACCGTAGGTAATGGAAGTATTGTATTCGGTCTGAAAATTTGATATCGGGTTTTCACCTGATTTGCACGTTTTAAGGTCCCCTGAGTCCAAAAAAGTGGTTTTTGGCAATTGGTCAGTGTGTATGTGTGTGTGTGGAGAATCTTCTGGCTACTATAGCTCAGAAACTAATAAAGATAGAGCTACGAAATTTTAGAATTGAAATACGTCTGGTCTACAGATGAAATTTCCAAATTTTGGTGAAAATTGAAAAACCGGAAGTGGGACATCGGAAACCGGATGTGGGACCGTAAGTCCGTATCTCAAAAACGGCTCTAACGATTTTCTTCAAACTTGCTCTATTAATACTCTATTAGATGTCCTTTCGAATGATACAGTTGGTTAGTTCAGGCAAATTGATAAGCGTCCCTTTTAAATAGCTCAATTTCAGGCCTCGCAAAGACGTTCCTTTAAAAACGGTTGTACGGATTTTTTTCAAACTCGCCATTTTAACTCACTTTTAAATATGCTTTTATTATTGTTTTCCTGTCAATAATTGAGTTTAACCGGAAGTGGGACCGTAAGTCCGTATCTCAAAAACGGCTCTAACGATTTTCTTCAAATTTGCTATATAAACACTCTATTAGATGTCCTTTCGAATGATATAGTTGGTTAGTTCAGGAAAATTGATACGCGTCCTGTATAAATAGCTCAATTTCAGGTCTCCCAAGGGCGTTCCTTTAAAAACAGCTGTACGGATTTTTTTCAAACTCGCCATTTTAACTCACGTTTAAATATGCTTTTGTATGTAATTATTGTTTTCCTGTAAAAAAATGATTTTTTGTAAATGTTGGTATCTCAAAAATGGCTCTAACGATTTTCTCTTTAGGTCACTTTTATGTTTTCTGATCACATTATCTCTCAAAAATGCATATAATACGTGTAATAGTGGGTAATGGAAGTCGTGTGGTTGTTTCACACCAGATTTTTTTTAAGAAAAAGAAAGAAAGTTTGGTAGATTGGTAGTTTTTTATGGTACTAGATTCAAATTAGGACATAAGGTAAGAAAGAAAGAAAAAAAAGGAGAAGAGAAAAAAAGACTGTAAACCGAAATTTTGAAATATCGTTTAGACATTCATAACATTCCTCATCGTATTAATAATTAGTTATAATGTAACAAATATTTTTTAATGATATAACTTATTAGAAAACCCAAAAGTTCTCCTAATTTGGAAAGAAGTAAACAGATAATAAACAGTATTTGTATTTTCGCCAAAATGTCGCAAAACTCGTAAAGATAGAAACCACCTCCCTCTTCACCCTCAACCGATTTCAAAGTAATAGAATCGTCGCTGCCTACGTCACGCTTGATTGACAGGGGCCAACTCGTGAAAGTCGAACTATATACATTTTAAGACAGTTTATGGTGATTTAAAGCTGCAAGTTGCCAATAACAAATTTGTTTGAAAAATTGTAGGAAGTCAACAAAAATTAAAAGTATAAAATAATTTTATGAATTAAAATTTAAGTACTGTATAAAGGTTCAATAAGCAGAACTTACTGTTAACTTTGTATTAATACTTCATTGTAATATATATATATTCTCTCTCTCTAATCATTAGGTAAAAACAAGGATTAATTTTTAAAATATAATTATTCGCTATAAGCCTTCGAGATAACCTATTATTATAATTCTATATAAAGGTCAAAAATGCTTTGTTCTGAAAATTTCCAATACTGAAACTTTTTTTTTTTTTTTTAAACATTTAAAATTTTGATACCTAATCTAAATTTTCTTTTACTAAATTCTGTTTGGCTTTAAACTCTAGTTTAATTATTAGTGTATTAATATTTGTTTCAAAACATAATGATTATGAATATTTAAATACAATACTGAATAAATGAAATGTCAAATTCATGCGTTATTCGCAAATATACAAGCAATATTAATATTTTCATGATAAATCATTAAAGAACAGGATAAAAAAAAGCAATGAACAGTTATTTTTAAGTGTTTAAATATTCCAATTCATTTTTAATTGTAAAATGAGAGAATTTTCAAGACCTATTCCTTTATTTATATATATATTTCTAAAAATCATTTTCTTTTTAGTATCAACAACATAATAAATATATTTAGTGTTTCAGTATATGTGTTATCACTAATCCATATTCATATTTTTCTTGCTGCAATTTGAAAGAACTCTTCCACTTTGCTACAAAAGGCACTAACCAGCCAAGTAGAGTGATTCAAAGCACTTTCTCCTACAGCTATTTCTCCCATTCCTCCTTCCTTCACTAGATTACTACAATAGACCTTTGAATAAACACCATAAAATGCAATAAACTCGCAACAATTGTTTCGGGTCAAAGCGGCAACGCGTTGCCGCTTTGACTGCAGCATTCGTGCTTACTTTATTCGCCTGATGAAGGGTCGTGTGTTTTTTCGACCCGAAACAATTGTTGCGAGTTTATTGCATTTTATGGTGTTTATTCAAAGTTTGTAAGTAATATTTTTACAACGCCAGTTTATTGATGCTTCTTTATTAAACAATAGACCTTGCTGATATTATTACACTTGTATCACACTGCCATCTTGTAATGGGTGCACATTACATAAAATTACTGTAAAGCATAATAAGGTCTGGCAGGGATCACTCCAGAGCATCACCCTGGTGCCCTTCTCCAATAAAAACCTGCCCTCTTTTTCCCCGATAGTTTCCCGGTAAAATTTTCCCTTGCTTGTATTTTACATTTGAAAATTCTTGATTTATTCCTTTTATTTTACAACGCTTGTACTGTAAAAATTCGACATTAAAAGTTGTGGCCATTGCAAAGAATGAGGCTGATGGGAAAAGGAGATAAACAGAGTTTTCCTATTTCTCGAGACAGGTGTGCAACATCCCAATTTGATTAACATGCCTTGCCTAATTGACAACATATAGTAATGTTTTTTTTATAAAAATTTCCTTTTTGAACTAATGTGCACCCTGACCTTTTTGATGTTCTAGAGTAATCCCTGGTTCGTGATAATTTAAATCTGAAATACTCAAAAAAAATCCCCCTTTATTTTGTACAGTGGAGCATCTTTTATACGTTTTTCGACTTCAGTCCCAAATCATTCCATTGATTTTCTAATGTTAGAATATTTTGTTTATACGACTGTGATGTTAAAAACATCACTTCTTTTTTAATTTTAAATAAGATCGTTTTTCTGCACTTAAATGCATTGTTTCTCTCAGCTGGCTCAACTCACCCTGTTGTGTTTGCTTTACTGCAATACACACACAGGAGAAAAATTGGTTCTTCTTTCCTAGTGGTGATGTCATCTCACACCATTCTGAGAACCAATAGGGTGCTGGTTCTGACCCCACCTTCTGTTATCCCGGCAGTTTTAAATTCAGTTGGGTTTGAGCAGCTCTCAAGAGAAGAACATGGGGTGAGAAAGATTTGTTTTTCTTCTGTTTTAAAATAATGACCATTTTATCATTTGGAGAGAGAGTGCATACTTATTAATAATAAATATATATATATTAGTTTATATGAATACATATTCAAATTTTAAAAACCATTAATTTTTATATCCTACTTAAATTGGAATTACTAGTGTGGTTTTGAAAATAAAGAAATTAATTTTGATGCAGCAGTTTAGTTTTATTACAAACATTATTTTTGTATGCATTTTTCTTTTTACAGCATTCTAGCCAATAAGTAAATTTATTCCTCTTTTCTCTTAAGTAAATAAAAATATTTGACATTCTGACCCAAAGAACAAAAGGGTTAGCGGTCAAAATGCAATGTACGATCATGTACGTCATGAGGTTTTTGATTCCTTAATAACGAAATTCTTTTGATAATTAAAATTAAAAATATTGATAAAATAAATTAAAATATGAAAACATAAAAGGTAAATGAATTATTTACATCACAACGACACAAGTAAATTCTTAATTTCACTTATACGTTTTTTTTTTTCTTCCTCGTAGAATCCCAAGTTTGAGTTTCATTCCAGGATTTAAAAAAAAAAAAAAAGTTTTATTCTTATCTTTTTCGATTATTTTTTCTTAGAACTATGGTAACAAAGTGCGGCTGTAGAACAAAGTGGGACTTGCATCGATAGCCTGGGGGAAGGGGGTGTTTTAGAGAAATTTTCAGAGATAAGCAGTTGGCGACTGGGTTGAATGGTAGGTATACAAGTAGCCAGTAACCACTTGAAGACCTCCCACTTTCTCTTTTAATTGATTCCAGGAATGGGGTATGAAAGGAAAAAAGCCCACAACTTTATACGCATTTTGTAAACTTGAAGATTTATCACTCACTTCTGTTGGGCGACTTGGAAGATTTTCTTATCGTGTTTATTTGACATTATGGTTGGAGCACAGATAAATTAATTCTGTTAATCCATGGGTTGGAGAAACAATTTTTTTTTTCTTTCCTTCCTTTTAATCGTTTGCAAAAATGTCATCTTTATTTAGAGAATAAAAGGCTTCGTCTTTAGAGGTTTAAAGGTTAAAATCGAAATCTTGAAAATTTCTTCTGAATTTCTATATTGTTAATTATTATTTAATTTTTATTTAACCTTTTAAAAATATATCTTATTCGAATAAATGTAAAGGAAATCGTGAAAATTGATTAGATTTTTATTATTAATATGATACTTTATTGTGTATTAATGTTAAAACGAATTTTCAGTTGTACATTTTTTTCAGTTATACGTTTTTTAGGAACGGTCTCTTGTAAAACGTATAAACAGTGCTCCACTGTATCATTTTTAATTTGTGGATTAACCCTTATTGGTTGTTTTCCAAAACTTCAAGCTATTTAGTTAAAGAATACCAAGTCTTACAAATAAACATTACACATAATAACAGGAGAGTAAATACTTTATTCAAAAGAATATCATAAAAACTTTTTGTTTTCTTAAAACAGCCTATACAGTTTCCATTTTTCATCTTTTTCTCTATAGATGACTATTTACAATATGACTTCACTGTACAAGCATTAAAATTATGAAGGACTTTTTGGGTTAAAATTATACATATAACAGCTTCATGTACAGATATATCTTTGCCTTCAGAATTTTTGTTTTCTTCACAAACCAATAAAAAATATACCATAATTTTTGGTACAAACATTATTTCAACATTTAATAACAAATGACGTGTATTTGATAAGATTCGTTTACTAGAAAATGCGACAGAATGACAAAAAAAGAAAAAAATGTTTAGAATAATAAAGTTAAGAGGCCGCTCCACTTGTCCCCAGAAGCCATAGCCAATGTTATTCTATGGAGAATTTTGCCCCATTATAACTTATTAACTAATACATATATTTTTAAATTCCGTTTTCACTTTCTGAAACTTCAGAACTATTATACAATTTACCGCTTTCTAAAAATTATTTTTTAATATTTTATTTTTAGGTTGTAAAATGCAACTTTTCACAATGTGAATTTTTTCATTTTTGAGCTTAAAAATAAAATCTTAAAAATAAAAAAAAATCAATTTTCGAAAAGCGATAAATTGTTTAATAGTTTCGGAAAATGAAAATGGAATTTAAAAATATATATTAGTTAAGGAATTATAATGGGGTAAAATATCAAATAGAATAACTTTGGCTTTCGGAGACGATAGGTAGAGAGTTCCCTTATTTGTTGTAAATTTTTTCAAATGGTCCCAAGAAATCAACTGTAGCAGGAAAATTTAAATCATTAATATCAGGTACAACATCACACAAAACAGCAGACAACTTCATTTGGTTGTCAATCAAAATATCTATCTGTACAAACAATCATATTAAAAATGATGCAAGTGCAAAAAATGACTGAAAACTTTAAGTGAAAAGTAAAATAAGAATCACAAATTATATATATATACTTTTTGATTATACACACATAAGATATAGCAATAGAAACAGAAATTGAACTTTTCTAATTTTATTCAACCTACTGATTACTTTTCTGATATGAAATACATGTGGAAATCAAATCTCTGCAATGTACTTTAAAAAAATTAGATTATCTCAGCATAAGATGGAAAACATAACTATAGTCTGTTGAACTTAAACTGGAAGTAAACAAAAACACATGCTATTTGGTGACATGAATAACGTTTTTGTAACTGTTGGCACCAACAAAAAACACTCATTCTTCTCTCTCTCTCCCCCCCCCCCTTCTTTTGTTAACAATTAACCTTTTTTAAAAAAAAAAACTTCATAGTTTTCTCTTACTCCTATGGGTGTTTCATTGTTTTATGTTTTTAAAAACAAGTTATTGTCATGAACACGAAAATGAATTTTCCAAATACCAAGTTCCAGATATATATTTAGTTTTGTGGAAATCTAAACATATTTATAAGGATAAAATTGCAGATAAACACTTTTTAACCTTCGTAAATAACAATAACCTTGAAACTTTTCTTAAATGACAAATAAATTACACTAATCAGGGAAATTATTTTTTCTTGAATTATTTGCATAATCCATCATCAGATAAAAATAGGTAGGTAAAAGTGTAATATAAAATCAGCATTGGATCAGAGCTACTTTTACAGTCATTCATACCTAGACGGAGAAAAATTTTTTTATAAACAAACACCATAATATTAAAAAAAAAAAAACAGATAAGCAATTATTTTGAAATAAAATAATTAAATGACCCTTCATTAAAAATAATAATAATAATACTGATAAATAAAATACAGCTTGAAAGTATCAACTCACTACTACTTTTTCTTACCTGACAAAGGATTGTGCTTATTATTTCAAATTGAAAGAAGCGTTTTAGAGATTAATTTCAGGATTTTTAAAATAGGGTCCTAATCAATCTTGAACAGCTGAAGTAATCTATTTTATGTTAAATATCAAGTTAACAATGTTTTACTCAATCAAACATAGGCAATCCTCATTGGAAATAACACTGAAATAATGGAAACGTTTTACAAAAATAGCCATTCTCATAAGATGACATTTGGTGAAACAGACATTTTTAAGAATCTGAATTTTGTTTGAATTAAATTTACAGGGTTCCCACTCTTAAAAAAGAAAAAAATTCAAGGACTTTTCAAGGCCTATTTGAAATTTTTAAAGGACTAGGGAAAAATCACAGAACGCTAAGCATATACACAAAACTTGAGTAACTACTTTCATTAGTAATATTTTTTATTATTATTATTAGAATAACTTTGCTTGTTTTCACAATACACTTTTGATGGATTGACCCAATTAACTTTCACAAGAGTCAAAAAACGATTAGTTTAAGATTTGGAATCATTATGATTATTGCAAATTTTTTGGTTTGAGTCCTCCTCTAGTCACTTTCTGCTCAAAATTAATGACCAGTCCATCAAACAGGTATGAGACTGTCAAAAAAAAAAGTTGAAACTATATGCAAAAGCAAGACAATGAAATAAGAATTATCATTATATTAGACAATGGTGCGCACATGTGGAGATGGAGATAGTTTAGCCTTGACAGAGTTTGTGCTAAGCCCGTCTATGAGTGGAAAATTCAGGGATGTTCAAGAACTTTGCACAAAATTCAAGTACTTTCAAGGGCCCTTGAAAAAGAAAATGAAATTCAAGTACTTCTTAAGGACTTTCAAGGAACGTAGGAACCCTGATTTATAAATTTGAAGGGCTTAGTTCTGAAAAAATTTCGTGAAGGAGCAGCTAAAGGATCCCCAATTCTTTCTGGATCGGCTCCTGAGAAGTTTTCCTTTGGGAAAATAATTACTGCATGTAAATAAAACAGTGTAACAATGACATATTTCTATAAAATAATCAACAATTACAGACCTACAGCATCTATTTCTCATAGTATAATTAAGCATAGAACTAACATATTGAAAATTATTGCACTGCATGACGACTTAATTTACATAACATGATCTAAAATTAAAATTTTGATAATGAAATTATTAGTTATGACTTTATTTAAAAAGGTTGATATATTTACATAGTTTTTTTTTTTTTCATTATTATTATGAAATTTACATAGTAGTTAAAAGGAAAAATATATATTCCTTTTTTTTTTTTTTTCTTTATATCATTGATATGTTTGTTCATGTATCAAAGACAGAATATGGATCTTAATATATATTTTTTAAAAGAATTATAAAATAAATTTGGAGGAAATATTAAAATTTATTTCAATCTATGAATTTATACTATACACACTGCAACAGCAACTGTTTTTTTTTTTTTTTTTTTTTTTTAAAGAGAAATAATAATCCATAATACAAACCTACCCCCACCCCTACAAAAAAAAAAAAAAAAAAAAGATTGACTTCCCGTTCCCCTTCTTCCTAGAATATGAAAATTAAGTTTTCATAAAACCATTGATTTTATTTTATACCTGAATAGATACAAATATAACTTTTATTAGATTTATATTCAAAAAGAAAAAAAAAAAATGCAACTTAACAGCTCTCTTCACTTACCGTCGCCGGAAGCCCGAGCCAATGTTATTCTATGGGGAAATTTTCTTTACAAATAACTTATTAACTAATTCATATTTTTAAATTCTGTTTTCACATTCTGAAAATTCCCAGCTGTTAAATTGACGAACCTTTTTTAAAAATGTATTTTTTAAATTTTTAATATTTTATTTTGAAATTGCAAAATGAAAAAAAATCACGTATTAAAAAAATCGTATTTTGCAGCTTCAAAATAAAATATTAAAAATAATTTTTTAAAAAAGGTCCGTCAATTTAACAGCTGGGAATTTTCAGAATGTGAAAACAGAATTTTAAAATATGTATTAGTTAATAAGTTATTTGTAAAGAAAAATTTCCCATAGAATAGTCGGCTTCCAACGACGGTGAGTGAAGAAGGCCCTTAAATAAAATAGAATTAAAGTTCAAGAAATATCTAGTATTGACATAATATACACATTTTATAAATTTAACTTTGAGAGGTAAAAGAAAGTAACGTTTCCTGATATCACTTCATAACATTTGAATTTTTTTTCCCCCATGTACTTCTGGAGTAATTAAATTTTGTACAGATTGTTTTGCATTTCATTTTCATTATAAATTTTTCTGACATTTTTAATCAGTGCCATAAGCCTCTTTGTTGTTTTCTTATAACAAAAACCTGAAAACACTCTTTAAAAATCGAAATTCTTAAGTTGCTTTTGATTACCACAGCAACGCAAATTACATTTCAATCTTATATAATCTCAGATATTTGATAATAAATTTTATAAAAGTGACATTTAATTTTCACTAAAATTTTATATAATTATCCTCTCTGCAATCAATAAAATCAAAAATATAAGGAATATTGTTAAGTTTATTTTCTTTCTTTCTTTTCTTTTTTAAATTGGTTATAAATTTGTAAGTTAACCTGACAAGAAAAAAATATATATATTCCATATGCTCTATAAAATTAGCAGCAAAAAATTCCAGATAATAAAAATTAGATTTATGGTTATATACCCAGTGGCAGAAAGTTTTGTAGCTGTCTGCGACAGGCTTTTAAAATTTCATAATCTGTCTGCAAAATTTGCGTGTAATTAGGGGTGAAAATGGCTTACACTCAAAAAGCCTGAAAGCTGATTGGGGGAGGGGTTTACCATCAGTAGTGATCTCGTGGAACAATACACGAACGCAATTTTACTGCAGAACAATATAGTATAAACAATTGTGTGTATTCATTCAATTCATCTCATTCAATTAAATATTTTATAAACAATGTTTGACACAACACAATATAGATAATTATAAATAATAAAAGTATTAGTTTAGTTTTGATACAGAAATTTTTTTTAAGTGAATTGTTATCCGAAAGTTGCAGACAAAAACTGTCCACAAGCTGTTTTTCTGTGTGCGCGACTATGTCGCAGTGTTTCTGCCACTGGGGTTATATATATGTCATTAAAATTTATAAATACTAAAGATCCTTTGTAAAATACACTTACAGATCCCCCTCTCCCACTTCCTGAACAATTTGAAATTCAAATTTTAAGCGATATTGCAATCATTGGTAATTAATAATAAAATAAGAAACATACAGGTAATAATAATATTAATAATTTAAAACAAATTTAATAGTGAATGAAATTATTTGATAATCTGACATAACAATCACAATATAATGAAAAAAATATATATTGATAACAAATACGAAAATGATATAGTAAATAAAGAGTGATGATAATATGAACAAATCTGTTTTAAAAAAATGAGGTGGGAGATTCCTTGCTTTATTTTAAAGATTCATTTTAGTAAAACATTTGTCAATAAAACCATACAGAAATTCCTAATAATTATTATTATTATATAAAAGAGTGTAAAAGCCAAAAATTTTTTAAACCAAAAATAGAAGGCTTCTCAAATACAAGCAGAAGATTGGTAATAAAGAGAAAATTTTATATCCCTGAAAATGAATACAGGAAAAGAAACAATAATAATCAAATATGAAAACAGAAACTTTTCTTCAATAAATTCTTTTATAATTTAAAAATATTTTATTATTATTATTATTATTATTATTATTATTAAACAATAACTTCAAAATATACAGTTTCTCAATTTATTTCAATGTTGTCCAAAATGTCGATTCGTACAATCTTGCATAATCGAAAACATCTTTCATAAGTGAACTAAGTTCATGACTTGTTGCAAATTTAATAATAAAATAACAATGGAGGAAAAAAAATTAATATCAAAACATATTGAATTATTATAAGAAAAAACACATTTATAAGTCCTTTTACTTTAGATGTCTAAAAAGAAAAGATGAATCAAAACAAAGTTTTTCATGAAATAAAATACAAATCACTTGTCAAACTATTTAAAATATCGATCCAATAAGAATTTAGCTCATAGAGGGTGAGTGTTTTACTTCAGCTATTGCCAGAACTTCCGTCTTCAACATATTAGTATCCTGTTCAAGATCAACTGACATAGATAAATCACAATCTACCATTTCATCGTCCACCATTTCCTCCGTCATGTCAGCAGCTGACACATTTTTCTTTGTCAGATGAGTTTTCAAATGTTTTGAAAGATGATCACTACGCATAAACCGTTTCAAGCATTCGGCACACTGGAAGCGTTTTTCTCCTGAAATCGTAATAATAGGGAAGATATTAGTAAAAAGATAAAAAAAAGCCAAAAACATAAAGCTGAAATTTATATACACGAAACAGGCAGGGGGCAACCAGAGAAACTTTGGCAGAATCTTCTCCACTCCATAGTGTGGATGGAGAAAACTCTGCCGAAGGCAGATGGCCCTGTGCCAGAATATTTTTATGCTTTCTGTCACAAGCCTTGTTCGCGCAAACCTTTTCTGCAAGACAATATTGACATATCTTTTTATTTACACATAATATGTACATATAATTACAACAATGTCAATAGTTATTATTAATAGACTGTTGAAGAATTCTTAAATATAAGACATGATTTTCTGTTTTCTATAGAAATTTAAGAATATCATTTTTATGAGCAAATCTTTCTGCAAGCGACAATTTCTTTTCTGCGACAATCACAATGTCACTGTGTTGCCTAAATTCTGCCACCGGGGCAGTGGAGTATTGGTGTGTGTGTGTGTGTATATATATATATATATATATAGGCTTCTACTATGCTTAATAGATCATCATTATTACATATATATATATATATATATTTATTTAGAGTGTCCCTTAAATGGGAGGATTTTTTTTTTGTCTTTCTCTTTTTCTTAAATCTGATACGCATACCTGCTAATTTTTTTTCTATTAGCTGATATTTTGCTATAGTTTATTCAACGAAAGAAGAGAACGAAACTAAATAAAAGGGTTGCCAAGATGGTTCACTTTCAGCCTAAATCCCCAATTTGGAGAATTTAATTTTTTTTCACACTTTCTATTTGGCACTCCTGGCAGAATGCAGTTTTTTCACCGCAAGTTTATTTAACGAAAGAAGAGAACGAAACTAAATAAAAGGGTTGCACAAAAATAGTCAAGAAGGTTCACTTTCAGCCGAAATCCACAATTTGTAGAATTTAATTTTTTTTTCACACTTTCTGTTTGGCACTCCTGGCAGAATGCCAGGTTTTTCACCGCAGCCAAATCGCACGTGCGTTTATTTAGTTTCGTTCTCTCGATAGAATGAATGGACTATAGAAAGTCAAATAGGAAACAAATAGAGGGTATGCATATTAGATTTCAAAAAAAAGAAAAAAAAAAAAAAATCCCCCATTTAAAGGACACCCTAAAATATATATACAGTCGAACCTTGTTAGGTGAATCTCAAGGGGGAAAAAATTGCTCATATTATCTGTAGTTCATGCTATCGGTAACTAATCCTCATTTTAATGAGGATTGTGAAAACAGTTCATGTTAAAAGTAATCCACATTGTGTTCATGTTAACGTACGAGCTTCGACTGTATACAGCTATTTGGCCTGAAGTTGGCAAATTTAAGCTATATGAAATTGATATAATATACTTTAAATACCTTATATAAAATCCTTTTTGCAAATCTTAGCATATTAATTTCAAATAACAAAGTGTCCATCTTTAGTGCCAAGTACGTTCACAACGTCGTTCTTCACGAGAAACTTCAAAGTTTGTGCTGTTGGGGATTCCTGACATCATGTCTTCACTTCAATTCGTTTTTTTATCTGAGCTAGTTTCTTGTAGGAATTGTTGACACACAGGAGGAATGAGGTAGTGCTCTCGGTCGTTCACAGCATGATTATTGGTTATTATTTTGATGGCCTCCCGTTTTAGTGCGTAATTATGGTTATTATAAGGGGCGATTTTGTTAATATTAATAGAGTTAATGTTTATAGGGTTATTGTTGTGGGCGGTGGAGAAAGCTGTAGATGATTTTCCAAATTTTAAGTCGGTGCGGTGTTCTTTTTCGCGATCAGAAATCTTACGTTTTGTCATCCCTATGTAACAAGCTTTATTTCCGTTGGTGTGTTCGAAATCGATTTTATATATGCCGGCGGTAGAGTTTTGTGGAATAATATCTTTTTCGTTATGGATGTGTTGAAAGATGTTTTTATTGGGTTTTATTGGAATGTTTATGTTTAAATTTTTGGCTTCGTTTTTTATTTTTAGGCTGGCACCATTACAAAAGGGGATTGAGGTAGTGAAGTTGGATTTGGATTTTTGGGCATTGTTAATTTTATTCAAGGATTTTATGCGTTTTTTATAAAGGTTATTAACTAGGATTTTAGAGTAATTGGCTTTTGTGGCGATTTTTTTAATGTAATTAAGTTCGGTGTTGAGTAAGTTTTTGTTTGAACATACAAGGATAGTGCGGTTAATATAAGATCGGAGGGCTGAGAATTTGTAGGAGAGGGGGGTATTACAATTTTTATTTATGATCTCGGTATTAGCGGTGGGTTTTCGGTATACAGTGGTGTCAAAAGAGTTATTTGGATTTTTTATAATTTTTATGTCTAGAAAATTTAGAGAGCTGTTGGTTTGATTTTCCATGGTGAATTTAATATTGTTGTCTAGAGTGTTTAGGTCGGTTAAAATGTTATCAGGATTTTCAGAGTTAGGGATAATGGCAAAAACGTCATCGACGTACAGTGTCCAGAGTTTGCATTTATTAATAATATTGTTAGCGGAATTTTCGAGGTGGCGGAGTTTTAATTCGGCGATAATGCCTGAAATGGGTGATCCCATAGGGACACCTTGAGTTTGGCGGTAAATGTTTTGGTTGAAACTGAAATAAGATTCGTTCAAAAGGAGGTTGTTTGCACGAATTAGAGTCTCACTGGTTTTATTGTCCCCGTAGGTGTTGATTATTTTGGTGTTGATAATTTGGGTAATTTCGGGAATATTAATGGAAGGATATAAATCTTTGACGTCAAAACTAACTAATTTATCGTTGTAATTTAGATTAATGTTACGGAGTTTTTCGAGGAAAATTTCGTTTGAGTTTATTGAGAGGGTGGAGGGTGGAAGGAGCGATATATAGATATTTTTCATAAAATTTTCAAGGAAATAAGTGGGACCTTTGGATTTATTTACAATAGGGCGGAGAGAAGGAGGGTCTTTGTGGTCTTTGTATTTAGCGAAAAGTCGAGGGATAACAGAGGCATGATTATTAAATATTGGTTGGTTATTATCGGGCCATTGGCCAGTTTTTATGAGATCTTTGGTTTTTCCTATGAGTTTATTTAAAGGGGAAAGGGGCCGTTTATTTAAAGGGGCTGTTAAAATCCCCCTTTCCCCTTTAAATAAACTCATAGGAAAAACCAAAGATAAACCATATAAATTATCATAAAATATGAATGCACAGCTGACTTTGAATTTAATTAAATATTATTTTTCTTTAAAATATGTACATTTTAACCAAGTTTAGAGATTTTTGGACTGTGAACTCATAAAAACTACCTTTTAAACAATTTTTAAAGTTTTTGTTAAAATTGGTTAAAAAGTTGTGATTTTTATACAAAACATTTTTATACTCTAATCTTAAAAAAAAAAAAAAAAAAAAAAAAAAAAACTATTTAACATGAGTTGAAAGTTGAAAAACTGTTAGCTTTAAATTTTAAAATTTCAATACCAAGTGGCCTGAAAAAGAAAAATCTTCTTTTAATTAATTTAAAATATATATATAAAACCTAATTTAGAATTTTTTATTTACTTATTTATTTTAATATTAAAAACACGGAAAATTAATTCAGTAATAAAAATCCCTGATGATGCTTTGGAATTTCAAAGCAAAAAGCTTCGGATAATATTTTTTAAATAAAAATTAATTTTACGTGTTTTTAATATAAATAACAAATGACACTCATTTAATTAACTCTTTTTTAGAGATAATGTTCAATTTAGAAATCTTTGGACTATAAATCACTATTTCTAGCCAATTTTTAACTCTTTTTTTTTTTTTTTAAGCATTTTTATACTCTGATCTGAAAAAGCATATAATTTATCATCCAACCTAGATCTTATATACTTATGTCGACCTATTATAGAAGTCTAATATCTCGTATATATTGTTGTATATAGACCATCTAATTTTGAAAATTGCCAGCTCAGAAATATTAAAATATCAATGCAAAATTGGTCTTTTTTAAAAAGAAAAAAATTAATTGATTTTTAAATATTTATCAGACTCGTATCATACACAGGGTTCACACTCAAATATGGGAAAAAAATTCCCTGAGTTTTCCCTGAGCTCTCAGACAATTTTCAAGAAAATATTAGCGACATATTACAAGAAACGCTCCTCTAGACAGGACAAAATACAGCTGCTTCCCCTGCATGATGTCATATTACTGCCGATCATGACAGAAATTCTGGTAGAAATCATTATTTACATGCGTATTTTCACAATACTTAATCATTTAAATTTTGATACGAAGCTAAACAAGAAAGACAGAACTTGAGAAAAAAAAAACATTTGTTTTTCCAGGTTTTATTACTGATTTTCCCTGACTTTTAATGAAAATTTTTATTTTCCCTGACTTTTTTTTAAAATTCCAAATTCCCTGATATTCCCTGTTTTCCAGGTTTTCCTTGAGGAGTATGAACCCTGCATAGCTAAGAACTGTACGATTCTGATTAAATCAGTGATAAAAGAAATAAATAAACATTGAAATCAGTCTATTCATTTGGATTGGAAGGAAGCTATAGACAAAGGCTTTTTAAAAACGCAAGGCCCTTCTTTTATGGTTGGGCGTTAAAATACTTCCAGATTAATATGAGTACATACCAGTGTGTGTTCTCCTATGTCTTTGCAGTTCATCGGAGCGAGTAAATCTCTTTCCACAAAACATCCAGCTGCAAACAAAAGGTCTTTCCCCAGTATGCCATCGAAGATGGGCTCGTAAATGAGAGGTTTTACCATATACTTTATTGCAACCAGGAACATGGCAAATGTGTTGTTTCTTTTTTGATTCACTATTCCTAAATTAAAAAAAAAAAAAAAGAGGGGGGCACATTAGAAGCATTTTATATTGATGCTCTCTCAGCATAATTAAATACAGAGTTCGTGATTTTTTTTTTTTTTTTTTTTTTTTTTTTTTTTAATCCGATTTTTTTTAAATCGGATTTTTTTTTATTTAAATCGGATTTTTAAAAAAAGTCTACAAATTTATAGTTACTCATTATGTAAAAGTAATCTATATCTTAAACAGTGTCTAAAAACATAATTTAAGTAAATTTCATGCCAGAAGCTATGCTTTTTATAATCATATATACATCAGTTTTAACTTTTAACACTGATGGATAATGAAATTTAACATTTAAGACCACAAGAATTATAGCCTACTCAAATCAAAATACAAATTAATAAACAAATTTAACTTGAAATTGGACCTTTTAGCATTAAAAACAGATTATACGAAAAACAACTGTCATGTTATATGAGCATGTACTTTTACACTAAATGCATATTATTTAAGTTCTTTATTTTATATAAAGATATAGATTTTTCAACTCATCATTTTGTAAAATCATATGATCACTTTATTACTAAAAGATGAAACTTCTCATTTTAACCAAATACCTTTCATTTAAAATTTAAAAATACAAATGAGGCAGACAATTTCCATATTTAAAAATAAATGTCTCTGAGTGTTATGGAAGAATAAAACATTCCTTTGATCATTCTGATTCTGGATAACATACTGTATAAACAAAGTTAATTATGGCATGAAAGTTAACACTATCTAAAAAGAATTGAAATATGCACAATCCCAATAATGCACGTAAATATGCAAAATAAAATGTTATCAAAGAAAATAACTGAAGCTTAAGCATAGGTCGATCCAGGTTTTATAGTAACAGTGTAAGATTTAAAGTAATTGGTTCATAAGTACCAACACACACACACACACACATACAGATACCTATATACATAGTTCTGCTAATCAAAGGTTGTAAATGCAACATATTTTGTACTTGAATCTCATTTTAACAAGATTTAAAAAATTTAGATCATAAAATGTTTTGAAAAATGATTCAAATTTAATAAATTACTTTTTAAAAAAAAATCAGTTGATTTAAATCAATGATTTTTTTTTTTTTTTTTTTTTTTTTTTAAATCCATTGATTTAAATCAAGATTTTAAATCATGATTTTAATCAAACTGATTTAAATCAACAAACCCTTATTAAATATGCATAGGAAAAAAATTTCATTATTTCCCAAAAGAAAGTGCAGAATAATACTATGCAGCTCTACAAATTCTCAAGATAGTATCAAAGCAGATAAGAAATATTCTTTTCTTACAGAATGTGAAACTACTTAATATGTAAAATCCCTGAAAACTGCTACTTGCATGCAAATAGGACAGATTTATTAATGATATATCACATGGCTACGTATAAGTGATATTTTAAAATTTCTTAATACATAAGGCAAATTAATCATTCAAAATGAGAAATTTCTATAAAAACAAAATAATTCAGCATGAATTTCAGAAACAACGGAAATTTCAAAAACCTTGAATTCAAGGGTAACCCCTGAAAAGCTTCACCCCTGTTCTTATCACATAACTGTACAAATATTAACAGTTGCTATTTGTCACACACCAATCTTTTTTTTTTTTTTTTTTTTTTTTTTAAATCACCACTTACTTTTAGTCTGTATGTGGCAAGTAAATTTTTTCCAATTTACAAGACCCATTTTTGATTCCTGGCCATATAATTTTTCACCTCTTTAACCATTACCTAAAAAATTTATAAGGATTCTGGATAAAAAGATTACCCGGATTTTCCCCGTTTCTTAAAAATAAAATAAATGACACACAATCATGCAGCATTAGGATCCAACATGTTTACAATCAACATACCTAGGGTATATTAATTCATTAAAATGCTGTAGTTCAAGAAAATCATATCACTGAGTTTTTTTTCTACATTATAAAGAGCAAAGTCACACCAAAAAAAAAAAAAAAAAAAAACTGTGAAAGTCCCTAAGTTTTCAGATTTTCTTTCAATTCTATGTACCATAGCAATCCCGATGTATATTCATACTTGCCAACCATCTCATTATGAACCGTACAATTTTTAGTACCCGCCCCTTTTCTCACACCAATAATTTTTTAGAGTAATTTTTGTCTTATTTAATCGTAACAACATTTGGAGAGAATTACTCTAAAAATATAGTGGTGTGAGAAAAGGGGTGTTTTTTCAGTGGGCGTTAACAATTATACGGTTATTAATGAGATGGTTGGCAAGTATGTATATTAATCAAATAATATGACAAATATTAAAATCCGAATAAACTAATACGTCAGACACGCCAAAGAAAAATATTTGAGATGCATACAGCTTGAACAGGGGAACGACCCCGGCTCACCGCTCGAAGAGCGGTGTGGAGCTGTACGAGGACCGAAGTCCAAGTAGGGCCGTCCCGGAGATGCATACAGCTGTTTCGGTAGCCTTAAGCATACCGTCTTCAGTGCAAAAAGAATTCTTTTTACACTGAAGACGATACGCTTAAGGCTACCGAAACAGCTGTATGCATCTCAAATATTTTTGGCGTGTCTGATGTATTAGTTTATTCGGGTTTTAATATTCCAATGCCAAGCCTCCTGTTATTAATATGACAAATAGTTACCTTCCATCAGAATCTCTACAGTTAGGACAAGTACAAGCAACTCTTCGCATTCTTCGTCCAGAGTTTATGTCAGTATTCGATGATGGTGATTCTGTCGATGTAGCAGTGGTTGAAGTAGCAGCAATAGCTGGAATCGGAGTACTGGTTCCAGTAACTTGAGCATGCTGGTTAGGAGTGCTCACAGTCGCAGGATTAGTAGCAGTTGCTACTACTTGCCATTTATTTGGATCATTAGGATCTTGCTGTAATTGTTGAGCTAAACACAACGAAAATTTCACTTATAAAATAGAATTAGGCATATGTATACATATATATATTTTTTTTTTATTACGGAGAGCTAAAAGAAGATCTAATAAAAAGCAGAATTAAATTTTAAATAAAAAAGCAAACGATACACTTAATTAATTAAAAGGACTTCACAAATTTAATTTTTTCGTAACTATTTTTTGATAGAGCTGTCTTTAAGCCAATTTTTGTCAGGGTGTAGATGGTAGAAAATTATTTCCCCAAACAGGTCTTTATATTTCCCCAAATCAGGGGGGTTTTTTTCAAAAAAAATCCCCAACTTGATTTCTACTAAAAAGGGAAAATAAAAGTTTTTTCAAAAAAAAATTTCAAGCAGATTTTTCTATGATTTAAGCTCAGTTTTTCCCCAAATGAAGATAATTTTTGAAAAGAATCCCCAAATAACAATAAAGCAATTGAAAGTCTCTAGGCGTAGGGATAAATCATTATGTTGCCAACATTGACAGAAAGTTGAAGAACTCCCTAGATTTGTCCCCAAAAATTTTAGAATTCCCAAAAAAGTGCCCACAAACATTTGGTCCCCAAAATTATCCCCAGAAGCCTCAAAAATCCCCAAAATGGGGACAAAATCCCAAATTTAGCATAACTATGTAGCACTCAGCAGACCCCTCCCCCTCCCCCTTTTTTTTTTTTTTTCATAATTAGCACTTGGTGGCCCTTTTAAAAACATGTTAGTACATGGTGCCCTGGTGACCCTTTTGAAAACATGCTGGTACCTAGTGCCCTGATGGCCCTATCCAAAGTTTTAAGTGTTCAGAATAGCTTTAAGATTATTTTCTTCCTCATATGCAACTGTCTAGGAATAGTTTTGGAGCCTTCCTCCAAGAAAAAATGCATAGAGTCTACATAACATATATACATGAAAAACTAATAATTTATATTTATCATTTATAAAACTTGTAACATATAAGGGCAATACATAGGGGGAAATGTTGGCAGATATAAAATGAATAGGCAAATAACTGACCTTTTTGAGTCCCCCCTCCTCCCAGTGGCCCTTTCATTCTACAGTCAGCACTATTTGATAAAATATTAATACATGTAAGACATAAAATATTTGATAAAATACAAAAGATATTTTCTTTCTGGGCTAAAAAAAATACAAATTCTATAGCTGAAATTCCATTAAATAAAAATAGTTTTTTTTTTTTTTTTTTTAAGCAAAACTACTTTATAATAAATAATATTAATTTTAGTTAGAATTTTATTCTTCTTATATTCCAGTTAAGTGAGCACTATAACATACATACTATTTAATATAGATTTTTTTAGATTATGTTTCAAATAACTAAAATCAGGGTGGCTTACAGAAATTCAGAAAAAAAGTTCCCTGATTTTTCCATGAATTCCATGACTGATTTTGATAAATTTCCATGATTTTCATTACCTATTATATACATTCCATAATTCTGTATATATCACAATCTTGTGTAACATGCTCGCTACACGACTGCAATTCAAAAAACTATACTGATGAGCAAAAATATCTCAATTTTTTTAATTTTTTTTCTTTTTTCACTTGCAAAAAGGAAAATAAAATTCAAAATTTTGGAGAAATTAACAAAATTATAAAAAAAATGTGACTCTTTAACTCCACAACATATTAACATCAAGACAAATTTATTCCTCAAGTTGTTGCACTATTCTTTTTTTTTTTTTTTTTTTAATGTTAACTTTGTGAGATTCAATTAGAAAGCAGACAATCCTGTGAAATCATGGCTAAGATAACACCTGTTTGGGGATCTTTCAGTCATACTTGGGTAAAATGAAAATTTCCGTGATTTTGGGGTATTTTTACAAAATTCCCTGATTTTTCCATGATTTCCCTGTTTTCCCTGATTGTCGCCACCCTGTAAAATACACACAAAGTAAATCTTAATGATTGTTTGCTTACTAATTATTTGCGCTCCAGCATGAACTGTTTGGATAGGGCTAAGAGGTGGCATCTGCTGTTGATGAGTTGGTGTCGATGATACAGCCCCTGCAGCTATTACATTGGGTGAAAGTCCAAGACTTTGCAATGTCTGAGCATTCGCAATAATCTGCTGGCCACCCTGCACTTGGACCCCTTGTAATCCAGCAACAGGTAATCCCTGCAGCTGAATTACATTTGCAGGCCTCAGCCCAGCGAGACCTTGTACACCTACTGGCGATGCTGTCGGCCACCAAGCAGCTGCTGCTCCACCAGCACCAATTATTTGACTAACTTGACCCTGAATAACTTGACCATTAGGTAACTGAAAATTAGCAAGAGCTACTTGCTGTTGCTGCTGCTGTTGTTGTTGTTGTTGCTGCTGCTGTTGTTGTTGTTGCTGTTGTTGCTGCTGCTGCTGCTGCTGTTGTTGTTGTATACTATTTATAGCAGATGCACTGGTAGCAGTTCCAGCTTGTCCTTGGCCAGAATTTGTGCCTTCTGTAGATGATGTAACAGAACTGCCACTGGTTGTTGTCCACGTAGTTGAAGTAGTAGCTTGAGAATTAGCTTGAGACATATGAACTGGAGTGGCAACTTGCAGCTGCTGAATCTGACCCTGTGCTTGTGCTGAAATCTGCAAAAAGTGTAAAAATAAATTTTAGTTTGACATAAATTTCATTGTTTCTTAAAGAGATTTCGTACATATAAAAGTACATAAGTTAAGAAAATTTGATAAATTATACATGTATCTTATTTTAAAATAAATTAATGCCAATTAACATACACAACAACAATTTATTTTAAAGTTCATATATAGCATCTAATAAAAAGCAATATATTAATCTGAGAAAGCATAGTACATTTGTTTAACATTAAATATTAGGGCTGTGACGATTAATCGGTTCGGTTAATTGATCAATGCTTAGGCCCGATCAATTTTTTTAATTGAGTTAATCGGATCGATTAATTCGATTAAACATTTTCAAAATCAGATTAAAATTTTCAAACTACAAATTAAAGTATAAATATTGTTCTGCCTACAAAATATTTATTCACCTATTTTACTAACAAGCATTCTAAGAAACATCCATTAAATAATGAAAAAGCAAAATAAATAAAATAAATAAATAAATAAAAATAAACATCTCTAAAGAAGTTGTTGCACTTTTGTTGATAGAGAAAATGGGAGGACAGTTATTAAACAAAATGCCGCTTCATGTGCATGCTGGAGCAACACCACCTGTCAGTAGCCTTCTACAGAAAGTGTTGGCTAGGGTAATAGCATTCTCAGAAACAAGAAGCTTTCAAAAAATGGAAATGCTGAAGATTTAAAAAAAAAAAAAAAAAAAGAAAGAAAAAGAGATATAGATTTTCACTATCCCTCTGATGGAGGAAATGTCAACAGAGTTTCACAGTATCTTCAAGCGTTTATTGAAGTAGAAACAGAAAATAACATTCCGTGTTCTAGTCCGAAGTGACAAAGAATAACTAAAATAAAATAATTTGAGATTTTTATGATAATGATATGGAATTTTGAGAATTCATTTAAAAATAGTGACAAGCGAGATGGACAAGCCCTGCAAATATAAAACTAAAATATGTGTAAATTCATTTAATGTTTCTTTCAAAATTAATCGAAAAATTAATTTATTAAAAAAAAAAATAATAATAATAAATAAAATTGAATAAGTAAAAATATTTATATAAAATTTACACTTAAAGTCACCAATTATTACTCTGAAAATTGATTTAAATTTCAGTTATGAAACAGATATAATTGATTCGACAAAAATTTTTGAAAAAATAAAATAAATAAATAAATAAATAAAAATTCAGTCAAACCCATGAATAATATATACATATACTAAGCGACAAAAAAAAAAAAAAAAAAAAAGAGCCGCACCTGGATATTTTCCATTTTTCTTTCTGTAATCGCTAATTTTATTGTTTCAAAAGTAAATTCTTGAACAGATTTTATTAGCGAAATTTTATTAGCAGGATTAAGCGAAATGTTAAAAACAAGATGCAATTGTTCGGAAAATTGTAATTTTAGAAAGTATTTCAAAAATGGCAAGAATAAGGCAATTAACGATACCACAAAAAATATTAATTTTAGAGCGAAAATCAAAAAAAAATTTTTAATATGTGGGATGTCAAAATTATTTAATGTTAAAAACAAATATTAGTGATATGGTTTTTAGCAAGATATAATATTTTTTGGCTGTTTAAACTGCACATTTGTCCTTAGGCGGCCACATTACTCATCCAGTCGAGATGACCGCAAGTTAAAAAGCTAGCGCTTAAAAAATCAGTTTGCATTACATTTAGAATCAGGGTTGGGTTTCTTCCAAAATTTTTAATGTTCCTTTACACAGTGAGCAAACAGGCTGTTTCAAATCATGAAACATAAAGAGGTGCCATAGTCGCCACAGAGCTCACATTTGTTACAGGTAAAATTTTCAAAGTTATTTGCACTATGAGCGAGCAAGCTGTTGTAAGTTCTGTTGTAAAATTTGTACCCTTTCCATGTTGATTCTCAAATTTAAATTTAAATTCATTTACTATTTAGATATAATTTAAATGATTTGTTTTATAATCTTTAAATTATTAATTTAATGAAATATAGCATTTAGTGCTATTGCCTATTTGATACTGCCATTCATTAAGTTAAAGATATATTAAAATTAAAAACAAAAAGCTTAATGATAACTACTTTAGTTAAAAGTTATATTTCTTATTAGTATAATTTTATTTAATTCGTTTGAAATAATTTTAATGTACTTACCTTTTTTTTAAAAGCATGTTTTGTTAAAATTAACTTTAAAGAAAATATGTTTAAGTCCTTTCACGGATTGTTTATTGTTTTCTCGCTACCGAACACGTAGACATTATAATTTTCAACTGTAGAGTCTTCTAACTTCGCCCATAGATGGCGGCAGACTCGTAGCATCATGTTGCTATGGTTACTTGTCACGTGTGGTAGGCGTTGCCGAGTGTACAGTATCGACTCCGTCGTTCAGACCGGAGAGGCTGTCACTTGAATCCGTTCACTTGTATAAAAAGGAGGTAAGGAATATGTAATCGCTCTCTTATGTTTTTAATGCAGTTGATGGTTGCATCGATTAGCGTTTGCTAGCCGGTTGTTTTATGTTATGTTTAAGTTTAGCTCAAAGTCATGAGCTGTTATTTTAATTAAGTTATAAAGTATTTTATTTTATAATGTTTGTAAATTACGTTTTGTGACTTGAAATTTTCGACGATACGTTTCGAGTATCTAGTTATGCCACAAAGTAAACATCGTTTTCACTTTAAGCTATATTAATCTTCATGGCAGTATTTTAAAAGCATTTAACCTTTCGTCAGAAGTTTTCTATTTTACTTTCATTTATATTTATTTAATGTTACTCATTATGTTATTTCAAGTTTAATAAACAGTTTTGTTTAAACTTTTGTCTTCAATGAATGCCACACACATTTATCATTTTATAATTTATTAGAGCTGAGCAACTATCGCATATTTCACTGCTAATTAATATATGTGACAATTTTTTCACATCAAGTTCTAAAACGGGAATAAGGCGCTGCAGGTGCCACCGAACAGGACTTTGCTACGATCAGGATTTCCAAAAATTATAACATGGTGAGTGAACAGGCTATTTCAGATACTGAAACAGGAAGAGATCACCACAATGGCTACCAAGTGGGAATTTAGTACAGTTAAAATTTTCAATAAAGCTATTTGTACTATATGGACCAATAAGCTGTTGTAGGTCCTGAAATGCAGCGCCAACAGGCGGGCATTTCGTATGGTTGGATTTTTCATGGATCGTGAACCAGCTGGTCGCAGAAGATGGCTAGTATATATAAAATACTTGCTAACAAAGAAGATTATATTCAGAAAGTTTAGCTAGCAAAAATTATAAGTTATTTGCATATACAAGCTTTGAAATGAAGTTGAATATAGTAAAGTTTGGGAAAAGCTTTGAAAGAATGGCAGATATTGTTTTCAAAGATGTGTGATAAGATTGCGCTCATGAAAAACCTATGTTTATTTTAGAATAAAACTGTATTAAAGATCTGCTTCAAAAAGAGACAAATAAGGAAAATAGAAGTAAATACAGCTAAAATATCTGACCATGTACTTTTTTTTATTTGAAATAAATTATGAACTGAGTCAAGATTATTATCAATAATATGAATAAACACGCAAGTCACAAAACCAATCACATTTTGTAAAGCAAATTCATATTTATAAACTAAATTAAAAAAAAAAAAAAAAATTAAAATTAAACTCTAAAAAACTACTGATTATTAAACCACCAATCAAAACAAAATATATACAAACCTAACCAGGGATGGGAAAAAACTTGATTTACTTGCAACTGGCGAATAATTTCTCAAACATGGCGAGTGGATTGTAAATCAGTCAGTTTCATTGCCAATATTCAATATAGTTAAAAAAAAAAAAAAAAAAAAAAAAATGTGCAAAACAGAAGTGTAGCTGAGTAGCCCTCCCCTCCCAAACAAAATAAAACAAGAAAAAAAAAAACTAGAGCAATAATAGTTTTTAAATAGGAAACTATTTCAGATTTTATTAACTTATTTATTATTTATTCTAATGATGTTTTGGAAACTTACTATATGGTTAACTTACTATACTAAATTTTACTATATGGTCAATTCACCTCATAATTATGAAATTTTGTAGTAAAGATAACTGATTATCATATATCACTGGCTGGTAAAAGACAATCCTTGGCCGGTATGAATTTCTAAAATTCTCCCCATCTTTAAACCTAAATGAAAGAACTTTCATAAAAGTGCTTTCTCATTTAGAATAACACTAGTAAACACATATACACCAGTAAATAGCAAAAATTGGTAAAAAGAGTTTTTTCACGCCAATCACTTCCATAAAATATATATAACAGCAACTCTAGAAAAAAGAAGAAAAAAAAAAGAAACCTAACTTAAACATCTAAGTTATCGATATCCAACAAGAGTATTTACCATTTTTAACAATGAACCAAAGAATGATTTAAAATGATTTTCAGCTAACTTTGCCTTGAGTTCTTTTTTACTGTCTTTGCTATCTTTAACTGGCATGAGTTCTTTTTTATTTTCTTTGCCATCTTTGACTTGTATAACTACATTCTGATTTTCATTCTTTTTGGGTCTACCCCGTTTCTTGTAATAAGTTTTAAGACCATTTGATGATGCAACATCAACTTCATTATTAGCTTCATCATCTGATTCAAGTTCCTAAAATAAGAATTCTTGAAGTTCCATATCATTTCGCATAATATTTAGCTTAAGCAATAACTATGGTTCCTCATATAGAACAAGTATGTTTCAAAAGTTGAGATATGGAAAACAAATGGCAAATAAAATAATAAAAAAATGTAAAGCCCTGCAAAAATATCGAAATTATCTTTCACAGAAAAAAACTCCCCCACCCCAAAGAGCTTGCACGAAAATTCCTATCTATTGGGTTGTTCGGAAAGTCGTTTTTTTTCAGCAGAGGATTTAATTGTATTTTTTTCACACCTTCTTCACATTTAAGTTGCATTGCCATTACATATTGTGACAGCTGATATAGCAAGGCTTGTTTGTGAAAAAGGTCGTTTTATTCTGCTCAATAGTTTTTGATTGGTGCCCTATCAAATAAAGAAAATCAGAAGCGACATTTTCAGCATATTTTGTTTTTGCTATCAAAAATGCGAAAATACTATTCAAACAAGGAAAAAAAGTATACGATGTGTGCACAGAAAATTTATTAAAGAACGCTATTGTCATAACTGGTTTACCAAATTTTGTTCTGGCAATTTTGAGTTGAAGATGCATAACCGTTCTAGAAAACCAGTTTGTGCTAATGAAGACAAAATAAAGTATTGATTTATAAAAAACTGCCAAATAACAACTCGTGAGATCGCTAAGAAACCGATCAAAGTGGAGAATATATAATTCATTAAAATATTTATACAATATAAGAAAATCGTCTTTCATTTTCGAAGGAAAAAACGAAATTACTTTCCGAACAACCCAATAGTACACCAAAAATTTAAACATAATTCTTAGCCAATCATGCAATAAAAAAGAGCTCTAACTTCATTGAATTGAATTGCACTCTGCTAAGAAATTACAAAAATCATTTTCAATTTTCAGGTGTGAATGCAAAAATTTTATTCCTTCCCAACAATCCTTTTTCTTTTTTTCTTTTATTTCTCTCAAACAGTAGACTCACTTTTTAACTGTTTTTTGTTTAACTTAACCACAATTAATCAATTAATTTAACAAAAAAAAAATGAAAAGAAATTTAAAAAAACTACAAAAAATTAAAATTTTCATAATTATGTATTCATGTTCTGTAAGTAATTATGCTGTCTCGCTGATATGTGGTATACAATCACAACTCCTGAAACATATGACAATGCAACCTTCATCATATCACATAGATGGAATAAAAGCATTTGAAATGAATTTATATTATGTGAAATACTATTTATTGGTTGCCTCTATGATATGATGCTTTAAACAAAAAAAACTTGTATATTTGTAGTAAGGACAAAACTTTCTTTTATACAATTCTATATAACAACGCCACTTACTGTTTAACAAGCACAAAAGTTTAATCATTGCTTCTCAGGAGGTTTTAAAGAACCCTCTACAGTTTTTAGACTTTCTGGAAGTTTTTGATTTCATGGAAATGGTCTAGCCCATGCTGGACCATCTGAGGTTAGAAACAACAACAAAAGGGCTTCATATATGGAGTTTGGGGTGTAAGTTTAATCAACAGATGCTGAAATTTGAAAAAAAAATCACAGAAAATAATTAACAGCAGTGCCACCTGTTGACTAATATATACCCAAATTAAGCCAGCATTTCTTTTCATAATGGTTATCTCACATATCAAATTTGATGCATTTATATACTATAGAAGTTAAGATTATTTTTTCTATTCCTGGGGAAAATTGCATGACAGCAGCACTACTTGTTAGCCTATATACACCCAAATTCATTCAGCATAGTGTTTCATAATGGTTCACTCATATATCAAGTTTTGTGCAATTATATACAATAGAATCTGAGATGTAGCCTTCTTGTTCACTGGGAAAATAACAGAACAGCAGTGCCACCTATTGACCAAACTGAATGCACCTATGCACCTAAATTGAATCAACATAATGCTTCATAATGATTCTCTCACATATCAAGCTTTATTCATTTATATACAATAGAACCTGAGATATAGCTTTCTCTTAAATGAAAGAAATCTTAATACAGCAGTGCCAACTATTCAACAATTTGCACTAAAAGTTGATATGCACTAAAGTTCAACTACATATAAATTTATATGAAATTCTGTGCAGTAGTTCCCAAGATGCAGTTGCTAGAACATTTTTATCACACATACTGACAAACAGACGTTTTCTAAAGATAGTCAAATCATGTTCTAGGTCTCTCAAAAATGTACAAATCCATCAAAAACCAGAAGTCAAAAAATTTTATGAATCCAATTCCAATACCTTCTTCTATTAAATAATTGAAGAAAATAACCAGTATCCCCTAGTGGTTGAAATTCAACCATTATTTAGATTTACCAATTGACAATTGAATTTGAACAATCAAATTGCATCTCAATAATTCTGAAACATATTTCTTAGTTATCCATTAAATGAAGACGGCAAATTAACTCTTCGAGCAATATTTTGATCAGCACCAATATAAAAATTTAACTCCAAAAAATCAGTTATTATAAACTTCTATTCTCAGAGTTGCCTGATATAATGAAATTTAGTGTTCTTGATTAACACACACATATTGACAATATAGTATAGTGTGAAAATAATTTCTGAATAAGGTGCAGGAAACTGAGTTTATCTCAAATTGCAAGTCTACAGGGGTGCAGAAAATGTTCAAACCTCGGAAATTTCCCCCAAACACAGTATAAATTTCCCTCAATAATGCAAAAATCTACTTTGCTACACAAAGTCATTTGTTCTATGTAATAAATCTTTAAGAGAATAAGTATACAGTGTAACATAAAAATATCGCTGTTAGTGTATAAGCACTTCAAAGTATAGCAAATTGTTATTTTTGATTTATATTTTTATTTTCTCTTAAAAAAATATTCAAAATTTCCCCAGTCAGTTTAAATTTCCCCCGAACCTTGTTCGGGCGTTCGGACATATTCTGCACCCCTGCAAGTCTATAACATGTATGTTGCAGCACTGACTTTAGTTCTGGGCACTCTCGTAGTAAACGTATTTTGTACGTTATACACCATGTTAATGTGCCAGCCAGTATCACCATTTGGAAATAAAATGGTATAATCTAATGAACGAAGGCCTATTTACTATATTTTTGAATACTACTATTTTTAAGCTTTCCTCTTGTTAGAAAGAGGACAAACATCATGTTTGCAAATTAACATATGGATGGAAAATTAGAAAACAAGTCGCCAAACTTTAAAAGAAAAAAAAAATTCAATTTCTTTCAAATGATATAAAAACTTAAAAGAAGAAAAAAAAAAAAATGTATTTAATAAAAACTTGCTTTAACTGTACAAAAAAGTGTTTCCTCCCCCCCCCCCCTTTTTATTCTGCTTCAATAGGAATTTTGTTTAACCAACTTACCCTAGCCCCATTCACACCAATTAAGAGGAAGTCAACTATATTGCTGTTACGTTTTCCCCAATATTTAAGAATGCTTTTATTTAAATCAACCACAATACTTTAGGTAACTTTTGTTATATTATGCTAAAAATTTGCAATTCTTTTATTTTATTGCATGACTGGAAGTTTTATAATAAAACACGGAAATTTGTACAGAGACTGCATGCAAACTGTAAAAGTGTAAATTGTCTTTAACATCAAACAATTTTGGTCAATTCATGAACTCATTGTAATTAATAATTTTACTAATCTATAAGGCAAATCATTTAGAATATGCTGATACTGCATTAATTAGACATTGACTAAATTTGTTTTAATAAAGTCAGTTTATACATAAAGGTAATAACAATAACTTTACAAATTTATAGTTAATGATGTGAAAGTTTAAAAGATATAATTGTAAATATTTCAAAATCACATAAAAATGCAATAAAACGAATAATTTTTCACAATACTGAAAACAATTATACTAAGAACCAGTTTTAAAACTTGGTTTTCTTTTCAGAGTTCCCTCTAAGTTTGAAAAAAGGGCAGGGTGCTAGTATCTAGAAGAAATGGAGCAAAGTAAGTATCACTTCAAAAAAAAAGGCACATTTGTGCAAATTGTAAAAGGACAACTTTTATAAGAAAAGGGTATTTTACTTCACGTAAAATAGGCATCAATGTTGCAAAAAAATTATTATGTTTATAAATGCAGTCCCCTTAAGCAATTACTGGTGTGTGTAATTGGAATTTTTGTTTATACTTTATGAATAATTTTTAGTTTCTCTGATACTATTCGAAGTTGTAAAAATCTATGAGATAATCAAAAAGTAAAACAATTAGGTACCTACTATTTTTAAGCAAGGGAAGTACATTTTGTGGGCACGTAGGACATATCCATGTTTTGTGAGGCAAAGAGGGTGCATTTTTGTTCTTTAAAAAACATCTAGGCAGCTTGGTGAATTTTAAAGGACAGGCAGGGTGCAGTACCCTTTTCAAAGGCTCTAGGGAGAACTCTGTCTTTTTTAAAGCTATAATTTTGGCTTCAAATCTAGAATGTGAAATCGTTAATCAATTTTTTTTAAGTGTGATATGAAATCAAGTATGTTAATTGTTAAAAAAATATTGCTGCTAGTTAAATTTGACTTTTAAAAAGTTCCTTCTACTAAAATAGTATAATTATATTTTTGTAACAGTATAATTCATAATGCCATTTAACATAACGAAGCATTACCTACTCAGGATGATTAAACTTGTACAATGAAAAATAAAATTCTTTGAATATCGCACGTAATTATACTTAAAACAAAATCCATACCTCAACTTTTGATCGATAAAATGTATAATACAGCTGTCCAAATGAATGTTTGCCACAGACTTATTTTAAAAAATTAGACTTATAGAAGCTGACTGAGGTGGGAAAAAATACAGTTAAGAATATTTACAAAAATATTATGTAGATGCTCTTTCTTGATATTTGAAAAAAAAAAAAAAAAAAAAAAAAAAAAAAAAAACTATAAGAGATCATTCAATTAATTTTAGAAGAAAATTCTGCTGTTAAGCAGGATATCTTTCTTAAATTTTGAGGACAGTCTAACATTCATTCAGACAATTTTATGATTCAGAGTCAATAGAAGAAATACTTTAAATGAAAAGATATGCCAATTTTATTATTATTGCAACTTATATTCTAGTTAAAAAATCTAAATATATTCAATAAGCATAGTTACCCGTTTAAGCCTATTATTCATTGATGTCATGAATGATTTTAGATGATCTTCAGATAATTTATGAATGCTTTTTGATTGTGCCCAATTACACAGACCATTCGTTCCATTTTCAAAAAGTTTTTTTGGCCGACCTCTGCCTCTTTTTGTCTTTAAATTTTTTCGATTTGTTTTTGGCAATTTTATCTCATTATCATCATCATTAGAATCAACATCGGAATTTTCGGCAGCTTCATTTTTTATATTTGGTTCCTGAAATGAAATCCTTGTAGGTCTATATCACTTGAAAATAAAATTATACTAAAGCAACATTTTAGACAGTGTTGAAATGATTCTTCAAACATATGAAAAAACACATGCTTTTGAAACAGGTTGTCTAAAATTTTAAATGTAGTGAAACTTCCTCGAAAATATGAACTGCAAAAGTAGCAATCTTATATGATCAGATAGATTTAATTTACTCTCATAAGCTGCCAGTAAATACTCTGACTATTCATACGAAATAAAAATAATTTTCAATGTGAAATGAGATTAGTGTGGCAGAATAAGCATAAATGAAAGAAATTTGTAACGTAACAAGTATTATTTTAATAACAATTAAATAACTGAGATCTTTCTCATATTAAATTTATGATATAATTTTCTAAATAATAGTTCTGAAATATGGCAAATTACTATTATTACTTCAAACCTAAAGTCCAAATAGTGATTTTGCACTACTGCACACAACCATTCCTCTAAATCTTTATGCTTGTAAACAAAATGGTACGATATTTGATAATCGAATTATTATTGACAGTAATGGAATATTAAATATGATCCAAAACATTCATTCTTTAAATAAACGATGTTATACGACAGCATAAAAGAAAAAAAAAAGATAAATACACGTTACTTCTAAATCTCATATAATAAAAATGAAAGAAAAAGAAACCTATAATGAGATAAGAGCGATAGAATAAGCATAATTAAAGAAATCTGTAACATATCAGTTGCGAGTTTAAATAGCAATTAAATACTGAGGAGATCTTTCTCACATTAGGTCAGTGTTGCCAACACAAAATTTTCTCCCTCGCTAAAACAACACATGAAAATCCGCTAAAAATTCAATTGCCCATAGCAACAGTGCAGTGTAATATCGAATCTGCTAAACCTTTATTTTTTTCCGTAAATCATGTGAAAAATCTGCTAAATTGGCAACACTGCATTAGGTTAAAGTTAAAGATAAAATTTTCTAAATAAAAGTTTGTTACAGTTAAAGACAAATTACTTGTAATATTTCAAACTCAAAGCCCAAATATTGTGACATTTTATACTGCATACAACCACTCCTCCAAATACTTATAATAAATAAGTATTTTATATTTAAATTATTAATGACAGATTGTAATGAACTAATCATCTTCATTCTTCATATGAATAACTACATTTAAAAAAAGAACGAAAGAAATACAAAACACTGCTAAAGCTTAAATCTTTAAAACGAAAGAAAGGAAATCTGAATTCATTGAAATTATTAATAAAATGATAAATGCAATATTTGAAAATTCTATTTAGATATTTGCATAATAATAATAAAAAAAAAATACAATCTAAAATATTTTTTTAAACTGCTCATCAGCATATGAGATAATGAAAATTCAGTGTAAATTCATAGCAGAATGAGTAGGTTTGTAAAGTTTTGTAGAAAAAAAAAAAAAAAATCATAGCAGACTACAGGACTTTAACTAGTTCACTAAATCAGGCTTAGCAAGTTATGAGTTTGCCAAAATGTAAATAAAAATATTTAAATATAAATGAAAAAAAAATTATCAATATTTAGTGCCTACTGTAAAAAGTGGCAAATTCAATAATGAACTCTAAGAAAATATTCAGAAATTGCAAAAACAAAACTATTGCTCACATTTGCATTTTTTTTTTTTTTTTTTTTTTGAAAATTTTTTAGAATGTTGATATGGGTAGCAGAAAACAGGTTCAGACATCCATGAACAAGACTATGAAAATCCAAATAATAATCATTGCAGTAAGTTATATGAATCAAAGAGAAAACGTTTAGGACACTTTAGTTAAGTTACATTCAAAATACGAGCAAAGACTGACTTTGCTTTCAACTTTTAAAAAAGCCTTCAGTTAAAAAAAAAAACTAGTATGTTGTGGCCACCACAAGACTTTCTTCTATATTTTCCTATACATATTCAATCAGTAACAATATTTAAAAAAAAAAAAAAAAAAAAAAAAAATACGATTTTTTTTTCTAAGTTTTTTTTTTTGTTAAAAGTAAAAAAAATCGATAACTTTGTTTTAAATTATCACAGATTTATGGTTCAACCATTCGTTTTAAAGGTATTGACGAGATCTTTCGAATGATACCCATCTTTAAAATTTAACCCCCCTGGGGGGGTACTTCCCCCCCAGGGGGGGGAACCGATGCCCCCCCCATGCACAATTTTTTTTCCTAGTTAACTACTACTATTATCAATAATTCATATTAATTTTACAATCACAAGTTTAAAATAACTCTCATTATGCCCATTTATACGGAATTATGTCCTATAAAATGCGATCACAGCGCCACCTGTTGAGCTATTGATCCCCAAATCTAATGGGCACCAGTTCATGTCAGGGTGCAACTAAATACCAAGTTTGGTTAAATTTCATTCATTGGTTCGTGAGATACAGCGTCCACAAAAAAATGATACAGACACACAGACAGACATTTTTTAAAAACTATCAATTCGTGTTCAGGACATCCCAAAACGTGTAGATCCGTCAAAAAACGGAGGTCGAAAATTTTCGCGAATCCAATACTTTCTCTATATTACATATAGAAGAAAGTAAAAATCTAGTACAGAGGAAGTCAATTATTTTATACCTAATGCCTACTTTTGTATCTTCGTTAGTAGTAAAATTTTCTAACCACCCACCAGTTTCACAGTAAAGGTGATTTATAAAGTTGGGAAAAATCTTTACTTTATATATTTATACAGTACAGTTATAGCATATAATAAAAAAGCATGTTTCCATTTCAATGTTTTTAAAAAGGTCAAATAATAAAAAAAAAAAAAAAAAAAAAAAAAAAAAGAAAGTGCTTGAGTGTTGGACAGTAGTGGCACCAGAAATTCCCCGACGGGGGGACACCACCTCCCCGACAGGGGGGCACTACATAAAGAGAGTTTATTATATGAGTATTTATCAAAAACTGCAATAATGTTAATAATACTACTGTTAATATTTGTACCATTCCATTTGTTAGTACTCCTCGTGGTTTTGGAGATCATCGTGTCATAGACAGACATTTTCTAAAAATATCATGACCAAAACGTGTTCTGGACCTCTCAAAACATGTATATTCATGGAAAACTGGAAGCTGAAAATTTTTACGAATCCAATACTTTCTTCTATTGAATATAGAATGGAAAAACTGGAATGCTCCAAATTTGTAAAAGGAAAGAAAAATGCTGCTAAAAGTAGAAAAACTAAAAATTTTGTATTTGTTCCCCCGAGAGATTTTAGGAGTATGCCCCGATGGGGGGGTCACAGACTCCCCAACAGGAGGACCTGTGCCCCCCCAGCCCCCTAGCTGGTGCCACCCCTGGTGTTGGACAAAACCCAACTGCCTATTGTAAAAAAGCTGGAACTTTCAAACAAATATGACAAAAAAAAAAAAAAAAATCTATCGAGTTTATTGAAAAGACAAAAAGTAAAATTGATGATCACATAAATGGAATTAAAATAACGATTTGCATTCAGCTAAATGAATCACTTCATTTAAATCCCTACAATGAATCAGATGTGATGATGATCTGTAGTACAGTTCCATTTACATTTTAACACAAAAATGCTATGAGATTGTAAGGGAAAAAAAAAAACAGTGATAGTAAAATAAAGCACGGAGTATAAAAAGGGTAATATATAACTATACATCTTTTATCATATTCTTTTCCCCCTCCCCCGACCCCGGTAGAAGATGTGAAAAAGAAACATGGATTAACAAAATAGAATAAGCATGAAAGTTCAATTACTTTAATAAAATTATTTACAAAACCCAATTTTGTTCCAAAAACCATCAAATAAAAATGTGGCAACAAAACGATTACAAAAGTAATTTTTGATAGTCGTGTGAAAAGAAATTATAGATTTTATACTTCTATTCATTCACATTCATTTTAATTTTTTATGTATTTTTCTCTGATTATATCTTCCATTCCATAACTTCTCTTCTTTTCAAGAATTTTCACTTATGACATGATGATTGTTGAATATCAGTTTTTTTTTTTCTTTCTTCTCCTTTTCTTCAAAAAATTTTTTTACTGATTTATTTCTCTTCACATCGTCTCACTATCTCTCAACACAGTGTTTTTATTTTTTGTCTAAATTTTTCATATGCTTCCAAATCTTCTGTTCCAACTGTATTGCTACAAGAAGTTTCTTTTTTTTTTTTTTTTTTTTTTTTTTTTTTAAAGTAAAATTTCCTTTGACCAATAAGAAATCTTTTGTTCAATTAATGCCATTTCAATTAATAACTGTCAAAGAAAATCGAATCTTTCTAACTTCCCAAAAATAATCTACTCAGGATTTTTTTTTTTTTAACGTTTTGTTCATATTTTATCAAATTTTCTGAATTTCTTTAGTTATTTTTCTTGCATACCTCTCATAGTAATTTGACTGAGATTGAAGATAATATCAATGAGAAAAAAAAAATGGGCCTTTATAACTGATTGTCTACTTGAATTTAAAAACACTGTAATATTTTGACAATACAACAAAAACCACATTTGAAAAGAGTTTATTGCTGTACTCCCACTCTATCTCCTCCTTAAAAAATAAAAATTAATACAAAAAGAGAAAAAAATACAATTTTTTAAGATCACACAAATGCAAAGCTTATATCAGAAATTCCACACACTGAATATTGCTGACTTTTGAAATTGCACAATATAGGGTTTTTTTTTTTCTTTAATGAGTATTTATATACCACATATTTTAAAAACATGAGTGTATTGTATAAGCCTAAATATTCCCAAGACAAATACTATCTCACAAATTATAAAATATCTCTACTAAGGCATGTTGCTGCCAAACACAGAAACATGCTGCAGACTTCTTTATGAAAAATATTTATTAGGAGAGAAATCGGAAAATGTAGTCCCAGTAGAAGAAGCTTGGGTTTATTTAAATAATTGTAACAAGAAGATATTCTATCATCATCCAAAACGGCAGGCCAAGGACCCTCATGTAGTCAATCAGTCTTAATTTGCACACCACCACCACCCAAAAGAAAAATGAATCATAAAATTTTAGTTCAAGAGATCTAAAGAAAGTTTTAGAGTTTTTCTTTTTTTTTTTTTTTTTTTTTAATAAATTAACAGCAAATTAAAAATAAAGATAGTTGAAAAAAATGTCAAACTCTGCATACTTTCATGGTCATATTTTATTTTCACTCTTCAAATACAAAACACCCTTTCTTTACCCACAGTCACATAAATCAGTAGATTTGAATGAAAACATTAAAATCTAATGTTAACTTCCTGAAAAAAAAAATACAATGAAGAGAAAAAACTAGTTACAGGACTAATTTTCCCACTCATACCAACATATCTTCTGATGTATCACACATGAATTTTTGGACTTACTGTAAATTTTTAGAACACAATTCACGCAAATGTAAGGTGAATTGACCATTTTAGTAGAATTATTTCAAATTTCTAAAGCATATTTCTTAAAATATAGTGTTCAATATAGAATAAAAACAGCTTACAAGGTAATAAAATATATAGTAGTTAGTTGCCAATTTAAAGACTGTTATTCGTGCTCTCTGGAAGAGATTTTTTTGGTTGCTTTACTAGACTGCTCTTTTACAGATTTTTGACTGTTTACAGGGTTCATACTCAAATACGGGGAAAAAATTTCCTGAGTTTTCCCTGAGTTCCCAGACAATTTTCAAGAAAATATTAGCAACATATTACAAGAAACGCTGCTCTAGACAGGACAAAATACAGTTATTTCCATTGTATGATCTCATATTACTGCCAATCATGATAGAAATTCAGGTAGAAATCATTATTAACATGTGTATTTTCACAATACTTAATTATTTTAATTTTGATACGAAGCTAAACAAGAAAAACATAACTTGAGAGAAAAAAACATTTGTTTTTCCAGGTTTTATAACTGATTTTCCCTGACTTTTAATGAAAATTTTTATTTTCCCTGACTTTTTTTAACAAATTCCCTGAGTATTTCCTGAGGAGTATGAACCCTGGTTTACTACATTGAATATCAGCCTGACTTTAAACCCACTTGCTAGGTCTGAAAAATTACTCGCTAGTGACGAGTAAATCAAGCATTTCCCCACCCTTGCCTATAATTATAATATGAAAAACTAAATTGTTATTGGTAAATAACATTATAAAAAAATTTAAACTTAATTCAAATCACACATTGAAACATTATAATATGGTATATATTTATGCATATCTTTAGAAATATACTCTAGATGCTGAGCATCTAAAATTCTAAAACTTTTTATAAGGTTTTAAAGATGATTTTTAGATTAACTCTACCAAGTTATGTGGCATTTTAATAAAACACCAGGGCTTGATATTCTGATCTGCTTATAATTTTTATTATTTATTTTACTTTTTCTTTTTCCTAAAAAAAGTATCTCCCATGTTCAACATTTATAAAATAGTGGGAGAAACTTCAAAGGAGGTTGAGAAAATTTTTTTAGATCCCATTTTTCATATACAAGGCTGCCGCCAGAAAAAAATTTCGAAAAAGTTCAAACTGTAGTACACAATGTTGAGTGTTAAAAATGTAGTATAACTCAAAAATTTCCCACAGTATATTGTGACCATCAAAAACTTTCTTCCAAACTTTCCTTAACAAATTCCCATGGTGCAAATTATTTAAATTAATTATTTATGAAAATTATCTTCAGTGGTGAATGCAGACAATTTTCATCTTTAGAAAAGTATAACACTAGATCTAGAAGTTAAAAAAAAAAGTGCATTTTGTACCCTACAAGACTATCTTACTGGATATCTTAGGCAATAGACTTTTTTTTTCACTTTTATTATTATTAAAAATGGTGGGGAAAAAAAATCAACAATTTTGTTTCAAATTGCCACAGATGGTTCAACCATTTGTTTCAAAAGTATTGACGAATTATTTTGAAAAATAATGATTTTGAAAATTTTCATTGCTTGATTGGGTACTTTGCCTCCAGGGGGTAGGTAAAGCAATGCGCCCTACATATATCAAAATTTATCCTGAACTACTAATACAATTATTTTTATTATTACTATTTACAGTGCTCGGTTAATATAATAATCCTTATTATGCACATTTGTATAAAATTTTGTCCTATGCAGACATGTTAAATATTTTGAAAAACCAAGACAACAGCACTGTTGGGCAATTTGCACTAAAAGCTAACCAGCACCAATTTAAGTCGAGGGGCAACCAAATATAATCTTACATTGAATTTTGCCTATTGGTTCATGAATCATGAGACACAGCATTTACAAATTTTTTGTTTACACACCCTAGAAGTAGAAAGTTCTTAACCCTCGCTTTCCCAAAATCAAGGCGATACTGCAGAAAAATTGCTTTCAGGTGCCACTTGGCACGTTTGGCGAAAATCACCAGCACCGCACCATTTTGTATCGTTTAGAAGTTGCAACATTCCACTGGTTACGTTTGCTATCTCTGGCGAATTAGCAAACTTTTTGAATGGGGCAGGCTTTAACTAAATTTCAACTACAAAATAGGGTCAAAATGACCCCTCGCAGAACAACGATGGCCTTTGCAGAACATTTCATCCAGCTGGGTCAAGGACTCTACAACAAATCGATACATCAAGAGACACCAGTTTAAATCTAACAGTATCAAACTGGTTTTATTATTTTATTTAAACCGATACACTGTACGTAATATTACACCAGTGCATCGAGTCAGCAAGTATTATGTTTATTTGGTGTTTTACTGCAGTCGGTCAAATTTGGACAAAATTACCTGCAGAACATTTGTAACTGAAGTCAAGCTGCAGAACACTGCATACAACTGTACTCCCAAAACACACACAAAGACATTTTCTAAAAATGGTCAAATCATGCTTGTTCAGTATATCTCAGAAATCCACTGAAAAACAAGTATTGAATTATTTTTTTTTAATGTACATTAAAGAAATTAATGATTTTTTTCTCCTTAAAATATACTTTGGGCACTTTTTTTTTTTTTTTTGGATGGGAGAGTCTTTGTAGTTTTTCCAATTTCTTACACACAGAAGTAAAATTCATCAAAATATGAAAAATCATTATTAAAAAAAAATGTTTGAAGCGATATTGGGCACACAATTTTAGCAATGTGTTTAGCCTCCTACAATGAAATTTAAATGATTAATACTTTTCATGTACTGCAATTTTTAACACAAAACTTTTTTTTTAACATAAGAATATGGATAAATGATTTGCAACTGAACTGTATCTGTTAATGGATCTTCATAATCTTTTCCTTTAAAAAACAGACATTTCACAAAATTTTTCCTCTTAAAAATAGAAACTAAGACAGGCTAATTTAATAATATACAGTGAAACCTCTATATATATACCAAAGTCAGTGGTTCCACAAAAAAAAAAAAAAAAAAAAATTCAACACATAGAAACTTTAATATATGGAAAAATTATCTTTTGTGAGTACCAATCACATAATGAATAAGTTACGTTCATATAGATGTGCAATTAACTTCACATCTTTAAAAGTTAATCTTCATTGTCTAAAAAGAAAACTTATTTTATTTCTAATTCCAGTATTTAAAAAAAAAAAAAAAATCTGATTTCACAAAAAAAAAAAAAAAAAAGAGGACCCTAGCCGAAAAGTTTGAATAAATCTGATTTCCACACAAACTAAATTCAGAATTACAAAATTTATGTGTATACATTTCACAATTTCGCAAAAACAAGACCCTCTCCTAATAAAAGTCTGGACGGCACCTGATTTTCCCACAAACATGGTAGAGTTAAAAAGTAAATGCTAATTTAACAAAAATTATAGTACACAGATTTAAAGAGCAGTTATGGATTTTAAGGAAGTTTCACTACATTCACATGACACACACAAAAAGGAAATAATAGTAACTGATTAAAAATTATAAAATCAATAATAGACATGCTGACTGAACTATATTAGTTAGAATTTAAAAATTACATGCTGCATCCAAAAACAATAAATATGTAACAAAAAATGCACAGAAATACTGATGAATAAAAATCCTTGTAACCAAAACCATATTATTCCAACAATTATTTAGAAATTGACAGAGATTAATTACCAATTTAATATGGGTGGCCTTGACCTATATACAGTATTGCTTGCAGAAATACTGTGAAACTATTCCCAGAAAGCTGCAAGAAAAATTAGCACTAGCCACCATCCATGTGGCCATTTGATTTATTATTAAAAAGTGACCACTAATAAATTTGCTATTGGTACCACTACACAACCACAGTGGCCACTTTTCTGGCTGCCTGTTGCATCGCTTAAAGTGTTTGACAGTTTCCTATCACTGATTGATTAATTTGGGTTGAAACCTACATGCTAAAACAGAGGTGGATTTAAGTTAGATTGCACCTTAGGCCTTTTCGTTATGCGCCCCACTTCTTTATATTTTGAAATACAGTACGAAGTCGAAAATCTGGACTCCAAAAATCCAGACAATTTCAGCGGTGTTAATCATCATCATCAACAGCGATTTTTTTTAAAGTATAAATAATATAGCTAAATAAAGAACCGAAAATGTATTTATTTCTTAGTAATCTTTAAAACCAGCATTTGCAAAGTCTGAAAGAGGAGGGAGAAGATTATAATAATAGTAACAATTCTTTAAACATTTATTTAATTGAGTGAGAACTAAATTCTGTATTCTATTTCAATTATACTTAAACTTTTAGTGGAAAAACAAAGTTCTTAAAAAAAAAATCACAGAAATGTTTTAAGAATGGTCTGTTTTTGTTAATTATTTTCTTTTATTGTAACTTGCACTAATTTGTGCATGCAAATATTACAATAAATCTGTTTTGTTTTCAAGTTTAATTTTAATTATTTATTGTTAAAGTTTAAAAAAAATATATTACAGAATATATTTAAAAATAGTAATACTATGTTATTTTTTATTTGAATTTGCATATTATTCAAGTATTTAAATGAAAATATTATATTTTTTAGGCATGACCGAAAATCCGGAAAATCTGGAATCAACACAGTCTTGGCGATTCCGGATTTTCAGCTTTGTACTGTATAAGGGTTGACTAATATAAATCACAAACAAAATTAATAACTGTATGTGTTTTTTTTTTTTTTTCTATATAGGTATATATGATTAAATAGAGAGAATAAAAATTTTTATTTTACCCCTTAACTGCCCTGGACGTATATATACGTTTTTCTGAAGTACATTCCTTCATACTGTACTGCTACTAGTGAAACTACGGGCATGTTTTGATGCAACAAAATAACATTGAAAGTGATCATGACAGTGTTTTTGAAAGATTTACTCATTTCAGAGTTGAAAGAGAACGGTGGTACTTTGAAGCGAATCTCATCTCGTATATTTTCGTTGGCAAGTAAGGATTAATTATTGAGAAACAGAAAAATTTTGTGTTTATATTTTCAATAAATAATATGGAAATTATTTTGTTTCAATAATAGATAAGCCGTTATGCTTCTTAATATTATCATTACAGTTTTCCGTTCGATATTTCATATTTAAATCATTACAACATAATTATTTAAACCAAATAATTCTTCGTATGGAATGAAAACATTTTTGAGTAATAGCAGCTATTTTCCAAATTTGTTTGTATTGTTAATTGAAAACCTATTCGATTTTGAATTCCTGTTGCTTTTTACATGTAAAATTGTGTTTAAAATTAAATCACTTTTCAAATTTAAATAGACCTATATTTATTTTGTCATCCGAATGGGCATAGCAGGCCTAAGGCATAAATCAAACTTGGCCGATCGACTGTTTTATTAAAGTAGAAGCAGCTCATAGTTACATACGATCGTTGTTCGATATGTTTGATCAATCGTTTCGTATAAATGTAATCTATATTCATCTGTTTCAAACTAGTAAGAAAAATCCATAATGTACAGTGGCTTAGAACGTGTTCTTATAATTGATGAAAAATCTTAATCAATTTTCAGTTTTAAATATCTTTTAAATTTGAGTTCCTTTCCAAATTTTAATGCTTAATCACCTGAAAAGATTTGGCCCAGGACTCAAAAAGCTAAGCTTAAATCCAACCCTGTATTAGATATTTTAAGAAGAAAGTTCTTTTATTCAATAAAAATGTGCACTTGCTTCAAGCAATCTATTGACTGCATTAGCATTTTAACCCTTCAATGCATGGTGGTAAAGGGCAAAATTAACGGTCGCCACCAGCCACATGGCGACTAAATATAAAAAGATGGCGATTAAAAATTGGCATCGATCGCCACTTTTTGTGATCATTAAAAGATTTTAAAAATCGAGTGACGATAGGCAATCGAAGCTTTGTGATTTCCAATCTTTTTCCATCCATGGCATAAATGTCAGTGTTCATTTTAAACTTGCTTTATTGTATTCTGCAACCTATAAAGAAGGAGAATTGTCTTACTCATAATTTTTAGGACCCCCCCCCCTTTCCCCTAACGATCCGTAATCACACATCTTATAGAAAGCTTTATAATTTCTAATCATCATTCTCCATCTGCTGCAAAAATATAAATATCTATTTTAAACTTGCTTTATTAGATTATAGAATCTGTAAAGAAGTAGAATTGTTTAATATATCTTACTCATAATTCTTGTGATCCCCCCCCCCTCCTCCTCCTCCTACGATTGGCAATCACATGCTCCACTGAAGCCTTGTGATTTACAATCTTTCTCCCTCCATAACATAAATGTAAATATTCATTTTAAACTTTCTTTATTGGATTCTAGAACCTATAAAGAAGTATATAGATCCCCCCCCCCCTCGCACATGTGCACTCCATTTCAACTAGCAGTTAATGATCAAATGTCCTGCAAAGCACAATCTTTTTCCATTATTGTCTCCATAGGATTTAGTGTATATTTAACCCATTTAAGATATTTGAGAAATGTGTGTATCAAAGTTTGATTTGGCTTAAATGTGTATTTTTCAAAAAATTTTGTATTTGCTTTGTTTAGAGTAGAAATTTTCCTTTTTCCTTCCCATTTTAAAGTAGAAATCTTCCAATTTTTAAAGCTACAAATTTGGCAGCTAAGTAAATTATTTTTAATGAAGCAGCTAAGTTTCCATATCTATACTTTTTAAGAAAAAATATTTTAACTCTATTGAAATAAAATCATTTAAAAAAAGTGCTTCTTTAGAAATAAGAAAAAATAATAAAACTGCTAACTGTATTTACACACGACCATGTAAAAGATTGTGATGACGATGAATCAGCTGATTCATTTACTAGAAAATATAAAAGTGAACTGTGAATGATAAGAGCTTATTTCACTTAAATAAATTGAAAAAAAAAAAAAAAAAAAACTGAATTATCTGAAAGATAAAAACTTTTGCTATTATTATTATAGCCCTAAGCAGATTTTAATATAGGATGTTCAATTTAGTATTTTTAAAAAGAGCGTAATTGCAAGTTACAATTTCATTGTCCATGTGTTAATTTTATTATTATAAGTATTTCTTATTTTTCTTGTGGTGATTATACCACAAAATGATGACAATGCTTTTTGAAGTCTGAAAGAAATAGTCTTATGTGAAAAGTGGCCACTAACCTTTACATGGTGGTGATACATATATGAATCATACCAATTTTTAATGAATTCAGCATTAAAAATATTACAAAACAGTCAGTTTACTGTGCTAATTTTTATCTTAATGAAATCATATAAATGTTTAACTATTCTTTTACCCAGCACATGGCAACATCAAACAGCCAAAACCTCAGAATTCTTTTTTTTTTTTTTTCTTCAGTGATCAAGCTAGCTTTGTGTAATTCATAAAATTCGGTATTAAAAACTTATTTTACTCTATATAACAGAAGATATATATTTTTCATTTCTGTGTAGATTTAACCACAAAATCTTTGAATTTTTTTGGATTTTTAGGTTTGATGCATATATTCATCAAACCTAAAAATTAAAAAAAATAACCAATAAAAAATGTTAAATATATATATATATATATATATAAATATTTTTTTTAAATATATTTCCATGTTTATTTAAGCCTTGAACATGAAGAAAAAAATTGTTTAGTAAAAATATAAAAAATCATGCATTGAAGGGTTAAGATTGTTATCAGGGCAAAAATGTTTCTTCAGCAGTTTAGCTAAAATGCACGAGCAGTATTTTAGCTTTTTCAAAAATTAATTCTTTGGATACTATTGATATCTTTTCCTAACTTGGTTATCCTTAATTTAGTTTTGTAGCACACCTATGCTACAAACCCAGTGTCTCACAGTGACCCGGTTGTCGAGAGACCCAAACAGAACATTCTGATTTCAGAGTGAGAAGTGACTGTGAATGCAATGCAATGCGTGGTCGACGTTTGCTGCAATGGCTAACGATCACAAAAACACATCATGTAGGATGTGGAACTTTTTTTTTCTTACTATTTAATCAAATTTATTTAACTTTCCCCTGTATATAGCTCCTTTTGTTTGTTTGTGTGTTAAGTGTGTAACTTTTAAATGTAAAATAAATAGTGTTACACTAAATAAGCCTCATTTCTGAGTTCTGCACTTACAAATTGGCACCCAACGTAAATTCCACACAAGAATTTTTAAATAAATTTCTTTATGTTCGCACCCGCTGGACACAGGTAAAGTCTGCACCCGCTGGACGTCAACAGTAGACCTCAACCATATGGTCAAGGTATTTTTTTTCTGATCCGCAGCCCAGGATAATACAGGTAAGTGTATTTTATTTATTCGTAGCAACATAGGAAAACTTGTCCTCTATGCTTTTTCCTAGTTGGAAACCAATAAAAAATGTTAAATATATATATATATATATAAATATTTTTTTTAAATATATTTCCATGTTTATTTAAGCCTTGAACATGAAGAAAAAAATTGTTTAGTAAAAATATAAAAAATCATGCATTGAAGGGTTAAGATTGTTATCAGGGCAAAAATGTTTCTTCAGCAGTTTAGCTAAAATGCACGAGCAGTATTTTAGCTTTTTCAAAAATTAATTCTTTGGATACTATTGATATCTTTTCCTAACTTGGTTATCCTTAATTTAGTTTTGTAGCACACCTATGCTACAAACCCAGTGTCTCACAGTGACCCGGTTGTCGAGAGACCCAAACAGAACATTCTGATTTCAGAGTGAGAAGTGACTGTGAATGCAATGCAATGCGTGGTCGACGTTTGCTGCAATGGCTAACGATCACAAAAACACATCATGTAGGATGTGGAACTTTTTTTTTCTTACTATTTAATCAAATTTATTTAACTTTCCCCTGTATATAGCTCCTTTTGTTTGTTTGTGTGTTAAGTGTGTAACTTTTAAATGTAAAATAAATAGTGTTACACTAAATAAGCCTCATTTCTGAGTTCTGCACTTACAAATTGGCACCCAACGTAAATTCCACACAAGAATTTTTAAATAAATTTCTTTATGTTCGCACCCGCTGGACACAGGTAAAGTCTGCACCCGCTGGACGTCAACAGTAGACCTCAACCATATGGTCAAGGTATTTTTTTTCTGATCCGCAGCCCAGGATAATACAGGTAAGTGTATTTTATTTATTCGTAGCAACATAGGAAAACTTGTCCTCTATGCTTTTTCCTAGTTGGAAATGCACTTTATACCGGTTAACATTAACATATTCCTTTCTATGTTCTGAATTTTTATAAATTTATCTCATTTAAAAGTGTATTTCACTATACGTTATTACTTTTCTTGTTCTCAAGTGTAATTATCTCATTTAAAAGTGTATTTCACTTTCGGTTTCTATGATAATGGCCCCGTTCACAACCTCAGTTTTACTGGGGTTGAATTCCCCAAATTCTCCCCAATTGAACCGGTTCCTCAAAAGAGGGGTTGATTACTAGGGTCAGAAACAACCCCAGTCGGGACTGGGGTTAATCCTTCTAAAACCAGTCTTTTACCCACAATTCCTTTCGGATGGAACTGTGCGCTCCGCCGTATTGGATTTAATTTACCTCTGTTTGCTGTCTTTCACTTATTTGCTTTTAAGTTTTTTGTTTACTTGTTTGTTTGTTTACTTGAAAGATGTCTAGCAAAAGTATGCGTAAGGCTCGTTGGTCTCAGGAAGAGACAAAAGCTTTGCTGAATTTAAGTTCACTGTTTATTTCTACAAAATAACCTTAATAACAAAAATAAATGAAGTTTGAATGCTTTTTTTTTTTTTTTTTTTTTTTAATCATTTAACTGACTAATTTTAATTTAAGATTATCCATTTAAATGCTACATAAAAATTTTATTTTTTCTTAATAACCGACATTTCTAAGAGAGTAAAGACAAACAGTATTCTTTGATTATTATTCGAAAAAATAAATAAATAAATAAAATACAGTAAAAGAGCTAAGTAATGAATGCAATAGAAAGTATAAATAAATAAATTACAATTATTCGTCAAGTATGATTTTATTAGCACGGTTTTACTTGTTTTAAAATTTATTGTTCTTTAAAAAATATATAATTATCTAAAGAAGTATAATGAATAAAAAATGGGAGCAACTCCCTGATGAATAAATTGATGTTTTCAATGTACTTTTAAAGATGATGATTTAGAAGTCGCATAATTGTATTTCTAGTGCATAAATGAAGATCCTTTTTTCTATTTATTACAGTTAAAAGAAAATATTACTTCCAATATAATAGAATAATAGAATATTTTCACTTGTGCTTTTCATTCGTCTACTTTTCCTTAAATGGCCGGACACTTACGATTTCAGATGCTTTGTCAAATATCTAGAAAAATTCTTGATGAATTATCCTAAAACTCTCGGTGTGTAAAGAATATGCTAATTTCATATATATTTCAGCAAAAAAGTTTTCGCAAAAGCAACAAGGGGAATAGTAAATAATTAAAGAAAAAACAAAATGTTTGGGATTATCCTGTAAAAAGTAATGCTTTAGATACGGTCTGGCTTTAGTATGTGATTATAATACTGCGTGCTGGGCGATTTACTGTAAATATAATCAGCACCAATTCATATGAAAATTTAAAGTTTTTCAGAATTCCACCCATTATTAAACGAGATACAGCGCCCACAAATTTTTTATAAACCATGCACGACACACAGACAGGTATGCACTTTTAAAAATGGTCAAATTGTTGTCATGATATTTCAAAACGTATAAATGCATCGAAAACCAGAAGTCAAAAATTTTCTCGGTTGTAATATTTTCTTCTTGTGAATAGAAAAAATAAAAAAAATAATTGTTTTTAGCAATTTCAGAATTTATAGAAAGTAATCTAAACTCTTGCCAATTCATTTTATATTTGCGATAATCTTAAAAAATATTTCTTATAAATTTTATTTCTTTTTCAGCTTTAAATAAGAAAATTATTCTTGTCTGTTATGTAATTTTGCGGAATGGAAAAAGAAAAATGTAGGACTATTTAACGCTAAAATTCTTCTTTATTTTATTTCCTTGCAAAGATTTTTTTTTTTTTTTTTTAAGATCAATACACTAAACAAAAAAAACTAGTATGTTGTGGCCACCACAAGACATTCTTCTATATTTTCCTATATACATATTCAATCAGTAACAATATTTAAAAAAAAAAAAAAAAAAAAAAAATTACGATTTTTTTCTAATTTTTTTTTTTTTTGGTAAAAGTAATACATATCCAAACAGTAACAATATTTAAAAAAAAAATATATATATATGATTTTTTTTCTAAGGTTTTTTTTTTTTTTGTTGTTGTTAAAAGTAAAAAAAAAAATCGATAACTTTGTTTTAAATTATCACAGATTTATAGTTCAACCATTCGTTTAAAAGGTATTGACGAGATCTTTCGAAAGATACCCATCTTGAAAATTGGGCCGGTGCCCCCACATGCACAAAATTGTTTTCGTAGTTAACTACTGCTATTATCAATAATTCATATTAATTTTACAATCACAAGTTTAAAATAACGCTCATTATGTACATTTATACGAAATTTTGTCCTATATTGCCATGTTAAATATTTAGAAAAAATGCGATCACAGCGCCACCTGTTGAGCTACTGATCCCTAAATGTAATCAGCACCAGTTTATGTCGGGGACCAACTAAATACCAAGTTTGGTTAAGTTTCGTTTAAAAAAAAAAAAAAAAATACGATTTTTTGTTAATAGTAAAAAAATTGATAACTTTGTTTCAAATTGTCACAGATTTATAGTTCAACCATTCGTTTTAAAGGTATTGACAAGATCATACTTGCCAACTTTCAGAAACTGGCATCAGTAAAACTTTTTGCGACGCGTTTAATGGAACTGCGATTTGAGATAATTTTAATACTATGAATTATTACATAAATATGTATAATAAAATATGTAACTGCAACAATGTAACATAATAATGACCATAAATAAAACATTTTTCGATTTGACTAAATAAAATTTTAGATTAAAAAAAAGGAAAAAAAAAAGTTCAATTTAAAAATTTTTATCCATTAAAATCAATAACATAATATCTAATTTTACAAATAACTAATGACTTTATTTACCTTACTTTACTTGCTTGCTTGAAATTGAATTCTTGTAAAAAAAAATAATTCCAAACACCTTTAAAGTAGTACCAATTTAATGTCTTTATACATACTAAAATTGTCTTTTTACTGAAAAATACTATACTACTAATTGTGTAAGATTCTATATACAAGATAAGATGCTAAATACAAGATACGGTGCTATATACAAAATTATGGAATATTTAAAATTCTTCTTCACTATCAGCAGCATGTGAGGAAGTTGAAGCTGCATTTAGCGTAGCTGCAGTAGCTTTTTTCGCTTTGCTTAAGAATTCTTGGTTAAAGGTTTGTTCATAACAAGGTTGAGAAACCCTTGTTTTTAATATTAACAAACTTTCTAAAGTTTTGTTTGACATAGCAGCCCGAGATTCTGTTCTGTTTTTCCTGACGAGACTAAAAATCCTCTCGCATTCTGCATTAGAATGTGGGATGAGCAAAATAGATAGAATTACATCTGCTACTCTTTCATACTTTAATATTCCATCAGCACCTCTGATCTGTTTTACTTCAGTCCATTGCATGTCAACCTCTTTATTTTGGGCAATTATAGTTGACAAATCTTCTAATTGTAGCTCACAAAACTCTTTTCGAAGCTGATCGAGTGCTTCAATATCTGTTTCACCATTTTTTCGTTTTAGAAGAATAGGAAACAAATCCACAAAGTATTTTATGCTGTTAAAGCTGGAATTTTCAATATTTTTCAGGTCAGCAACTTCAGCATGTATCAGTACATCATTTTCTATAGGGAATTTTTTTAATATGTACTCACAAGCAGTCACAAAATATTTAATTAATGCAGCATAAAATAACTTCTGCTCCTCTTCAGAACATTTTGCAATCAAATTCAATGTAGCACTTCCAATAACTAAATCCTGGAGACCTTTATGGTTTGAAGGCAGGTGAAAATTAACTTTGCTGAGTTGTTTCCCTTTTACTTCAGAAGCCTTCACAAACTTTGAGTACAACTCTTTCAGCAAATCAAGTAAAAGGGCTTTCAGCCTATGAATTTGCGGAGATGATGACTGCAAAACTGTATTGACTTTTTCAAATGAAGGTATTATATGAAGAAGAAATAAGCTGTAGGCTTTAAGTCAGAAGATAAAAACATAAATATCTTTTCTTCTTTCGATAAAACTGAATTAGATTCATTTTTCTGTTTTCTTACCTTTTTTAGACCTATATTTGAATTTTTCCTTTTCTTTGAAGTAGTGGAATTATGTTTGCTTGCAGAAGCAACTTCTTTTTTACTTGATATTTTACCTTCTGTGCATTTAGGTAGTAATTTATCTTTTAAACCATCTTTAGTGAAATTCTTTTGATCAACCTTTGATATTTTGGCCTTCATTTCTTCAGTAACATTTTGATTGACATTTGTTGATGTTTGGGTTTCTGTCTCTTTCGACAGGAGCATATCTTTTGACTTGTCTTTAGTGCTATTATTTTTATCCACCTTTGGTATTTTGAAAAGCGATAATGTTGTAGGCAATTTATAAGAAGTAGCTTCTGCCCTAAAAAAGCTCATGAGAGGATCCCACTGGTTTACTAACCTGGTTAGACTTCGACCAAGGGATAACCAGCGGGTAGATACATGCTTTAGTATTTTTTGGGCTTCGTTCCCATACAACTCTTGAAATTTTTTAAGTGAGTCTTTCCTATTAGCACTTTTCTTCAAATAATAAACAATGTCTATTATAGCTTCATCCACCTTAACAGGAAGGGTTGACGCCAGGGTTGCAAAAAACCCACCTGCCCAAAAAAAAACCCGCCCGGGTTTTTTTGGGTAAAACCCACTCTAAAAAACCCAATAAAACCCGCACAAAAGCGGGTTTTATTGGGTTTTTTAAAATTAGTGCCAGTTTTATTTCATATTCAGCATTTTTTATATTAGATTTTATCCCTTGTATTTAAAAAAAGTTACCCTACCTATTGAAACTTATAGTCTACCCATGAAATATATATATAAAACACTGAGGCAATTTCTTTTCTGCCCATGCCAATGATTGTTTTGTTTACAATTGGCAATGGCCTCGAGTAATATTACGGGAAAAAAAGATAATGTTACAAAATACATTTTAAAATGTTACATCTTCGTCCAAATAACTACGAAAATTGAGCACAAATTATTACTAAATATCGTTACATTTTATTAATTTTTTTTTTTTTTACATTTATCTATGATGTAACTTTAATGTATCAAAATCAAAACATCCATTTAAACTAGTCACTTTCACATTCAGGTTCACTGGTACTGGTACTTCCATTTGTTAGTCTTAAATGTCGATGAATTTTAACCAATTTTACAGTTTTCTCTAGTCCTAATCTATTTCTAAGTTTTGACCATACAAGTCCACATGTGGAAAACACTCGTTCCAGTGAAGCAGAGCTTACCGGACACTTATTTAGTCCTATTATAAACTGGCAAAAATTCTTCATATCTTCATCACTACTAGCACGCATTTCAACTAATTTCCACCACTGTGCTCCACTGAATTTTTTAATTACATCGTCATTAAACATGCTTTGGGGAAATATCTTAGGGTCTTTTAATTTGTAACTCATGAGGGGAATTAACCATTTAGGGTGTTCTCGTTCTAGCCAATCTTCAGCTTTTTGCAGCATATCTTGGTTTAATCTTTTTCCTGCATATTTAGGATCCATTGCATATGCTAAATAATGAATGGGTAGAAGAGCTTGTCCCATCCTCTTATCAATTTGCTTTCTGTAAGCAGAAAGATTTTCACTTTGAAATATATCGAGCCATAGCTCAACAGCTGTAGATATATTCGTCTTTTCTGATTGAATAATATTTAAAGCATCTTTCAGTTCTGCTAATTGCTTCTGCATATGCAGTGCTTCTTTATAGATTGCCACATTGTCCAAAATTCGAACGATATTTTGAGGAATTTCCACTAAATCTTCAGTAGATATTTCTACATATGTATGATAATTTTTCACATATGTATCAATACAAGCGATTTGTGAATTCCAACGTGTTGCATTGGGTAACTGTGGTACTAGACCACCCTTCTTCAACAAACCATGTGGTTGATGAGTATTACGAAAATATTTTTGTACTTCTGCTACATGCTTTAGGATATCTTTATTTGTAATTTCGTCAGCTAGGAGATTAATATAATGAGCAGAGCATCCATAAGATACAATTCCCTTGTACTTCTCATCGATAATTTGCCTGAGTTTCACCATTTTATTTTCATTGTCAGTACAAATTGCAAAAACTTCTACACCCATATTTTTCTTGCAGTGTTCAATAGCCTTTTCAGCTAATTCAGCACAATATTCAGCTGTTTTTTTATTACTTTCACAGTCAATGCTTGTATTTTGCATTTCTTTCTGAATTTCTTCTTCAATATTTTGATGTACTTCATCTAATAATTTTCCTCCTAAATCAGTGCGAGTAGGGCCAGAGTAACCTGGTCGTAAAGCTGTTATCATATCTTTAAACTCATTAGTTGAAGCTCCATTGAAAGCAATATTGTTTGCATAAAAAAACTTGGCGACTTTTAAATCCAAACTGTGTTTCAGAATGTCACTTGTGCTAACACTATAATCATTCATCATTCGTTGCCGCTTATTTTTGCAGCCTATACTTATTTCATTATTTCTTTCAGTTTCAGATGGAAATATTCTACTTGTAGACTCATCAGAGGCCAAATCACTTACATTGTTCAAAAGCACATTGGGTAATTCCATTTTAAATCAACAAATTTTCAAAAAAGTTGTTGCATGACAATTTTTGATTTTGATGACAATTTGCATGTGCTTTCCCCATACCTTTTTGACCACAAAAATATATTTTTTTTATTTAAAAAAAAATTACCCTTTGATATGAAGGCTATTTTTGTCGTTGCCAACAGCAAAAATTAGATATTTTGATGCTTTGCTTTATGAACTATAACTTTTTTCCTATCAAAGCTATCAAACTCAACTATAGCTCATTGGAAAGCTAAAAAAAAGATCTTTTTCCATATGGTATCAATAAATTTGAGATTTAAAAACAAAGGTTATTTTTTCAAGGTCAAAGTTTGTGATGCAAAATTAATTTTTTGCCACTTTTGAAAATTGAAAAACCTATGAAGGGCTTGGAATAACAAGCCCTCTTTTTTTTCTTATATACATATATAAGGTTGCTTATTGTATTAAAAAGTTTGGCTTGTTACTCTGCCCCCTTCACAAGATACGACCCCCCAAAGTTGCAAATTTTCTAAAAAATCCAATTTTCAATGCTAAAAAAATGCATGTGGGGGGCAAGGTAAATTTTTTTTTACTTGTGTGATTTTAAGTACTTCATACCATCTTTCAAACAAAAAAAAAATTACTTTGTTATTCAAAGGCGTTTGGCAGCTATAAGGGTCTGAATTTTCAAATAATCACACTAAAACCATCCAATTTTTTCATGTACTTTTTTTTTGGAAACATGTCATTTATTATTATTTTTTATTATTTGATGGACTTAGATTGACCTCACAAATAAGAATATATCATATTCCTACTTTTCCTCATTTATAGTAATCTATTTGCCAGTTAAAAGCAAGAATAGACAGATTTCAACTTGTCCAGCCTTGCTCCCACATGTATAGAACAGTTCCCTTTAGGCAAACAGTACCTACCTGTGGTAGGAACTGTGCCAATGACAAGGCTGCTTGAATATTATTGGATACAATTTGACCAATAATATATCCTGATTTGAAAGTAGGGTTATCTAAATTTGCCGATCTTAGACCAAAATTTTGTGTGTTAGCTGGAGCATCTGGTACACATTCAGTGTGCGTTTGTTTGTACCATCAAAATGTAAAACTTATGCTATCAGCGATTAAAAGTGATCATAGCTACAAAGATCTGCTGCCGATTATGGTCTGTGATACTGAAAATGAGAATTGTATGTTTTCGGAATGTACTGCATGTCCAGGTGTGGATGCCATTTTATCACTGATTTCTCCAAGTAACAGCACCCAAATTGACTTGGAAAATGATGAATTTGAGGATTTGCAAGTTTCATATAAGCAGTGGATGTCCACAGACAGATGTGAACTGACATCATGTGTGCTACCTTTACAAGAATTCTTGGTTAAGTGTTGTGAAAAACTTGAGCATCTAAAGAGCTACCATTTCATTGCCAGTAAACAAGCAGCGTTTCTAAAATCAAAGAAAGAAGGATCTGGATAAGGGGGAATTTTTGATACTTGGAGATTTTTCAGAGAATTTCTCTTGTGTTGTTCAAGACGAGGTGCAGACCTATCACTGGTCAGGTGTGCAATGTACGCTTCATCCTTTTGTTGTCTACTGGGAAAAAGATGGAGAAATTTAAACTCAAAGTTTTTGCTTTGTAAGCGACTGCCTTGACCACAACACAACTACATTCTACGCCTTTCAAATGATCCTTGTTAAAAAACTGAAGGCAGATCATGCTTTAATTTCAAAATTATTCTATTTTTCAGATGGATCTGCCGCACAGTACAAAAACAGGAAAAACTTCATTAACTTGAGCCATCATGAACAAGACTTTGGGATAAAAGCAGAGTGGCATTTTTTTGCTACATCCCACGGGAAAGGCCCTTGCGATGGGATTGGAGGAACAGTGAAGAGGCTAGTGCGAAAGGCTAGTTTGCAACGACCGGTCAGTAATCAAATCTTGAATCCATTAGATGTCTTTGAATACTGCACTGAACATATTAATAGTGTAACGTTTTTCTATGTTTCCTGTGATGATGTTAATGCAGTAGGAAAAGTTCTTGAGGAAAGATATAAAACAGCACTATCATTACCCCAAACTCGGTCTTTCCACAGCTACATTCTACTCAACAGAAATATCATTCATGCCAGACGTACATCATTTTCTTTAGATTTTACAACCTTTCATGTCATCAAAGACGAACCTATCAACCTTAGATTATCCACACCAACAACCCGACCAAAGTTGTCCGATTATGTTTGTTGCGTATATGATGGTGACTGGTGGCTAGGAGAAGTGGTGGAAATAAAGGTATTTGATGTCGAAGAAGAATACAGGATCCACTTTTTTCATCCTAAAGGACCTGGAACATCGTTTAAAAATCAAGTCATGATAACCAAACTTGGGTTCGGTTTCAAGATATTTTGAAAATCCTGACTGCGTCAGAACTATGGTCAGCACAGGGAAGAGGTCATAATATCACACCTGTGATGAGTGAACATTTGTCAACTCTTCTCTATGAGACAATAAACCACTGAACAAAAAAGTTTTGCATGTTTTGAGAGGTAAGTTAAATTCTATATACCAAGATGTTAGAAACCTTAAATTAGCTTATCAAAGTTTAAATGTGTTCTTTGACAACTCTTCTTAGTCTTTTTAGTTGTTTTCACCATTTAAAACTAACAATTAAGTAAAAAATAACTTTTCAGTAACACCTAAGATTAAGAAGTATGAAAATAATTGCGTTGTTTCAGTATAATTATTTGAAAATTTAGACCCTTATAGCTGCCAAACGCCTTTGAATAACAAAGTAACTTTTTTTTTGTTTGAAAGATGGTAAGAAGTACTTAAAATCACACAAGTAAAAAAAAATCTACCTTGCCCCCCACATGCATTTTTTTAGCATTGAAAATTGGATTTTTTAGAAAATTTGCAACTTTGGGGGGTCGTATCTTGTGAAGGGGGCAGAGTAACAAGCCAAACTTTTTAATACAATAAGCAACCTTATATATGTATATAAGAAAAAAAAGAGGGCTTGTTATTCCAAGCCCTTCATAGGTTTTTTAATTTTCAAAAGTGGCAAAAAATTAATTTTGCATCACAAACTTTGACCTTGAAAAAATAACCTTTGTTTTTAAATCTCAAATGTATTGATACCATATGGAAAAAGTGTTTTTTTTTAGCTTTCCAATGAGCTATAGTTGAGCTTGATAGCTTTGATAGAAAAAAAGTTATAGTTCATAACGCAAAGCATCAAAATATCCAATTTTCGCTGTTGGCAACGACAAAAATAGCCTACATATCGAAGGGTAAATTTTTTTTAAATAAAAAAAATATATTTTTGTGGTCTAAAAGGTATGGGGAAAGCATGTGCAAATTGTCATCAAAATCAAAAATGGTGTTGCACACCCCATTTGTTGATTTAAAATGGAATGACTCCATTGTTTTTTGAATTGCATCTTTTCAAACATTTGCTTAAGTGTGCTCTGATTCTCTCAATTTTAGCACTTATTTCCATTTTACAGTGATTGCAGATACATTTTCCTTTGTTCTCAGTGTCTAATTTAGTCACTTCCAACCATTCTGGAGCACTTTTTCTACCAGATCCAGTAGACATTTTATTTTATCAAATTAACTTACTATATATTAACTAATATATAATCACACTTAAAATAATCTAATAAATCTTAGTAACAAAATAAAATAAAAATCCACTAGGTACTATATGTAGATGTGGTTATATACAGAGAACCATGTGCTCACACACATTCTAAATGTTTCTCTAGAAGTAAACAATGACACTTCACTTCACTTCCCTTCCATAAGCTAGCTGGTCCATGGAGGAAGTTCCATGGAGGCTGCACGCTTCAGTACATGGAGGCATTATGTAAAGGTTTATTAAACTGTATTGCCACACTCTACATAGTTTGTCTGCACAATAGCATACTGACAAATTTTAAAAAGTGAGTAGTAATAAGAGATTTTGACCAGATTTTCATACTTTTTTTTTTTTTTTTTTTGGAGGGTGGTGGTGGCATAATAAAAAAGTATAAACTAATCCTTTAAAGTAATTTTCTAATGTTATTTGTTACTTTGTCTTTTATGATGATTTATTTACATTATTTAAATTCAAATTAATTGCATATTAAATTAATTAAGACAAAAATAAAAATCAGCATTCTTAATTCTTTTTTAAACATAGAAATTCCCCCCCCCCTTTGTCTTTTCCTTTTTCAACAAGCAAAAAAAAACAATAAATCTAAAAAAACCCAATAAAACCCCAAAAAACCCGCCCGGGTTGGGTTTTTTAAAAAAAACCCGGGTTTTTTGCAACCCTGGTTGACGCAGCTTTCTCTGAAGCAAGATGAATTAGGTGGCAGCAGCATCCTATAGCAATAATATTTGCATTTTCTTTTTCTAAAAATGAAATTACACCAGCTTTTTTTCCCTGCATAACAGCAGCATTATCAGCACTGAAGGCTATGCAGTTCTGGAAAGGGATTTTATGGTTTTCAAAGACATTTAAAATAAGAGAACTTATATTTTCATTTCACCTGTTGAATGTCCTTCCAAATCTGGAATTGCCAACAATGTGTTTTCTATACGTCCAATGTCCGGATTGAAATAGTTCACAACAACCGGGTAGAGTTTATAATCGCTTTCATGACTTCCGTCACATGCTGCTGTAAACGCCTGTTCTTGTAAAATTTTTACAATAGATACCGTACGATCGTTGGCCATTTCATGGACTAGAGCTGATGTTTTAGTTTTTCCGCACCCGTACCGTTTCGCAATTTCGTTCTTCGGAAACATCTTCCGAAAAAGAGGGCCAGCGTGACTTGCGGCACTCAAAGGAACATTATGATCGATTAAGAAGGTTGTAAACAATAATTCCGCACGTGTTACATCATCCTGAATAGCATTTGGTTTGAAAAAATCTACCAGCTTTTTTTTATGTCCATCCGCAATTTTTACGTTTTCCACGTGCTGCGGGCCAACAACATGACGATGAACGTCGTTCCTCCCTCCATGGGATATATTGAAATCATTCCTGCAAACATCACAATAAGCATGCTTTTCGCTTTTTGCTGATTTCCTGATGCAAGGAAATTCTTCTGTGTAAGATTCCTTGTACACTTGAAAATATTTTTTTTTCGATGCCATTTCGATTTCTTATGGGCGAACGCGATGTGGCAAAGTCTACCACATTCATAGTAGGCTTAACGTCAACGGCCGTTCGCTATCGCTTCCGCTCGCGCGTGCAACTGCAGCATTCGATTTACAGGGAGTGATGACGGCGCTTGGATCAGCCACAGCCGATCGGACAGCGAAGAGGGAGTAGCAAACATATTTGGAACAGCACATACTCATCCCGGCTCTGTTCGCGGCCGCTTTGTATTGGTATTGTAGTTGTACGAGAGAATCAAGGGATAAGCGTGGAGAGGCCCGATACGGGAGAAGAAAAAAGAATAAATGAGAAAGCGCGTTTTTCGTAGAATTTCTCAATCATATTTTGAAAGATTTTTAATTTTTATGCATTAGCCAAAGGAGAAATCCCTTTAAAAAAAAAAAAATTTGCTTTTATTTTGCATCGTACGAAAAACCGTAAAAATTACAGGTTCGTCCGTAAGTCCGTAAAATTACACAAAAATCCGTAAATTTTACGGACAATCCATAAAAGTTGTCAAGTATGCAAGATCTTTCGAAAGATACCCATCTTGAAAATTTACCCCCCCCCGGGGGGGGAACCGGTGCCCCCGCATGCACAAAATTTTTTTCGTAGTTAACTACTACTATTATCAATAATTCATATTAATTTTACAATCACAAGTTTAAAATAACGCTCATTATGTACATTTATACGAAATTTTGTCTTATGCTGCCATGTTAAAAGTTTACATAAAATGCGATCACAGCGCCATCTGCTGGGCGATTGATCCTAAAATCTAATCAGACCCTTTCCATGTCAGGGTCCAACTATACACCAAGTTTGGTTCAATTTCATTCATCGGTTCGTGAGATACGGTGTAACATACAAAATTTTGCGATCACAGCGCCACCTGCTGGACGATTGATCCCCAAATCTAATCAGCACCATGCCCCGTCAGGTTCCAACTATATACCAAGTTTGGTTGAATTTCATTCATTGGTTCGTGAGATACGGTGAAAACACTAAACCACAGACAGACAGACAGACATTTTTTAAAAACTATCAATTCGTGTTCAGGACATCCCAAAACGTGTAGATCCGTCTTAAAACGGAGGTCGAAAATTTTCGCGAATCCAATACTTTCTCTATATGGGTCATTCCATGCCAAATCAACCACTCACTCAACCTGACCCCCTCAGATTTCTATGAAACTTGCAGGAATCATTCTCCTTGATGATATAAATGAGAATATATTTTTTAAAAAATTTTATCTTGTTCGATTTTTTTTAAATAATTTTTTTAAATTTCAAAAAATCAGCATTTTTTAGCTTGTATAAGCATTTTTAATCTCAAATTTCTCAAGTTCTATAAGGGATAGCGAAGTTTATGACCCCTCATTTTAAAGAGTATTTCACAAGGTTTAATTTGATATGCAACATCATTATGTTGGGTAAAAATTTTTAAAAATTTGAAATTTTAAAATTTTAAATTTAAAAAAAATTAAAGATAGTGTTTTTTAAAAAATCTGAAAAAAATATACGTTTTTGGTTATACTAAAAGCTATATAACCTGAAACTTTTAGAGTGGGATCTCAATGGGATCAGGAGTTATGACAAAAAACCTAGCTACTCTACATGGTAAATTGTATTACAATTATCATATAATATGCTTACTTTATAAAATAACTGTTAATTAAAATTCACACATACAGTATTGCATGCTAATATACAATTAAACATGGGGGGGGGGGGGGAATCAATACTCAATGGAATGTAATTGTGCATAATAAAAAGCTAAACAATTTTTTTGATAAAATTTTGTTAGATTATTAAAAAAAAAAAAAAATTTTTTTTTTTTTTTTTTTTTTAATTATTGTGAGTTTTATAGCTGGAATGTTTTGGAGTAGGTTCTTACTGCGATTAGAAATGATAATAAAGAAACAAAGGTATGTACAAATACATTGTTCATTTAAAATTACTGGAAGCTTTGATATAGCTTTACAACATCCAGTACATGTTTATACAAATTTGGACTATATCTTAAAATGTTTTCATTTATTATAAATGGAAACATATATAAATATAAATTTTTTCATTATTACAAATCACAAACTTTTTTTATAATAATCATAGCCACCTTTCTTGAATGGGTTGTAGCAATATATAGAAAAATGTTTTGATGTGCTAGGTTTACTCATCTTTACACAAAGTCTTGATGATCATACATTTAATCATAAAAATTCATACTAATTTAAAATCAGGTTGTAAGAAGAAATAAAATTTCTTACATCACAAAAGTAAAAACTAAATAGAATTGATTAAATTTTTTATCTGAAGAGGGTACTCATTGTTTAAAATAAATATGCCAAAAATGTTTGATTTAAAAAAAAAAAAAAAAAAAAAAAAAATGCTTATTTTACTTCTACTTAAAAGAGTATGGTAAGGTTCCCATGGGTCAGGGAGAATCTGGAAAAGTCAGGGTATTTGAAATTATTGAAAAAAGTCAAGGAAATGTCAGGGAAAAATCACAAATATTGTCTAAAAAGCTGGAAAAATGATGATATAAACCTGGAAAATGCTTTTTGAGCATTCAGTGTATGTTGCGGGTCACATGACTATGCTGTCTTTTATGTCGCAAGCTGTTTTATGTTTTACGCTGTGAGCTTACCTTTTATGTTGCAAACCAAATTTCATGACTTGAATTTTCTAAAAATAGACCTGGAAAAGTCAGGGAATTTTATTTTTTAAATTGAGTTGGAACCCTGGTATGAACCCAAAATCACAACTAACTTTTTCTACATCGAGATCTCATAAGAGATGTAAAAAATTAAACTACAGTGGAGATGCAGATGAGTCATATGCCAGCAACAACATAAAACAATCTTTAAATAAAGACAATTTTGAACCAGAACATCTCTAATTAGCAAATGAATTGATTATTATTTACTTACTTATGATTTATGCTGTCATTAATTTGTAAGTGTAGTAATTTATTATCTGAATGGCTTCTGATATAAATTTATAACCTTATATTGTAATCATTTTGTAATCTGTCTTTAAAAAACTGTGTAAGTTTTAAAACCATCACTAATGATTATAATCTTAAAAATTTGAAACTTGTAGAATTACACACACATTTAAAAAAGAAATCAAATAATCAAATTTTTAATGATCTTAGAAATTTTCCTGAAGAAAACTTTTTTTTACTATTTTACTAGTCATAAATATGAACTTTCAAAATAATGTCTTTTATCAAGTGAGCATATTATATGGTACAATTGAACCTCGAAAATCCGGACATCCAAAATATCTAAAATCCAGACGATATTTCAATTTTAATTTTAAAATAAGACTTAGCTGTATCTTATTTCCATGTTTCTTGTGCAATGGAGTTTAAAATTCGTTTAATTGAACACTGAATACATAAATTTGAACATAATCTGACATATTTTTATATTGTTTGATTGTGAATTAAAGATTTTATTTTTTTACAAAAAAAGGTAGGTTATAAAATGGAAAAAATAAATAAATAAAATCATAGTGAAAAATAATTACTGAAATGTTAAAAAAAATTGTTTCCTTAGTTTATTAGCAGTTATTTAGGAGGCATTATCAGTTGTTTATTATATTTTAGTGTAATAATCTGTTTTAATTTAACATAAGTCTTTTATTATATTTATATTTTAATTAACCAATTTGATTTGTTGTTTATTTTCATTAACATAAAATTGCAGTTTGTATATTATTATAATATCACAAAAAATTAGTTTTCAATAAATCTCTAAAATCTGGAATCGCCGTGGTCCTGCCAAATCTGGATTTTCGAGATTCAACTGTAATTATAATACAATTTAACATGTAGAGTAACTAAATTTTTTGTAATAACTTCTGATCCCATAGAGATCCCACTCTAAAAGTTTCAGGTTATATAGCTTATAGTGTAACCAAAAACATATATATTTTTCAAATTTTTTAAAAAACACTATCTTTGAAAATTTTAAAATTTAAAATTTTAAAATTTAATAATTTTTAAAATTTTTACCCAACATAATGATGCTGCATATCAAATTAAACCTTGGAAAATACTCTTTAAAATGAGGGGACATAAACTTCTCTATCCCTTATAGAACTTGAGAAATTTGAGATTGAAAATCCTTACACAAGCTAAAAAATGCTGATTTTTTGAAATTTAAAAAATTAATTTTAAAAAAATCGAAAGAGAGAAAAATTTTCTAAAAATATATTCTCATTTATATCATCAAGGAGAATGATTCCTGCAAGTTTCATAGAAATCTGAGGTGGTCAGGTTGAAAATTGAAATTTTTTGGTTGATTTGGCATGGAATGACCCTATTACATATAGAAGAAAGTAAAAAAACATATCTCAACGTTTTTCAAAGATAAAATCATGATTGTGGTAATTATTTTACTAAATACAGTCGGCAGCAAATGTATCCGAGCACTAGCAAAAATTCTTGCATAAAAAATGTGCATTTAATATAGTTTTGTTAAATAAATCCTTGTGGAATCATATTCCTAGACTGGCTAAGAACAGGATTCGATAAAGATTTATTTAACAAAACTGTATCAAGTGTACTTTTTTACATAGGAATTTTTGCTAGTACTCGGATACTTTTGCTGCCGACTATATATATATATATATATATATATATATTTTTTTTTTTTTTTTTTTTTTTTTTTTTTCCTGTACATCTATAATTAACGGCAATAGAATTTATGCGAATGTTTTGGTTTGTGAATTAAAGGAACATCTCAGTTAAAGGGTCCTTACTTCACACTCTTTCCCCACTGAAAACCGGTTGTCGCCACCTCCACCCTTACTGCGAGATAGATAGTTGTAAACGGACAAAACAGAAAGGGGGATTAAAAGAAGCATCGTTAAAATGCGGGTTGATTTTAAGCAAGGTTGTAAACGGACCCAATACGTTATTACTCTTCTTGTTCTTAAACATGATTCAATTATTTTGAAAATGTAATTTTATACTTTACAAATTGTTTCAATTTTGTTTTGCTGTAATGAAGAAAAATTTTCATCTATTCATTTAAGAATACTGGGCACATTTTATTCATTTGAGAACAGATTGTTTGCACATTTTATTCATTTGAGAACAACTTTGGTTATTATAGATACCAATATTTTGATAGTAAAAGTAATACATTACCCTATGTATTTAGAACCGTTTATTTATATAGTATTGGAATCAAATATTTTCTTTCAATATTAACAAAATTTGAAAGTTATAGTGTTAATTATAATTATTTCGGTATTGAGATTTCATGTAATCTAGTAATATAAAATAAAGGCAAAATCAATTTGTAGGTACGGAACTCAGAAATGAGGCTTATTTAGAGTAACACTATTTATCTTACATTTAAAAATTACACACTTAACAAACCAACAAACAAAAGGAACTATATACAGGAGAAAGTTAAATGGAATAATAGTAAGAAAAAAAAGAGTTCCACATCCTACATGATGTGTTTTTGTGGTCGTTGGCCATTGTTAGAAATGGTTATTAGATTTATTTTATAAAATTTTTAAAAATCCAGTTTTAGCTTTTTTTAGCAAAATTCTTACTGACATATTTTAGCAAAATGCTAAAACCAATGGCAGTTTAAAGCCTGACTGTCACCTTTCTAAATCAACTTCTTTATTCTTTTAAGCCTACTTTTCAGAACAGAATCTGGAGAAGCACTGGTCTATTAATTTTACAAAATTACCTAAAAAGTATTTTCCTTTTAATTTAATTACATCATTGAATTTAGTTTAAAAAAAAAAAAAAAAAAAAAAAACAGGAAAAAAAAATTCATTACACATCATAGATTGTCAAGGTCATCCAACGTTCATGTTATTCTATGGCAAAATTTGTTTATAGAATTACTTATTACCTAGAATTGTTATATTCAAAGTCTGTTTTCATAATTTTGAAAATATGAAACCGTTAAATTAGTACAAGTTTTCCAAAAATTTATTTTTAAAAACTTTTTAATTTGAATTTTGAGTTTAAAAATGTGAATTTTCACTAACTGCAGTTTTTTTTTTTTTTTTTTTTTTCATTTTTTAGCTGTAAAATGAAATATTAAAATTTAAAAAATTCATTTTTTGAAAAATAGGTATTAATTTAAAGGTTGTGAATTTTCTGAATGTGTAAACGGAATTTAAAATACCAATTTGGCAATGAATAATTCTATAAACAAATTTCGCCATACACTTATATGAAATTTAGTGACTCAGGACAGGGAATGAAGCCTGAAAGGCATTTCTCACATAATTCCTTGCGAAAACCACTTGTCACAAAATTAGGAAAAGATGATAAATTAAATATCAATCAGAAAATATATTTTGTGGATGTAATCTACTGGAATGATTTTATAACAAACAGTGTTAAATCAGATTAGAACTGAAAGCAAATAAAAAACTTGGTAAGCAAATAACATGCATACCTGCCAACCTGCAAGAATTCCAAGGAGTAAAACAGCGCACAAACAAAAAAATTTGCAGACCCCCCCCCCTCCAGTTTTTTTTTTCGTTAAAAAAATTGATAACTTTGTTTTAAATTATCACAGATTTATAGCTCAACCATTCATTTTAAAGGTATTGATGAGACCTTTCAAAAGATACCCATCTTGAAATGATGCACAATTTTTTTTTCCTTATTAACTACTACTATTACCAATGAAACCTTTCGAAAGGTATCCATCTTGAAAATTTACTCCCCCCAGGGGGGGCAACCAATGCCCCCACATGCACAAAATATTTTCTTAGTTAACTACTACTATTATCAATAATTCGTATTAATTTTACAATCACAAGTTTAAAATAACTCTCATTATGCACATTTATACGAAATTTTGTCCTATACTGCCATGTTAAAAGTTTGCATAAAATGTGATCACAGCGCCACCTGTTGAGTGATTGATCCCCAAATCTAATCAGCACCAGTTCATGTCAGGGTGCAACTAAATACCAAGTTTGGTTAAATTTCATTCAATGGTTCGTGAGATACAGCGTCCACAAAAAAGTGATACAGACAGACAGACAGACATTTTCTTAAAACTATCAATTCGTGTTCTGGACATCCCAAAACGTGTAAATCCATCAAAAAACGGAGGTCGAAAATTTTCATGAATCCAATACTTTCTCTATATTACATATAGAAGAAAGTAAAAATCGGTAGAAAAATGTTGAAATAGTAGAAAAAGAGTAAAAATAGTGATCTAGGAGTAAAAGTGTAAAAAATGTCAAAAAATAGTAAATTTTACTCCCGGGGAGTAAAACTTGGCAGCTATGAACATGGATTACAAAAAGCAAAGAATAACTATTTTCAGTCTGAAAAGAACCAAGGTTTAACCTCGCAAAAAAGTTTCTTTAGCATTTTGATTAAAATACACACGCAATATTTTAGCTTTTTCAAAGTAAATTATTTGGAAACTGTTGATTTTCCTTTCTTTAACTTGGTTATCTTCAGCTTTGTTCTCTATTTCTTTCAGCTTCGCTGATGTTACCGTTAATCAAGCATTCATACTTGTGTTTTAAGAAAAATGAATCAATAAAACTTTATTTCGAGTTTATCAATAGAAATTGAGGCAGTTATGTCCCATGTGCAAAATGAAAAGGTGATTTAAAAGGGGAGTAGATGGTAGTGAATAGGGGTACATTATTGTGCAATATTAGTGTTGAGAACACTTCTATAAAGCAGCAGACAACAAATTCTGATATATGTTTAAATATTTTTACATTTAAATTCCACTATTAAAACTGAAATTAAATCCAAATGTACTACATAATTAACACTTGCGGATATTTTTAGTGGATTTATAATTTCTGCCTGCAAATATCTGAATAAAAATAATAGATTGTTATAAAAGGATATTTATGAAATTATCTGGTTTTTGTTTTTTAGCAAAATTCATGTTGACGCATTTTAGCAAAATCATTCAGCAAAATGTTAAAAAAATAAATTAATGACATTTAAACCCTGAGCATAATCCTAGTCAGGCAAAAAAAAAAAAAAAAAAATAGTCACAAGTCATGCATGAGTGGGGTAACATATTTGTTGCGAGATTTTGCAAATTATGGTGTTCACTAGCAGATTTTTATTCATCGATTTCTACACTAGTTTTTCAATGCATTTTACTGTAAAGATTTTTTTATTATTATTATTAAGAAGGGGAGGGGAGGTGGGTTTCTCTAACAGTCTGGAACTACACTAAATACAATTCTACACTTTTTTTGGAGAGTAAGTGATTTTGGAAATACTGCTAGCCAGGGTCGATCCACGTTTTCAATTTTGGGGCTCATTTTTGTGGAAAACTAAATATTTTTATGTAAAACTTTTCATTTTTTCCACTCTATGTATAATGTTTATTATCAAGTTAAGTGTTTCATTGAAACAATTTTGAAAATAATTTGAAATAAGAACATGAAAAAATTTTATAAAATAATCATTTTTATTTTTTATATAAATTTTTTTTTTTTTATGACAAGCCGTATATAAAAAATTGAAGAATTTGGTGAAGAGTTCCATCTTATAGATTTAAATCTTGTGAAAAGGGAAGCTAAAGACTCCCACAATTCTGCCTGCATCGACCTCTGGCTAATTTTATAGTGAATAACTCATGGACATGGACAAAGCTGGATTTGTACCTAGAACTCCCTTGGAAGGAATTCACATCCAGCTATGTCTATGAATAGCTTACATTACAAAAGAAAATTTAAAACAATTTAAAACTGTATTCTTCATGAGCGGGTACAAGACAATAAAATCAGCAAACAACAACCAGAATATTCTTGAATCAAAGCGCAAACACACATTCATAACAATTTTGGCCAAAATATATAGCATACTTTTAATAAAATAACTTAATATTTTTCTAAATCTGTATCATTAATAGAATCCCAGGGACAGAATTTAGGTCACATTATCGCAGAAAAGAAACTGGTGCTTGCAGAAAGGTTTGCTTATAAAAATTAAAGAAATTCCTAGATTTCGATAGAAAACTGAAACATGTCTTAAATTTAGAATTTTTTTACACTATATTAGAAATATTGATATCTTTATTATTAAATATACATATGTGTAAATTAGACAATGTGTTATTATTAAATAACATCTAGTCTTGCAGAAAAGTTTGTATGAATGAGGCTTGTCGCTGAAAGTATAAAAATATTCTGCCTGCCACAGGGAATAGAATCATATAGTCCTGACTTTGCAACGTTACAAAGAAATCTTTCCCAAATTACAAAAAATTATTCAAGAGTATTCTGTTCTTCACATTAAAATTTACTGATTTTTTTTCAGAAAACTTTGTGACTACTCTTCAAACAGTAAAAAGACAAACAATTTAGTTAGCTAGCAATTACAATAGACTAAATTTAAAAGAGAAACAAACTTAATTTAGAATATCAGAAACTCTTATGCATGCAAGATTTTTTGTTCCTTTTCTTTTCTTTTTTCAAGATGTTATTTGAATGTAATTTTATTTGTAAAGAAAATCAGGATGGAAAATTATAAAAAAGTTAAAGAAGATATTTCATGCATTAACACAAAATTTCTTAATGCTGGCACATTAAAAGGGAAAGGAGGGAGGGGTAGGGATTTGATACTCTAATAAGCAAATTCTTTTAATGCAGAGATTTAAGATATAAAATTACATTATCGAAAAAGGAATAGCATGGTTACTTATAAAAATAGATATAAAGCACATTTCGAACCTGATTTAGGGAGCAGAAATTTAAGTTTAATAGTTCAGTCAACATAAACAAAAATACAGATGAATAAGTGTCAGTTAAATCAGCTTACCTGAGCTAACTGTCCCATATTAGATGCTAACTGTGGTACCATATGAGCTGGTACATTGACTGTGAGGGGTTGTCCTTGAGACTGCAGAATACTGGCTCCAGGAACACCCTGTATTGTTTGTACAGGAACATGAACAGTTTGAAACACAGTCTGTCCATTAGCTGTAGAAATAGGCACTTGCACAGGAAAAGTCTGTTGAACTGGCATAGGTAACTGAAGGGCTTGTACAACATTACCTTGCCTAATTGCAACATTCTGCCCATTAATCTGTGCCATACCATGGAGCACTGTTTGACCACCATTTTGGACGGATGTGGGCACCTGAACCCCTTGAGCCCGAAGAAAGGTTTGCCCAGTAGGGGTTAAAATGGCTTGATTGCCAGCTAACTGAAAAGTCTGTGGAACAGCCGGTATATAGATTGCCTCCTGGCCATCTATTTGAATATTATGAATTTGCTGTGCCGGTATTACATTGTATGTTATATTACCCGGCGATCCGGCCACTATCTGTGCCCCCTGGGGGAACACTTGGCCGTTGGCCACGTTTTGGGCCGTGGCTACTGTGGGAAGGCTCTTGAGTGCAGCGGCCACGTTGCCAGAGACGTGGACATTAGCGGCCTGGGCCTGACCAAGGTTGGTCACCTGAGTGATTGTCCCGTCAGGATTTAGAAGTCCAATTGTCTGTTGTGTTTGAAACGGGACAAGCTGGGACGCGGCGGCTGTGGCCACTATTTCTTGTGATGGTTGAATCACTTGGCTGGTGGCGGGGCCAACAACTTTTGTTGGGGACGCACCCTGGGAACCTCCCTCGTCCCCAATCTTGCTGCAGGTCGCGGCCAGGAGTGCCAACGGGGATGGTGTCGTCTCCTAGAAACAGGGCGGGGTCAGCATTAGAAAGGGGTGTGAAAAGGGGACTGGCGTAAAGCATCAGCCATCTTGGATGGCGCATTAAAAGATGAAATTAACTAAAACAAATATTACAGAAAATAAATCTTACCTGCGAGTTACTAGAAGGTACAACGTAATCTTGTGACTGTTTCCGAGGCGTAGCACTGGTCATCGCACTCTAAAACACCTGAAATTTGTAAATTGCTGCGGCAGGCATCGAGGAGCAATGGCGCCCACCTAGCAACTCCGCGTAGTAATACCAGACTGGAAAACGTGTCAAGTAGCACTGCCCTCAGGGACAATGCAAGTGCGCTAAAGAAAATAGTTCGCTATTAAATTTTAAATTTCAACAGTCGTAACTTTAATATTCTACAATTTTAAAACTTAAAAAGTAATATATGTTTGTTTAACTATTGTTTAATTAGACTTTTTAAAGTCGATATATTAATTATGTAAAAGTAGATCGTGGGAATTTTGAAGAAGGTGTACATGTATAAAATGGGGGTCCGTCGATGCATGTAGGCGTGGACGCACAGGCGGGTCACAAAGAATTTCAATACAAACAACACCGCCCAACCACATTTGGAACGAGGGAAATTTTTTTTTCAAATAATTCAAACAACGGTAAGTTTCATCGAAAATTAATCACCCGCTTGTATATCTGTCCTAATAGCGGTAGTTAGACTCTTTCGCAATCAATGGCTAATCGAACCTTAACTAGCAGAGTAACTGTTATCGTCAAAGCTGCTTTTCACCCCAGTGATTTTTTTTTTTTTCTTCGTTTGTTTTGTTGTTTTCATGAAAGATATATTTAGATTCTTTCTCTTTTTAACGATAATAATGATTGATCTGTAGTGTAATTGTCCTGCAATATAATTCTGTTCTGACCTTGTCATTTAAATAAATATCCTAAAGGATTTTTTCTTTTCTTTTCTTTTCATTCCCGACCGAAAGTAATTACATCTTCTAGGCTTATTAGTATAAATGAAAAATAAAATATGGATAAGGAAATCCTGAAAGCAATACTGCTTATTCTTTTGAAAGAGCAGGATAAAATATTAAAAATCGTCATTTTTTTTATGATTAAACATTAAACGATATTAGTTCAAGTAAAAAACAAATAAATTATAAATTAATAGTTTTTTTTTTTTTTCTTTCTTTTTTTTAATAAAAAGCACGTACATTTTATTTATTTATTTTTAATTGAGCTTTTAAATTAACCTTTAAGTTAAAAGTGAATTTATTTTGGTGATTTATTAAATTAAATGTAATTTTAAAGAAATAAAATGGTTTTGTCACTTTGTATTAAAAGTCTCATTTAATAATTTACATCATTATTTTCAATTCAAAATTTGCTGTGTAAAATAATTTGTTTATAGGGAAAAATTAACAAAATAGGTTTATTGGACTTACTTCAATCAAACTTGTACTTCCTTAATCATTATTAATTTTAATTACAGGGAATGGGGAAATGGCTTTGTATTTATTGTATGTCAGTTTGAGATAAATATGTAAAGTGCATGCATATTGCATCGCAATTTGTAGAAAAGAATTACATTTTTATCATGAAAGTAATTAAACAAAGGTATTTTTTAATTTTAATCATTGTAATACATTAAAAATACCTTTCTTTTTTTTTTTTTTTTTCTTCTGAAGTATTTTAAAATCTACCTAATTTCTTAACAAATAGAATTCTAAAAAGGAAAGATAAAAAAATAATAATAATGATTATGATTTTTTTTATTATTATTATTATTATACTAATTCCTATCATAAAAAATGGAAATGATACATTGCGCATAAAATTACAAATTTCCAATTTTTATTATATATTTATTTATTTATTGGCCACCTTTTTTTTTTATTTAAATAAGAAATAAAATTGTGGTTGTATGGCTTAAGACTAAACGACCACACTAGATCCATAGGCCTGTAAGGGGAATGCCCTTCGCTGGGTCTTTCTAAGGAGTCTTAGCCCGTATTTACGTGAGTTTCGATAAACAACAGAAAACTCCGAACAGCTGGGTCGATAAGCGCGACCAGAAATCGAACCTGGTACTTCCCATCAACTAGCTTTGAGCGCAAAATCGCTCGGTTTCGGCGTGTGGTGGGGGGCAAATAAAAAATAAATCTTGAATTGGTGAAAATTTTCTACTTCTGGTTTTCAATGGATTTCATATCTGCCAACATTTTTAATTTTAAAATCAGATTTATCACCACTATTTTTGAATAGAAATGTGACCTATTATTTTTCTATTTATTTTAAATAAAGTGAAAATTTCTCGTATGAAATCTCTCGCCGAAATCGGGAGACTGATGGTAACTATGAGATTTACGTGTTACTAAAGAAGAGAATATATGACTTTATAACCTTGCAAGTCAACACAATTTTATTTATTTCGTAAGTTTTGTGAGTTCGTAAAAGGTTTTTCACAAAAAAAGAAATTTTTTAACGTACATAAAATATTGGATCTCAAAATTAATTACGCGGTATGTGAAATACCCCTTATAAAATTTCTATTCTGGAAAATATCTAAAATATAGCTTTTTTTTTGTTGTTGTTGTTGATAATTTGCCTAATTTTTACTCTACTCAAGTGAACTTTTGACTTAAGTTGCCCAATATACATCTAGCTTTCAATCTATGTAATAAAAAAATTCTATATTTCACGCATGCGCAGTAAAAAAATATTTACTACAAATGCGAAAATTACACATGTAAATTTTATTTTTCAGAATAACGTTTCTTTAATGTTTTGTCAAGTAAAAAAAAGTATATCTATCTAAATAACCATAGGAATCCCTCAAAAAAGCTTACAGATATTGTACATAGTAAATGAAATAATATGTTAAAGTTTCAAGTGATTTGTAGCTTTTTGTGATACAGGGTGATTTAAAGTACTTGTGCTTTTCCTCAATTTGTGGTTGGTCCCTTATTTGCACTCGGGACTAAATCGACAGTGAAAAATGTGAGTTTATAAGTGTTCTTTGCATGTCTGAAGTTCAACGCTATTACGTCCAGTCTTTTTCTTTTTTTTTTTTTTTTTTTTTTTTAGAAAATAGAAAAAAATATCAAAATAAAAGAACAAAAATTTAATAACAGTGCTCTGCACGAAAATCGGCCCCAATATCATTCATGCAAATTGTTTAATGACCTCCTGAATCTGAATATTATGCCTATTTTACCCCATGACCCACCGTTTTTTTTTTTTTTTTTTGTGGGGGGGGGCTATTTTTATCATTGTTCAGTAATTTTATGGCTATTTATTTGGAGGGTAAGGATTATTTTAATATCTTCTGAGGGGCTACAGATGTGAAAAATTGTAAAACATCAACATTTCTAGCATGTGGAAAATTAAGAGGGGGGGGGGGGGATTCGCCTCTTAAATTATAAATTACATTTATCATATTTTAGTAATCTATTATTATTTTTATATATATATATATATATATATATATATACCTTGTATTCTTACTTTCTCTTACCCATAAGGTAAAGAAAGTATTGTTTTTGGGTCAAATTTTCAAAATTGAATTTTTGTTTTATTTACGCGTTTTGAGGTGCCCTGAATCCAAAAATCATGATTTTAGCTGTTGGTCTGTGCGTCTGTCTGTGTGTGTCAGTTATCAGCATACTTCAAAAACAAATGATAGCAGAAAGTCCAAACTTGGTATTTAAGAAAAAAATTTAAAGTGGGATATTATGATATGCATAAAAGGTGAATAGAATCGAAGAAACGTCGATTATATATATCATATATCACTTCTTAAAATTATTGGTGAGAATTGAATAAAACAATCACGCAATCCGTACCAGGTGGCGCTTCAACTGTTGCCAAGTTTCCGAGCCACGCGACGGCGACAGGCATCTAGTTTAGGAGGCTATGATATAATCAAGGGCACTATAACCAAGTTCAACTTACATAAGAAAAAAGTAACATCCGTGAAAATTTTAGACCTCCCATTTTTAATGGATTTATGTGGGAAGTTCCTTGCAGAGCCAACAGATGGCGCTGTCTCTGATGCGTATCATTGAACGAGATGACAAACGGAGGAGTTGAGATCTGGCTGCAGTGGAGATCGGTTGAGACCTTCAGCGCGTAGGCTGACAGGCTCATTTTTCTGCTAATTAGAGCTTGTTGTGCTCTGTATAAGTGTGTAGAGCCATGGAGAGCTCTATACCATAATCTCACTTATTAGAAATAGTACGCGTAGGTACTAATGTGAATTGTAGAGCGAGTCAGTGCTCATATATGATACTTTCTGTTAGTCCTAGTAATGAAGAGAGCTTGTTATGTGTATTAGGCCTCGAAACCAGCAAATGTTATTGATGGAAACCCTGCTATTATTATCATTTTATCTTTGTGTAAACTGTGTTGTGAACGTAATAAATGTTTTTAGTTATCTTAATCGCACCTCTTCATTGCCCCACCCCTAGACGCCCAGCTCTTATACTACATTTATACATTTTGAGATGTCCTGAGCATCATTTACCCATTTCTAGAAAACATCTGTTTGTATATGCATGAGTATTACCAACATTTCGTGGATGCTGTATCTCATAAACTAATGAACGAAATTTTACTAGGAACTTTGTGGCTATCATCACTGGAAGCCAAAGCCAAGGTTATTCTATGGGGAATTTTATCAAATTATACATATTTTTAAATTCCGTATTCACATTCAGGAAACTCACAACACAACTCTTAAATTGCTTATCATTATCTAAAAATTAATATTTTGTTTTGAAATAGCAGAGTGGGAATTTCCACTAAATGAAATGTTTCATTTTACAACTTAAAATATTAAAATAAAAATCATAATAATGATGGTAATTTTTTGGAAACGTAACTAGTTTAATAATCAAGAAGTTTCTAAATGTAAAAACGGCATTTAAAAATACGTATAAGTTAATCTATATATATATAAAAATAAAAAATAAACTCATTCACTGATTCAACACGGCCGTGGAGATTCTATGGGAGATAGAGTCACAATTTTTTGGGTGAGCAGGTTTGTTTTAGGACCCTGACGCTCACTAAGACGGGATTTTACGAAATTCCCCTCCCCGTTTCCCCCGGGGGGGGGGAGCAGAAGGCAAAAACCACCTTTATAAGTATAACTCGGCTCCAAATTACTTCACGGGGAAGAAATTGCAGATAGAGGGACTAGACTTGAATAAAAAAAAATCGTTTACTGCGATTTTGGAATTTTAAGGGGGGGGGGGTAAAAATGATTTTCCGAGGCGCAGAAAGCAAAACCACCTTTATAAGCATAACTCGGCTCCAAATTACTTTAAGGTGAAGAAATTGCAGATGGAGAGACTAGACTGGAATATAAAAAAAATCATTTTCTGCGATTTTGGATTTTCAATGGGGGGGGGGGGGGGGGTGAAAATGATTTTCGGAGGCGCAGATGGCAAGAACACCTTTATAAGCATAACTCGGCTCCAAATTATTTTAAGGTGAAGAAATTGCAAGTGGGGAGACTAGACTTGAATACAATAAAATCATTTTATGCGATTTTGAAATTTTAGATTTTTAAGGGGGGGAAGGGGATAAAAATGATTTTCGGAGGCGCAGTAGGCAAAAACACCTTTATAAGCATAACTCGGCTCCAAATTACTTCAAGGTGAAGAAATTGCAGATGGGGAGACTAGATTTAAGTACAAAAAAATCATTTTCTGCGATTTTGGTGTTTTGGATTTTTAAGGGGGGGAGGGGGTAAAAACGATTTTCGGAGGTAAATTTAGAAGGAAAAAAAGATTTTTGAGTAAAACTCTACCAATAATAGCACCAAGATATAGAGAACCGCCACGAGTCTTCTTGAGAATATTTCCAAAAACTTATTTTTTGGTTTTTGCGATTTTTGATTTTGGGGAGGAGTTACGAGGGGGCAAATTCAAGCCCCCCCCCCCTTTTAGCGCTAAATTCGTCCGGGAAAATCTGTATTAGCTGAGGTCACAAATTTTAGTGTGTGGCTTATTTACGAGTGTCCAACACACATTGTAACGGGATTCTGCGAATGTCCCCCTTTCCCCCCTTGGGGGGGCAATAAAACCGTTTCCAAACATTTGCTTCAAATTATCTCAGCAAGATTAATTTTTACGTGTGGGTTGTTTATGTGTTTCCAACACGCACTATAAAGGGATTTTACGAAATTCCCCCCTCCCCCCTTCAAGGGTAGGGGAGGGGAGGCAAAAAAACGCTTTTAAGAGTAACTCTGCTCCAGATTATCTCAGAATAGCGATTTTTTGATATGTCGAATGGTTATGCGTACTCCAAGACACACACTACAACATAATTTTGTAAAATTCCACCTTATCCCCCTTAAGGGTGGGGCGGGGGGTGTGCAAAATCATGTTTCCATGCGCAACTCTGCTCCGAACTATCTTAGGCGATTTTTTATGTGCGGGCTGGTCATGCGTTCCCAGCACACACTTTAAAGGCATTTTGTGAAATTTCCGCTTTTAAGGGGGGGGGGGCAAAAGTACGTTTTAAAGAGCAACTCTGCTCCAAATTATCTCAGGAAAGCGATTTTTTAATATGTGGATAGGTTATGCGTTCTCACCAAACACAAACTACAAAGGGATTATTTGAAATTCCGTGCTATCCCCCCCCCCTCGTTGAGGTTGGGAGGAGTAAAAAACATGTTTCCATGCACAACTCTGTTCCAAATTATCTTAGAATGGCATTTTTTGATGTGTGGACTGCTTATGCGTATTCAACACACACTACAAAGTTATTTTGTGAAATTCCACCGGGGAATATGTATTAATGCGTAACAGCAATAAATTATCTTTAGGAAGGAGATTTTTTATGTGTGAGTCAGTTATATGTATCACATAATATAAAGAGATTTTGCTAAATTTTCTCTTCCTTCTTTCCTTTAAGAGCGGGGAGGGGAGAGGAAGGCTAAAAAACACGTTTTAAAACGTAACTCTACTTCAAATAATCTCAGGATCTCGATTTTTTAATGTGTCGGTTATATATGTGTATGCAACATGCACTATAAAGGGATTTTGTGAAATGTGGCGAGTGGGAAAGCCGCTACCAAAGGTAGAGAAAACTTTAACTTAGATTTTGACTGATTTCAGTGATTTTTATTATTATTATTATTAGTGATATTGGTATAGTATTTTAAGAATTCACTTCAATGTAATGACCAGCGAAGCGGGCAAAGACTGCTAGTGAATTATAATGGAACGAAATTCATATTAGAATAATACTGACTCGACTCTGTCATTCCAATAAGTACAAGAAAAATTAACTGAATTTTTAAATTTTTATGTAGCCATACTTTATGACCTGAAGAGTGGGTGTTAAATCACTCAGATTATTAGGATAAATGCTTATCCACTAAATGCATATGCTTATTTTGCTCAAAATAGATCATTCTAATAAGAGCAAGAAAAATTAACTAAATTTTAAGGAATTTTAAAATTTCTTGTAGCCATATTCTCTAACTTGCGAAGTGGGCACTGTTTGTTCACTTGGATTAGTAGGACAAATGCTTATCCACTAAATGCATATGCTTATTTTGCTCAAAATAGATTATTCTAATAAGCGCAAGAAAAATTAACTAAATTTTAAGAAATTTTAAAATTTCTTGTAGCCATATTCTCTGACCTGCGAAGTGGGCACTGTTTGATCACTTGGATTAGTAGGACAAATGCTTATCCACTAAATGCACGGTTACTGTGCTCAAAATAGGTGTTTTATTTATAATAAGTACAAGGAAAATTAATTGAATTTTAAGAATTTTTTAAATGTCAGGTAGCCATATTTTATGACTTTGGGGAGTGGGCACTATTCACTTGGATTAGTTAAAAAAAAAAGAAATGCTTATCCACTAAAGCGTACTTATTTTGCTCAAAATAGGTCATTCTAATATACCTAAGTACAAGAAGAATTAACTGAATTTTAAGAATTTTTTAAACTACATGTAGCTATACTGTGTGACCTGGAGAGTGAATATTGTTCACTTAGATTAGTGGGAAAATGCTTATCCACTAAATGCATGCTTTTGCTCAAAATAGGTCATTCTAATAAGTGCAAGAAAAAATATAACTGAATTCTAAAAATTCTTAAATTTTTTATATTGCAATACTTTACAACCTGGAGAGTGAGTTCTTTTCAGTTAGATTAATGGAACAAATTCTTATGCATTAAATATATATTTATTTTGCAAAAAGGTCATTCTTACTAAATACAAAAAAAAAAAAAAAAAAAAAATAATTAAAAAAAAAAAAATTAATTTTTATGTAGCCATGTTTTATGACTTACCATATTTTCTAGAAAGTGTGCCTCTGGTGCATCTAAATAATATATTTTAATTTAGTTATGTTTTGTGTAGAATAAAGGATGAATCACTTACTCATACTCACTCAGGACAAACGATTTTACACACATAGATAACTTTGAATGTTTATGTTTACATTGAATATAGACAACTAACTAAATTTTAAGAAAAATCCAATTGCGTGCTGGAAAATGCAACTGGATTCACAGTCCAATTGCATTTGGATTGATTGGATTCTCAGTCCAATTGCGGGCCGCGATAGCCCAGTCGGTAGAGCGCCGGCCTCGTAATTGGAAGATTGCGGGTTCGGTACTCGAGCCGGCCAAAGACCGTCGTGTACACTAATGGTGGCTGGTGCACGTAAAATCTGTCGTGGCCGCAATGTCCTCCATGTTCCCATCAAAAATTATACCTCTGGGGATCACCGAAGCGGGAGAGCCATCCCTTCCGTGGAGGATCAAAATTGTGATGGCATGTCTCCGGACCACCTCTAGGAAGTGTGTCCCAGACCGTCGCTAATTCCCCATGCGCGCAGCACTAGTGCGACGTAAAACCCAAACATCCATCCTCAGTCCAATTGCATTTGGATCGGAATAGCTCGAAATCCAATTGCATGCTGTTTTTAACACTTTTCAACAAGTTTAAAAAGTGTTAATGACCGGTTTGTCTATGTCTGTCTGTCTGTCCACAATCTAACTCCCGTAAATATGCCTTGAATTTCTTGAAACTGATATATGTTATTCAAGTTTACTATCGGATGTTTTCTATTGAAAATGGAGTGAATACCTGTACTAGTTTGTGTGCATGAACACCCGAAATTATTCCAAAGCATTGTGTTCTATGAGAGGTATTTCTATAAACCATATTTTAATACTTTGCACAAATCTTAATAAAACTGAAATATGTTATTCAAGTTCACTAACGGATGTTCCGCACATTACCCCATTGAAAATGGAGTAAACACCACCAATTGTTTGTGTACAGGGGCATCCGAAAGTATTACAAAGCATTTCATTCAATGAGAGATAATTCTATAAACCAAATTTTAATAACTTTACTTTGTACAAATCTTAATGAAATTAAAATATGTTATTCATATGCACAAAAGAATACTTTTTATGGAATATAGTATGATTAGCATTAGGATTTACAGAGTCACACAAAAATATTCCGTTACATTGAGGGATATTTGCTGAAATTACATTTTCGTTCACATTAAGCGTTCTTAACACTTTTTTACAAATTTTTGTGTGAATATGTTTTGAATTTGTATATCTGTCTGTCGACTGTCTATCTGTCCGTCTACCTTCCTCCAGCGTCCGTAAATTCAGAATTTTTAAAAAATGATTTGTGATATTCATGTTTGCAATATGGAAGATTTCCTATTTAAATTGGCATTAATAGACTCTATATAACTGGTCTGTGTACAGGGACACTCATGAAATGCTAATGCATTGTGCTTTAGGACGGACATTTAAATAAATCATATTTAAAGAACTTTCTACTGTAAAAAATCATAAAAAAATTGACATTTATTGTTAATATGCCAGAATAATGTTTTTTTTATAGAATATGATATGGTTAACCTTCAGATTTACAGGGCTACACTGAAATATTCAGGTGCATTAAAGGCTGCATTTTCTTTTACGTTAAACATTTTTAACACATTTCAACAATGTTTAAGAGTGATTACGACATCCATTAGTCTGTCTGTATGTCTTTCACTCCTTCTGTCTGTACGTTGTGTGATAACATATAGGCAAAGAATATTGAAAGTTATTCGATAAAACAAACACTTACAGTTGGAAAGTGTTAATAATCAATGCGTACTGCAGGATTCTTCGTTCTCCCCCCCCCCCCCTCTGAATATATTTGTATTTTGCCATTAAGTAATAAAGTGGGGAGTGACATGGAAACCTTGGAATAAAATTTAAAACGAAATAGGGTAGGTGCTCCAGTGATTGTCATGCTCCAATAATTGACATCTATCCCGAAATAATTAATAAATAAGAAAAATAATAAATTCATATATTTTACGTATAAGAATTTTAACATTTTATGTCAAACACTGGAGCATAGGGTGCTAATAACTGGCAAATGAATAACTAGCAATGTCAAACACTGGAGCATAAGATTCTAATTACTGGTAAAATGAAAAACTGGCAGTGTCAATTACTGGAACATTGAGTGGGTGTCAAATAAAAATTCATAAAAAAATAATTGTTTTGAAATGTATATATTTTAACATATATGTGGTTCTGAATGTCTTTCATGCCCTATGTACTAACTTAAGATTTCTAAAAATATTTTCTGATGACAAGAACATTAAAAACATCAGAGATTGCTCTAAAAATGTCAATCACTGGTGCACTTACCCTACCTTGATAAATTAAATGACTCAAATGATTCAAATAATATTATTTTACACCTTTAATTATATATAGTTTACTACTACTACAAATTTGGTTTGTGAAATGTTGATGTGAAATTTTTAAATAAATAAATAAAGTTTGAGAAAAAGGTTTGGTCAGGCCAGGAGAGTCACTTTCCAATCATTTTAAAATTTTAAAGGAAAAGGTAACTGAGTTAATCTTTCTTACATGCATAGGATGGAATGGGAATACAGTGAAAAAATTGTGTCTTAAAATTAAATCTAGTATGTTGTGGCCACCACAAGACTTTCTTCTATACTTTCCTATACAAATTCACTCAGTAAAAATATTTCATTAAAATTATTATTTATTAAAATTATCTACTATAATGAATGCAAACGATTTTCATCTTAGAGAGAACTAACACTAAATATAAAAAAAGAAAGATAATTTTATTCTCTATAAATAAAGTCTTTGAAAATGCGTTTTCATAATGGTTATTTCATATATCATGTTCGTGGGGCAAACTGCAATATAGCATCGCCACCTACTGGCTGATGTGCACCCAAATTGAATCAGCATAATGTCCTTCTTACATATCAAGTTTTCTTTGATTATACGTAATAGCACCTGGGATATAGCCTTCCCTGAAATTACGCTACCTATTGAGAGACTGGCACGAAAAGTTCTTCAAGGTGCATCTACATATAAATTTATATGCAATTATGTGCAATAGCTCCTGAGAAAAAAGGAACCTGCAGTAGTCTTGCAGTAGTTCCTGAGAACTGTATAGTTTCATAGCCTGCCTTTAAATTGTGGAAATCGTTGTATAGCAGCACCACCTGTTACGAATTGACAACAGGGCCTGATTACCCAAAAGGCTCGGGAAGCACAAGCTTCCCCTCTAAAATTGAAGAGGGCCGCCAAAAATGACTAAAAACAGGGTCTTGAATTTTCTGTTTTATATTTTCATACTGAGATTGAATTTTTCTGAGAAAATTCGCCTAAAGCAATATAAAATACTCACTATTTCGGGAAAAATCTATTATTTAACCTCAAAAATCTGAATGTTCTTAATTAATAAGTTATACGATTTTAATGTTGTGTGTAGAAACCACCCAGATATATGAATGAAAAAAAAAAAACTATAAACACACACTAATTTTTGGTCTATAGTTTTTTTATATTACAATATGTAATAGGAAAACAAGATTTTCTGAAATGAAAGAGGGCCCCGAAATGATACTGAGCTTCCCCTAGCTTCAAAGCTTAATCGGGCCCTGATTGACACCAAGAGTTAATAATCAGTAATCACTAACTTATATCAAAATGCATCTGCATATACACTCTGTAACAAAAAAAAAAAAAAAATCTGGTGTGACTCCACTCGACTTTCCGAACATTGAGTAATTAACAGTTTTGTAGATAAAGTAAAGAAAGAGCAGTTGTTAAACAAACAAAAGAGAGAAAACCATAATAGAGTGTTCGAGTATTTTTCTCCGTATATTACACGTTGTTTTATTGAACGCTACTGAACTTTGAGCCCATAGATCATAATGATAAAGAATTTTTTATTGTGTCCCTGTAAAAACCTATAAATGCTAAATTCACCAAAATGCTTATAGTTAGTGCAACAGTGATTTATAATACTCATATAATTTTTCAGCTCAATTCAATAAGGCGTTTAGATGCTATCGTACTTTTAAAAATTTAGTCCCATAGGCCATAATGATAAAGAATTTTTCTTGGTGTCCCTGTAAAAAAACTGTAAGTGCTAGATTCACCAAAGTCTATACAGTTAGTTCAACTGTGATCTATAACATGTGTACAAATTTTTTTGCTCAGATTAATAAGGCGTTTAGGCGCTATCACACTTTTAAAAATTTGGCCCCATAGGCATAATGATAAAGAATTTTTCTTTGTGTCCCTGTAAAAAAACTATAAGTGCTAGATTCTCCAAAATCTATACAGATTGAGTATTTGTGACCTATAATATGTGTATAAATTTTTTGCTCAATTGAATAAGGCGTTTAGATGCTATCGCACTTTTAAGATTTTGCTCCCATAGGCCATAATGATAAAGAATTTTTCTTTGTGTCCCTGTAAAAAAACTGTAAGTGGTGAATCCACCAAAATCTATACAGATTGAGTATTTGTGACCTTTAATATGTGTATAAATTTTTTGCTCAATTGAATAAGGCGTTTAGATGCTATCGCACTTTTAAGATTTTGCTCCCATAGGCCATAATGATAAAGAATTTTTCTTTGTGTCCCTGTAAAAAAACTATAAGTGCTAGATTCACCAAAATCTATAGGGTCCGTACTATGGTGACTTACAATATGCGTACCAACTTTCAGGTTAATCGAACAAAGCGTTTAGACGCTAGCGTGTTCACTCACAGACATACACACACACATACATACATCATCGTAAAAATAGTGAAAACGGACTCAGGGGACCTCAAAACGTATAGAAACATCAAAATCTCGAATTCGGATTTTTGACATGATTACAATACTTTCCTCACTATAGTGTTCGGAAAGTAAAAAAGACGCACCAAGAAGAAGTGGGAACAAAAATTGGTAGATGGGGTGGAATGGGTGGTCCGAATGGGACAAAAATTGGTAGATGGGATGTACATGTGGAGAAAAACAATCGATTACAGTTTCAGAAAATTTGAATGATTTAATCAAGAGAAAGGGCCTTACAAAGTAAACAAGTCAATAACACGTTGGTCCACTTCTGGCCCTTATGTACGCAGTTATTCGTCTTGGTATTAATTGATAGAGTTGGCAGAGGTGCTCCTGTGAAATATCATGCCAAATGCTGTCCAATTGTTGCGTTAGATTGGTAAAATCCCGAGCTGGTTGTACGACCCTTTTTATGATGCCCCAAACGTCTTCAGTGGAAGAGAGATCCGGGGACTGGGCTCAACCCCACTGAGCCGCCTATTAAGGGTATTTGAAGTCACTGAAGTACCAGTTGCACGTAGGATCGACGATAATGATGAATTGGTGCTTGATTCCATCAAAACCTGTATGTATGTCAATTTGTGTCCAGTTTGCATTACTCCTTGGTGCGTCACTTTTTTTGTTATAGAGTATAAATTTATATGCGATTTCGTGCAGTAGTTCCTGATATATAGCCTTCCCTGAAATTGTAGAAATCGTGGTATAGCAGTGCCTCCTGTTGAGCAATTGACACCAAAAGTTGATAGGCACTAATTTAGGTCAAGGTGCATCTATATATACATTTATATGTAATTTTCTGCGGTAGTTCCTGAGACACAGTCGCCACAAAATTTTTGTTACACACATACATACAGATAGATATTTTCTAACTAGTATGATGTGGCCACCACATGACTTTCTTCTATATAATTTTACAGAAAATTTATTCAATACAAATTATTTATTAAATTATCATTTTTTTTTTCCATTATAAATGCAGGCGATTTTTATCTGACAGTATTATATTATCACTAAATGCCGAAAGAAGTCAATTTTTTGCAAATCAGAAGAAATAAGATATTTTTCAAAGTATTTTTCGGTTTAAAAAAAAAAAAAAAAAAATCGATAACTTTTTTTAAATTATTACAGATCTATAGTTCAACCATTCGTTTTAAAGGTATTGACGAGATCTTTCGAAAGATACCCATATTGAAAATTTACTCCTCCGGGGGGCCGGAGGGAGTGCGATGCTCCCACATGCACAAAATCGTTTTTCTAGTTAACTACTACTATTACCAATATTTCTTATTAATTTTACAATCACACGATTAAAAATAACTCTTATTATGTATGTACATTTATACGAAATTTTGTCCTATACTGCCATGTTAAAAATTTAGAAAAAATGCGATCACAGTGCCACCTGTTGAGCAATTGTTCCACAAATCTAGTCAGCACCAGTTTATGTCAGGGTCCAACTAAATACCAAGTTTAGTTACATTTCGTTCATTGGTTCGTGAGATACAGCGTCCACAAAATTTGTGATACACACACACAGACAGACATTCTCTAAAAACAGGCGAATCGTATTCAGGACATCTCAAAACGTGTAAATCAATCGAAAACTGGAGTTCGAAAATTTTCACGAATCCGATACTTTCTCTATATATAAATATAGAAGAAAGTAAAAATTATTATTAATCAGTTTTCCAGAGTTTTTTAATTTTTAACTTAGTTATAACTTAGTAATTACATTTTTAATTATTTTTAAAATAATTTACCGCACACACACACAGCAGTGTGACAGTTAAAATTTACTTTATTTTATAAATTAAAAATGTTTTCCATGATTTTTAGATGAATTATTAATTTTCATTTAGATTCGGGTTTCGGGTCGGGTTCGGGTATAAAGAAATCGGGTACGGGTTGCCAAAAGTTCTTCAGTGCGGGTTCGGGTCGAATAAAATTTATTTGTCGGGTTCTGGTCGAGTTTCGGGTTGATTCAAATTTCACTTGTCGGGTTCGGGTCGGGTACAGGATTCTATCACAAATCACAAATCAACCACTAAAAGCCTTATTCAGGCCTTAAAGATTCAGGCGACTTTAAAGCATCAAAATCTGAATATAAAAAATTCGACCCAAAAACAATACATACTTTGTCTAACTTTTATGGATAAGAGAAAGTATAACAATCCAAAAAATTTTAGGAATGTAGTTTAAATTATAATCATATTTATTTTTGTCATCTGGTATTTATTATCGCTACCCTATTAACTTTATTTATTAATTATTTTATTTATTAACTTAGATGCGAAGGTTAAGAATCTTAGTAATTGGCAAATAAATAAAATCCGTAATGGTTGACATTAAAACCTTATTTGTGAAATATGGTAAAACGTAAAAAATATAAATAAAAAGAGGGGGGGGGGGGGGATGATGGATAGCTAAAAAAATATTGCGCAGTGCTCGGGAAAGTAAAAGCTCGTTAAAGTCGACGTGTTTTATGATCCTATTGAGAGTATATGAGATTTAACTACTGCCACTGTAAACTAGAGTGTGTTTCAGATTTTAAGCAGTACTAATAATTCATGTCCAATCATATATATATATATATATATATATATATATATATATAAATTTCTATGTTTAATAGTAGAAATTATTGGATTCGTAAATATTTTTGACTTCTGGTTTTCGATGGTTTTACACGTTTTGAGAGGTCCATAATTTTAGAAAATGTCTGTCTGTGTGTGTGGGACAAAAATGTTGTTAAAACTGTATCTCGGAAACTACTGAACAGAAATTTATATAAATTTCTATGTAGTTGCACCTTGACATTTATGTCTAACAAACAACTTTTCGGACTAATCGCCCCACAGGTGGGGCTGCTATACTGGGATTCCTGTCATTTAAGGGAAGACTTTATCTCAGATTCTATTGCGTATAATCGAACAAAATTTGACACGTGAGAAGTCCAATATGAAAGATTATGATGTATCAATCTGAGTGAATATATGCCAATAAGTAGCGTTGCTGTGCAACATTTTTTCCCGTGAACGAGAAAGCAATATCTCGAATTCTATTGAGTATGATTGCACAAAGTTTAGTATGCGAGAGAAACGTTATGAAACACTATATTTATTCAATTTTGGTGCATACTGACCGATAGGTAGGGTAGCGTAACTGCGTTGCAATTTGCCCCGTGAATGGAATGGCTAATACTCAAATTTTATGGTTGCAAATACACTAAACTTGATACGTGAGATAAGCCTTATGAAAATAAATCCTGGCTTAATTTAGATGTATATCGACCAACAGGTGGTGCTTCTATCACTCACCTTTTATGATTTTTCCACATGGCTACATCTCAGCATCTGTTGATTAAGTTTGCCCCAAACCCCATACGTAAAATCTTTATTGTGAGAGGATATGATTAAACTTTGGGGTATATTAAAGAGTAAGTGTCGCTGTTACATAGAATGATATAGAAGAAAGTTTTGTGATGGCCCAAACATGCTGATTTTATATTACGTTTCCACATTTAGAAAATTCACAATCCTTAAATTGATGCTCGTATTTCCGAAAACTGATTTCAAAATTTTTTGATATTTCATTTTGAAGCTATAAAGAGCAAAAAATGCTCTTTGTAGCTTCGCACTTTTTCCCTTTCAGTCGCAGTGTTCCCGCTGATGGAACACCTAATTTTAATTCTCAAGTGCAGAAACTCATCCCGGAAATTTTTTAGCAAAAATTTACATTTATAACATAGCAGAAAAAGGCCCTTTTTTTAACGTGAAAATTTAAAATTTCTTTTATTTCAATTATGTTCGTAAATTCCGGTGGCAGTGTAATTTAAATGATCCGAATTACCTTGCGCCGTAAAGGGTTAAAATACTCCGGAATAAATTGAAATGTTGGGATCTATGCAACTTTTACGAGTTTTTGTTGCCGATAATGTTTACTTGTAATGTGATTTATTTATTAAATTAAGTATTATTTGAATTTAATAAGGTTTACTTACAGATGTTTCAAACATAAAATTTCTCGAAAAGGAACAATGCTAATTTTTTATTTTTTAAATATTTATGATCAGCTATGTGTCTAAAAGCCATTTTTAAAATTAGTTTAGTAATTTTTAAAATAAATTAAGTAGTGAACGTTAAAGGGTTTTAAAGCTTAAAAATGAAATTATTAAAAATTTTAAAAATTAATTTTTTTAAAACAATGAATTTAATGGTTGTGAATTTTCTAAAAGTGAAAACGTAATTAAAAAAAAATTATATATATATATATATATATATATATATATATGTGTGTGTGTGTGTGTGCGTGTGTGTAATAAGTAATTTTGAAAAAAAAAAAAAAAAAAAAAAAAAAAAATTGTGCATGGTATGAAATGGGTTTTAGACTGCCGTCAGCATTATGTGGAACGGGCTGACTGGACCGCGGCTCCGGAACAAATTGGGCAAGCACCCAACGTCCCCTTACATTTACATAAGAGGACTCCTAAAATAATTTTCTTTCTAAATTAAAAACATATTACATACACTATATGATTAAAAAAAGAAAAAAAAAGGGCCCCTGATATATGATTTAACCCTGAGGACCCATTACTGTAAACCAATCTTTGGACCCGTGGCACAGCTCGATCAAGCCAAAAGTGTGACTAGAGGCATTCAGGTGCATGACTAGTGTGCATTCAGGCCTCCTTCCTATAAATTTTCCAGTGTTTCTTACTACTCTTTGTGAAAAACAGCCTTAAATTTTCCTATTATTTCACCCCAACATGCATATTTGAATAAAATATTATCTTTGTAAAACTTTTTTATATTTTGCTTTCAAAAGTAATATTCTTATTGAGTGCTATTTTCAAAAGCATTTCTTGGCTATTTTTAATTAAAAAATTTCGAACTGTAAATGAAAGTTCAAGCATCAAAAGTTAAAGGCACCTGGGCAACCACCCAGTCGACCCGTGCGTTAACCAGGCCCTAGACTTGAGGCCCGAACTTTCGTTTACAATTTAATAAATAAATAAATAAATGAATGAGTAAATGAAAATATGTTCCTAAAAATAACACTTCATGAAAATTTTTGTTTCTAAAAACGAAAGAGAGTACAGTGAAACCTCTCAAGTTGGACACTTTTTCTAGGAACGGAATGTGTCCATGGGATTAACATTATGTCAAACCTCTATAAGTTGGACACCCCTTTAACTTGGAAGTTGGACAGTGAACTACTGTCCTAAATTGGACACTTTTACCCGATGAGACAGAAAAAAAAAAAGAAATAAATCTTCCATTTTCTCACTCTTATTTTAGAAACTTTACCTATCCCTTGTAGAATATGAAAGAGGTCTGTTGTGAAAAACGATACTGATTCAATTTGAATGCATATCAGCTGACAGTTGTTGCTGCTATGCTTCAGTTTTCCCCATTGACCGGAAAACTATATCTCAGTTTCTAGAATGAATAAATTCACCAAACTTCATATGTGAGATGGCCGTTATGAAAATGAATATCAGCTTAATTTGGGTGTAGATCAGCATACAGGTGGTGCTACTTTTACTCACATTCTCTGATTTTCCACATGACTATCTCAGTATCTATTGGATAAAATTGCACCAAAAGCATGTGCAAAATCTTTATTGGGAGAAGCTATATTGGTTAAATTTTCTTGCATATTAACTGGTAGGTAGCGCTATTATATAAAAAATTATAGAAGAAAGTATTATAATGGCCACAACGTAATTTAAATTTAAATTTTAAATCGGCAAATTAATTATTTTTTGTATATAAGTCGTGGATACTTAATTATATTGTATGTAGATGTGATTAAAAGTTAAAAAGCATGCATAGATACAGTTTAACTAAATCAAGAAAAGTAAGCACCCCTATAAGTTGGACACCTCTCTAAGTTGGACACTTTTTCTTGGAACCGTAGGTGTCCAACTTAGAGAGGTTTTACTGTATTTTATTCAAATATACGTTCTTGAATGTAAAAGAGTAAAAAAATTTAAGGCCTTTTTCTTTCAGAGTGGTTATAACTAAATACCATATTTTCACTTTCTTCTATATTTTCTTTATGATCTGCTTTCTTCTATATTATCTTTTCTTTCTATAAGAAAAAAGTATCGGATTCGTGAAAAATTTTAACCTCTGATTTTTTGATGGATTCACACATTTTGAGATATCCTGGAAACGGTTTGACCATTTTTGGAAAATAGCTGTGTGTATTTAAAATTTTATGGACTCAGTATCTCACGAACCAATGAACATAATTTAATCAAATTTGGTATTTATTTGGACTTTGACCTAAACTGGACTGGTTGTATGCATTTGGGGATCAATCGCTTGAGAGATGGCGCTGTCATCCCATTCTTTTATGATTTTAAATATGACAGTACAGAACTAAATTTTACATAAATGTACATAATGGGAAATTAATTAAAATGGGGGAAAAAATTGTATAGTGATAGTCAATCAGGAAAATAATGTTTTATATGTAGGGGACTGATAAATACTAATTTTAATAAATAATATGTATTGCGAGAATTTGCGTAGGAAAACATAGAAAAAAGTTTTGTGGGAACCACTACATACTAGTTTATTGTCCGTATAGTAAAACATGTATGAGAGAGGACACTTTTAGCTCGACCAGATTCTGATCATAATTATTAGCTGAAAATGTACCCTTGTTATTTCAGCGTAAGCAGGCATTACCATATTGCTTTGTCTGCGTGCTGCACTAATTTTATATGATAAAAGGGGCCCCCCCAGTTAATGAATTCACCCTGGTCACCCATATCTGAAAGTCAGCCACTTATTGCTTCGAAGTCTGCCACTTATTGCTTTCTTCTATATACATCAGAAAGTTATTGGAATCGTGAAAATTTTCGATCTCCGGTTTTCGATTTATTTACAAGTTTTCAGATATCCTGAATTCGATTAGACTATTTTTAGAAAATGTCTGTGTGCTAGCAAATTTTTGTGGTCGCTGTTTACGGAATTCAACAATAGCTTATAATTGGTTAGGCCTTAGGATTTAAATTGGTGTTGATTATTTTTTCGGATATACTGTCTAACAGGTGACGTTGTGTTGTAATAGCCTCCAACAAAAGGAAAGTTACACCTCAACATTCATAGTGTATATGCATGCACAAAACATTATTTGTAAAGGACCATGATGTAAAATTTTGTTGAATTAATTTTGAGCAAATCAGCCGAAAGGTGGCGCTGCTATGCTGCAGTTTAACGCCTATATATGAATAAACAATAAGTTCATCTTCTACGATTTATAAATGCACCATGAAAAACTATGCTGATTCAAATTGAGTGCATATCGAACGACAGGTGGGGTTGCTGCTGCAATACTTCCTGTTCACGGAAATGCTATATCTCAGATTCTATGATTTATAAATGCACCAAACTTGATTTGTGATATTATTATTATGATGAAAAATTATGATATGATGATTCAATTTGGGTGTATGTCGGACGAAAGGTGGCTCTGTTATTACTCAGTTTTTGTGATTTTTCAGATTGCTCTATCTCAACACCTGTTGGTTAAAATCGCATCAAATTTCATATTTAAAATTTTTTTTTCTGAGAAGCTATGTTAATTAAATTTTTGGAGAAATCAAAATGTAAATGAAATTTCCAGCCCCCAAAGTTAAGGGCCCCTTGACAACAGCCCACTCGACCCGTGCGTTAACCAGGCCCTGGCGCATGTCAGTAAGTGAAACTGTATAGAATGTCAATGATATAGAAGAAAGTTTTGTGACGGGTACATCATACTAGCATAGCCTCCTTAACTAGATGCCTTCCGCGTTGCTCGGAAATTTAGCGGTAGACTGTGCCACCTGGTATAGATTGCGGTACTTATTTATACAACAGCCACCAAAAATTTTTAAAAGTGGGATTTGATATACATCAAAAGCGAATAGAATAGAAGAAACGTCGATTGCATATGTATATGTATTATATCACTTCTTAAAATTATTGGAGACTGTTGAATAAAAAAAAAGCGCAATCTGTATTAGGTGGCGCTGTCTACCGCTTGAACTGTTGCCAAGTTTTTGACCCACGCGGACGACATCTAGTTTAGGAGGCTATGATACTAGCTTTTGTTATACTAATATTATTTGAAAATTTGCTATTTTTAAAAGACACTTAACTATCTCTTGCAAATGCTCTATAATTTCCATCCGTCTAGACTTATTTGGAAAAAAAAAAATATAAATAAAAAAACGTATTAATAAAAAACAGAAAGTAAAGAAAAAGAGTAAAACGTGTAATAATTTTTGTGCTTCCCACGCCTGTTAAACGTGCACAACGATATTACTAAAATTTAATCTAAGCAGCTTTACGTACGTGCAAACGAAAACAAAAGCACTGCAGATTTCTGCTCCGAAAATGGCGCCTTTTTAAAACCGAAACCTACTCTACTCACGCTTCTTTCTGAAAAATAGTGGATGGAATAGGATGTTAGGGATGAGTGAATAGCTTTCCGAGCGCTGGGAGGGAGGGAGCTCCCACACTCAGGAGACCACCCTGCATCCTATGTTACCCTCCTCAATATCCGTTTTCGTCTGCCGGGAAATTTCCATCCCACCCCATGTTGGGCGGATCAGAGATTTCCCTATCTTACTCTGCCTTTATTTCCCCTTCACCTCCCCCCCCCTCGTAGAGATCCCTTTGATCGATTTCAAAGATCGAACGCTTTTAGTTCTGTTCTTCTCTGTTATTTACGTGCTTGTTTGGAAAGTTTTCAGTTTTCAAAAGATGGAATAACTGGAAATAAATCCCATTATTCAAGATGTTTTTAATTGTTGTTTCCTTTTTTTTTCTTAATCTACGCAAAATGTTATGGGAGGTAAAAAGGTCACTATTTTTCCTCCATCCTCCCCCGTAAAAAGTTTGAGGACACATCCCTCACAACCCTCCTCTATACGCCCCCTCGGAGAAGCGTGGGAGTTGAAAAGAGGGGGATTTAATTGATCGACACCCACGAGCGCTAACGCCGGTTACAAAGAAATCTCTCTCTGAAGAGATGAAGAGAAAAATAGGAAAGAATGAAAAATGTTTGTAATACGTGAAAAGTGAGGAAATATTTTGCATTTCTTTAATACAGATAGATTGTTACAGATATTCTATTCTGCAAAAGAATTCTGCTAAGAGCAAAGTATAATTTTCTAACAATAAAGAAAACTGTTAAAATATAAAATATCTTAATCACCTGTTGTAAAATCTGTTAAAGCAGGAATTCTCTGTAGCAGACTGCTGTTTTTATCGGAAAATTTGACAGACTCTAGGTGTACCTACTTCTAAAGGTAAATCTTCGAAAATTTACGACAACAAAAATTTTCCTGTTTCTAACTTACGAAAATTTTCCTGTTTTATACGATTCCGTTTTCTAAGGTTGCACTGTAATGGAATTAATGGCATTCGATCAAGAAGTGGAAATTAATGTAAAATTTGTTTGTTATAGATTATAATTAATTTTAAAGATATATTTTTAAAAAAAGTGTCAAATTTTTATAATAAATTTACATCAACTAAATCTTGAAAATCCATGTAGACAAAACTATATAAAAAATATAAAATAAACATAGAAGAAGATTTAACTGCTAAACTATCAATAATAATAATTGAAAAATTCATTAATTTTAAAAAAAGGGGAAGGAGGGGAAGAGAAAATCATGTCAGGTTTCCAAAAAGTTCCATCCTTTTGAAATGTAATAAAATGACACAGGAAATTTCTTTTTGGTAATATTTATCTTGACCAAATACTTTCTTTTAGTATTAGCAGCAAAATATTTCTAGCATTATAAATTTATATACTAATTAATACAAGATTAATTTTTATTGATTTTCAGTATTCAAAATATCTATAATATATATATATATATATATATATATATATTATTTTCTTTTTTACTTTCTTCTATATTCAATAGAAGAAAGTATCGGATTCGTAAAAATTTTCGACTTCCTATTTTCGTCGAATTTACACGTTTTGAGAGGTCTAGAAAACGATTTGAACATTTTTAGAAAATGTGTGTTTGTCTGTCTGTGTGTGACAATAATTTTGTAGCGACTATATCTTCGAAACTGCTGCTCAGAATTGTATATAAATTTATATATAGATGCCTTGTGAACATGAAGCCAGAGAGTGCGAGCTTGGCAAAGGAAAAATTGAAACACCTAAATGCTGTAACTGTGGTGGGGACCACCCCGACCTAAATTAGTGTCTATGAACTTTTGGTGTCAACCGCTCAACAGGTGGCCCTGCCACACAGCGATTAGCACAATTTAAGGGAAAGCTATATCACAGGTTCTGTAGCGTATCTTGAAACAAAACTTGATAGGTGAGAAAGTCATTATGAGACATTATGCTTATTCAGTTTGGATGCTTATCGGCCAATAGGTGGCGCTGCTATATTGCAATTTTTTTTCGATAGCGTTAAGGTTATATCTCAACTTCTATTGCATATAACTGTATGAAACTTGTTATGTGAGATAACCATTATAAAAAAAAGCATTTTTTAAGATGTTATTTATGGACAATAAAACTGTTTTTCTTTGGATATTTACTGTTAGTTTTCTCTAAAACGAAAATCATTTGCATTCATCATGTTAGATAATTTTAATAAATAATCGTTTTAATTATTTGCACTTAGTGAATTTGTATAAGAAAATACAGAAGAAAGTTTTGTGGTGGCCACAACATACTAGTTTTTTTTTTTTTTTTTTTTTTTTTACTGAAGATAAAAAGAATATCGTGGTTTAACTTTGTTTATTTTATTTTATTCTCTCTCTCTCTCACTCATTTTTTTTTTTTTTAATAGCAATCAAACTAAGCCTATCACACTGAAACATAGTAACCTGATCGAAAATAGAGTTTTCCAAATAGGGGAATTTTTTTCCTAAAATGACTCATATCCTAAAAATAAATATGAATAAGTCAACCTCACGACTGTTCGAAGTTGAACACAGGTGTACATCATTATTTCTGAGAAGCCTATTACCCCACTCTGCCTCGCTCTCGCTCCGTCCAAAAGAAATCTTCCTATATTTCTCGAAAAAAGTTCCGATAAGATAACAAAACTCTCGTCAACATCAACAGGTACCTCCCCTAGAAAGGTGTCAGCTGCAGTGAAATGATCCTTTCAAGTAGGGGCGGTCCACCTTTAGGTGGACGTAACCGCCTCTTTTTATTTTTTATTTATTTATAGTTATCATAGATAGAACAGAACTTGCGTATAAAGCAAATAAATCGCAAAAGCATATTAATGAATGGGTATAATAATTAAAATATTACTAAAATGTGCAGTGTATGAGTGCAGGAAGACGAACTTCAACTAATGTCTAATATGCGACAGATTATTAAATGCCCTACTCATTTAAAAGGGTGCCAAAAAAAAAAAAAAAAAAAAAAAAAGACATACATACAAAGAGAATTATTGTAAAATTAATATAAATTTTTTTAGAGCCTCCCTAAGATGCAGAGGGGTTCAAATCTATCGAGTATATATACATACAGGGCCTGTTTATCGCACAGGCCGACAAGGCCTCGGCCTAGGGCACCTCTGTCTAGAGGCACCAAAATAATTTTTAAATTTAAAAAATGCTATTTTTGCAAAAGATTTCCTTAAAAAAAAATTAACCAAAAGTTAGCTAACGATAATAATCTTTAGTTGAAAGTAAGGATTTTTTAATATCTTTTAACCAATTATCCGATTAAATTAAAAAATACAACATTAGCTAGATTATGAAGTATACCAGTTTTCGTGGAGATCGGTCGAATGATATAATATTTTACTGCGGACCAAAAAATCCAGATAAATTTTCACTTGCAGACTTACAGTTATATAATACAAATTAAAGAACTTTGTGTCATCCTAATGGAAAATATCTTTACATTTTCAGTAGTATTTGGTCATGTGTTCATATTTACATACTCGCTGACTTCGTATGGTATGAATGAGGTAGATTAGGATTAAAAAAGAAAAGAGTATTATAAAGAATACCTTGTAAAAAAATTACATTTCTATGCAAGTGGATTCCAACAGTTATAGAAGAAAGATTACCCCTGCACCAATAATAATAATAATAATAATTTGAGGTCTCGTTGCAAAAGAAGTTAAAACTAATTTCTTATAAAGGTGATGCTTTAACTTTTTTACCAGCAGTCAAACTTTATGCACAAATTAGATTTAAAAAAAAAGAACTTTAATTTGTTCAAGAGGGCGGGGGGGGGGGGGGGCACCAAAATCGTCCTGGGCCTCAACAGGTGGTAATCAGGCTCTGTATACATATATAAAATAATCTATTAAAATACAGAACTATTTAGGGTACAGATGGAGGTCTCTCATCAATGGGCCTATGAGGCTATGGGTGGATTTTATGAGTTGTGCAAAGCAAGACCTCATTTCTGAAGTTAGAGGAAGCTCTGTATCATTTTGAGGTCCCTTTTTACATGGGAAAAGTTTTCTAATCTTTAGAAGACTTAAAAGCAAACTTGTAAATGCTACAAATTTAATTCCCATGCGTATCTTAGCATTCTTTATATTAAAAGTCCCCCCCCCCCCCTTCTCCACTGTATGATACATAAAAATTGATAGACTTAAAACTATTACGTGACGTCATCACTTGGCTAGCATATATCTGGGGTAGCATCTATCCACAACATCAAAGTTACATATGCTTGCTTGGTTAATAATAGCCATAGATATAGTAATAAGACATAGATTGATCAGCGAGAGGGAAAAAGTGATACCTTTTTTCTCGGGAAAAGTCACTCTAATGGCTGCTTTTCCCCGAGTAAATCACACACAGGAATAAACACGGATAATTTAGTAAATAAAATTTGTGAATAATATTTTTACTGAAGGTGAATGAAAAACTCCAGATACAGTTTCAAATTCATTTTTCTTTTTTTTTTTTTTTTTTTTCTTTTTATCAATACTCTCTAATGGCTGATTTTAGAACTTTTTTTCGGCATCAAACATTTTTGCTCGATAACAGGGGGTTGATAGATCTATATATATTACTATATCTATGATAATAACTTATTGATTCAGATTCAGAATATTCAGATTGTTGAGTTTAAATAAAAGAAATTTCTCAAAATGACGTGGGCATTCTTTTACTTTAGGCAAGGAAAAAATAAATAAATAAAATGTCTCAGGTTGAAACGTTAAAAGTATGGAACTGAGAATTCGAGACCCTGTTTCCAATCATTTTGGGGGCCCAATTAAATTTTAAAGGGAAGCTTATAATTCTTCCTTGGCCTTTTCCGTAACCAGGCTCTGACGCAATACACAATTTTGAATCTCCGCGGAGGAAATGGTTTTCCCGTTTCGATATTCCCGGCTATATTGCTTTATGAAACATGGAAGATATTGCAGCCACCACTGATTTTACGTTCACCAACCACCATTAACGTACGCGACGATGTTTGACCCTCTCAAGTATCGAACTTAAAATTAATTTTTTTTATAAGTTGAAGTAATGGTGATACAACCATAGCCTCCTAAACTAGATGCCTGTCGCGTTGCTCGGAAATTTGGCAACAGTTGAAGCGGTGGACAGCGCCACCTGGTACAGATTGCGCGATTTTTTTATTCAACTGTCACCAATAATTTTAAGAAGTTATGTATGATATATATAATCGACGTTTCTTCGATACTAAATGCCATTTATGTATATCACATCCCACTTTTAAAATTTTTTGGTGGCTGTTGAATAAAAAATCGCGCAATCTGTACCAGGTGGCGCTGTTCACCGCTTCAACTGTCGCCAAGTTTCCGAGCCACGCGACAGGCATCTAGTTTAGGAGGCTATATAACAAATGAGCTCTTGAGAATGACTTATTGTACATTTTTGTTACAAAGAGTCAATTTTAAATGTATTCAATAACAGAATTTTGTTATATTGATTATATATTAGTATATCAGTGATATATTGATATACCGGCATCTTAAGAAGCTTGCATATTGTGCAAAGCATTCAGTACGGAAACAATTCATTTAAACAATTAACATGTGCGATACAGTTGAGAAAGTACCGAACCAGGGCCAGTGTTACCAGACTAATCGACTTTTTTTTTCAACCACCACCAAAAATTTTTAGAAGTGGTAATTGATATAAAGAAAAGGCGAATCGAATCGAGCAATCATCGATTATGTATATGAAATATCACTTCTCAAAATTATTGGTGGCTATTGAATTAAAAAAGTCCAGAAGTCTGGACCAGGGCCAGGCTTGAAATCACCTACGTACACTGTAATTAAAAAAAAAAAAAAAAAAAATCTGGAGTGACTCTACTCGACTATCCGAACATTGAGTAATTAACAGTTTTGTAGATAAAGTAAAGAAAGAGGCGTTGTTAAACAAGCAAAAGAGAGAAAACCATAATAGGGTGGTTGAGTATTTTTCTCCATATATTACACGATGTTTTATTTAACGCTACTGAACTTTGAGCCCATAGATCATAATGATAAAGAATTTTTCGTTGTGTCCCTATAAAAACCTATAAATACTAATCACCAAAATGCTTAGTGCAACAGTGATTTATAATATTCATATAAATTTTCTGTTAAAAATTTGGTTCCATAGGCCATAATGAGAAAGAATTTTTCTTTGTGTCACTGTAAAAAAACTGTAAGTGCTAAATTCACCAGAATCTATACTGTTGGTGCAACTGTGACCTATAACATGTGTAAAAATTTTTTGCTCAGATTAATAAGGTGTTTAGACGTTATCACACTTTTAAAAATTTGGCCCCATAGGCCATAATGATAAAGAATTTTTCTTTGTGTCCCTGTAAAAAAACTATAAGTGCTAGATTCTTCAAAATCTATACAGATTGAGTATCTGTGACCTATAATATGTATATAAATTTTTTGCTCAATTGAATAAAGCATTTAGATGCTATCGCACTTTTAAGATTTTGGTCCCATAGGCCATAATGATAAAGAGTTTTTCTTTGTGTCCCTGTAAAAAAACTATAAGTGCTAGATTCACCAAAATCAATAGTGTTCGTACTATGGTAACTTACAATATACGTACCAACTTTCAGCTTATTCGAACAAAGCGTTTAGACGCTAGCGTGTTCACTCACAGACATACACACACACATATATCATCGCAAATATAGTGAAAACGGACTCAAGTGACCTCGAAACGTATATAGAAACATCAAAATCTCAAATTCGGATTTTTGACATGATTACAATACTTTCCTCACTATAGTGTTCAGAAAGTATAAATAATAAATAAATAAATAAAAGTACTGTGTTGTGACCATCACAAAACTTTCTTCTGTATTTTCCTATACGAATTCCTGCAGTGCAAATTATTTCCCATGGTGAATGCAAATGATCTTCAGCTCAGAAAAGTTGAAAGAAAGTCAAATTTGGGCCGTACAGAAGATACTTTCAAAAATGCAATAAATTCCAAAGAACATTAGCGTTCTCATCACGCATTTTTGTTAAAAAAATAAAGCCTTATCCTCACTGTCATCACCCGTGAGGCATCAACCTTGGGATATAACCAAATTTGTACATAACCGGTGAGAAATAATACTCATGTTTTGTATTGTAATTTTCGAACTTGTAAGACCTACTTTAAAAAAAATTACCTAGAAGTTCTTTCAGTCGTGAATACGAAAGAGGCAAAAAAGAGTCGTTAAAAAAGATTGAAAAAAAAAAAAAAAATAAAATAAAAAGAGTTAATAATTTAATGAGTGTCTTTCGTGACGGATCTATAGCTATGCGTTCCTTCTATTTCGTAACGCTGTAATTAATAGGCGCATATCACATATGATAAAAACCGTCGGCAAAATAGTAATGGACGAAGAATAAAAAATACAAAAGCTTCAGTGGATAGAGTTCAATAACAATGACTATCCGATAGTGATGAATTAGGGATTAGGGCCCTTGGCTAAGAAAAAATAATCTGGTGTGTCACTCACACTACTTTCTCTTACCCTGAAATTTAATACTATAAATACAGGTTGGAGATTAAGAGGTAAGATAACGAGTACTGTTATGTAAACCTACGTTAAAAAATTCAAATTAGGCTTCGGAAGAGTTTATATGATAATTAGTTCTGTGTCAGGGAGGCTACCGCCCCCCGCAACCCCCCGTTTCATTAATGTACAAAAAACAAGCTATGAATATTTAGCTTTAAAACATACATTATTTACCTTATCTCTATGAGGAATTTATTTCAATTCCCGAACAGCTTTCCTGGAAATGGTAAAATATTATTAGTAAAGCACATCCACTAACAACAAATAACTATTGTGTTGCGGCCACCACACGACTTTCTTCTATATTTTCCTATACAAATTCACTCAGTAAAAATAATTTATTAAAATTATTATTTAAAAAAATTATCTTCCATGATAATGTACACGGTTTCCATATTAGAGAAGTAGTATAACACTAAATATCCAAAAAAAAAAGTTGAATTTATTCTCAATTATTACATTAAAAAAAAAAAAAAAAAAATTATTTAAATTATTGCAGATTGGTGGTTCAACCATTCGTTTTAAAGGTATTGGCGAGCTCTTTTGAAAGATTACCCATCATGAAAATTTACTCCCCTCGAGGGGGGGACTCCCCCCCCCCAGGGACGGGGTGAGCGAGGCTCCTACATACACAATTTTTTTTCCCAGTTGACTATCTCTATTACACAAAATATATATTCGTTTCATTTGGTTTAGTGCAGTCTAGTCTATAGATGTTAAACTCTACTTACCTGCAATTTCCCCCATAGTCGTAATGTATTTGAATACTTTTGAGTGTCCCTGTACATTAACCATTGGCTTCATCTCAACGAAAAGCTTAGTGTAGCATCCCTATATGATACACATTTAAAATACCGAATTTGGAATTTCTGCTACTATTTGTTCTTGAGATATTGGTGATAACAGACACACACACTATTCGCTAAAAACATTATTTTCGTATTCAGGGGACCTCAGAACTATGTAAATATAACAAAAACTCACGTTCGAAAGTTTAACCCTAAAACAATACTTTCTCGACCCTTTGGGTAAGAGGAAGTAAAAAAAGGTATTCATTAGAAGATATTCAAATGAAGACATATATATTGGATTTCTATTAAAAGAAAACGACCTACAGTCGAACCTCGTTAACGTGAACCTCGAGGTGGATAAAAAGTCTGTTTGTGTTATCAGTAGTTCATGCTATCAGTTCAGTAACTGATCTTCATATAACTAAACTAATCTTTATTTTAACGGTGATTGTGAAAACAGTTCATGTTAAAAGTAATTCACGTTAACAGTGTTCACGTTAACGAGGTTCGACTGTATTAGTAATCACTTAGTTTATCTATATATTTATTTATCACATAGTGAAAAATTTGTCATCAAGATAATTTCCGAAATACTGAATCAATTTGAACCAAATGTGGACAGTGAACATAATTTTAGAAATGTATCTTTGGGAGGTAGCATTTAAAATTTTTCGAAAAATTCTAAATTGTGGATTTTATTTATCTATCTATTTATTCTTAATTTAATTGACATTTGAGAAATTTTAATAAACTTAACACTGTTGTATTTCAATGCATATCTAAGCAAGAAATTCATAGTTCTAAGACAATAATTTACAAAAAAGATTTATAAAGCCCACCATCCCCCTTAAAATGATTTAAGCAAGCAGAGCTGCCAACCTAATCCGGCAAATTGTTAGTACCGCCCTTTTTTCTACACCAGTCATTTCTTAGAGTTTTTTTCTTCTTAATGCATCGCAAATATATTTGAAAAAAATTACTTTAAAAATTAATTGGTGTAGAAAAATGGGCGGTACAAACATATTGCCGGATTAGGTTGGCAGCTCTGAGCAAGGATGGAGCGCGGGCACAGAACTCATACCACTATCATTGTAGCGAATTTTTCTACTTCTTAAATCAACGATATTATAGGTAGAGAAATTTCTTAAACAAATACCGGTATGAATTCTGCACCCGTATTCCATCCCTGTTTAAGTACTGCAATGCACAAAATTATATTTGACAGATGTTAGTAAATTCTTAGTTTAAGTAAAAGGATGATGAATACCAAAGCAGGTATCTTTTAAAAATTATTGTTTTGTCATATATGGCTCCTTAAAGATATCAGGAAACAAAAACAAAAATCTATGGTGTGAAGCAACCACACGACTTCCATTACCAACTATTTCACATATTATATGCAATTTTAAAAAATGTGATCAGAAGACATAAAATTGACCTAACCTTTCACCTAACAAATTTTCTATATGAGAAAGCTGATATATACATAGCGAGTTAAAAACTAAGAAAAAACAATGGTAGAGTTATTTTTTGAAACACCAATTTCCGAGATCTAAAAGTGACCTACCAAAGCAGGATGACCGTAAATTTCTTGTAACAACCACGTATTATACGAGAAAGGATATCTAAAATGGATTTATGTAGCAATTTTCAAGAAAATCTTTAGAGCCGTTTCTGAGATACCAACTTTTACCAAAACTTGGCATACTCAATTATTGACGAGAAAACAATAATTACATACTAAAGGATATTTAAAAGGGAGTTAATATGACGAGTTTGAAAAAAATCCGTGCAACTGTTTTTAAAAGAATGCACTTGCGAGACCTGAAATTGAACTATTTATACAGGGCGCCTATCAATTTTCCTGAACTAACTAACTATATCATTCGAAAGAACATCTAATAGAGTGTTTATGTAGCAAATTTGAAGAAAATCGCTCGAGCCGTATTTGAGATACGGACTTACGGTTTACGGTCCCAGTTCCGGTTTCCGATGTCCCACTTCTGGTTTTCCAATTTTCACCAAAATTTGGAAAATTCATCTGTACACCAGTTCTGTCTTAATTCGGAAGTTTCTTAGCTCTGTCTTTATTAGTTTAGGTACAGCGTCTAGAATAAACAGTGTGGAAAGCGGCGAATAAAATTGTGCTAAAAAAAATTAAGCCTGTCACCAGATGTCATTGTAATCGAAGCTAGGGTCACGACAACAAAACCGAGACTCCCTATTGGTTAATTATATGCTTAGATCACGTGATTAAACTGACGAAACTGGGAAAAGCCAATCAGGTCTTCGATTTGAGCAATAGCTTCGATCACAGCGACATCTGGGTAAGCTTAATTTTTGTAGCATCATTTTAACATCACGGTTATAGGCGATTGCCACACTGTTTATTCTTAGAGGTAGAGAAATTTCTTCAGTTTCTCTACCTCTAAGAATAAATAGAGAAAATTCTTCAGTTCAGAGAAATTTCTTCAGTTTATTCTAGACGCTGTAGTTCAGGATATATGATAGTCAGAAGATCCCCCCCCCCCCACACACACACTGACTAATTGCCAAAAATTACTTTTTTGGACTTAGGAGACCTTAAAATATGTAAATCAGGTGAAATCTCGACATCGAATTTTTGGATCAAATACAATACTTCCATTACTTACGGTAGTCGGGTAATGGAAGTAAAAATCATGCGATTTGCATAGATTATTAACCTTTCCAACTGTACTCAGTCGTTGTATCGTTTAACTTTCAATGTACATTTGGTCTACGTGATGACGCAACGGACACAATCATAATAAGTAACTGAAGAACAGAAAAACAGGCAGATAGACTAATTGAATTCATAACCACTCTTAAACTTTTTTGGCAAATGTTAAAAACAGGTAACACAAACAGAAATGCAATTTCAGGAGTTTCCATGTAACCCTTAATCCTTAATGTATCCGAATATTTTGGTGTAACCATGTAAATCTTAACGGTAAACATACCATATTCTATAAAAATCATTTTTTAGCATATAAAAAATGCATAAGTGAATGTTTTATTTAATATAGTTTCATTAAATATTTTAGCATTATAGTAAATGTCAATTTCATCATATGATTTGTATGTAGTAAAAAGTTACGTATTATTATTTATAAAAATGCTTATCATAAAACACAATGCACTGACATTCTTTTGGGAATCCCTGTACACAAAACATTTATACCATTTTTTACAGGGAGCATGCAATAGCGAACTTCAGTAACGTATATCATTTCGAAAAAATTCTGAAAATATGTATATACGAACGATAGAAAAGCGGACAGAGGGATTGATAGAGAGACGGACAAAAAGACAGGTAGATAGTCTATTTCAAATCAAAAACGTTGTCAGAAAATGTTTTGAAAACGCTTAATAGAAAACGAAAATGTAATTTCAGCAATTTCCAATTATAGTCCTTATGTGTCTGAATATTTTTGTATGGTCCTGTAAATCTCAATACTAATCATACTGTATTCCGTTAGAAGCATTTTATTTATTTATTTATTGTGCATATGGAATAAAAATTGTCAATATCACTATAATTTATGCAAAATAAAGGTATTAAAATATGATTTATATAGAAATGCCTCTCATAAGACGCAATGACTTTTGAAATTCTTTCAAGTGTTGGCCTTATATACAAACCAACCAGTGGTGGTATTTACCCCGTTTTCAATAGGGAACATCCCAAAGTGTACAATAACATGCATATATCAGTTTCTAGGAATTCCATGAATATTTATAGTGAGGGGTTAGAATGTGGGCCGACAAGGAAAACCGCAGTCATAAACACTTTGTTTAAAAACTTCTTCAATAAAATGTTCCCAGAAATATAGTTTCCTGTCTCAAGCAAAAATTTTAAAACTTGTGGGTTGGTTGGTTGTAGGGCTTAACGGCCCTCTTCACTTACCGTTACCGGAAGCCCGAGCCAATGTTATTCTATGGGGAAATTTTCTTTACAAATAACTCATTAACTAATACATATTTTTAAATTCTGTTTTCACATTCAGAAAATTCCCAACTGTTAAATTGACGCACCTTTTTTAAAAATGTATTTTTTTTAATTTTTAATATTTTATTTAAAAATTTCAAAATGAAAAAATTTCACATATTGAAAATTCGTATTTTACAGCTTCAAAATAAAATATAAAAAATTAAAAAAATTATTAAAAAAAAAAAAAAAATCCGTCAATTTAGTAGCTGGGAATTTTCAGAATGTGAAAACAGAATTTAAAAATATGTATTAGTTAATAAGTTATTTTTAAAGAAAAATTTCCCATAGAATAACATTAGCTTCGGCTTCCGGCGGCGGTGAGTGAAGAGGGCCCTTAAGGCTGATTGACTGAGGGCCTGACTATCGCACGGGCACCTGGGGGGCATGAAATTTCTGAGGGGAACAAAATTTTACTAATGGTTAAAATATATGGTCTAAATCTTCTTCTTTTTTTTCTTTTTTTTCTTTTTTTTTTTTTTGTTTTCTCGCTCAACTGTGTTTCACTTACATCAATAAAATTTTAAAATAAAGTCTGCCGTTTGGTTGACTGGGGGTAGTTTTATTTGTCTTTAGATCCCAAAACAGAGGCAGATAATTCTTTTGAACAAATAACTCTTTTTTCGGTCTATTTTTTCACCGACTATAAATTGTAGGTCGTTAATATTTTTGTTGTTGTTGTTGTTGGAGGGGGGGGGGAGGGGGCACGAAAAATTTAAAAGTTCCCTGGGCACAAAAATTTGTTAGTCGGGCCGTGTTGACTACGCTAGGGTTTTTGGCCTGTAGGTGGAATGTCCTCCGTTTAAACTTGTGGGAGAGTATTGAAAACATCTTTTAAAATGTTCCGGGAAATATCGTTTCCTCTCTCCAGCAAATTTTTAAACATTGTGATAGTATTAGAAACATCTTTCTTAAAATGTTCTGGATTTCTCTTCCTTTCTCCAGTGTCAAAAACATCTTCAATATGTTTTGGTAAATTTCGTTTCTTCTCTTTAGCAAATTTTCCAGTTTGTTGGAGGGTGTAAGAAACATTTTTAAAAAATGCTCTGGGGAATTTTGTTTCCTCTCTCCAGCAAATTTTGCCTTGCACCATTACATCAAATGCTTCACCTGTCACAAAATTTTAAATATTCATTTAAGGAAATGAAACACCAAAATCAGCATTCAATACTGAAAGAAATATTACTGATGTTGTATTATTTTAAAATAGAAAAATCCCGATGGTACAGTACAGTAGTACATTCCAGTGGCGTTATTATATAGAATGATATAGAAGAAAGTTTTGTGATGGCCCCAACATACTTGTTTTAGATGGCCTGTTAAAAATTTTGTCAGAATAGAAACCAACTAAAAACAGTTATTAGGTTTAGTTATTTATTCAATTCCTACTATTAGTTCACATTCTCCCTACATATATCTTCTACAAATCTTGAAATCAATTTTTAACTAACTTCCTGACTAGTTAGAAATTTGAAATTTTCAGGATTGCTCAGAACACAGTGACAACACAACACTTCGAAGTCTGATTTTCGAATTTTTTATTAGTTTTCTTATAATTAATTATTCAATTCCTACTATTAGTTCACACTATCCCTATATATAATCTTGTACAAATCTTGCAATCGATTTTTAACCAACTTCTCGACTATAGCTAGAAATTTGAAACTTTCAGAATTGCTCAGAACGCGGTGACAACATAATACTTCGAAGTCCGATTTTCGAATTTTTTATTAGTTTTCTTATAATTAGTTAAAATATGAAAATAATAACATCCTAATTGCGTTAAAAGATCCATTAAAATATTAGCTATAATTTAATTGTTGCCAAAAAAAAATTTTACGAGTTCATTTTCTTTCGACATAAAAATAAATACATTTAATTAAACGTGAACATTAAAAAATTATAAAAAGTTAAATGATGCATCTCACGAAAATTGACGTCATTATCACTTTAAAAATTTTATGCACATTGATAAGAGCTCTATGATTCATCAGAAAATTAAAAACATGGTATATAAAAAGTTTTTTTTTCATCTTATAATTATTTTTATTTCATTTTGCACGCGCGCTTCTTATTTCCTAATTCAAAATTATTTTAAAAAAAAAACGCTTTCGATAGTGTTTGTAAGTAGGAATTGACTTAAAAATTTCTTTCAAATTATTATTTATTTTTTTTTTTTTTTTTTTTTACGTCGCTTGACTGACTAAAGTATTTTTTATTCAATTTTGGGTCGTGGATGGGGGGATTAAAAAAAAGAAATAATAATAATAAAAAAAAAAGAAAATGATACAGACACGACATTATTTCATTATTTAAAACATGAAAATCTGACATTGACAGATTTTAATTTAGTGCCAGAGGCCTACTGCTAAACTTGTTAATATCGACAAATTCTTCTTTAGTTAATTCGTGACGATCTAAATTCCATGATAAAGTTTTCATTAAATCAAACCAATGTGTTTCAGCTGCAGATACTGTAACAAATAACGTTGGAAGTCCAGACTGTCTTATAGCCGCAAAACAACGTTTTTTCTCTTTTTCCCAATGAGGGGGAGGTGTGCCTTGGGGGGGACTCATGTCAAAGGTGTGCCTTGGGGGGGGACTCATGTCAAAGTTGTACCTTGGGGGGGATTCATGTCAAAGTTGGGCCTTGGGGGACTCATGTCAAAGTTGGGCCTGGGGGGGGGACTCATGTCAAAGTTGGGCCTTGGGGGTCTCATGTCAAAGTTGTACCTTGGGGGGGACTCATGTCAAAGTTGGGCCTGGGGGGGACTCATGTCAAAGTTGTGCCTTGGGGGGACTTCATTCAATAAATCCCCATTCAATAAACCGACTGAAATAGGCCTTTAGCACTATTAAGAGTGACGTATAAAAATTCGACAACGCTGTACCGACTGAAATAGGGGTACCTTGGGGGGGACTCATGTCAAAGTTGTGCCTTGGGGGGACTTCATTCAATAAATCCCCATTCAATAAACCGACTGAAATAGGCCCTTAGCACTATTAAGAGTGACGTATAAAAATTCGACAATGCTGTACCGACTGAAATAGGCCTCTAGCACTAAAAAGAAGAAAAATTGGAAATAATAAACTAAAATATTTAAATTTGTTAAAAAAAAAAAAAAAATGCTCGTTATATAAAAAGTAACATATTCAAAGAGAGGAATTTAAAAAATTTCATTTTTGAAAGAGATATACAGTAAATTCTCGATTATCCGCGAGGAGTGTAGGAAAAGAGTGTGATTAAGAAAGTGCAAAAAGGAAGAAAATGTGTTTTCTCACGAAAAAACAAAAACAAATGATTGATTTGAATAAATAAATAATCTAAAATCTCCATTGTTTTTGTTTTCTCTTTTGAACAGTATAGTACAGTACTGTTTAATTTAGGGCCTACAGGTTGAACCTTGGTTTCATCGTTAAGTACACTTAGTTGCTTATATTGTTTTTAAGTCCTTCAGTTACACAAATATTTTTATTGTATTGAAAATATTTTCACTGTTTGTATTCATAGTTGCCAACTTAGCAACTTTTGGCTCACGGAAAATTTTTAATAGAAATATTTATTTTATTTAATCAGCGAACCGTAATGGTTTTCGCTGATTAAGTAATATAATAAAATAAAATAAGTAAACGATTGTGTCTCTTTAATTTTTTAACACGCTTATATTAGCTTCACCTGTATGTATGTATGTATGTTTGTTTGTAACTTCTCTGGGAGCAAAACGTGATTGCACAAAATCCTTCATATCTCAAACAAAAAAACAGATATCCGTAAAATTTTTGCTTTGAAATATAGCTAATACAAATGTCTCAAAATCGGTTTCTGGAATTTTTGAAATTCGGTCCCCAAGGGGGGCGGGGGGAGGGGGGGTAAAACGTGATTTCACATGCGTAAAACGTGATTTCGCATAATCCTATATATCCCAAACAAAAAAAAAAAATAGATATACGTGAAATTTTTGCTCTAAAATATAGCTAAGGCAACTATATAAAAACCAATTTCTGGAATTTTAGAAATTCAGCCCCCAGGTGGGGCAGCAAGGGGGGGGGGGCTATGGAGCAAAAACAAATAGAAATGCAGTTAGGCCGTTGAAAATTGGTACAGATAGGTTTTAAAGTTCTGCAAGTCGAATGGGGATATTTTCGATTGTGTAAAGTTATTAGGAGGGGCAGGGAACTAGGAGGGGAACAGGGGGGAAGGGAGGGGGGGGCAAAAAAATAAAAATGGTGTCAGATCGTTCAAAATTTGTACATAGAGGTTTTCGATACTTACAAATCGATTGCGGATATTTTTGAATTTGTAAAATTATTAGGAGGGGCGGTTAGGGGGGTGAGGGGGTAAGGGGGGGGCTATGGGGCAAAAACAAATAGAAATACAGTTAGGTCGTTCAAAATTGGTACAGATAGATTTAAGAGGCCTGCAAGTCGAATGGGGATATTTTCGATTGTGTAAAGTTATTAGGAGGGGCAAGAAGGGGGGGGGAGGGAGGGGGGTAAAAAAATAAAAATAGTGTCAGATCGTTCAAAATTGGTACATAGAGGTTTTCGATACTTACAAATCGATTGCGGATATTTTTGAATTTGTAAAATTATTAGGAAGGGCGGGTAGGGGGATGAGGGGGTAAGGGGGGGGCTATGGGGCAAAAACAAATAGAAATACAGTTAGGCCGTTCAAAATTGGTACAGATAGATTTAAGAGGCCTGCAAGTCGAATGGGGATATTTTCGATTGTGTAAAGTTATTAGGAGGGGCAAGAAGTGGGGGAGGGGAGGGGGGGGAGGCATAAAAATAAAAATAGTGTCAGATCGTTCAAAATTGGTACATAGAGGTTTTCGATACTTACAAATCGATTGCGGATATTTTTGAATTTGTAAAATTATTAGGAGGGGCGGATAGGGGGGTGGGACGGTAAGGGGGGGCTATGGAGCAAAAACAAATAGAAATACAGTTAGGCCATTGAAAATTGGTACAGATAGGTTTTAAAGGTCTGCAAGTCGAATGGGGATATTTTCGATTGTGTAAAGTTATTAGGAGGGGCAAGAAGGGGGGGAAAGGGAGGGGGGCCAAAAAATAAAAAGTGTCAGATCGTTCAAAATTGGTACATAGAGGTTTTCGATACTTACAAATCGATTGCGGATATTTTTGAATTTGTAAAATTATTAGGAGGGGCGGGTAGGGGGGTGAGGGGGTAAGGGGGGGGCTATGGGGCAAAAACAAATAGAAATACAGTTAGGCCGTTCAAAATTGGTACAGATAGATTTAAGAGGCCTGCAAGTCGAATGGGGATATTTTCGATTGTGTGTAAATATTTTAACCAACAACATACATACTGTAGCTATTTATGTGATAAATAATAAAATAATAAATATAGTTTAAAATATAGTTTAAAAAGCATGCTTTCATGGCACATCGAACTAAAAAGTGAAAAATAAATATAGTTTAAAAAAACTAAAAAACACGCTTTTAAAGCACATCAAACTAAAAAGTGAAAAATAATTCTTAATATAAGCTGAAAACAATAATGAACGAAAAATACTAGTATAATTGTGAAAAAAGCGTGGGTTGCTCGATATACGAAAAATATGGCACAAAGCACCCCACGTTTTTTCACAATTATACTAGTATTTTTCGTTCATTATTGTTTTCAGCTTATATTAAGAATTATTTTTCACTTTTTAGTTTGATGTGCTTTAAAAGCGTGTTTTTTAGTTTTTTTAAACTATATTTATTTTTCTGATTATTATTCGAAGTGTTTTGAAAGAATTACTCTTTCTTAGGTGCTTAATGATTGGCATCGGTTATATCATTCTTGGCAACTTTATCGCCTTGCCGACAAATGGAAAAGCACTGAAGCGAATTAAAAATTGAAACTGCAGGAGGTTTTTCCAAATTAAAATAACTAGTATCGCCCAGTGGTCAAAACTCGACCATTTTTTTTGCAAAGCGAGGCAAAGCAAAGTTATTGCCTTGTCCTAAACGGAATGCAAATGCAACACAGCTGCGGCAATTGTTTGCCGATATTCACTCTAAGTGAATCAGCAGAGTTTTACTTAATATAAATATTTCTCTCTGTACATGTTAGCCTTTCCTGAAAGGAGAGAAAATCGCAACGTGAAAACGCCCCTCGTTGGGTGATACAGGCCAAAAGCTAATCGGTACCATGTCAAACCAAGGTCCAACCAAGTGCCAAATTCTGTGAAATAAATTCGATTGGTTCATAAAGTACAGTGTTTGAATGAAAAAAAAAAAAAAAAAAAAAAGATATTTTTCAAAAATGGTCGAATTGAGTTCGGGAAATTTCAAAACGTGTAACTTTATCGAAAACCGAAAATATAAAACATTTCTGAATCTTATATTTTCTACTTATATATGCAGAGGAAAGAATAATAACTCCACTTCTTAAAAAATAAAAATAAGTAGTCAATTTCACTTAATTCAAATGCAAGGAAATCTCAAAACGTGTAAATTCATCGAAAACCGGAAATCAAAAGTTTTTACGTATCTTCTACATGCTTCTTATACCCACAAAAGCTAGCAATAAAGACACTTTTTTTAAAAAATAAGTAGCCAATTTCAGTTAATTGAAACGCAAAGAAAGCTCAAAACATGTAAATTCAGCAAAAAAACCTCTTCCGTTGCAACATATTAGTATCTTATATTAGATACTTTATTTAGACATTTAAAAACAAATGTAACTTCAAATTATGATAGAATATTTACCATTTTCCTTTTATTTAGTATATTAGTTGAATATTTATTGTTTAAAGATCACCCATTCAAATGAAATGTTTATGTTTACATTCGAAACTGGAAGTTTGCCATTTTTTTTCTGGAGTTTTGTGATTTTAAATTAAAATTTTATCAATTTTACAGAAAAAATAACTCAATCGAACACATGTAGACAGCAGACAGTAACTTATATATAACCCAAATATCGGAATTAAATTCGGCAGATAATTTCCGTTATTTTTCAATAATTTTTTACAAAAAATCCAATGGACGATTAACGTAGAAAATCTTTTTCATGGCTCCATGGACAGACAGTGACGTCATCACTTCGCTTGCGTATAGTGATGCTACAAATTACTGTGTCTATGGTTTTATTTGAGATTTATGAAATTGCCAGATTTAACAACTTTCTACTTTTAGGTATTTTTTAATGTAAAGGAATACGTGTATAAAAGGGAAAAATGGGGGGAAATGTATAAAAAATAAATGTATTTTTAAATACCTTCTTGACATCGTAAGAAAATAATATTTGTATTCGCACCTTTCGGCTAACCATACCTTTCGAATGATACCATTTTCAACCCTCTACTCCCATAATTAATATGTTAAAAAGGGACAACAAATTTTATGCTTGCCTATTAATATATAGATAATAATAAAAGCTTTAGTATAGGACTCCTTTGGCGAACTTTGAAATTTGGCACCGAAGTAACTCGGACGTTTCTCGCAAAGGTCTTTAATAGCGCAATTATGATATCCGCATTTTAACTTATTAAGAACAATTTACAACAAAAAAGTTAGTATATCAATGGCATCCTTAAATTACCAGCTCAAATTCAAACTTAATTATCTTGTTTTTTTTTTTTTTCTTTCTTTCTTTCAATTTGCACGTGCGCTTTTTATTTCCTAATTCAAAACTATTAATAAAAAAGGTTTTTCGATAGTGTTTGTTTCGATCCGCGATTGTAATGAAATGCTCGCCCTCTGGTGGGCTACGGTGAAATTACAATAAACATGGTTTAATTCGAATTCCATATAGCCGCCATTGCTAGCCGATGTTTAGTTTCACATATATTTATTGAATAAAAATGAATAAATACGGTAAAAAAGATAACACATACTTTTGTGTGCCACACTGTAAATCCAAAGCATCAAGAAATCCAGAATTGAGCTTCCATTTATTTCCAAATGACGAATTTAAAATTTCAGTTGCTTCGGCTAATGGAAGTAAAGAATTAATCAGATGATTTGAAATTAATATTTGTTCAACTTCAGTTAAAAATCTACTTCCGATCGAACTTTGAATAAACTGAAGTGTTTTTTCCAAAAGCAATCAATTTTCCATAATGTAATGGCGGAGAAATTATAGTACGAATATTAAGTAGAATAACAAGAACACTATTGGAACACACGTGGCTAATGTTTACTAACAACTGCAGTGTTCACAAAGCGCCGTCTATCGATCATTACAAACGCGGATACTGATTATTATTAATTTTCTTTTTTTCTTTTCCTTAAAAAAAAAAAAAAAAAAAAAAAAAAATGGTTTTGATGAAATTCTGGCAAAAGCAGAATTTAGTTTAGGACGGAGAACTATTATTTTATCCCCCCCCCCCCAAATTATAACATTGCTTTCAAATTCAATTATATTTTCGATAAATGTCCAACTATCGTAAAACTGGTATCGTAAAAATCCGCAGATTGAGACTAATAGTCCCCAGTCCTAAAATTATTAAAATTTTCCAGTAGCTAAGTTGACAAATATTATATGATATAAGTATTATGATGTTTTAAGTACAATACTGTCAATTATTTGAGCTAGAATATTTTTCATCACATGTATCCCTCATTTTCAGCCTTTTGCTGTTTATCTGCGAAATCCGTGCCACTAAATTACGATAATTATCGGTAATTTACTATAATACGAAGCGATAAAAGTCCCATAGGATTACATGGAGAGGAAAATTAAGGGGAATCTGACTATCTGACTGATCACTGAAATGCAACTTTAACCGTTTGCAGCGCAAGACAATTTGAAACATTTAAATTATACTACCACCGGAATTCATGAACTAAATTAAACTAAAAGAAATTTTTAATTTTAAGGTTTAAAAAACCGGCCCTTTCTAATATGTTAAAAACGCTAATTTTTGCTAAAATTTTTCCGGGATGAATTTTTGCAGCCGAATCTTAAGTTTTGCGTACTCGCAGCGAGGACAGCGCGCGTTAAGGGATTAACGAGTTAATTGCCTAAAAATAGGAATTCCGCAATGTCTACTTCTTTCAGATCTGAAAATCCCCCCCCCCCTCCACTTTCTTTACCGAAGAAAAAATATTTAAATCCAATCCTATATGTATTTTTTGAAGTTCGTGATTTTTCATTTCAAGTCCTGCCTAATTCAGTCCAGAAAAAGAAAACAGAAAGAAAGAAATGTGATGTGGTCCACCCCAAAATCCACGTCTAGATCCGCCCTGAGAGTAGAATATTTCAGGCTCACCTTTCACAGTTCTGTCATGAAATTTATTTTTTAATACTTCAAGGTAAAGTAATTCTCTCCCCCCCCCCCCTCCTATCCAAGAATAAAAAAAATAATATTCTCTATTCACTCCCCTTCCTACTTCGAGAATGTAGAACACAACAGGTGGGTTTGTACCTGGATGGTACCTGAAACATGAAATCCTCTCGGTTTCGAGTTTTTCTTTGTTGTTTCTTTTCCCCGTTCTCTTTTGCTTGTTTTTCATTCGCCTCTCTGCAGAGGCATGGGCGAAATCATAACCCTGAGAGGTGGGGTGATTATTTTTAGTTCGACGACGCTGGTGTGTAATTTTGAACATTGCAGCCATGCGGGTATGGGCAAGGTGGGGCCTAAGATCGTGACTGCCCTTTTTTAAATTCAGGGAATTTATATCGCACGTTGAGTATGTTTATTTTATTTATTATTATTTTTTTTTTTTAAGGAGTGCCGTAAGAGTGTATTTTGATGAGAACATGGGGGCAAATTTAAGAAACGTTAATCTATACTTATGTTTTGGGGAATAAATATTCATGTTTTTGCAATCTACAGAAATAATTTAGAGTCCAATTATGGAAATTTAGTTAGTCTGACTGGCATCATTGACCGCCGTAAACAAAATGGAGGATTAAGAAGTTATTTTTCTCAAATAAATGGGATTTGGATTTGGCATGAATTGTGAAAAGGGTTTAAAAGAATAACTAGCTATGCACATTTCCAGGAATAAGACGAGCGGGGGGGGGGGGGGGGGCGTTGCCGCTTTCAAGCTGAACTTGTGCCAACTTTTTTTCCGTCCGAAACAATAGTTAAGCGTTTTTGTCTTTTATCTTGTTTGCTTTCTTTCTTTCTTAACCCTAGAAATATTTAATATTATAGCACAGCAATTGTGCTATTTTTTGAGTGTAACATTTTCTTTTTCTTCACTATAATAAACAATAAAAGGAGATGCTATATAAAAACATGTAGAATATGAGATGGGGATATGTGTAAAATTTCTATTTTTAACTGCTAATTTTTAAAACTTTTTTTTTTTTCAATCTGTTCTCTTTCCCTTTAAAAAAGTATTAAAAAGAAAAGAATAAATGCGAAGCTAGCATTATATATAAACGATCTTGAGACTAATTAAATAATATTTTTCTGTAAAATCTCTAATCTTCAACTGAAAGAACGCTAGATTCCTAACTATAAAACGTCGGCAACACATGACTGGCCTTCCTTGAATATAAGTAAATATTATTTTTGTATAAATTCTGTAATTTTTAACCGAATTTAGAGATTTTTGGATTATGCACTCACACATCAAATCAAAAATCACGTGACTTATCATCTAAGATTGTTGAATGGAAGTTAAAAGATTGATAGCTCACATAATATTTTTAAATATCAATGGAAAGAGGGCTAATATATATATATATCCTATTTTAATTAATAAAAATAAAAAAAAAATCCACCAGATTTTCATTATTGGGAGCTACCAAGCCACAATCATATCCACATTCACGTACGGGTTAAAAGTAATAAAAAAATATTCTAAGCAGATTCTCGGGTCAAGCGTGTCTAAGATTACGAAATGCCTTTTTTTTATTTATTAACACGCTTTTATTAGCTTCACCTGCATGTATGTTTGTATGTATGTTTGTAACCACTCTGGGAGCAAACAAAAAAATCTTAATTGTAAAAAAAAAAAAGACTTTCCTTACGTGAACGCTGTAGCTGTGAGGTAAAGCTCCTGGGCTACGAACCTAAAGGTCTAACGTTCGACGTCGGAGCCCAGTGAAGGGAGATTTTTTAAAAATGGTTTTTGTTTAATTCTAAATTATTTATTTATTAAAGATTTAAAAATATGTAAATATTATGGTGCGTCACTCACACGATTCTCTCTTACTCTGCAATTTAATTTTATAAAGTTAGATATTTTGTGCTTTTTAGTTCACATTTCAATAAAAGCGTGTTCTTTAATTTTTTTAAAAGTATATGTTATTTTTAAATATATATTTTGTCCACTTGTTTGTTCATTGCATCTACAAATGAAGAATATTTTTCATAATACACACCATCTGTTACAATTTTTTTACATAGTATTTTCCATTGTTCTTATTTCTTAATCACAGTACACATCATTTATTTTAAATCAACGATCATATTTCCGGGTGATTTAGATCTGGAACAATAGCCGTGGAAAGTAAAAATAGAAGAATGCATGCAGAAAAGCGTACACGTTTGAGTACCGTATATTTTTTGCTAAAAAGAACACGCCATGAGACAGCTTTTATTATTTTGATAAAAAACAAGAATAAATTATATAGAAATTGGCGTTTTGGAATATTAGAAATTGATCTGGCAGATTATAAATTTCTGACAAAACAAATTTCTATTTACAACTGTGGAGAGAAAGAAAACATTTATGGAAAAAAAACGATAATAATTTGTAATACGTGATATTATTAAGGCTGTTTTATATTTAATATTAAAGAAAAGCATACAATTCATAGTTGTATGTTTCAGATGAATAAAAAAATGAAATTTCCCTTCTTTTCTGCCCTCTCCTTTTTTTCTTTTTACTTTCTTTTATATTCAACAAAAAGTATTGGTGTGGTAAAAAAATTTCGACTTCCGGTGGTTTTACAAGTTTAAAATGTCCAGAACACGATTTGATCCCTTTTAGCAAATGTTTACTTGTGTGACAAAAATTGAATCAATATGAATATTTTTAAAAAGAACTCGTGAATACCTAAAAAAACGAATAGTTGAATCACAGATCTGTGATAATCTAAAACAAAGCTACCGGTACTTGTAAGGGTAGGGGTGGGGGATTCCTCACATGTTGTCTATTGGGCACAAAAGGGACTTTCTTTAGTGTTATACTTCTCTGTGATGAAAATCGTCCGCATTCAACATGGAATATAATTTTAATAAATAATTTATACTGTGTAAATTTGTACTTTAACAGTATTATAGAATATTTTGTAATGGTGACAACATGTTAGTTATTTTATTATTATTATTATTATTGTTGTTGTTGTTGTTGTTATTTTACATTGATATGTATAGACTATAGACCCATGTAGATGTAGAAAAATAAGTATTTTTTTGTTTTTCCAAAGTAATAATTATAATAATAATGATAATGCAATAAAAAATATTTTGCTACTTTGACGATAGTGATAGATAACCTCAATTCTGCGAAACACGAAATATTAATTTTACAATCCATTAATGTCAATAATACAACTTTGTTGGAACATTATTAAGTTGTATTCAAGCTCTGAACTCAAATCCCACTTTGTTTGTTTAAATAAAAATTATACCAATGCGCACCCATAATATGCTGCCACTCCTTGTATTTCACATTTATTAAATCAACAAGATATTTCGAAAATAACGAGTTTTATTATTTCAATCTTAATATTACGCAGGAATCAAATGATGAGATTTGCGAAAGACTTCCTTTACTCCGCAGGTGAGGAAATTTCCTCTCGTGTTTCTGAACTCAAGGTCATGTGATGCGTTTCGGCGCGAAAAGGTACGAACTCTGCAGATCAGGTTCAAGTTGGAGTTTTTTCTTTACTCTTTTTCTTCCCATGACGACTAATGACATAAATTGTTACGTTTCTACCAGACGGAATACATTTATTCTATTGCCTATTGCGTTGCGTAATTTCTTTTTTTCTTTCTTTCTTTTTCCAATTCAAAAGGTAATCTGATTTTATTTTTATCATTTTCTTTTCGATTTTTTATTATTTAATTATTTTAATGGAAATTTAAAAAAGAGCATTGGTGATTGAATTCTCTTTACTTTTTCATTTTGTGTAACAATCTTAAAAAGTGTCTTCTACTCTTAGTGATTTAAAAAAAAAAAAAAAAAAAAAAAATCCCAAGTTTCTGTAAACTAGTATTTGATATTGATGCATTGCTGCTGGAATCTGGAACAACACATATATATAAAGAACGAGATACATAAATAAAGAAGACGAAATATTATCCATGTTTTTAAAAGATTAAATAATTAAATAATAATAATAATAATAATAATAATAATAACTTAACAGAAAAAAAATCATAGATATAGTAATATATATAGATCTATCATCCCCATGTTATCGAGCAAAAAATTTTGATGCATGCCGAAAAAAAGTTCTAAAATCAGCCATTAGAGAGTATTGAAAAAAAGAATAAAAAGAAAAATGAATTTGAAACTGTATCTGGAGTTTTTCATTCACCTTTAGTAAATAAATTATTCATAAATTTTATTTACTAAATTATCCGTGTGTATTCCTGTGTGTGATTTACTCGGGGAAAGCAGACATTAGAGTGACTTTTCCCGAAAAAAAAAAAAGGCATAACTTTCTCCCTCTCGCTGATCAATCTATGTCTTATTACTATATCTATGGAAAAAATAATGTCACAACAACAACAACAATGTACTGCAAAATAAATAAATAATTTGATAAAAAAATTAAAATTAAATTAAATTAAAAAATAAAATTGTATCCGTGATTTTAAATAAATGAAATAATTTAAAAAGAAAGAAGAAAGATTATTATAAACATATAATTTGTGTTATGTAGTTATGCAGATTTGTTATAATTATAATATAAAAGAAACAGGAATTAAAAAAATATATTATGTAAATCGAAGATAAACAATTTAAACTGAGAAAAAAAGTAATAAATGTGCAATATGTAGATATATTATCCCGTCGACAAATGAAAAAGCAACGATTTAAATGAATTTGCGGTGAGGTTTATTTTTATCAAAATAATTATATTTGAATTATATTTCATGACCCAAATTCTGTTATTTTAATAAAAAACACAGTTAAATTTTAAATAATCTTTATTTTTTATTTATTTATTTATTTATTTATTTTAATTATTGGTTCTTTACCAATGCATTAGGCCATGGCCACTGGACTTTGATTTAGCGAGATCAACATTTATTTAGCGAAACAAAAATTTTCAAAACCGCTGATTAAAAAAATAATCTGGTGTGTCGCTCACACGACTTTCTCTTACCCTGAAATTTAATACTATAAATACAGGTTGCAGATTAAGAGGTAAGATAACGAGTACTGTTATGTAAACCTGTGTTAAACAATTCAAATTAGGCTTCGGAAGAGTTTTATATGATAATTAGTTCTGTGTGAGGGGGGATACCGCCCCCCCCTCAACCCCCCGTTTCATTAATGCACCTACATTTATATAGAATTTAATTCGGTTATTAAAAAATAATTCTGTTTTAAAAAAATAATTTATTAAAATTATTATTTAAAAAAATTATCTTTTATAATAATGCAGACGATTTCCATATTAGAGAAGTAGTATAACACTATATATATATATATATATATATATATATATAAAATTGAATTTATTCTCAATATTACTTTTTTTTTTTTTTTTTTTTTTTTAATGAAAAAAATCGATAACTTTATTTTAAATTATCGCAGATTGATGGTTCAACCATTCGTTTTAAAGGCATTGGCGAGCTCTTTTGAAAGATACCCATCATAAAAATTTACTCCCCTCGAGGGGAACTTCCCCCCAGGGGGGGAGGCGAGGCTCCTACATACACAATTTGTTTTCCTCGGAACATGTAAATATAACTTACGTTCGAAAATTTGACCCTAAAACAATACTTTCTCGACCCTACGGGTAAGAAAAAGTAAACAATTCAGGATGGAGAGGAATGGGATAAGTTTCAGAATATGTATGTAAAATTAAGAAAAACACAAATTTTCTTTCTCTTTTTTTTTTTTTTTTTTTTTTGTGGACCGTGTTTGGTCGGATTTTTCTTTTCTTGCAGGTCGTGTTTAATAGTTTAATGAATTTTTTTTCTATGAAACAAGTCAAGTTCGACTTCGGGACAGGTTTAGTTTTTAACGAGTCAGGTCAATTTCAGAGCATGTTTTTAAATAAATTACAATAATAACCAGAAAGTCGTTCGATAGAAATATAGCAGCGTAACTGATATAACCATATTAAATAATGCCCATAACTAAATATACGCATATTCAATTCAAACTATTATTATAGAGGTAAATTTCCATATAAGACACCGCAAATGTTGTTATAGGTCTCTTTTTATCGGACACTTTTCCATCTCCAGAGTAAGTTCTTCTGATTCTTTTGATCATTTCTAAAATATTAGTTTTCGTTTTTGTTGTTTAGATTCAAATTCAAGATGCCAATAGTCTCTTCCCGAGTTCTCTACTTAATAATTTCATTTAGTTAATAAGCAAAAATTGTTTGATTTAGATGAATCAAAGGGAGAAAAAATTACACAGCTAACTAAATATCGGCTTTAAACTAGTGGATCTGCAGATCAGGAGCCTCAATGTCTTGTTTGCATCAGACATTACTCAACAGATCATATTTATTTATTCTTTATTATATAATACATATATATATTGATTCGATTGATTTACTACATAAATAGAAACGTTTATGAGGGGGTCGGCAGCCCCTATCAACCTTCCACCGTATCTCTCTTTCTATAACTATCTGTATATATTATATTTGTATTCCTAATAACTGATAGTCATGTATTAATTCCCTGTAATTCATAAATGCTTGTACCAAATTTCATGTTAAATGATTACATAACATCTCGGAATTATTTGGTGTAACCCTGTAAATTAAATACCATTCTATGCCCCCACTTTTCCACAGAAAAACATGCTTTTAAAATTCTAATAAAATTTCATTATACTTTATTGGGTGTAAACATGTTAAAATACGCTTTTAAGAAATACTGACTATAGACCGTAATGGAACGAAATTCTTTTATGTATCCCGGAAAAGGAGCCACAGTAATTATATACACTAAAAAAGAAAATACACCTATTTAATGAATTATAACTCATTAATATTTCAACCTAGTTTGACATCATTTGGATGATTACAGAATGTCATCCGAATTCTTTTGTGTGGTCCCGTAAATAAATCATTTAGTCTATACATATCCCCTTTTTTTTAGAGTAAACATGCTTTTATACATCTTTATAATGTATGCTAATTCCATTATGTTGAATGCAGCATAACTGCATTAAAATGCGCTTAAATAAAAATTTGTCTATAGGCAATAATGTCATGAAATTCTTTTATGTGTCTCTGTAAACGAACCGTAAACATTGTATGCATCAGTAAAAATTATTCAACTTAATGGAGTAATAGTTTTCTTGGCTTGTCTTCGGGAAAGTTCATGGGCTGGAACCTGCCTGTTTATTTATGAACCAGTTATTCCACACAAAAATGTCACTATTTTCCTAACAATATGTATATTTCAATGAAGTAATATAAGGAAGTCATGTGGTGTTCGCATTTCAGATCTCTTTTAATACGGCAGTATAGGACGAAATCTCGTATAAATGCATATAATAAGAATTATTTTAAACTTTTCAAGGCGAAATTAAATATATATAGGGTAAGTGCACCAGTGATTGACACTTTTAGAGCAATCTCCGATGTTTTTAATGTTCTAGTCATCAGAAAATATTTTTAGAAATCTTAAGTTAGTACATATGGTATGAAAGGCATTCAGAACCACGTATATGTTAAAATATATACATTTGATAACAATTATTATTATTTTTTTATGAATTTTTATTTGACACCCACTCAATGTTCCAGTAATTGACACTGCCAGTTTTTCCTTTTATCAGTAATTGGCCCCTATGTTCCAGTGTTTGACACTGCTAGTGATTCGTTTTACTAGTTATTAGCACCCTATGCTCCAGTGTTTGACATAAAATGTTAAAATTCTTATATTGTAAAATACATGATTTTATTATTTTCCTTATTTATTAATTATTTCGGGATAGATGTCAATAACTGGAGTATGCCAATCACTGGGGCACCTACCCTATAAATATACATTGTAATAATCATCTTGGGAATTTTTTTTATACACGTAGAGGCATTGCTTTCAGTTTGTAATACGGGTATCTTTCAAAAGAACTCGTCAATATTTTTAGTACGAATGGTTGAATTGTAGATATGGGATAATTTAAAGCAAAGTTGTCATTTTTTTTTTTTTTTCTTTTTCAAAAAAAAAAAAAAAAAAAAAAAAAATAGTATTTCCGCAAACGCTATCTATATTGCCCAAAATTGGCTTTCTTTAGAAATTTGATGATGGAAATCGTCTGCATCCATCACAGAAAAATAATTTCACTAAATAATAATTTTAATAAATAATTTGTATTGCATGATTTTGTATAAGAAAAATATGAAAGAAAGTTTTGTGAAGACCACAACATATTAATTTTATATATAATCTTGTTTCCACTAGAACATTTCACTTTCATCAATTTCTCTCGAATATTGCATTAAAAAAAAGGTTTGGCAGTTACTCCGCTTGACAATATTGATTTGAGATTTTGAATTGTCGGCTGGCAATCCATGTTAGGATTTTACGCACGCATGCCACTCTACGTGGAGAGGGTGCCATTGGCATGTGGCAATTAGGTGCGTAATTTCCCGCGTCATCTCATGAGTAGGGGATCATCCGAGCGTGAATTTGAGCGTGTGATTATAAACTGGCAAGTGTGACAATTTTTTTGCTTTGTTTGAGCTTTAATTACTGCTCACATTTCTTTGCTGTTATAAATTAAGCAAAACAATAGCTTGACCTAAAAATCTTAGGATTTTGAATTTTAAACTGAAAATAACAAACTATACAGAGTGTTAGAAAATCTATGAGCTCGGCTATAACTTCTTAAATATTGATCTTAAACGCTTGTAACAAATTACAAATATATATATTATATAGATGAGAGGAGGGTATTATGGAATAACATTTACATTTCTTAAAATAACTTTACTTGTTTTTAATAAAAAATCCCCAAAATCATGATGAGTACATAGTGTAATTATTTGTAATGAATTGTCAATGAAAAAAATCAAAAAAAAAAATTATAAAAAGTTTACTTTAAAAAAAGTTACAAATGGAGGTTAATATGAAATAGTCGGGTAATATGGAATAGGTGGTTTAAACTGTTTAAACCATAGAAAAACTAATTAGACTTCATAAAATCATCTTCGGAGAATTTTCTGTGACAGAAGATACATTCGGCATCTTTATTTTCTGTTTCTTTAGTTGAATACATGAAGTCAATTTCAGATGATACTATGAAATACCTAGTATTCCATAATACCGGACACGCCATCTTTAAAAATGAACTTCTAAATTGATGGACAAAATATTTTCAGCTAAAAAACGACCAATGTATAACAAAATACAATTCTTTGATTTGAGCATACATTATGTTGAACATCAATGTTCAAATCACATGTGTACTAGTAAGTTTAAATATTTGTAAACTTACCTGCAAAAACTTTTAAAAATCACAAAACATGTTTTGTTCTATAGAGAATGGTACGATAGCAACAGTTTCTTTTTACTGTATTGCTTCATGGGAATCCTTCTTGAGTACCGTAATTTCGCGTATATAATCCGCAGCGTAAAAAATGTATTTAAAAATAATTATAACCGAAAGATACCCCGCATTTCTAAAATCACCTGGTCGGCAATCGCTGTTTATAATTTCAATATTAATTGCTATTATTTTAATAATAAGTAGGAAAAATACAAATAATAAAGAAATATACAACTAGATATAAATAATAAACAAATTTACTTACCTATAACGAAAAAGCAAATAATCATAACTTAGTATTAATCTTTCTCTATATATAAATTACTGTAAACTGGAGTAACTTCAAACAATTAACACCTTTATTCGATTTATAAGAAAATTATAGATTAATAATAAATTTATTTACAAAATTCCTTCAAATCTATCGAAATCGGATTCTTCCGTATCAAAATTAAAATGTTTGGGGCAGTGCGTCTTCGTCATCCTTATTATACTCCTCACCAAGTTCCTTTTCACTGTCCTCAATTTCATCGTCATTATACGTTAATAATCCAGACTTCTGAAACGAAAATGAGACTGGTGTTGATTTTGTCCTCCTTTGTGATAGATACCCCGCACCGGATGATAGCCCGCAGGATATACAAACTCATGTTTTATTTATAGATTACCCGCGGGTTATATACACGAAATTACGGTAATTCATAGTATTCTGAAGAGAGCAGTACTAATCAGAGCCGAAACCTCGGTATTCCATATTTCCCGGCTATTCCATAATACCCTCCTCTCCTCTATATACAGGGTAGCTATTAAGTATCCGGAAAAAATTTGAGGAGCTTTTATGGACTACCTACTTCATTATAACATTTTTTTCGTTGTTGTAATGCTTTTATCTTTAAATATTATTTATTCAAATAATTTACAATTACTCAACGGGCAGTTTTTGAGCGTTCAGGGAAAGCAAAATCTGTTAGATAAATAAAAAAAATGTATGATTTTTTTCAAAGTGCGGCGCATCTAATAAGGAAACATTCAAAAAGTGTCGCCTTTAAATAATATCGAAAAAATATATAGGCGATTCTACTCTTCCTAAAACACCAGAAAGTGAAAAAATTATCGGCTGAAATGAGTTATAGCGACCACAAAAAATTATCAAAATTAAGCATATTTGGCGATTTCACACTATTAGGCGATTGATTTTGAGTACTTGGCGGAGAAGCAAAACACGGTTCTGTTCGTACACGGCAATCTCGGTGCTGGCAAACTTATCGCCTAACAGCACTAAATTGCCAAAAATGCTTAATTTTGATAATTTTTTGTGGTCGCTGTAATTCATTTCAGCTGATAACTTTTTCATTTTCTGGTGTTTTAGGAAAAGTAGAATCGCATATATTTTTTTCAGTATTTTTTGAAGACGACGCCTTTTGAATGTTTCATTGTAAGTTTTTACTGTTTGAGTCGCTAAAAACTCTCAAAATCATCCCAAACTTTTGGAGCTAGCTCTCAAGAACATCAGAAAACGAAAAGGTGCAACAAGGTCTTTGTTTATGGTTTGGGCTGAGATCTGCAACTGCAACAATGGGAAGACTCAGCTGGTTGTTTTTTTCCCAAGAAAACGTAAAAAATAATGGAAAAGTTTATCAAAAAGATGATTTAGAGAAAGCTATACTTCCATGGAAGCAAAATCACCCAGTTAAGATCCTTCACCAAGTTTGTGCTCTGGCCCATGGAGTCAAATCAACGTTTGCTTTAATCGATGTTAAAATGAAAATGTATCTGACCAAAAATCTGTGTTCTTCTAACAGCTCTGATTTGTATCCAATGGATTTTTCAGTGCGTGGATTCTTAGAAGAACAATTGTGATTGTGAGCACAGAAAATCATACATTTGGGGGTCAATTCTGAGTACTTACGCTTACGATGAGATAAGTCGGTGATTTGTGACGTCACTGAAATCTGTTATCACATCGTATGCTATTATCGCATGCGACCAAAAGGGGCCGTCCATAAATGATGTCACGCTTGGAGGGGGGGGGGGGGGAGGGGGTTCGTGAAATTGTGACAGTTTGTGACAAGGGAGGGGAGGGGGTAACAAAAAGTGTGACATCACATATTTCAGTTAAAATACAAGCATTTATATTCAGCAGATGAAAATTTTGAAGTTATTTTAAAATTATCAAAGATTAAAGATATTTTTTTAATTCGGGTAAAAGTAAATTTATCCTGTGATTCCCCCCTCCCCTCATACATTATTTTCTTAAACACATAACTGTTATGCATAAAACCACAAAAAAGTGTCAGTCAGAAGTTGGCAAAATTAGACCGCTTCGAATTGCTGCACGCAGACAAAAAGAAATCGTGGCTGTAACTATACTTTCAAAGAAAATTTTGAATTTGCAGACTGGGTGGATGAAAATGACATTGACATCACAGGGGTTACTATACCCGAGGATAATACAAATATCAAAATGCCCGTGTATTCAATGAATGAACATATATCTTCTCCATGGGAAGAAGAGTCATAATGCTTGGTAAACGATTACAATTAATTTCTGTTGTATGATTGGGAATGTAATTCTATACATGTTAATATAATTAATGTGGCAAATAACAATTCGTTTAAGTAAAACTAACAACTGAGACATTAAAAAAAAATCAATCTGTTTTAGAGTGTTTTGTGTTCATAAAGGAAGATATATTAAATATATCTTCACTTTAATTCAATATATTTTTCATATAATATTTAGTGCTTATGAATTACAGATTTGTCTTTGAATAGTTTAAAGCATTATAAAATGTAAATCTTTAATAAATTTTCCATAAAATGAACTTTTTTGCTGGATTTGGCGACTTTGTTAAATGGAGGTACGACTGTATATTAAATTTTATTCAGTTTTCCAAAATACTACTGTTTTCAATTGTTGTTTTCTATGAATACTTTACAATTGTTCTATATTAATTTGGATTTTTTTTTTTTTTTTTTTTTTTTTTTTTGTAAACCTTACCCTTAGTTCATACAAAATAACTACACGTATCATTATTATGGTTATATTTACAGATGTCATTAAGATCCATAGTCAACATTTAAAAATAAAATTTGAAATATGATCTCTAGTCTAACATTTTGTTTCTGAACTTCAAGTAATTATTGATGTATGTCATGTTCCGTGACATGTGATAAGGGGGGGGGAAGGGATTTATATTGAAACGTGACACTTTGTGACAAAGGGGGGGGGGAGGGGGCCCAAAATTCTGAAAAAAAGCGTGACATCATTTATGGACAGCCCCAAAGACCTATTCTTGGACCACCATTTTCGCAAGTTCGACAAGCCAGAGTGCGATATTTAGCATGCGATATTGTTGTTACTGCTCCTCTCAACTGTCAATCATTTTCAGCGATTACGATAACAGATATTCCGATATAACCAATGGAAAAGTTTCATCAAAATGATGTTGTTTAGTAAACAGTAGCAGTTTGACAGTAATGGCCACGGATTAAGAGTTTCTACTTGCGCCGCACAGTCACCCTTCTTCCGAAGACGATTGCAGCTTGCAAATCCGATGACCGCCATTTCGAAAACTCATAGTAAAAAAATAATAATAATTATTAGACATTACTTGTTGCAAAAATAGAAGTTTTAAAATTCGTTTGCTATTTCACTAGTTATTTATGTTCCCATCAAAAATTATACCTCTGGGGGTCACCGAAGCGGGAGAGCCATCCCTTCCGTGCAGAATCAAAATTACGATGGCATGTCTCCGGACCACCTCTAGGGGTGAGTCCCAGACCGCCGCCAATTGCCCATCTGCGCAGCACTAGTGCGACGTAAATCCCAACCAACCAACTAATTATTTATTATCAAATACTTTTCCGGATACTTAATAGCCACTCCTGTATATAGGATGTAGAAGTTTATAAAATAGATCAAAAATTTCAATGAATTAAATTCCAAGAATTACAAAATTTAACATTTTATACAATAAATAATATTAATAATAATAATAAAATCCAGTGTATAAAAAGTTCCTTATACCTAATTAAGTGATGTACAAAATTTCAATATGTATCATAACTACTTAACATGAGTAGACTCTATTCGGTTCTTAGTCATATATTTGTTCTCATAAATGTCTATTACAATGCATATTAAATTCGTGTTAAAAGAAATGAATACGGCCGATCACTCAACACGATCGCAGACTGAAATTTCCCACCTAGTAGGCTATCTTTCCTCCATACGATTTGATACATTTACCTTATCCTAATTTGCGGACTAATTTTATCAGGATTACTTTCGTGTTTTTATGTAATTCCATACTTTTTCCAGTGGAATGATTCTCATGAAAATTTTGTACTTTTTTCCATGTTAAGAAAATCTTAAATTTAGAATAACTTGTGAAGTTTTCAAATTAAATAGTCTCAGCCATTGATATGTGTGCCAGTTGACAGTATCATGATATTTTAAAAGTGATTTGAGACGTCTTTATAAAATATGACATCTTTTATGAAAATATTGTTCATAAGCCCGTTTAAGCGTAATTTTGCCCCAAGCTGATTCTCCCATGCTAAGAAAAATCGTAAATTTCGTATAACTTACGAAGTTTTTAAAATAAAATATTCATAGTCAATCATGTTTATGCCAGCATCATAAACGATATTATAAAGTGGTCTGATATCTTTATAATGAAAATATTTCTTTTAATGCAAGTTTAAGCGAAATTTTGCCGTTTTCTATGTTAACCCTTTAACGTTCACTACTTAATTTATTTTAAAAATGGCTTTTAGACACATAGCTGATAATAAATATTTAAAAAATAAAAAAAATAGCATAGTTCCTTTTCGATAAATTTTTGTTTGAAACGTCTATAAGTTAACCTTATTAAATTCAAATAATATTTAATTTAATAAATAAAACACTTTGTAAGTAAACATTATCCACTATAAAAACTCGTAAAAGTTGTTTCAAGTAAAAATCATAGTCCAGCTTTTCATTAAATGAAAGAAACTAGACATGAGTGCATCATCAAACCAGCAATTTGCACTCGCACACATTAAGAAATTTAAAGTGATTTATGTATTTAGCTTCCTTGGAAGCATTATTTGTTAAATTTTGGAATAGTGCGGCTATCTACCGAACAGAAAAGGAACAAAAGTTTAAAACTTGATTAAAATAAGGGGCAAATAAAAAAAAACTGCTGAAAAAAAAAAAAAAAAAAAAAAAAAAAAAACTGCTAAATTATGTCAAATGTTTGGTTTCGCTGCGAAACCAATGAACGTTAAAGGGTTAAGAAAATCGTAAATTTCAAATAATTCACGTTTTCATTTTAGAATTTTCCAACCAATTAGTTCTTACCAGTATCGTAAGGGATAGTTTAAAACATGTCCAACCTCATTACGATAATTTGTTTTTGAGACAATGTGTAAGCAGATTAACATACTAATACGTTAACTAACGTACAAACTGACTAACCTTATGATAGAGAACTAAAAATGCTTTGAGATATAACAAGAGAGGAATAATGGCATTTTTCAGTACTTTGACATAAGTTTTCCAATGGAAAAATAAATATCCCCAGACCCTGTCCGCTTTTTAGGGATCTTACATAAATTGCGAGTGAAAGCAATGATGACGTAAATAAATAAACAAATTTATATTTTTATTTGTGACTATCCTTAAATTTTTTTATTTCGGCCTTATCTCCATTTTCTTTAAGGATATTGTTGCAAAGAATTCCTTTTGTTACATAAAAAGGTGGGAAAAAAAAAAAGGTTCAAACTAATGGTTTATAGTTACATGGAAAATGAGACTTGCACAGAAGGTCAGCAGACTGGCGATATACTTAGCGCGAAAAATGCTAGTTTATGGTTGCCAAAATCTTGAAGCTGTAATAGAACATAGATATAGTAGTTTAGTATATACATCTATCGTTATTATCCCCATGTATTCCACCAGAGATTTTTGATTCCAACTGCAGAGCTGCCAACCTAATCCGGCAAATTGTTAGTACCGCCCCTTTTTCTACACCACTTAATGTTTAGAGCAATTCTCTTCAAATGTATCTACGATGAATTAAGAAGAAAAATACTCTAAAAATTAAGTGGTGTAGAAAAAGGAGCGCTACTATCAATTTGCTGGATTAGGTTGGTAGCTCTGCAACTAGAGAATCTAGCTGTAGCCGTTAGAGTGGTGGTAGAAAAGAAATGTTTGTTGAATGAATCTGTGGTGGATCGAAATTTTATTTCATTGAAGTTAAACATAATTAAAAAAAAAAAAAGATTTGATTTATGAAAACTCTTGTTTGTTGGTTTCAATTTATTTCTAATATAATTTTTTTTTAATTTGTGCTTTTATTTATTTATTTTACAAAGCTTAACTGAGAAAACTCAACTATAGCAAAGCTCAACAGGACTTTCTATTACCTTGTAATTTTTATAATTGTAATTAATTGAACAGAATGTATACTACTAATACAGTGATTCATGTTTATATATACAAATGAAATTACATAATGGTTTTATCTGCATAGTAATTGTTTATTTTATACACAAGATCTCATTTTATTTTTAAGTCCAAGAAGCATTTCAACAACCTAGATACAGCCCTAAAAGATTAAAATGAAAAGCATTAATATTTAAGAATTTGTAGAAAGAAAAAATCTAACCTACAAAAATAAGGTTGGTAGGTTGAGTTTTACGTTGCACTGGTGCTGCGCAATGGGCAATTGGCGACAGTCTGGGACTCACCCCTAGATGTGATCCGGTGACATGCCATCACAATTTTGATCCTCCACGGAAGGGATGGCTCTCCCGCTTCGGTGACCCCCCAGAGGTATAATTTTGATGGGAACATGGAGGACAGGACATTGCGACCACAACAGATTTCACGTGCACCAGCCACCATTCGTGTACATGACGGTCTTTGGCCGGCTCGAACCCTCAATCTTCCAATTACGAGCCCGGCTACGAAAATAAGGAAACTTTTACCAATTCTCAGAAAATGAGGGCTAAAAACTTAAAAATGTGGACAAATGTGGTCCTCATTAGAAATATGAAAAACTGAGCAAGATCTCCAAAAAGGAGGACAATCCTCAGAAAATGAGGACGACTGGTCAGCTTCATAGGTATAGTAATATATATAGATTTATCATCCCCATGTTATCGAGCAAAAAATTTTGAGGCCGAAAAAAAGTTCTGAAATCAGCCATTAGAGAGTGTTGAAAAAAAGAATAAAAGGAAAAATGAATTTGAAACTGTATCTGGAGTTTTTCATTCACCTTTAGTAAATAAATTATTCATAAATTTTATTTACTAAATTATCTGTGTGTATTCCTGTGTGTGCTTTACTCGGGGAAAGGCAGCCATTAGAGTGACTTTTCCCGAAAAAAAGGCCTCACTTTTTCCCTCTCGCTGATCAATCTATGTCTTATTACTATATCTATAGTCAGCTTATTACATCTTCCCCTTCCCCCTAAGACTACTATATAAGTCTACTATATAAGTTATATAGTAGTCTTACTTCCCCCAAGCTCGATAATCAATCTACAGTCGGCAGCAAAAGTATCCGAGCACTAGCAAAAATTCCTATCTAAAAAAGTACATTAAATACTGTTTTGTTAAATAAATCTTGTCGAATTCTTGGACAGAACAAGATTCGAGAAGTATTTATTTAACAAAACTGTATTAAGTGTACTTGCTTTAGATAGGAATTTTTGCTAGCGCTCGGATACTTTTACTGCCGACAGTATGTTTTATTACTCTATGGTATAATCGAACAGATCGAACTTAATCGAACGAATATTAAGTCCGAATTTGATATTCGAATTTTGTTTTCTTTTGCCTGCGGCAATGGCAATGAATCGACAAGTGAAACAAGATTAATAAATTTTTGTTTCATGGTGTTAGATTAATAACATTAGTAGATTTTTTATTATGCGTATCTACAGTCATCTGTGTTCTGAGTATCTGAATTATTAGAGACGAAACTGACCCCTACACAACCTTAGATCTGAAGTACTTTTACTAAAACCTACTCTACTTCATTTATCAAAACAAACTCTCGAAGTAAGAGCTGCATAAATAATTCCTAGGTTTTTTTCTGAAATGTATTTTAATCTTTTTTTATTTGAATAATCCTATACTGTTATGTAATGACATTTATGCAATCTTTTTGCATGTTTTTTTTACATACACAATAAGCACAATGCAAATACAACGTTTATTTACTATGAATTTTGTATAGCTCTTTTTTATTTTGTTGTTTTTGTTATCTGAGCGAAAAACCATTTGAGACTTTATTCTCTTCTAGAATTCTTGAACCATTTGTTGATATAATATTATCTAATTCTTTTAGAAGTAAAATGAGGTAAAGAAGTTACGGTGTTAGACTGAACTATGGAAGGATATCAACATACATGTAAATGATTTTTTAAATATAGGTAATATAGATATTAGTGTAGATTTGTTTACGTTATAATTCAGTTATCACCTCTTGACTTGAAAGTCACATTGACTCACGCTACTATAGAATCACAATACTGTAGAATTACGAGTTAGTTTCTGAATAATTGCTTGAAACTTCAAACATGAGTAAGTGTAAAGATATTACCAATTCTATTTTAGATAACATGACAATGTAAAAAAATATAAAATTCTAAATTAGGATAAAATTACAATCTACCTTTAAATATTCATTCTGAAACAAACTGTATACGCTATTAATCCAAAGTTTATCTGTGACCCATTTTCGGAACATAATAAGGTGATTACAAAATCGCTGAGAATCATAAGCAAAGATTTGTATTTGAAAAACACAAATTTGAATCTTATCCCTGGAAAATCTCTGTGCTCTAAATGTTTAAATAAAATTCAAAATCAGAGAGTTGAAACCTATAAAGATAATAATGAAGAAATGTACATACCTGAATGTGATTTAGTCGAGTCTGTAAATGTAGCATGTAGTGCCCTTGGAGTATCACTTGTGAAAGTTGCCAAATTATCGCGCGATCGTAAATCATCTACATTAAAAAGAAAAGTTTCAGCGATAACAGAATGTGTCACAAAAAAACTAAATAAATCATTTGACCTTTCAGTTGTTTCACATGAAGAAAACAATAGTTCTTGCCAAAAGCACATATGTGATAATTATGAAAAATTAATAGAAGACCTTAAAGAGAGAATGAAAACTGCTGAGTGTCTGCAGGATAAAGTAAACATTTTAAGTTTGTTGCCTGTAACTTGGAGCTATGCAAAAATTCAAGCAGAATTTGGAGTCAGCCAGTATTTAATTCGAAAAACTAAAGATTTAGTTAAAACACAAGGAGTTTTACCAAAACTGGAACCTAAGAAGCCAAGCAATATTCTTGGTTCTAGTACAATAAAAGCTATAGAGGATTTTTATCAGAGAGATGCCTGTAGTCGTATGATGCCTGGAAAAAAGGACTGTATTTCTGTGAGAGGAATGAATGGGGAAAAGTCAAACTTTCAAAAAAGGCTCATTTTATGTGACTTGAAGGAACTTTACATACATTTTAAAGAAAATTATCCTGATTTGAAAGTAGGGTTATCTAAATTTGCCGATCTTAGACCAAAATTTTGTGTGTTAGCTGGAGCATCTGGTACACATTCAGTGTGCGTTTGTTTGTACCATCAAAATGTAAAACTTATGCTATCAGCGATTAAAAGTGATCATAGCTACAAAGATCTGCTGCAGATTATGGTCTGTGATACTGAAAATGAGAATTGTATGTTTTCGGAATGTACTGCATGTCCAGGTGTGGATGCCATTTTATCACTGATTTCTCCAAGTAACAGCACCCAAATTGACTTGGAAAATGATGAATTTGAAGATTTGCAAGTTTCATATAAGCAGTGGATGTCCACAGACAGATGTGAACTGACATCATGTGTGCTACCTTTACAAGAATTCTTGGTTAAGTGTTGTGAAAAACTTGAGCATCTAAAGAGCCACCATTTCATTGCCAGTAAACAAGCAGCATTTCTAAAATCAAAGAAAGAAGATCTGGATAAGGGGGAATTTTTGATACTTGGAGATTTTTCAGAGAATTTCTCTTGTGTTGTTCAAGACGAGGTGCAGACCTATCACTGGTCAGGTGTGCAATGTACGCTTCATCCTTTTGTTGTCTACTGGGAAAAAGATGGAGAAATTCAAACTCAAAGTTTTTGCTTTGTAAGCGACTGCCTTGATCACAACACAACTACATTCTACGCCTTTCAAATGATCCTTGTTAAAAAACTGAAGGCAGATCATGCTTTAATTTCAAAATTATTCTATTTTTCAGATGGATCTGCCGCACAGTACAAAAACAGGAAAAACTTCATTAACTTGAGCCATCATGAACAAGACTTTGGGATAAAAGCAGAGTGGCATTTTTTTGCTACATCCCACGGGAAAGGCCCTTGCGATGGGATTGGAGGAACAGTGAAGAGGCTAGTGCGAAAGGCTAGTTTGCAACGACCGGTCAGTAATCAAATCTTGAATCCATTAGATGTCTTTGAATACTGCACTGAACATATTAATAGTGTAACGTTTTTCTATGTTTCCTGTGATGATGTTAATGCAGTAGGAAAAGTTCTTGAGGAAAGATATAAAACAGCACTATCATTACCCCAAACTCGGTCTTTCCACAGCTACATTCCACTCAACAGAAATATCATTCATGCCAGACGTACATCATTTTCTTTAGATTTTACAACCTTTCATGTCATCAAAGACGAACCTATCAACCTTAGATTATCCACACCAACAACCCGAACAAAGTTGTCCGATTATGTTTGTTGCGTATATGATGGTGACTGGTGGCTAGGAGAAGTGGTGGAAATAAAGGTATTTGATGTCGAAGAAGAATACAGGATCCACTTTTTTCATCCTAAAGGACCTGGAACATCGTTTAAAAAATCAAGTCATGATAACCAAACTTGGGTTCGGTTTCAAGATATTTTGAAAATCCTGACTGCGTCAGAACTATGGTCAGCACAGGGAAGAGGTCATAATATCACACCTGTGATGAGTGAACATTTGTCAACTCTTCTCTATGAGACAATAAACCACTGAACAAAAAAGTTTTGCATGTTTTGAGAGGTAAGTTAAATTCTATATACCAAGATGTTAGAAACCTTAAATTAGCTTATCAAAGTTTAAATGTGTTCTTTGACAACTCTTCTTAGTCTTTTTAGTTGTTTTCACCATTTAAAACTAACAATTAAGTAAAAAATAACTTTTCACTAACACCTAAGATTAAGAAGTATGAAAATAATTGCGTTGTTTCAGTATAATTATTTGAAAATTTAGACCCTTATAGCTGCCAAACGCCTTTGAATAACAAAGTAACTTTTTTTTTGTTTGAAAGATGGTAAGAAGTACTTAAAATCACACAAGTAAAAAAAAAATCTACCTTGCCCCCCACATGCATTTTTTTAGCATTGAAAATTGGATTTTTTAGAAAATTTGCAACTTTGGGGGGTCGTATCTTGTGAAGGGGGCAGAGTAACAAGCCAAACTTTTTAATACAATAAGCAACCTTATATATGTATATAAGAAAAAAAAGAGGGCTTGTTATTCCAAGCCCTTCATAGGTTTTTTAATTTTCAAAAGTGGCAAAAAAATTAATTTTGCATCACAAACTTTGACCTTGAAAAAATAACCTTTGTTTTTAAATCTCAAATTTATTGATACCATATGGAAAAAGATCTTTTTTTTAGCTTTCCAATGAGCTATAGTTGAGCTTGATAGCTTGTATAGAAAAAAAGTTATAGTTCATAACGCAAAGCATCAAAATATCCAATTTTCGCTGTTGGCAACGACAAAAATAGCCTACATATCGAAGGGTAAATTTTTTTTAAATAAAAAAAATATATTTTTGTGGTCTAAAAGGTATGGGGAAAGCATGTGCAAATTGTCATCAAAATCAAAAATGGTGTTGCACACCCCATTTGTTGATTTAAAATGGAATGACTCTCACACTAAAACCATCCAATTTTTTCATGTACTTTTTTTTGGAAACATGTCATTTATTATTATTTTTTTTTATTTGATGGACTTAGATTGACCTCACAAATAAGAATATATCATATTCCTACTTTTCCTCATTTATAGTAATCTATTTGCCAGTTAAAAGCAAGAATAGACAGATTTCAACTTGTCCAGCCTTGCTCCCACATGTATAGAACAGTTCCCTTTAGGCAAACAGTACCTACCTGTGGTAGGAACTGTGCCAATGATAAGGCTGCTTGAATATTATTGGATACAATTTGACCAATAATATAGGGTAAGACAAATGATCTGCCTGCCAATGATGTCACATGGAACTGCTTTATAACTTATTTGTTTCTTTAACTCTGAAAGGAGTAGGTTGCTGGGAAGTGTTCTTGCTGTAAAATCTTGTAAATTTTTGTCTTTCATGTAGGTTTTTTCATTTCAAGGTCAAGAAATATACATATTTACAGAATATTTTGGTGAATAACTGTCCTTGTTGAAGGTAAAAAAAGAAATTATGGAACAACTATAGTATTTCCCCTCAGCTAGATTTGGCAATTTTTCGTTGGCGATTATGGGTAAATTCTACTTTTGAAGTGGTTGCCATGGATTTCTAACGTAAACAAAACCGAAATATGTTTTTCACAATGTATCGATACATTAAATGAATCATTAAAATAATTCATTGAACTTATTTCTAATAATAACAAAACAAATATGTATTTAAAATTGACTTACTTTCTTGATGTTTATGAATTTCGTTATACTTTTACATTCCATACAGTTATTCAGTTTAAATGCTATTTTATATTTACCGGTAAAATATGATTATACAAATTAGAATTTCGTTTAACATTTTTAACAAAAGGAAAAAATTATTTTTCATGTACATATATGTACATTTATTTATATTTAAAAAAAAAAAAAAAAAGGAACAGCTTTACTATACGGCATCCATTGCTTATTGCCGTTGCCGATGTTTTGATCACGTGGTATGATGGTGTTTTGATTCAGTTTGTGAGTCGGTACTGCGAATCGTTTCACAACGTCGTGAATCGAATCAAAATGTTATGAAACAATACTTTTCATCACTATGAAACATTTTTTTTTAATGTTTCACTATGTTTTCTGCTGTTTGCTCGCTTCGCGAGCATTAAAACCGAAAAAAACATCACTGGACGCCCCTAATTCGTGGAGCATGAATCAGTAAAAGCATGAAAATTCATGGAACAGCGGTCACTATGTTTTCTGCTGTTTGCTCGCTTCGCGAGCATTAAAACAAAAAAAAACATCACTGGACGCCCCTAATTCGTGGAGCATGAATCAGTAAAAGCATGAAAATTCATGGAACAGCGGTCACTATGTTTTCTGCTGTTTGCTCGCTTCGCGAGCATTAAAACCGAAAAAAACATCACTGGACGCCCCTAATTCGTGGAGCATGAATCAGTAAAAGCATGAAAATTCATGGAACAGCGGTCACTATGTTTTCTGCTGTTTGCTCGCTTCGCGAGCATTAAAACCAAAAAAGACATCACTGGACGCCCCTAATTCGTGGAGCATGAATCAGTAAAAGCATGAAAATTCATGGAGCAGCGGTCACTGTTTTCTGCTGTTTGCTCGCTTCGCGAGCATTAAAACCAAAAAAAACATCACTGGACGCCCCTAATTCATGGAGCATGAATCAGTAAAAGCATGAAGATTCATAGAGCCTCGGTCACTATGTTTTCTGCTGTTTGCTCGCTTCGCGAGCATTAAAAAAAAAAACAAAAAAAAAAAAAACATCACTGTATACCCCTAATTAGCGATGCATGAATCAGTAAATGTTACGTTACGATACAACAGAAAAAAGTATAGATACTCTGATTCGGGTCTCGAATCACCGTCATATCACGCGATCAAAACATCGGCAACGGTAATAAGCAATGGGTGCCGTATAGTAAAGCTTAGCCAAAAAAAAGACAATAGAAACAAGTTCCGTACTTATAAGTAAACAATATTAATCACTAATTTTAATTTTCCTGTCCTCCCATTTAATATCTCTCACAATTTCCAAAAATTTCAAAAAAACATTTTCATTATTTTCCTGACATCTTTTATGAAACAAATACATAGCCAAATAAAATTTAAATTCACATTTGCGACTGTAGGTCGGCAGTGTATTTTTAACATGGCGCCATGTTGTTTCTATTGTATTAGTATGGCAGCCAGTGGAAGGATCAACAAAATTTAAACTATGATTCACTGTTAAATGATCATATCCTTCCTTGCCTAAACATTCATACGCCTTCCAACAATCACTATACACAGTCGTTCCCGGTTCTATCCATTCTTTAATACATTCAAGCAAAGTCTCTTTCGTTCTATTGTGCACAGCCACCAGAAACATTTTCCCAGAATTCCTTTCAATACCTCCAAACACCCACTGGCCATCCACAGAATGACCTCTTCCATACTTCCTTTTACCGAATTTCGACTCATCAATTTCTACAATCTTTCCAAAACCACCAATCTTTTCTGAATTTTCCTCCACATAATCCAGAATCACCTCATTTATGAACTGTCTCCAATCAGCACAAGTATTACTTGAAAAACCCATTTGATACATAATCATACATGTCCGTTCGCCGATCAAAATCTCATAGGTTAAAGAAAGGATTTCGTCAAAACTTAATTTGCTCGACGAGAACCACGATCCAAACCTAATCGATTTTTCGGCGGAACACCTTTTACTCTTATCATTTACATCAACATAACCATAACATCTCCATGCAAATCCATCCGTCACTTTCTTTCTTGGTCCAAAAACCATATCACTCTTACACTTTTCACAAATCATACTTCGTTTAATCAATCCACATTCTTTCAAAAAATCCAAAAACCTTTCTCTGTCTCTAAATAATTCACTCAAAAAAATCCTAGTACATTCACCTTTTTTCCCAAATACAGCTCTATCACTCGTTACAACCATTCTTACATCCTTTCTCAACAAATCTTTATATTTTTCAACAATTTCCATTATAGAATCATTACTGCTAGCTGCCATAGTAAATAATAATAATAAATCAATTAAACAAAATAAACCGGTAATAAAAAATAAAGTACGACCTTTTTTGTATAATAATACTTCACCGGGTGAAATAGAAATAGAACAATGAATAATTATCTCTTTATAATGAATTAATAAGCTGGTTGCCATGGTAATTAAAAAACATAACGCTAGTTGCTATGGCATAAAAAATAAATACTATGCAGCCTGCAGACGATGTTGAAATGATGTTATAATATTTCACCTAAATTACTACAAAAATCATTATATAAAACGGTCGTATTTTATTTTTTACTATTGATTAATTTTCTTTATAATTTATTATTAATTTGCATGGTAATAAAAAAATGACCAAACGCTGCATGAATCAGTAAATGTTACGTTTCGATACAACTGAAAAAAGTATCGATACTCTGATTCGGGTCTCGAATCACCATCATATCACGCGATCAAAACATCGGCAACGGCAATAAGCAATGGCCGCCATGTTATATCTATCGCAAGCAATCCAGAACGACATCGTTATTGTTCAAATCGGCGCCAAATCTAGCTGAGGGGAAATACTATAGTTGTACCGAAATTATTTTTTAGAATTCTTAAATATAAGTTTGTTTTTCTGCATATAAAGAGTAAATGAATTATGGATAACTCTAAATGCTCCATAGGAATTTTTATGAAAGATAATTGTAACATTTTAAGTTATAGTAGGCAGTCAACTGTAGAGAGTATTGTAGAAAGTATAATGATGATGATAAAACTTTACTGCAATTGAGAACTGGATGTAAAACAATTGAAACTGTTTGTACTTACCATGCAAAAAAGTTTTTAGATAAATTTTCTCACCTTTATGGAACTTCCTGAATAAATAGAATTTTAATTTCTATATTTAAGTAAATTTCAAAATTTTAGAAAAAAAAAAATGCTGAGGTGGGGAGGGAGAGGTGTTAATTTCTGGAACTGAAGGGGTTGTGAACAGATGGCAGTCCTCAAACAGAAAAGTACTTTTTTTTTTACAAATTTGACAAATTTAAACATAAGTAAGATTTTAACAGACAATTTATGATAGAAGACAAATGGGGGAAAAAAAAGCCTCTTAATTTTAACAACTAACATAGTTTCATTTTCTTTATAATGTTCAAAAGCTTAATATTAACAGATTTGACAATAAATTTAATTTCCCCTCTTAAAACAGTTAAAAATATTAAGTGCTTAAGAACGCTTGTTGCAAAAATAGAGGTCTACATCTAAAATTTTGATTTGATAAATTTTGGCTGATCTTTGTTTTTTGATGTGCTGAAATGAAACCGAAAATTAAGCCAACTTTTCTATATCATGTATTGATTTTCATTAGGTATCTAATAACACAATTGCTTTTGTGACTTTTATACCAGTGTAATTATATGATAACGTTTATAGTGTGTTCACATGATTAAGTATTATTAATCCATACCATTCTAGAATTTGTGTCGTTAGACACCCTGTAATTATTAAAAACTGGCTTCATTTAAACATAAAAACGAAGTATTAATTATAATTAATTAAAATATATTGTAAAACCTTTGACATTACTTCGTGCATTGTTGTTAAATTTTTCGGCTTTACTAAGACAACAGCTTCTGTGGAGGACTTGAGCTTGACTGGTGATCATGATCTTCTTTCGCCATAAGGTGGCGCCACACACGGTCAGGTGCCACTGCGCCGCTGTCATTGCATGCCTCTCTATTGGTTGTAATTTTGATTGACTCGCGAAACATTGCATAATAGTAATCCTCGTAGTTAGCAATTTTACTAGTTTTATCAAACTCAATTGGCTTCATTTTCGGTTTCAGCTTACCAAAATATGTATCAGCTAAAGTTATTAAATCATATTTTGCCAGCATTATTCATGTAGACCTGTGTAAATCAATCAAAGTATGACAAATTATTAAAAATGTACTGCTAACTGCTGACTCTAGAATAAAAGGTCTGCTGGTAGGAATTCAATAAAAGGAGCAATCTATTTTCAAAAAGGACATAGTTTGCAGTCTTCTATGTTGTGATTTTTTACTTAACAAAAGTAAATTACTAATTTTACGTGTACAGTGAACTCTCGTTAAAACGGACAATCGAGGGCCAGCAGTTTTTGTCCATATTAACGAGAATCCATTATAACAGGAGTTCATAAACTGAAGTTCTATATGAACTCTAAAATCACTATTATGTACACACATAGACAGTATAAAACGAATGAAAATTTGTTTCCTGAAACCCTTTTATTCACTAAAAGTATAAAAGCATGAAAACCAATACTTACTTTCAAAACTTCTTTTCTTCATATAGTACAACTTGATAACAAGATCCTTTGCTATGTCTCCACAATAGAAGTGGAGACAGGTGCAAATTGTTGACCTCAACTGTCACTGTCAATCAATACTATTTACTCCCACAGTGTAATAGCACAGAGTGAAAAAGATTAACCTTTTTATTATTGAACCTTTTCATGTTAAAAATATATATATATATATATATATTTAATTTGGAAAGATTTTGGGAACTGACTCTTTTTCGAAGAAAGTAAGCTCTGAGGGAAAAAAAATGTCCATCTTAACGAATGAATTATTACGTATAAAGCGATGTTTATTACATGCAATTCCTATAGGCCTTAGCTGGGGATTCTGCTTTTGTACGTAATAACGAGAAATCCGTCTTAAATGGGGCCGTCTTATATACATAAGCTATATGCATTTGTTCTTCCAGGAATGCTGTAAAACTATTGCTAGAAGGTTGCATGTCAGAAAGAAAAGTATCAAAAGGCTTCTGAATATTTAAAATGTTAGAAAAAGCCACTTTGTACTAAAATGTTTTTAAAAGGGAAACTGGGTGCTAAAATGGATTGAAAAAGGACTGCTGGGTGCTACAATAAATTGAAAAAGAGCTGCCGGGTGCTAAAATGTGTTTAAAAGGGCTGCTGGCTGGAGCACACTGAAAAATTAGCCTAGAGTCAGCATCAGCACTAAAAATGAGACAATACAATATTTAATTGTAAAATTATTGATGAACATATGCTAAATTTTGTTGTTACTCACTGTAAAAGAAAAAAAAAAGGACTAAAAATTGTCTGAAAAGAAGGGATGTGATCGTGATGTAAATTATTATAATATATGTGTTGTTAATTTAATTAAGTATTTAAACTTGTTAAGTGCGTAATTTAAATTTAAACCTGAAACAGCAAAACTTAACTTGATTAAAACTTAAGTTTAAAAAAGCTTCAAATATGATGCTCAAAAATTAGAAATTCATATTTCTATTAAGATTTATTAATAATGTTAAAAAAAAAAAAAAAAAAAAAAAATTCAGAGGATTAAAAGAGAAAAGAGGGAGACCAAAATTGATTTTAGGAAATTTGCAGGCATCTATAAAATCTTTTAAAGTGTGTTTTATAGTAAAAGTTCATTATAAATTCAGTTATAGGGAATTTTTAAAACTATACCTTGTTTACATTACAAAATATATATAACAAGTTAAAAAAAAAAATGAAACAATTTTTTGTTTTTTAGTGTTTTTTTATGATTCGGAATTCCTGTGGAATCTAACACCATTTTAGAGAGGCAGAAATTAATGGTGAGGAATGGGTGAATCTCCAGTGTTAGGAGGATGCTTCTCCACAATACTATCTACAAGTCAAACAGTTCAATTGAGATTGCCACCTCATCCCAACCTTCTCGCTCGTTGAACAATTGAGATTCCAGTGACATCCAAGGTTTGTATTATTATTATTTATTTTAGGTGCACATAATGATTTTATTATAAAATTATACTTGACTATTTTGTTAACCTATTTTTATTATATCTTATAATTTGATTCAATTAAAGAAAAAAAAATCTTTTATAGAAATTTTCAGGGCCATGCTTGCGGGCAACTGAGTGATCACCCTGGACGGCTAAAATTTATGAAGTTCAGCTAAAAAATGGGCCTGTGAAAATTAACTTTAACACTGCACTGCGAAAAAAAAAAAAAAAAAAAAAAAAAAATTGAGCCCGATACCATTTTAGCTGATTCTTATGTAAAATGACCCCCTGAATCCGAATATGATTCCCATTTTCATTTCCCAATCACCCACCATTTTCTCAGGACACCATCCCCTCCCCCAGTTTTTATCACTGTTCGGAATTTTATGGCCATGAATTTGATTTGGAGAATAATAAAGAATTAAATTAACACTTAAAAACAAAAAATATATAATGTTTGATAAATAACATTAATAATAGATTAAAAAACTGTAAGAAATGTAATACATAATTTCAGTGGCAAATCCCCCCTAAATTTCCCCCTTGCCGCAAATGTTCCTGTTTTAGAATTTTCTAACTCTGTAGTCCCCTCAGAAGATATTTAACAATTAAAATAATACTTTCCAACCCTAAAAATCAAATTTATAGCCATAAAATTACTGAAAAGTGATAAAAATAGGGGACTGTCCCTAACAAACGGTAGGTGATAGGGCAAAATGAGCATCCTATTCGGATTCAGGAAGTCATTTTACATAAGAATTTGCAAAAATGGTATTAAAGGTAATTTTCATGCAGAGCAGTGTAATAGCAATGTCACAGGGAACTTTTTTTGGTTAATGAACAAAAAAGGGAAAAAAGTGAACAATAATGTATAGTGCGACCACATTTCCTACGACTAGCAGTGAGGCCGAGTCTAAAAGTTTGGAGGGATGCAAAATTGGCCGAGAGATAGTTATTTGGTGTTCCCTTATCGCTTGTTTTCTCTCAGTCACCCCATTTTAACACTGGACTCGTTCAATCTGTACTTGCGCAGAGGCTTCCATGGTCGCAAGAAATGTGGTTAAATAATATGCATATATATGTGCAAGTGAATATGATTGTGTCTTAATGTTGTGTTTGATTAAACTTATATTTTATAGGCATTTTGTAGATCATTGTCACATAAACGTTTACTCTTTTATCTTTTATATAGATATTTGCAATATATTCAATGAAAAATTAAAATTATCTGAAAATGCAGCAAATTATAAGTATACCTAAAAAAAAAAAAAAAAATGAGATACACTTAAAATTAAATTATTATTATTATTTTATATAGTACAAATGCAACAAAATTTTAATAAGAATTTCACCAGTGGCGTAACAAGGGTGGGGCGGAGGGGGCGGTCCGCCCTGGGCGGCACGATTTTGGGGGCGGCATTTTGGTAATTTCCATTAAAAGTATACCTGAAAATTCAACTTCAACGCTATCTCAAACATACAACTTGAATTTGAAAATTTTTTTTCTATGAAATTATAAAGATTATATAAAAGTTTTTGATATACACTCATGTCTATAAATTAAGGATAATGCTAGCTGAGGCAAATAAAGGCTCAGAAGCAAAACAAACATGACTTATTCATAAGTACATTTATTAAACAAAAGATCAAGAACAAAAAAAATGTGGTTTATGTAGGATACCATTTATAAAATCTACGATTTTTGCTCACTGAAGCAATTACAAAAAATATCTCCCTTACAAAAACTTAACATTACATGGTTGGTATAATGGTTAATACATTGTATGTCTCTCAGATGATGAAATACAGTCCTTACAACGCCTAGGAATGCTGAGTATTGAATTATTGATCTGATCTTGGGGAAGATTACTCTACTCAGTAAGCAATGCTTTCCGAAGTTCCGGTACACATGTAGGAGGTGGTTGACGGATTACAACTCGTCGGAAAAGCATGGCCTACACATGGTCTATCGGATTCTAGTCAAGTGAGAATGCTAGCCATTCCACGCGGGTAATAGCTTCAGATTGTAGGCATCCGTGTACAACGTTTTCACGGTGAGGACGCGCATTGTCATCCATAAACACAAATTCTGGGCTCATGGTACCCCTACACAAACGTACATGTTGTTCCCGAATGATGTCCCGATAAATCTGACCTACCATTTTCCCGATTTGAACATGCAGATCTGTTTTGGTGCCCAATATGTCCTGTCCCCCCCCCCAAACAAGCACTCCTGCCCCACTGTAACGGTGTCGTTCAATGATGTTGTTTTGGTGATAACGGGTACCTGACGTTCTACATATGAAAGTCTGGCGTGAATCACACTGCAAGCTAAACCTGGACTCGTCGGAAAACATCACACAAGCTCACTATGCCGCTGTCCACATTGCATGTTCTCTACTCCAAGTTAACCACTGGCACAGTGCATTGCCGAGGGTGAAACACATCTAACAGGCCTGCGAGCATATAGACCATTATCTCCCAAACGTCTATACATGGTTTGTCTTGAAACTGTGGCACTTCGTGGTTGCAGACAGCTGACGAGACAGGTCTGATGCTGTGCTTTATCAGCTTATTTTGGCAGTTACAGCCAAATACCGGTGGTCATTCGGCATTGTAACTCGGGCCGACCAGTACTGTAACGTCGACTGGCATTTCCATCATTTTGGATTTGTTGCCAAAGCCTAGAGATGTCATTTTAGGCGATTCTAAGATCCCCCGATACTTCTATCTGGGTACGCCCACATTCTAGTCGGCCGATAATTCTACCACGTAAAAAAATATCTGCATGCGTCCTCTGTGTCATAACTATTCGGTTGTGGCACTGAGCGGCACACAGAACGCTTGTGAACAATTTTCCTTCTTTGCTCCCATTCCTTATCTACCCCCCTTCTTACACTTTCGTCATTGTAACATCATATCGGCGTCATCTGATGGCTTCCTATAATTTGCATATTATTCTTAAAGATGTGTGTGGTATTTCTACAGGTGAAATTTTTGCATTAAAGTTCGATTTCAGTGTGAATCTGAATTATCCTTAATTTATAGACATGAGTGTATTTTAATCGAAAATATTTTGTATAAAGAATATTTTTATTATCTTATTATTTCACAAAACTTTGATTTGAATTTTTTTTTCTCTCAAAGAGTATTGCAGAGTTTGTTAGAGAAAACTTATTGAAACAGGTATTAAGTGATCGATGTCCGGTAAAGTAAATCCGATACAACTGAAACTCCACGGAGTCGACTTTCAGGAGAGAGAGCAGGGTAGTAATTCAGACGTTTACCTCCTCCTTGACTTGTAATTATCAGTTAAAAAAGAATAAACCTACCAGAAAACGAGAGAAATTTTTTTAAAACTTTATAATCACAAATAGAAGGTCTGTAAGTGATAATAAATATTCTTCTCTCATGTAGCTCTATAAAAATAAACTTTTTGATTGGAATAACAAAGCTATCAGATATACGTATGCGATGCATATTCATCGAACGTTTGCAATGCGTTTGCTTCTGGTTTTGGCCGTTTTCTGATTACACAGATCTGTATTTTAATAATACATGGAATTTTTTTTTTTTTTTTTTAATTTTAGTTTTTAAAGAATTGGTAATTTTTGTTAACATATAATTTTACAATCCTGGTTTAATAGATGCCTTTTCTTGATTGAGAATATTAATTTTTCCTGTGAGTAATAGTGGACAATATGCTAGTTAGTAGTTAAAAAAAAAAAAAAAGAGTGCTGAAGAATGTCCCGCTCGGGGAGAGGCATTTTTCATGATTCTCGAATGATTAAGGAACATTCTTTATGATTTTCGAATAGGCAAACTGAGTTACTTTTCAGGGAGCATCTAAAGCTTAAAATATTTAACATTCGCAATATTTTTACGTATATACCTTTTATATATGAGTTGACATTGCAGCTGAAAATATGCTATTAGAAGATGATTCAAAATGTAACTTTGTCTTGAAAATCGAGGCCTAAGCTGAAGTGTTCCTGGCTCCGAAATTGCGGTTCTATCGTTATATCGGCTTAATATATCAATAATAATGTATCCACAAAAAACTTGAAGAAATAATAAAATATATTCGTTTGCTGGTATACCATTAAGTGGATGGGAGGAGGGGAAGGTTCACGATCCCTGTCACTCTGAAATTGCATTATCAATTGACAGTTAAATTTTGAAAAGTTATTCTTTTTATTTGTAAGGTATTCTTCGCAAAATAGAAATTTAGGAAAACATTTTTAGGTAGATTCCTTATAGGAGATCTACCTATTGCAATGGTTCTCATGACACGACTTCTGGAAAATTTCTTCATATCTTCACCGATCATGACCCCTAGAACCCAAAACCACCCTCCGTTCAAAAGTTTATATATATATATATATATAGGTATATATATATATATATGTATAATGCTTTTTCCCATGTTAGTTGTGAACACGATAACTGGAGTAATTTTTATTTAAATTTAACCAGCTCGGGATATGTTGTCAGGACAGTAAAAATCTCGGTCGAGTTCGTAGATGGGGTATCCTGCTCAAAGGGGGTGGAAATTTTCCTTTGCCCATAATTTCTTTAATATTGAAAATAGGAAAATACTTCAAATCAGGCGAATTACCGCCTTAACCTAAAGAACAACTTTTGTATTTAAACTTTTTCGATAACTTCAATTGCTTAAAAGTTACAAGCTAAAAAGTTATTTTTCTTGTGATGAAGCCGACATTTTCTATAGCTTTCATTGCAAAAATTTATGATCTGATGCTTATGTCACGTGCAAATGATAATAAAAAAGATCACTGAAAATATAATAAAATTTTAATCATGTTTTTAAACAATATAATAATCTGATTGAGAAAAAAAATAAAAGTTTAATTTAACAGAAAATATGACGTCACAATTACAACAGTGTAATGAGAAAAATGAAATTAATTTTTATCCATGATTTTAAACAAATAAAATAAAAGTTAATAAAAAAATAAGTAAATAAACTCAACATATCTTAGGGCTAAGCAGATTTAGACTTAGCTTTATGACATTGATGCTATAATGTAAAAGATAAATGTCATCGTAAAAAAAAAAAAAAAAATCTTGTAAATCGATGCTAAACGAATTAAACTGGCATGGTAGAAAAGGTAATAAATTTGGGGACATTTAGGTATCCCTTTAACAAATGAACTAGGGACGATTTTAATGAATTTTCCATTGAAGTTTATTTTCATGAAAATTTAAATTTATATTAAAGTATTTCATTACTCGAATTCCCTTATTTTGATAAATAAAATTATACCATTAAAAAAAAAAAAAAAAAAAAAAAAAAAAAAAAAAATAACACTCTTTTATTGAAAAATGAACGAATAAATGTTTTAGAAATCTATTACATACATCTTTATTAAAAAAAAAATAATTGTTGCCACTCGACATTATACAAATACATCCAAATCCTGTGTCACATACGATAGTTTTGTATAAGTATAGATTTTTTGTTTGCCCTTGGAACCTGTCCCTGATGGGAAAAGTGCCTGGAAACACTTGTATCTAGTATTGTCGTTGATTATGAAGTCGTGTGCGAAATTTCAGGTCCTTTAGGCTACAAGAAGTTGCCGAAAATTGAATTGCAAAATTCCGTTACATACATTAATAGTTGCATCATATCAAGTTAATAAAAGTGTGTTAATTAAAAACCTTGTTAAACGCTTTAATTAATCATTTAAAAATATAAAATTTAAATAATACGTCAATCTTAATACAAATATCGTTTGTGGTGAATAGTTTAGAATGTCAGTTTAGGCAAGAATTTAAAATTTACGACTGAGAGTAATACGTTACAGCTTCCTTTGACTTTTTATCTTGTCGAAACAAGATATTGGTCTGTGAAGAGATATGAGGTTTTCGCGTGGAAAGAAAATATAATGATGCCAAAGCTGCCTTTCTCCATCTCCAAGCTCGCCAAATTTTGTCGCCAAGTTAAAAATTTCGTTGTCAACTATCAACTTTTGCCGCCAAATCACAAATTCCATTGCTAAGTTGCAAGTTTTGTCACCAAAATCTCGCCAAATCATACAATTTACTAAATTCATAACAATTAACATTGAAATTCAGCGGTGCCAAATGGTCAAATGTTAACTAATGTTAATGTTAATGTTCCAGCTTATGTGAACCAAAACAGTTTCACTTTACAATTTTTACTCATCTGAATATAAGAATCACAAAAACACAATACAAAACGTTCAATAATTCAATAAAAATTACAATGAAATAACTATCCAAAAACCGCTACCACTTATCTGTATTTGACTTGACCATAACAACGCCAGGCTTACCAGAACCAGTAAGGTCACAAGTGCATTTTCACGTTTCTATTACTTTTTCTTTTAAAAGAATGATATTGAACAACAGTTATATGGATTTTAAATAAAAAATATAATTTTGATTAAGCTTGGGTGGGGAGGGGGTGTGTGTGTGTGTAGAACAATTAACATTGAAATTCAGCGGTGCCAAATGGTCAAATGTTAACTAATGTTAATGTTAATGTTCCAGCTTATGTGAACCAAAACAGTTTCACTTTACAATTTTTACTCATCTGAATATAAGAATCACAAAAACACAATACAAAACTTTCAATAATTCAATAAAAATTACAACGAAATAACTATCCAAAAACCGCTACCACTTATCTGTATTTGACTTGACCATAACAACGCCAGGCTTACCAGAACCAGTAAGGTCACAAGTGCATTTTCACGTTTCTATTACTTTTTCTTTTAAAAGAATGATATTGAACAACAGTTATATGGATTTTAAATAAAAAATATAATTTTGATTAAGCTTGGGTGGGGAGGGGGGGTGTGTGTAGAACAATAGCCCCCCCCCGGGATTCACCATTGCTGGGATTGTATATCTTTAAGGCTTTTATTTGTTGAATGATTATGAGCTTGAATTTTAAAAAACTGAAGCATTTACAAACCAATAAATTTAGCCTAAAATTTTAAGTAGAATGAATAAAACCCTTTTGTAGTTGAAAAGTAAATTTCTTGAAAACAGAATAGCGACGTAAATAATGCAATGTGTGGGAACAAAGCCATTGGCTAGGTATTAATGCATATGTAAAATTTCTTTACAATTGTAACATTAACGTAAAGGAATCTACCTTTGCCTTTAAGTTTGCCGAAAAGGGATTTTTTTTTTTTTTTTTTTTTCAGGTTTTCGACAATCCAAAATTTTTGCCGATTCTTACACCAGTATATTTATATAATAATTTTTACTTAGTTGATCCTGCAAACGTACTACTAAATTTTCCGACAGAAAAATCCTGGTGAAAGAATCGGGGGAAAAATTTCGATTGTCGACACCCTGTTTCAAAACTTTCCTAAATTTTAAATTTTATTATTAATTTAAAACTTTAGCACATTTAATATATTTTGTTTTAAAATTCGAATATCTAAACATGTTACGATTGTGGAAATAATAGATCTTATACATTTTGCCGTTAAAATCAAATTTAAGATAGCATGACAGAAATAATCTTAGCTCTCTCTCAATAAAATAAATAAGTGTATGGTGCTCCCACAGAAATTCAAACGCTATGAAGAATTCATGATTGAAAATTAGATGTAATCGACAGGACATATTTATTCATTAAATTAAATCATCTTCGTGGATTTAAGCATATTACAAACAACGTATTTTACTAATATTATTTATTTTTTGCACTATACATATACAATTTCTATTTATATAACTAATGGAATGCCATGGTACAACAGTAACGTCAATTTTTGAAATGAGAAAATTCACAAAGTCTTTATTATTCAGTCCTTTGCATTTTCCTTTGCCGTACACATAAATAAACAATATTAGTGAGATGATATGAACATCACTTCTTAGAACATCCATGTGCTTAGGCAACAGTAAAAAGACAAAACAGCAGGTGATGCATTGATTTATTTAACCAAAATTTGTTTTAATATAATAATGAATACAGAGCGTTATGTTTGCAAAAAGAAAAGGTATGAGCAATGAAGAATTTGTTGATACCGCTTTATCTTAAGAGGTTGAGCTAAGAAGATAAAAGGATTCAGTGACAGATAGCATAGTTGAAGAAATCGACCCTAGATTCTAAAGACAGTATGATAACTCAAAAGAATATACTTTTCTAATTTCGTACAATTTGTCAGATAAAGACTATAATTGTTGATGTAGATACTTTTGATGAAAATATTAAAAGCGAGAAGCGAGCTATTCAAAATTATTTAATTTCTGATAATGCTGAAGATATAAAAGGGTCTTTTCAAGTTCTTCAGTTTATCCAGCACTGTAGTTTTATTGATTCATTGTCGAATATTGTAATGCTTTTAAAAGTCTTCATAGCTCATGCAATTAGTGTTGATTGGTTCAACAATCCTTTTCAGAATTATAGCTCATTAAAATCTACCTATGGTCTAGATCTGGAATTAGCCGAAAAAGGTTGACTAATATATTTATATTACCTATAGAGTAATATTTTACACTTTATGGGTAAAAATGATTTTGGTCTGTTGATTCAAAAGTTTACAAAGAGAAATGCACGTAAATTCCAGTCGCAAATTAGTTTTTACACACATCTTCGTTATATAAATCTGGGCAAATTAATTGTTCACACATTTTATTTTCTCTTGCACTAATTGCTTTCGGCAACCAACTAGTTCGCAACGCCTGAAAATTCTGACTGTAGAAAATCTCTATTCAGTTTAGACTGCTTCACTTTCAATTCAATGTTTTTCTTTAAACTATTCCGACTGTAGTACACATTACCATTTTGTTAGCGATCTTTCAAAATTTTGATCGCGGCAAATTCCCAATTGTAGTCGCCTGTGGTGCCTTCGATGTGAGCAAACATTTAGAAATTATACATTCACCCACCATACAAACAAACACTTATTGGCGCCCGTAACTCATTACATTAAACACCAGATATATATACTGCTAGAAAAAAAAAGTTGTATCAGTAAAGTTATTTACTATAGATAAAAACAAATGTAAAAGCTTCAAATGCTCGAAACAGTTCTGATCATGGCAAAAATCATCAAGCTATTCGTGACCCCTAAAATTTCAAAATGCGGAAAACTCCCGTTTGCAGAAACCTGCAGAACTTTTTACCCGAGTCAGAGATATACTGTCTGTTTGCTGGCAGAGCGGACACCCGTTTGCTGGTGCTCCCAACTGATCGTGTTGCATTAAACACCAGCCCTAATGTAATGTAATGATAATACACTGAAAATTTTTGCTAATACTTTGATGAAAATATTTTAAAGTGTATTCCTTTAAAATGTCTTTGATACGTGAGTGAGTTGCATTAAAAATATTTTAAATATAATAGAAGTTTCTGAAATTTGAAACATATATCGTCTAGCAAAAGAGCATCAAATGTGAAAATTTCAAAGTTTGCATTAAACATTAAATAAAGTTATAATTTTTCATTTATATTGCATTCCCTACTATTCTCCGATATCCCCGATTGCCAAATTTTACTGTTCTGCTATGTCTGGATGTTTACATATACTATAGTTGCACAAGCAGATGCACAAATGCAAAGACATATTCATTTATTAGTAGAAATACCTACATATATACCTGCAATATCCAGTTTTTGTCATTTTAAAGTATTTTTAGACTTTTTAAGGGGCGGCACTTTGGCTAGTTACGCCACTGAATTTCACCTTTACAATTTTAAGTTGTTTTTAATTTACTTTTGTTATATTTTCTTTTTTCCATTATTCTCTTGAAATACTTTTACATGCTTTTATTTAGTGTGGTATTTTGTTTTGTTTATGTGTGTGAATCAAATCTAAGAATTGAATTTTCACTCACTTCCTATCATAAGATTGAGCTGAAATTTGCATACATATAGAACTCCAGTAACAATACATGCTCAAGTAGTAACAGACTTAGGGCTTAGGGATACATGTCGAGGGCCCTTGAGCCCCCATTTTAGATCAGTTTTTTTTATTTTTTTTTTTTAGGTTATATTTTTACTGTATGTAATGGAAGTATTGAATTTGGTCCACCTGATTTGCACATTTCAAGGTCCCCTGAGTCCAAACAAGTAGTTTTTGGCAATTAGTGTGTGTGTGTATGTATGTGTCGAATCTTCTGCCTATCATATCTCCAAAACTAATAAAGATAAAACTACGAAACTTCAGAATTGATACAGGTCTGGTGCACAGATAAAATTTCAAAATTTTGGTGAAAATTGGAAAACCGGAAGTGGGAAGTATGTCCGTATCCAGTTGCGTCGGAAGTCAATTGAACTTGGTATGGCAAGAAAAACAAAAATGGTACAATTGGTGATGGTCTGAGACTCCCCTAATAGTGGTCCGGACTTACGTAATTTAAATTTTTTTTTTTTGTTCTAAATCATTTTAGTAATTTTCCTTCTTTTTATTTCATGTAGTCAAAATTTAATTGAGAAAATATTTAAAAATAGTTTAGGAATTATTATTTGTTTTTAAATTTAGCTCTTTTAAAAATTTAACTTTTCTTTGTAAACACTTTTGTACTTTGTTGGGAAATAATGAAAAAAAAAAAGTATTTTATTATTTATTATAGTGTGAAATAGTTGAAAAATTATTAAAAAAATATTTTATTTTGGTCATAAGACTGTCGTGTTACCTAATAATAATGATAATTTGCCGAACTAAAATTTTAAATGGCAAAATAGCGATAAAAGGCCAAACATAGCAATCTGTTGGTTCATATCATATGGTTCATATTAAACTATGGAAAGCTAATTCTTTATCCATTGAATCCGCACTCTACATTATTTATCTTGTTGATAGAAACCTTAAATGGATGTTGGGCCTTGGACCCCTAAATGATTTGATTAGGCCCTGAGTTACATTAAGAATAAAAAATAATATCCATAATGTCATAACATGATTCATTGCTTTAAACAAATAATTATAAGATAAAAAAAACTTTTTATATACCATGTTTTAAATTTTCTGATGAATCATCTTATCAATGTGCATAAAATTTTTAAAGTGATAATGACGTCCATTTTTGTGAGATGCATAATTTAATTTTTTATAATTTTTAACGTTCGCGTTTAATTAAATGTATTTATTTTTATGTTGAAAGAAAATGAACTCATAAATTTGTTTTGGCAACAATTAAGTTATAGCGAATATTTTAATGGCTATTTTAACGCTATTAGGATGTTATTATTTTCATATTTTAATTAATTATAAGAAAATGAATCAAAAATTCAAAAATTGGATTTCGAAGTATTGTGTTGTCATCAAGTTCTGAGCTACTTTGAAGTTTCAAATGTCTAGCTAGTAGGGAAGTTAGTTAAGATTCGATTGCAAGATTTGTATCGGACAAACAAACAAACAAACAAGAATAGAAGTTAATAAAAACATGGTAAAATACAAGTTTTGCTGCTTTATCAAAATATCTCTTTATCACTTTAGTTGATTTCTCAATTTTTTATGCACCAAGACAAATGTGGAGAACATTTTTTCAAATACATCAACTTCATCTAAAAAAAATGCCCTTCAAAAACAAAGTTCAGATGTGCTTGTAATTATTTTTACACACTACTATGAACAAGAACTTGGAATGTAAATAAACGATAAAATTTTCCTTTAAATATTTCATATATTTAAAATAAATATAAAACTTTGATTTTAATCACTCATTTTATAAAATTAAAAGTTTACTTTCAAAAAGCATTCTAAAAATTAATGATTATTTAAAAAAAATCATCCGAGTCAAATCATAATTTAAAGTACATGATTTCCATTTGGATGATTATCTATAATATTAAAACACAAAGCCTTTTTTGTAAGACAAAAATCGTACGATCTGGGCATGCGCGAGAAAATTTTGAACCAATTCGGAAGGGAATATTTCTTCCTCTTTATGCAGTGCATTACGAATACTGATCATAAAGATTGAGCATTGAGCAGACGACATTAATACGTATTTCATATGTCTATGGTAGACGCTAATTAAAACTCAATCATAAAAATAATTCACATGATTAATTCATTGATTCATACTTCCCAAGGAAGTATATTGAAAACAAAGCAATTTGCGAATACTTATCGGTTACATTTATCTATGATCGGTTACCATCGTATGCTTTTAGGCTTTTACGACGAAAATTTCTTTACACAGGATGTGGCGCCATCTGTATTTTTTTCCATTTGTTAAAAGAAAAGAAAGAAAGAATCTTTTAAATTTAACAGAGTTTATTGTTCTTTAAAAGTAAAATTTTATCAGTTGAAAACTTTGTTTAGAAAAGATGAAGATAGATATTTAAAATCAAAGGAGGTTTTTTATTTTATTTTATTTATTTATTTTTACTCTAATTATTATAATCTCTGATACTTCATTTTGATACCATGTTACAGTAAAAATAATTTTAAAAGAATAACATTGAAATATTGATATTTTATATGAGCAAAAATTTACATTGTATAGTTTATTATTAAAAATTTAATGAGCAAATTAATTTGCTAAAGTATTAAATTCATTCTTATTTATTTATAACAGTATACTTTTGTTGAAATATACTATTTTGATAGAATAAAGTATTATAATACTATTCCAGTAAAAACAAATTTTAACTTTATTCCGATTTGCAGTTTATTTTTAGAATACAATGAATTAATATTTTGGATTATATCCAAGTAGTTTTACAAATATGGGAAGGAAAAATCAGTATCAAAACTATTATTTTACACTTAAAATGCACTTATTGTCATGGCAAACCTTGGGATTTTATTTTAATATATGAAGTGTACTTTTTGTTATACTATGAGTTTGTATACTTAAATTTTGTACATTGAAATTTCATGAAATTTATCCCTCCAACCAAAAGATAATTGGCTAAAGCAGGGGTTTTAAACCGGTTAAGAACAATATGAAATATTCAAACAAGGGTGTTTTAAACTTTATGCCGTGAAAAGATTTTAGTTGCACATCATTCGTCAAATTTTGATGGATATTAACTAGTAATACTTATTACGATGACAAAAATGTTTTCATTAAGTCTGATTAAAAGTTGGGGACCAAAAATGACAATTACTGTGTAGTTTAATGGGTGTAAAATTTCTAGGTACAAAATACAACTAATGGCTGCTAATTTTGAGTCCCTGCTCCATGTGCAGTTAATAGTATTAACTGCTCAAGAATGATTATCCCTCAGGGGTGATTGTGTGTAGGATTTTTTCCTGATTTCAGGAACTTTTGCTTAATATATTTTCTGATTTCAGGATTTTTTAAACCTATTTTACAGTGACTATTAAGAGAAAACTGTTGTTTAATTGAAATTTTAGAATATCTTTTAGTGCTGACTCTAGAATAAAAGGGCCGCCGGGGGAAATTCAATAAAAAGGGCAATGTATTTTCAAAAAAGACATTATTTGCATGATTTGCGGTCTTGTATGTTGTGATTTTTGTACATGACAAAAGTAAAATACTAAATTTACTTGTATATATATAGGCTATATGCATTTGTTCTTCCAGAAGTGCTGTAGAACTATTTCTAGAAAGTTGAAAAATCAGAAACAAAAGTATCTAAAGGCCTCTGAACATTTTAAATGTTAGAAAAAACTACTTGGAGCCAAAATGTTTAAGGGCAGCAGGGTGGAGCACCCTGCCAAATTAGCCTAGAGTCAGCACTATCTTTTATAACTTACTAGTATGTTTTTAGATTTACATAAACTTTACATGTGTTTTATTGGTAACAGCTGAAAAAAAAAAAAAAAAAAAAAAAAAAAAATCACATTCTGACCCTTTTTTTTTGTTTGTGTGTGTGTAATTTCAGGATTTTTAAAGTAGGGTCACAATCAGCCCTGATCCCTATTCTTGTCTCTATATAACTTCTACGAAAATCTTTTTATTTCAATGTAATTAAATATAAAGAAATGAAAGCATAGAATTAAAAGCATAAAATAAGTGAATAGGTTGCACATCATACTCATCTATTATAGTTGTGGGTGTTAAATTACAGCCTAATGAAAAAAAAAAAAAAAAAAGACTTACAAGGAAACATTCAAAAGGTGTTGTCTTAAAAAAATATTGAAAAAAATGTATGTGATTCTACTCTTCCTAAAACACCAGAAAGTGAAAAAATTATCTGCTGAAATGAATTACAGCAACCACAAAAAATTATCAAAATTAAGCATATTTGGCAATTGATTTTGAGTACTTCGCGGAGAAACAAAACATGGTTCTGTTAGTACATGGCAATCTCGGTACTAGTGAACTGAACGCCTAACAGCGCTAAATCGCCAAATATATTTAATTTTGATAATTTTTTGTGGTCACTGTAATTCATTTCAGCCGATAATTTTTTCACTTCATGGTGTTTTATGAAGAGTAGAATCACATATATATATATATATTTTCAATATTTTTTGAAGACGACACCTTTTGAATGTTTCCTTGTTAGCTATGTGATTTTTTGGTGACAAAACTATATTATTACAAATGTTTTAATACAACTGCATTATTATTACATTGGAGCACCTTTTATACGTTTCTCATTTATATGTTTTTCGACTTCGGTCCCAAATCATTCCATTGAATTCTAATGTTAAAATATTTCGTTTATACGACACAAGTAAATTCTTAATTTCAAGTATACGTTTTAAAAAAAAAAGAAAAAAAAAGATAAATGCTCTTTATTTTTTATTCTTATTTTTTTCGATTATTTTTTCTTAGAACTATGGTAACAAAGTGCGGTTATAGAACAAAGTGCGACTTGCATCGATAGACTGGGGGGGGGGGAAGGGGGGTTAGAGAAATTTTCAGAGATAAGCCAAGTAGCCAGTGACCACTTGAAGACCTCCCACTTTCTCTTTTAATTGATTCTAGGAATGGGGTATGAAAGGAAAAAAAGCCCACAACTTTATAGGCATTTTGTAAACTTGAAGATTTATTATTCACTTCCGTAGAAGATTGTCTTATCGTGTTTATTTGATTTTACGGTTGGATAAACATTTTTATTTTTCTTTCCTTCCTTTTAATCGTTTGCAAAAATGTCATCTTCATTTAGAGAACAAAAGGCTTTGTCTTTAAAGGTTAAAATCGAAATCTTGAAAAAAACTTCTGAATTTCTATATTTTTAATTATTATTTAATTTTTATTCAACCTTTTAAAAATATTTTAAATATAATTAAAATATATCTTATTCGAATAAATATAAAGGAAATCATGAAAATTGATTAGACTTTTATTATTAATACGATATTTTATTGTGTGTAAAACGAATTTTCAGTTGTACGTTTTTTTCAGTTATACGTTTTATAGGAGCAGTCCCTTGAAAAATGTATAAACGGTGCTCCACTGTAATTTTAATTATTTATTGTTACATATATCTGCTATTTTTTAAAGGAGAAAGACAGATGAAGAAAATGAAATCAGTAATAAACCAGACAAATAGAAAGACAATCCCTCAAAAAACAAAACTGAAGAAAAGAAAAATGTAGAAGAAGAAAGTAATGAGAAAGCCCAAGAACTAGACAGAGATATTGACTCTTTCCATCAGCAAAAAGGAAATGGAAGCATTACTAAAAGATGAGGATGAAAAGGTAAAAAAGGCTATTAATGTTGATGATTTTTTCAAAAGCAAATCGAAACATAGTATTGGATATGATAAAAATTGAGAAATTGGCAGACCTTGGCTCAGTGCTGATGTTATAAAAAATAACAAAGAAAAATTAGGAATGTTTTGCACATTGTGCAGAAATCTGCAGCAGAAAAGGGGTAATGGGTTGAAAGTATAGTCAGAAATGGCTTGTACCGCACTTAGACTCGATAAAACAAAAGAGCATTAAAAAAAAAAAAATGCACATAGAAGCGATTCAAATTGAAAGTAATTAAAAGAAAATAAATGAATGAGGAACATATACTGAGAAAGAACTTTCATTAGTAATAGCAGCGCTAAAAGGGTTAACTTTTTTAATCGACCATAATTTGCCAGTAAGAAATTTATTTACTCTGTTAATACAACTTGGTATTAATGGTTTTCATAGCAAAGATTTGGAGGGTTTAAGCATATTGGGTAATGCCAAGTACACAAGTGCTACTGCACTAGAGGAATTACTTGAATTTATGGTTAATACTTGCAAATCAGAATTATTATCCAAACTAAAAAGTAGTGCAGCTTCTTCCATCTTAATAGACGAGTCGACAGACCATCCAGAAAATTTTTAGCAACATGTGTTAAATATTTAGATGAGTCTGGTGGTATTAAAGTTAAATTTTTGGAGGATTTGCAACTTGCAAATGGCACAGCAGAATGCATTGCAAATGAAATTATTTCATATTTACCTGAACATGAAATTCCGCTAACACTGTTTCAGGCAATTGTAACTGATGTCGCAAGTGTTATGATAGGAGATGAAAATGGAGTTGTGACAAATTTTAAAAGATTACTCCCTAATTTAATCAGCATACATTGTCATAATCACAAACTAGCTTTAGCAGTAAAATCATCTTTTGAAAGAATTCCGTTGTTAAAATCTTTGGGAGAAATTATTCAATCAGTTTACAAGTATTATCAGTACTGTAGTAAAAAAAAAAAAAAAAAATGCATCATTAAAATGCATTCAAGAAATATTAAAATCAATGAAAAAGGGGAAAACTACCACCATAAAAAAAGCTGTTTTAACACGATGGATGTCACACTACAGAGCAGTAAGTAATATATTTCATTCAAAAATATAAAACAATTCCAAAATTATTCCTCATAAAAATCTATGATTTTTGTCTTAGTACATTCTATGATATAGTCTTATCTATTTTGTTTTTGTCTTTTAATATTCATGTTTTCTTCATATTATATATTTAAATTTACTTCCTAAGTTATTAAATTATTGTTCTATTATGTTTCTTTTACTATATCATATCCATATGTAAGATATTAATAATATGATTGTCAGGAAAACTTTCAAGTTGTATTGTTTAGTTCAAACAAGTTTTGTTCCTGTTACATAAAAAACTATAATGAATGAATATTACATTTACTCTATATCTGTATCTCCTAGAAATTAATTTGAAATAATAAGTTCTATTCAAGCTGCATTAAATTTCATCATTCATAATTTTTAGTTCCCCATCATACTATAGGTATGGGGAACTTAGGTAATCGTGAAAAATTTTGGCCTCGGTTTTTTTACTTTTTTATACGTTTTCAGGTGTGAGGAATCCGAAAATGACAAAATTTGTATGGTGTCTGTCTGTAGGGTGTCTGTTAGTGTGTCAGTCTGTTAGTCCGTTAGTTTGTTAGTCTGTTAACACGATATCTCACGAACAAATGATCGCAGAGAGGTCAGATCAGTTTTAAAATATTACTTTCGACACTGGCAAGAACCCTATTCATTTGCAACATTCGAATTAAAAAACTTCGTAAGTTATGAGAAATTTACGATTTTCTTAACATGGGAGAATAGGACAAAATTTCACTTAAACGTGCATTAAATGGAAACTTTTTACTGTAAAAAATGTCGGACCAGTTTTAAAATATCAATTTTGATGCCAAAATGAACAGCAGTAACTATAAATAGGCTACTTTGAAAATTTCGCAAGTTATTGGAAATTTACGAATTTCTTAACGTGGCAGTATAGAGCAAAATTTCACATAAACGTCAATTTTTAGAGATATTTTCATCGTAAAGATGTCAAACTACTTTTGAAATATTATTTAGAACAATGGCATGAATATTAATGACTATGAATTTTCCAATATAAAAATTTCGTAAGTTATTGGAAAATTACGAATTTCTTAACATGGCAGAATAGAGCAAAATTTCACATAAACGTCAATCTTGAGGGATATTTTTATCGTAAAGATGTCAAACCACTTTTTAAATATTATTTTGGATACTGGCATGAATATGATAGACTATGATTTTTCCAATTTAAAAAATTTGTTAGTTATTTGGAATTTACGATTTACTTAACATGTCAGAATAAGGCAAAATTGAGCATAAACTTCCATTTTGAGGATCATAAATACATTAGACAACTTCAAGATTACATTTATGATATTTGTTTGAACATGATTGAATACAAATATTGTAATAGGAAAATTTCGTAAATTATTCGTAATTTACGATTTTATCAACATAGCAAAATTGTAAATTTTTCATATAAATATGAATTTTGAGGATTATTGCATTGGAAATAGTAGCATGAAAACTAAACAACAGAATTGACCCTAATAAAATAAATTAATAGATTAGAATAAGATAAATATATCGAAGTGAACGGTGGATAGCCTATGAGGCGGGGTTTTCATTCTGTCACAGTATTAAGCTTTGGTCAAATTCATTTCTTTTAACATGATTATAATATGTCTCCCACAAAGTTATGATTTCAAAACTCTATAATTTTAAAGCTACCCATCAAAGTGATTTGATATTTTACCAGAGCAATCGTGAGGCAAGGAAATTTTTTTTGTTTGGGGGAAAAAAAAAAAAAAAAAAAAGTTCCAAAATGTACCGTGAATTATCCATAAAGTATTTGTTTCATGAAGCTCCTCTTTTTCTCTTTTCACTATGACTGTTTCCACCATAGGCGTCGGCACATAAGGGCAAGGGGGGGCACTTGCCCCCTCCTGGAAAATTTTATAATAAAAAAAATATTTTAAGAAGCTACAATTAAAGCTTTAAAGCTGTGTCATTAGAATTCAAATGACCAAATAAAATTTATGTCACAGAGTCAATTAGAGTTAAACTGACTCGACCTGAATTTATAGGTTGTCTCTAACATTTCCCTGCAAAATCGACTTGACAGTACGTTTTTTTGGATTAGTGTTGCTTTAAAATAAGCTGTATCATTTCTATAAGTAAAATGTTGTAGCTTAAACGGTATGCATAAAATATTGTTGCAGTAAATGCTTATACACAGGCACAATCACCTGAATTAACCAGCCAATCATTTAAACTGGATTTTTAAAAACATGCTGAAATTTTGCAATTTAAAGTTTGCCCCCTCCTGAAAATTTTTCTGGCGACGCCACTGGTTTCCACTGTAAACACGTATTCTTGTCTTTTTGCTAAAAGAAATTGTAGTAGACCCTTGAAGTCTATTGTTTCTTGCTATTCCATTGTGTTGCCTGTGTTTAATGAGTCCATTTAGACGTTTCTCCTGAAATTACCCTGACAGCGGCATCTGTAGGAACATGTTGGAACTACCTTTTTCCTCCCTAAACAAAATTCCATTGCCTCACGTTTGCTCTGGTAAAATATCAAATCGCTCTGATGGGTAGTTTTAAAATTATAGCGTTTTGATATCGTAACTTTAATTATAATAACCCTGTATATTCATGATTTCCAGAAAAAAAGTAGTTTTGTATAATTATTTATTTATTAAGATAAGAATAAGTCATCTTAATCTATTAATTCATTTATTAGGTTAGGATATAAGTTGAATTACATTGTTTATTAAGAGAAATAGGTTTATGATTTGTGTACTTGGTAATATAGAGACTGTTTGAACATCTGTTTTGAACATCCGTGTTCAAAACTTCTATGATCATTCTGTGCTTGTTGTATATTATATACTAAAAATTCTTTCAGTTCAATGAATTTATCAAATTTTGTAATTATATTTAAAAAATCTAAATGTTTTATATGCCATATAATATTCATCTTTTGTACTCACAGTTAAAGTAGTTCATGCAATCATTTATTTAATAAGGATAAATCATCTTAATACACTTTCCAAAACTTAGCTGAATTATATTGTTCGTTACAATATATGTATATGAAATATCATATTTTACATATATATGTTGTAAAATAAAGTAATATGTTGTAGATGTTGTAGAATAGTAGTAATATGTTGTAGTAATATGTAGAATATGTTGTAGTAATATGTTTATGTAGTAATATGTTGTAGAATAAAGTAAGCACGAGTGCTGACAGCACTCGTGCTTACTTTATTCGCCTGATGAAGGGTCTTGTGTTGTTTCGACCCGAAACAATTGTTGTGAGTTTATTGCATTTTATGGTGTTTATTCAAAGTTTGTAAGTAATATTTTTTACAACGCCAGTTTTGTGGTGCTTTTTTATTAATTCACTGTTTGTTTTTTGAATAAGACACAAGAGTATTTTTTTTTAGAATAGCATCATTTTTTAATATATTATTTTAATAATATATTCTTGAGTATATTATACAATCAAACCTCGCTAACGTGAACACTGTTAACATGAATTACTTTTAATGTGAACAGCTTCCACAATCCCCGTGAAAATGAAGATTAATTCAGTTATATGGAGATAAGTTATTGATAACATGATCAAATTTTTTATCCCCTTTGAGATTCATGTTAACGAGGTTCAACTGTAGTATCTTTTATGTAAATGTAGGACTTCCTTTAAGAAATTAAAGGACTTTCTTTATGAAAATGTTACAGTGCCCTTTTTGAATTATTGAGAATGTTATAATGCCCTTTTGAGGATATTAAAGTGCCCTTTTATCGAGTTCCTCCCAGTGGCTCTTTTGTTCTAGAGTCAGCACTAACTTTGTGGCTATTAATGTATGAATTTTTGTTTTATTTATGGAATTGTGCTCTTCAAATTTAAGAGAACACTATACCTACTGTTGACAGTAACCTTATTATTATTCTAGGGGGACTGACAAATATTCATTTTTTTTCAGAAGTAAACTTTGGAAAAAATTAAAAATTTCAACAATTTTAGAGAAGAAAACTTAATAAAAAATGGTGTTAAGGATGCATTACAGATAGATGAACATGCACATATCTTCAAATGTTAAATTAAATCCCAATTTTTTTTTCTGTATACACTTTTCTTTTACTTTAATAATGGACTTTTTGAAAAAGTATAAATACTAAATAATTTGTAAATTATGAGCATGATTAGAATAATAAAAATGTCAATAAATAATTTCATAAAGAATGTCTTATCTAATTTTCATGTTTGTAGTAGGGTAGGTGCTTCAGTGATTGGCATGCTCTAGTAATTAACATCATCCCGAAATAATTAATAAATAAAAAAATCATATATTTTACATATAAGAATTTTAACATTTTATGTCAAACACTGAAGCATAGGCTGCTAATAACTGGTAAAATGAATCACTAGCAGTGTCAAACACTGGAACATAGGGGGCCAATGATAAAATGAAAAACTGCCAGTGTCAATGACTGAAACACTGAGTGGGTGTCAAATGAAAATTCATAAAAAAAAAAAAAAAATTTGTTATCAAATGTATATATTTTAACATATATGTGGTTCTGAATGTCTTTCATACCGTATGTACTAACTTAAGATTTCTAAAAATATTTTCTGATGACTAGAACATTAAAAACATCAGAGATTGCTCTAAAAGTGTCAATTACTGGTGCACTTACCCTATATATTTTTTAAAAAGTTATTCACATGGGAAAACAATAAGAAATAGAAAAGTGAATACAGGTAGAAAAATTAATCTTACACATGGATGCACATGCTTCTTCACCTATGCGTAATGCATCTTTATGACCATTTTTCATTAAGTTTTCTTTTCTAAAACTGCTGAAATATTATTTTTTCTCCAAAACTTTAAATTATTATTAGTTTACATTTTTTTACTTATACTAAAGTTATATAAAATTCGATTAATGATATGATAATGCTATCCAAATTTTTTGTTCATATTTTTATTTGTTTAAATATTATATACAAAAGAAGAAAACTAGAAAATAGTTAGTTGCTTAAATTTTGAATGCCACTGTAGTACAAATTTTTTTGATAAATTTAATTTTTTGATAATATTGAAAAAAAAAAAAAATCTTTATCAGTTTTTTCAGTTCAGTAATGTCATTAAAATTTTTACAGTTATATATTTATTTCAAAGTTATCTGTATGTTCTTTGTTGAGAGAGATATGAAAACCATAAAAATTTTACTTTCTGCTAAATTGTATGAAATGTCTCCACATTTGGGAATGTATAGAGAAAACTAAGATATCACTTAGGGAAGAAAAAGCTTAAAAAAAAAAAAAATTGTAAAAATTCGTAATTAATAATATATATATAAAATTATGAAGGAAAGTGAAAAATGGTAAATCTTCATTTTTTTCCATGTTCTTGTTCTTCTTTTTCTTGTGTGTTTTCTCAACCAATTTACAAAAGATGCAAGAAAACTTATTAAAAGGACACAAGTAAAAAATATTGATTTTTGAGTTAATAGGGTGAATCAGAAATATACTTCATTATTTATAAAACACAGGGGAAGTTTTCAACATATAAAATGCCAAAAGGAATAATCAAATTGCAGTCAGCTGTTTCAGTAGCATTGAGCATAGCATCATTGGTGCATAAAATAACGAAAGGAGAGTGCTTCTATATATAAAAAGTGAATCAGATTCTACAACTGTTAATTAGTTAATAGATTTGAGCATAATGGGAGGATTAGCCAATAGGAAATTCAGAAACAGTATTGAAACATAGCCTCCTAAACTAGATGCCTATCGCGTTGCTCGTAAACTTGGCAACAGTTGAAGTGGTAGACAGCATCACCTGGTACAGATTGCGCAACTTTTTTATTCAACTGTCACCAATAATTTTTAAGAAGTGATATGTGACACATGTAATCGACATTTCTTTGATTCTATTTGACTTTTATGTATATCAAATCCCACTTTAAAAAATTTTTGGTGGCTGTTGAATAAAAAAGTCGCTCAATCTGTACCAGGTGGCGCTGTCTACCGCTTGAACTGTTGCTAAGTTTACGAGCAACGCAACAGACATTTAGTTTAGGAGGCTATGATTGAAATATGTAGAAAAAATTGATAGTCTGGAATAAATGTAAAATTTCCAAAAATCAGACAAAGGGTGTTGAGGAATACAGCAAAGTTACGATTAACAATATTTTTTTAATTGGTATTTCTCTGTATTTTTTTTGCCTGATTGTTGGAAATTTTACATTGAATCTGCAATTTTCTTTTTTTATACATTTTTCACAACTACTGTTTCTCAATTTTCTGTTGAATAATACCCACATTCTGCTCAATTCTAATGGCTGATAAATAGTTCTAGAATCCAATTCCCTTTTTATATATGGAAGCTCTTTCCTTTTGTTATTTTATGCATGGATGATGGTACGCTCAATGCTACTGAAACAGCTGTCTGCAATTTGACTATTGCTTTTAGTGTTCTACACCTTGAGAACTTTTCCTATGCTCTAGCACCCAGTCTCCTGTTAACCCTAAGGCTCAATTTTTTTTTTTTAGTGCGCGACAAAAATACATAGGTTGTAATTAGTGTTCAGAAGATAGGAAAACTTATAAAAATAAAACCATATTTTACGGAAAAAGCAACTTTTTAGCTGAACGTACCGTACTGTACCGTATGTGGAACATACATAAAAGTATGATTTACTAATACGTTTACTATTGTAATATAAAAAAAAAAAAACTTACCTCTGCAAAATATACACTTCGTTTATAACACACAGTATTTTTCTTTCGAGTCAAAACTGTTCAATAACTATTCTTTTTTTAATTTTTGAATTCAGACAAATGACTAACGTATCACTTTCATTCAAATTTCACACTGAGTGCACTATAACAAAAACACGAACAACATCTTTAGGTAAAGATTCATATTACTACATTGCTAAATGTCAGTAGTTTCTATAAAGATGTCAAGACATGTCGCTACTAATAGTTTTATAGCTATAGGAACAATTAAAGTCGGTGTTCCATATATGGAACTGGGTGCCTTGTAGGGTTAATATATTTAATGATTTGTAAACATATGAAAACTCATTTTGCCACATTATAATTCATTAACTAATACATACTTTTAAATTCCGTTTTCACTTTTCGAAAATTCCCAACTGTTAAACAGTTTATCGCTTTCAAAAAATTGATTTTTTTTTTTTTTTTTTTTTTTTTTTTAAGCTCAAAAATGAAAAATTTCACATTGTGAAAATTTGCATTTTACAACCTCAAAATAAAAATTGTTAAAAATAATTTTTAGAAAGTGATAAATTGTTTAATAGTTGTGAAGTTTCTGAATGTGAAAGTGGAATTTTAAAATATGTATTAGTTAATACGTTATAATGGGACGATATTCTCCATAGCATAACATTGGCTCTGGCTTCTGAGGACGATAAGTGGAGAGGCCTGTTAACAGTGCTTTTGAATATTTTTACATTTGACTGAATAAGAACAATTCTATCATTTTTCATATATAATGTTAATGCAATTATACAACCCATTTGTTTAAAAATTTTCAGAATTTGAGATGGATCATGGCGTAAATAAAAGTAAATAAGCTGCTTTTGACTGCAAATATAAAAATGCTTAGTTCTATCTTGAATTCTAACCAAGATTACTTTGAAATATCGTTAGTTTCTAAAGAGTATAAATTTGAATTTATGGAATAAATGCAGGGGTAGTACTTATCCAGATTTTCCTGAAAATTAAAAAAACGTCCTTAAATTTTATAAGCTGCCCTAAATTTCCTGAAATTTTTAACTTTTATGTTATTTATTGCTATTTACAGGGCTGCCAACAACTACGCAATTGGCGTAGTAACTACGCTTTAGCCTGCTTCTGCTACACTCTACGCATCACATATTTAAAGCTACACTTTTCCTTTCCTCATCGTTATCTTGTTTACAACGAGCGAACTCCGATTTCACACCATATCTACAAATCGTGGTTACGGATGAAGTAGCTTGAAAACTCCGGAGGTTGGTAGGTTGTTTCGTTTTCTTCTCATAAACTATGGCGATAGCGTGACTGTGGATGCGCACATCAGTAACACACGGTGATTGGATGTTTGGAGAAGTCCTTTTCTATCGCTAGAGGTCTAATCTGTTTACTTTCGTTTTTCGGTATTGTGTGTTTGTTATCAGCTGGACTCACATTTCTGCATTTATTTATTTTTTTACTTAAAAGTGGACAAATTTGTTTAGTTTTTTATTTAATAGTATTTTAAGTTAAAATGAGCGATGATGGTGATAATCCAAAGAAGAAGAAAAAAGTTCCTGATCAAAAATTTCTATCAGAGTATTCTGCTAAATGGCCATGTTTGCGATCTGTAGATTCATCACCCCATCAGGCGTATTATTGTACAATATGTAACAGCAATTTTCGCATAAATCATGGTGGACTTTATGATTGTTCGCGTTATATTGCAACAAGCCAATGTATTATTTTTGTATGTTGGATTATTAAAAGTCAAAAAATTTCAGAAAATAAGTTTTAATGTAAACAAAAGATTTTATGCTTATTTATATTTTAAGCATTTTCTTATTTTTTAGCGACTAAACTTTGTAGCTTAAAACTATACTTTTTCTTGTTTTTTAACTACACTTTAGCACTCCCAGAGGTTGGCAGCCCTGTATTTAAACAAATTAAGCAATCATATCTCAAACTCATTTTGTACTGCTGCACTTTGCCATGATAAGTAAATAAAAATAAAAAATCTTGCAAGTAACTCTGATGTTGCAATCATGCTTACTTTTTTGTCTGGCTATTATTTTGACCCGAAACATTTGTTGGGAGTTTTTATGACGTTCACTTACAAATTTTATTATTACCTTTTTGTGATGGGTTTTAGCAGTTTACTATCATTTTTCTGTCTCTCAACCGCCTCCTTTTTGTTTTTCTCTCTCTCACAGCGCTGTAAGACTTAGGAATGTACAATACCTATCCTCACTGACAGCCGAAATTTGTATTATTGTATGGTTAAATTTGTTAATCTAATTACTCTGTACTTAAAAAATTTATTATATTTCATTTTCACATTCAGAAAATTCACAATTATTAAATATATACTTGTTTTCTGAAAACTTATTTTTAATACTTAAAAAATATAAGTTAAATATTTTCTATACTAATTAAAGGAACAGCTATAGTATTTCCCCTCAGCTAGGTTTGGCGATTATGGCTAAATCATAAATCTAAAAATCATATAGCATAAATGATAAATCGTAAGCTAAATTATAAATCATAAAATCATAAATCCAAAATAAATAGCATGCAGGCTGCCATATTATATCGCAAACAATCCAGAACGACATCGTTATCGTTCAAATCGGCGCCAAAGAAAAATCGCCAAATCTAGCTGAGGGGAAATACTATAGTTGTACCTAATCTATATATATAAAAGAACACTTCCTGAGTGAGGGGGTGATCTATCAACGCCCAGACCAAACCCCTGGACCTAGAAGCATGAAATTTTGTGACAATGTTCTTTCTATGACGTAGGCATCCACTAAGAAGCGATTTTACAAAATTCGCCCCCCAAGGGGGGGAGGGGGGGCAAAACGTGATTTCACAAAATCCTTCATATCTCAAACAAAAAAACAGATATCCGTAAAATTTTTGCTTTAAAATATAGCTAATACAAATGTCAAAAAACCAATTTCTGGAATTTTCAAAATTCGGTCCCCAAGGGGGGCGGGGGGGCAAAACGTGATTTCACATGCGTAAAAACGTGATTTCGCATAATCCTATATATCTCAAACAAAAAAATAGATATGCGTGAAGTTTTTGCTCTAAAATATAGCTAATGCAAATATCTAAAAACCAATTTCTGGAATTTTAGAAATTCAGCCCCCAGGTGGGGCAGCAGGGGGAGGGAGGGAGGGGCAAAAAATAAAAAGAGGGTTAGATCGTTCAAAATTGGTATATAGAGGTTTTCGATACCTACAAATCGATTTCGGATATTTTCGAATTTGTAAAATTATTAGGAGGGACGGGAAGGGGGGGGCGGCAAGGTGGGGGGGGGCTATGGGCAAAAACAAATAGAAATACAGTTAGGCCGTTCAAAATTGGTACAGTTAGGTTTTAGATGCCTGCAAGTCGAATGGGGATATTTTCGAAAGTGTAAAGTTATTAGGAGGGCCGGGAAAGGGGGAGGGGAGAGGGGGGGCAAAAAAATAAAAATAGAGTTAGATCGTTCAAAATTGGCATATAGATGTTTTCGATACTTACAAATCGATTGCGGATACTTTCGAATTTTTAAAATTAACAGTTAGGTTTTAGATGCCTGCAAGTCGAATGGGGATATTTTCGAAAGTGTAAAGTTATTAGGAGGGCCGGGAAAGGGGGAGGGGAGAGGGGGGGCAAAAAAATAAAAATAGAGTTAGATCGTTCAAAATTGGCATATAGATGTTTTCGATACTTACAAATCGATTGCGGATACTTTCGAATTTTTAAAATTATTAGGGGGGGGGGGCGGGAAGGGGGGGGGCTATGAGCAAAAACAAATAGAAGTACAGTTAGGCCGTTCAAAATTGGTACAGATAGGTTTTAAAGGCCTGCAAGTCGAATGGGGATATTTTCGAAAGTGTAAAGTTATTAGGAGGGCCGGGAAGGGGGGGCAGAGGGGCAAAAAAAAAAGAAAATAGAGTTAGATCATTCAAAATTGGTACATAGAGGTTTCCAATACCTACAAATCGATTGCGGATATTTTCGAATTTTTAAAATTATTGGGAGGGCGGGAAGGGGGGGGGGAGAAGAGCGGTAAAAAAATAAAAATAGAGATATATCGTTCAAAACTGGTGCATAGAGGTTTTTGATACTTACAAATCGATTGCGGATATTTTCAAATTTGTAAAATTATTAGGATAGACAGGAGGGGGGGGGCGAAGTGGGAAAATAATAGAAATAAGAGTTAGAGCATTTTGGGATTTTTTTCCGAAGGCAGGGAGAACTCGGTGCGACATTTTTCCTACTCAGATTTTGTTTCTCTTTTTTTTCATGTGATAAAAATTAATGCAATTTTCAGAATTCATTATAGTGATTCATTTAAAAATAGGGACCAGCGAAGCGGGCGTTGCCTGCTAGTTAAATTATAAATAAATAAATGGCCGTACTTGGAAACATGCTTGCTATATTTTCAGCACAGGCCCGTGCCAGCCTAAGTGCAAACTCTGCTGCCGGTGTGTGCTTGCTTGACTTGCCAACACTAAAGATTCTCTCTCTTCTCTTTCTTGAATAGGTGTCTCCACTTGTCTATGTCCAGTATTTCATTTTTGTTGCAACTGCGCTCATTGCTCATAATTTCCACGGCTTCGCGATTCATGACATAGTGATGATTTTTGTTATTCGCTAATTTTTTAATATCACTAAAATCAATTTTAACATTATCGTTTTGAAAAGTTTTTGTTAATGCAGTTGTGGTTCTATTGAATTTAATATCGGTTTTATGTTCTTTAATGCCAGTTTTTATTTTTATTTTAGTCATGCCTGTGTAATACCCTTTATTATTGTCATCAGCAAGGATATTTCCAAGTACGGCCATTTATTTATTTATAATTTAAATACTTATTTTTAATATCTCATTTTTTATTTAAAAAATGCGAAAAATTAAGTGCATTTTTTCCTTAATAAATGAAACAATAAAAAAATTTTATGTTTTTCTTTTATGATTGTTTTATTATAATTAAACAATGTTTAAGCATTGTACTTATGATTAAATAAATATTTGTATTTTTCCTATAATAAAATAAGAATTTGTGATGTTTTATACATTAAATAAGTTTATTATATACTTGTAAAATGAGTGTTTTCTAATTATTCTAGAAATATAGTTCTGTTTCTAAGGGGCAGGGTTGGCACAGTTTAAACCCCAGTAGCAGAAACACCGCAACACAGCGACATAGTCGCGGACACAGAAAAACTGCTTGCGGACAGTTTTTGTCTGCACTGATAAAAAAATTTGCCTGCAACTTTCGAATAACAGTTCACTTAAAAAAAAATTTCTGTATCAAAACTAAAACTAATACATTTATTATTTATAATTAATTATATTGTGTTGTGTCAAACATTGCTATAAAATATTTAATTGAATGAGATGAATTGAATGAGTACACATAATTGTTTATACTACATTGTTCTGCAGTAAAATTGTATTCATGTATTGTTGCACGAGATCACCACTGATGTTAAGCCCTCCCCCTAATCAGCTTTCAGGCTTTTTGAGTTTAAGCCATTTTCACCCCTTTATTACATATTACCCCGTTATTATTACATATTAAATCTCATATAAATAAAAATAATCTCTTGCAGGATTTTAAAATATGTCAAAGTCAGATTTTTTATAAATATATTTTTCTATTTTTTAGATAATCTGAAAGAAAAATTCAATATAGAAGGTATTGAATTAAGTGGACAGCTAGAGAATTTAAAAAATAAATTCCTAAGTGATATAAAAAGAGAAAATGGAAGCCATGAACGATATATAAGAAATTTGTATGAAGACTTTGTTGAAAATTTAGATTTAGGATTTAAAAGATTTTCAAAAATATTAGCAGATAACTCTGCATTTGTAAGCGAATTATAATACATATATATATATATATATATATATTAAGAAATAACGTCTCTTTTTGGGACGGTAAAATTGTAGTCTGATGTTTTTGTTAAACATTTAATATTTTTGTACAATTTTAAGTTTAAATGTTTATGTGAAAGCTATATATATTTTCAAACCTTCCCAATGAATAAATTTTATTTAATTACTGTAAACTGTGTCTGTTTCATTTCTAATTTATTATTTATATAATGTGTATGAATTTTATTGAAATAGTGTAAAATAATAAAAGAAATAAGATTTTGAAGAGAGAGAGATTGTTTTATAAAATATTAATGGGAAATATGTATTTAAATTAAGAAAGTAATTCAAATATTTAATCCACTGAAAGAGATAAAAAAAAACACAACTCTTTTTTTTCATTTTATGAAATCTCATATCAAATCATTAAAAAACATGTCACGTACACCTGGATAAAATCCAGACACCACAGTCTATTGGATTTCCTTGATGACAAATAAAATGAACACTTAAAATATTCGCATTTTATTTTAATCAGTATTACATAGTGCTTTTTTTAATATTATTTTCTTGTTTTAAGATAAAAATAATAGAATTTTGTGAAACTTTACAACATAATATCTTAATGTAATTAATTTCCTTACAAAAAATAAAAGATTTTTTTAAAAAAGTATAATATTTATGCAGAATTCTGCATAAATGTTTATAATGAAAAAATGGCCGATCTTTAAAAGGCCTGTAGCAGTTATACTTTCAATCAATTTAATATCAAAAATCATTAAATTCAATTTCTGATAACGATTGAGATAGAATTTTTTAATTTAAATTTTATTTGTTGAATATCGTTAATTATTTTATGATGACTTTCTTATAATAAATGCAATTATTAGAAAGACTAATGAAAAAGGTTTAGTCTTTGTGGTGACCACTGATCTAATTGATATAAAGTTTTCTCTAAATCATCTCACACCATCTTTTTAAGGATTGTTGAATGCACATTTAGGAATTTATTAGCACTTTAATGATGAATTTCCAATATAATTATTATATCCATTATAACATTTAGAATTCTTAATTCAATCTCCAAAGTTATCAATCCAAAGATGTGAGATTCTAAACAACTGTTACAGTTGGAATTAAATCTTTTTCGGTTAAAATTGTCATTTATATATCAGAATTTGGAAAAACAAAAATGGGGTGTATTGGTTTTAGTTTGGCCGAGTTATATGAAAAAGATTTGTTTCCAACTAAAGTTAAATTTGCCATTTTATATGTCAGAATTTGAAAAAAAAAAAAAAAGGGGGGGGAGAGGGTTTTCAAATTAATCAACATAATTTTCTTTAAAATTTTCAATTTTTTTAAGAGGAATTTAAAAAAGATGTTATTTTACTTTTGCAAATCATTTTAAATAGATTTATTCTTTAAATTTATCAGATTCGACAAAATATATACGAAAATTTAACAGATTTCATTTGAAACTGAAATAAAAAACAAAAAAGCTTTCATTAAAACTATATTTTTTATTAAAGAATGAAAGAATTGATATTATATTATAGAATATTAGAACTCCTCTGATATAATTTGGGCACTTTCATTCAAATGCCACCAATAATTTTAAAGAGTTTTGGTGTTTTATATTTCACTGTTAAAATTTTGTGGTGGCTGTTGAATAAAACAATTTAAGGATAAAAATTTTACATAGAGCATCAATTAATTTTATTGTAGTGTCTTATAAATTTAATTGGAGATGTGAAACTTCAATGTTTCATTTAAATTGATAAATGAAATGTATCTGAAATTACTTTCTTATATTTCCTTGTGATTTTATGTTTATATGAATTTCTATTTATTTTTTCTATTGTAAAATTTTAAACAAAAAATAAAAAGTCTGTCTTTTTTACTTATCGATTAAACAACTTTTTATTTCCGTTATTTTGGCCGAAAAAGATTTAATTCCAACTAAAGTTAAAATTGTCATTTATATATCAGAATTTGGAAAAACAAAAAAGGGGTGTAGTGGCTTTAGTTTGGCTGAGTTATATGAAAAAGATTTATTTCCAACTAAAGTTAAATTTGCCATTTTATATGTCAGAATTTTAAAAACAAAAAAAGAAAAAAAAAGGGGGGGGGGGAGAGTTTTCAAATTAATCAATGTAATTTTCTTTAAAATTTTCAATTTTTTAAGAGGAATGTCCTGAGAGCTGAGCTTTATATACTCTTTTAAAGGATAAAAAAAAAAAAAAAAAAAAGTCTTTGACAGATTTTAATTTAATGCCAGATGCCTATTATTTTTTTTAATATCGCTTAAAATATGAATGCATAAGTTTTTGGAATCCCGAAATAAAAATTGGCCATTAAAAAATTTATATATGACCCACTAATTTAGGGGTCTTCTATAATCAGCATTTCAAGATGACCTTGTTAAATGGCACCTGTGGTACGTTTATTTGATTCAAGTTGTTAAAATTAATTAAACATTCTCATGAGCATCTATAATTTTTTTAACTTTTTCTACTTAAAACTAAATCCACAAAGAATATCGCAGGATTTCTTCTTTATTACACATGTCTTAATCTGCTCGAAAATCTTTAGTCTATAAAAGAGAATGAAATTTGAAGCCTACAACTTTGAAAAAACTAAAAAAATATTTATGATATTTCATATAAATTTAATGAAAAGCAAACTAATTTATTTCATTTTAAAATATACCTTATATAGGCTTTTCAAATTTGGCTGATCAATTTCGATCACAATCGTGATCATCTTCAGAGCCACTTGTTACGCCTTCGTCCTTCGTTTTATAGTTTCGCGGTTTGTTGTCAGAGTTACTTCGCTTCACTTTGGATTCTTGTAAGAGGTGTTGCCATGCAGCTGGGATGATGGAATGTTCTCTATTGTTTACTGTGTTGGGGTTAGTGATAATTTCAAGGGCCTCCCGTTTTAGAGCGTAGTTATGGTTATTGTAGGGAGCTATTTTTTGGATGTTAATAGAGTTAATGCTTATTGGGTTATTATTATGGGTAGTGGAGAAAGCGGTAGAGGTTTTTCCTAGTTTAAGATCTGCACGGTGTTCTTTTTCACGATCGGCTATTTTTCGTTTAGTCATCCCGATGTAGCAGGCTTTTTTACTATTGATATGTTCGAAGTTGATTTTATAAATTCCGGAGGTGTGGTTTTGTGGAATGGGATCTTTTTCGTTCCGGATGTGTTGAAAGATATTTTTGTCAGGTTTTATTGGAATGTTTACGTTATTATTTTTAGCTTCATTTTTTATTTTAATGCTGGCGCCGTTACAAAAAGGGATTGCGGTGGTAAAATTAGGTTTAGGTTTCTGGGCGTTACTGATTTTGTTAAGAGATTTTAGGCGTTTTTTGTATAATTTATTTATAAGATTTTTAGAGTAGTTAGCTTTTGCGGCGATTTTTTTGATATTGTTAAGTTCTTTATTTAGTAATTGTTTGTTAGAGCAGATTAAAATAGCGCGGTTGATATAAGATTGAATGGCGGATAATTTGTAAGTGAGGGGGGTTTTACAATTTTTGTTTATAATTTCAGTGTTAGTAGTGGGTTTTCTGTAAACGGTAGTGTCGATGGTGTTATTAGGGTTTTTTATGATTTTTATATCAAGAAAGTTTAGAGTATTGTTTGTTTCTTTTTCAATTGTGAATTTAATGTTATTATCTAAGGAATTAAGGTTTGTTAGAAGGTTATCTGGATTTTCAGTGTCGGGAATGATGGCAAAGATGTCGTCCACATATCTAGTCCAAAGTTTACAATTTTTGATTGTATGGTTGGCTGAATTTTCAATAAGGCGGAGTTTCAATTCGGCAATGATACCTGAGATAGGGGATCCCATAGGGACGCCTTGATTTTGATGGTAAGTATTATTATTAAAGTTAAAGTATGATTCATTAAGGAGGAGGTTATTTGCTCTAATTAAAGTTTCACTGGTTTTATTGTCTCCAAATATGTTTGTTAATTTAGTATTAATAATTGCCGTGATTTCTGAAATATTGATGGAGGGGTAGAGATCTTTTACATCAAAACTAACGAGTTTATCGGTATAATTTATATTTGTATTACGGAGTGTTAGAAGGTTATCTGGATTTTCAGTGTCGGGAATGATGGCAAAGATGTCGTCCACATATCTAGTCCAAAGTTTACAATTTTTGATTATATGGTTGGCTGAATTTTCAATAAGGCGGAGTTTCAATTCGGCAATGATACCTGAGATAGGGGATCCCATAGGGACGCCTTGATTTTGATGGTAAGTATTATTATTAAAGTTAAAGTATGATTCATTAAGGAGGAGGTTATTTGCTCTAATTAAAGTTTCACTGGTTTTATTGTCTCCAAATATGTTGGTTAATTTAGTATTAATAATTGCCGTGATTTCTGAAATATTGATGGAGGGGTAGAGATCTTTTACATCAAAACTAACGAGTTTATCGGTATAATTTATATTTGTATTACGGAGTTTATCTAGAAACATTTCATTTGAGTTTATTGAGTAGTTAGAGGGAGGGAGAAGGGCTATGTAAATGCTTTTCATGTATTTTTCGAGATGGTAGGTTGGGCCTTCAGCTTTATTTACTATAGGGCGGAGAGAGGGGGGTTTTTTGTGATCTTTATATTTAGCAAAGAGACGTGGTATTGTGGAGGTATGGTTATTGAATGTTGGTTTGTTATTGTTGGGCCATTGGCCTGTTTTTATAAGATCTTTTGTTTTACTTATGAGTTTATTAAGAGGTGAGGGGTGGGTTTTTGTAGCTTTTAGTTTTTCAATGGTTTCTTGCATCATTTCATTATAATGGGTTCGGTTCATAATGGTAATAAGATTTGTTTTGTCTGACATAAGAAAAGTTAAATCACGATTGTTTTTTAAGTTTTTAAGACATTTGATATCTTCTGAGTCATTATAGGTTTTATTTACTTTAGAGATGGATTTTATAGCGGTGTTCCGGATTGTTTGTTGTTTGAAAGCTGGAATGTAGTCAATGGCGGTTTCTATGTGAGCTATTGTGTCTTTTAAGTTTTGAAAAGAGATTGAAAAGCCTATATAAGGTATATTTTAAAATGAAATATTTATGATATTTTGCTCAGTGAAATTTCTGAGTTTCACATTAAAAAAATATAAAATAATATGTCATTAAAAAGCAGCAATTCCATATAAAGGGGACATTATCTTATTTAGAATATATACTTTTATTAAATAATTGTTTAGATCTAACAAATAAATATTTTTACTTCAATAAAAAAATATTTAAAACATTATTACAAAAAGTTTAAAATTGAAATTTTGTTTATACGTACACAGAAACATTTTAAATTAAAAATCAAAAGAATAGCTGTGAAATATTTTTAATGTGAAAAAAGGTAAAATCATGTCATGATAAAAATTGTTTAGCAAGTTTTTATATTTTAAAAATATTTCATGCTGGCGACTGTGATTAATTATTTTAATTTTTGTGTCTATATGAGATTAGAAAAATGAAATTTAAGGTTTGTTTTTTAAATAAATAATTTTTTATTGTTGTGTTCTCTCACAAAAAAAAGACATTTCTTATAAAAATTTATTATTAATTCATTTGTTATTTATAATAAACATATTATATCGAGGAAATTTTTCATCTTTAAAATAATGAACGGTTCTTTTTTACAATACGATTTTTAGAATTAATGATCTGGAAAAAATATGCCACCATAATTACCTAACAAAATCTTTTCTTATCATTTTGTTAAATGTCACATTATATTTCCATTAGAAGTAATGAATTTCATAAAACTTAAATATTTCGTTTCATTTAATAATTTATATTAACAATTGTTATAAAAATATAATGAGGAAAATATATAATGATTTCAAAATAAAATAAAAGCTCTTCAAAGATAGAATTTAATTTATTGCGACAGGATATCGAAATTGGAAATAGTTTCATTTTTTTTCTTTGACATGTATTTCATATCACATAAGTTTTAAAGATAGGGTTCACTGAACAAGGAAATAATGTTATAAAAGGAAATTTGGTGTTGGAATATTAAAAATTGTATAAATTAAGGCTGTTGAAACAGCTGAATGGATTTCCAATATTTTTTCTTTGGCGTTTCTGACGTATTAATTTATTCGGTCATGAAACAGGAAATAATGTCTCAAATTTAATGTTTTGCATTTTAGTATAAATAATCGAAAATTTGACAATATAGTCATCATTTGGAATTTCCTCTCTTAAAAGGTGAATTGTATATTATAAATGTATAATACCTTTGTTAGATTTCATATTGTTAAATCAATAAAAAAGCTATATATATATATTTTTAAATACGTCAGGATATTTAAATCTACCTTGAGATATACAAAAATTAAATGCACGTACAGTTATTACAAAGTCTTAAATTTAGTCACATGACAAAAATTCACAAAGGTTTCAAATTTTATTTATTTATTTATTTTTTATGTATAACTGATGCAGTAATTGAAACGTATAAAATTAATTGCACATATTTATTCAGTTACATATAAAAGATACACAATAATAAAATTTGGAGTTTTACACAATAATAAAATTTGGAGTTTTAAAATAACTTAGAATGAGTTTGGAGAATTTTGAAATTGGACATTATTTTGTATGTTGTTCAGATAAAGGGCGGTTTTTTAATCTAAAAAAACTTTTATCATTTAAAATTCAATGTGTGCATAATAAGGATAATTTTCATGGCAGTATTTGATTTGAAAAAATATCGGAATTTAAAACAAAAAATAATTCATTTCAACGTCCCTTATCCACTTACGGTGCGTATTTTTTATTAACAAATAACGACAAAATTTGAAAAACAGTGTTTTTTTCTTTCTGATGTATGTCCAGATAAATTGGAATAATATATGAAATAATTTTTATTATTCCAGTTAACTCTGTTAGATTTGCTCTTCAAAATCAAACTAAATTTCGAAAGAGAATAAATGGTAACTTGAGCGATTTTACTTGTATTTCTTCTAAAAATTCAGATTTAAAATTTTTTGACTTTGAAGAAAATATTTAACTATTAAAATAAATAAATAAAAATAAATTTCCATTTTTACAATAGTTTGATTTGCATATTCGTAACTCTTGGGGTATAAATTTGAAGAATATAAAAAAATGGCATTATTCACTTAAATAGAAAAAATCTCACTTAAAGTTTTTTTAGAGTGGAAAGTTCAACTCAATTTATTTTTTATTATGAAATCTGTTTACGGCGTTACCTTTTTTTGTATGTGCTGAAAAAACCCGTATTTTAAATTTTTGTCGTCATGTTGACAATGACTTTTTATTAATTTTGGTAATTTTTTTGTTTAAAATAAATAAATAAAATAAAAAAAAATTCCTATTTTGATTATATTTTTTTAAAAATTGCTAAGTTTAAAATGACGCTTGTAAAGATTCTGAAGAAGTTAAAAAATTGGTTTTAAAAATAATATATGACATCATTTTCTTATATAATTTATTCAAGGTGTTTTGAAAATTGATAAAGAATTCTTTTTCAGATTAAACTAATGAAAACCGAGAAGAATAAATGTGAGTGTTCCATTTCGAAAATCCCTGCCAATATCCAATTTTAACATTCAATTCCCAGCGTATGCAACGGCTTGAGTGGGTGTGGCAGATCAGTATATATATATGACTTGTCGTTTTTAAATCATTTCAACATGAATAATTCTTATTTAAATAATCTGCGAAAGAAGTACAAGATTTGCAATAATCGAGTTAATATTTTGCATTTCGAAGTATTATCGCGTCGTTATAATAGTCGCTTGAAATTTCTTTTGAACAAAAGAAATGAATTGCACTTAAATAATTGTGTATGGTCTCAGGACGATGTAAAAGAGGGGCCTGATACTTGTCCTTGTTACCACGCTAAGATGTCTCCAAAAAATATTTAGATGACGAAATGCTTTCAGAAAATTTCCAAAAATTACACACAGAAGAATTTTTAAGCGGCTCTTCAGTAGCGTTTAATTATTCTGATTCTGATCAAATCCTCACAGTTTTCTTTTATACATTTTATTGTGAAACCGTTCTCAAAAAATGAAGATATTAAAAAGTGTTCTTCATAGGGATTGTACAAGTCTTTTAAAACAATTGTTTTATTTAGTTTTTTCATAATACAATCCCAATATAGTATTTTTTTTATTGGGATTTATCACAATAAGATCTTCGGTGGGCAGAACATAATAGGTAATATTTTCAATATCATCTATAGGTATATGATTTTTTTGCGAAGTCATATTTAAAAAGAGTATTTAATTCTTCCCATTGAAAGTTATACATCGTATAACTTTCAATGGTCTTCTTTATAGGTCTGGTGTTAGGAAAAATATAATATTTATCTTTGATATTTTTGAACTTTTAAAGGACGTCTTATAATATTTCGCATAATTCTCCTCAGTTATTACTTGAAATAAAGGTGTTTGTTTGCATAAACGACACCATACTTTTTAGAAACAGTTCCGGATCACGTGGAGATACCATATAGTAATATCGATTTATTAAATACACTTCTCTATAAAGAAATAATTTCATGCATTTCAAACACATATGAAACTGTTTTTTACCCTTTACAAAACAATCGAACATAACATAAAAAGGGTCATCATTGAAACATACTCTCAGATTTGCAAAATGTTTAACAATTTAGAAAAATAAAATCAAGGATTTTAACGTAAAAATGATATTTTTAACTTTTCCTTTTTTGTCTGTCAAAAAATTAGAATTATTCTTTATGAATTCTGAGAAAGGTTTAGTTTTCATTTAATTTTTTTGACAGACGGTATCGTTCAAAAAAAGTCCTTGTTCATATTTGCACTTATTTCTGATAAAATTATGGAATGCTTTGAATGACTAGGCCAAATCGATAAATTCTTTCAGAGTATTTTAGATTTATTACAAAACGTGAAAAAAGCTACACAAATTAGCTTTTAAGATCTCAGCATATAGAGAAATTGTTACGGATATTTTGAGTTGAAAAAAAAAAAATCTAAAAATAAAAAATGCTTTAAAAACTAACAAAGTAAACTTTCCCTTTTCCCTCACAATATCTTAAATCACATCAAAATCCTCAATCTGATAACACTGCTTTAATGGGATTCAAAATGCAAAAGCACATCTGGGCTTATACACTCTCGTCTGCAGTTATCTAAAATGCAGAGAAGTTTAAGCACAATTATGTCATGTCTCGATTTATAAATATTAAAGAATCGCATTCAACCGAAACAATTAAAGGATTACGTTCAAGAAATTGTTGTTACATAATATCGAGTAATACAAATTGCGGAATACTGAGAAATCAATCTGCTAGGCAATTGCACAAAGTTGTTAAATAAATATACATTGTTTAAAATTGGATTATTGAATTGTGATATATTACCTGAATTGATTTTTAATTGTTTTTCAAATTCTGTTATATTAGAACAATTTACTTGCTTCTGTATGTCTTAAGGGGCCCTCTTCACTCACCGCCGCCGGAAGCCGAAACTAATGTTATTCTATGGGAAATTTTTCTTTACAAACAACTTATTAACTAATACATATTTTTAAATTCTGTTTTCACATTCTGAAAATTCCCAGTTGTTAAATTGACGGGCCTTTTTTAAAAAATTATTTTTTTAATTTTTTATATTTTATGTTGAAGCTGCAAAATACGAATTTTCAATATGTGAATTTTTTTCATTTTGCAATTTCAAAATAAACCTTAAAAATTAAAAAAATACAGTTTTAAAAAAGGTGCGTCAATTTAACAGTTGGGAATTTTCTGAATGTGAAAACAGAATTAAAAAATATGTATTAGTTAATAAGTTATTTGTAAAGAAAATTTCCCCATAAAATAACATTGGCTGGGGCTTCCGGCGACGGTAAGTGAAGAGGGCCGTTAAGAAGAAAGTATTTTTGACTTCTCTGATTTTCGATGAATATACACGCTTTCAGATGTCTTAAACATGATTTGATTATTTTTAGAAAATGTCTGTCTATATATGTGTGTATAGGGTGTTACCAAAATTTTGTGAATGATATATCTCCAAAAAAATGTTTATTAAACAGCGAAAATTAAGATTTTTGATATAAATCAGGATTATTAAGTAGTTTGAAAATTAAATAACGAAATTGACCCTGATAGAATAAATTAATATATTAGAATAAGATAAATATATCGAAGTGAATGGTGGATAGCCTATTAAGTGGGGTTTTTTATTATGTCTCTATATCAAAATTCGGTCAAATTCATTTCTCTTAATTAATATATATATATATATATATACAGGGTGATCCAAAAGTCAGGACAAACTTTAAAAATGAATAATTCGAAAACGAATCAAGATACAAAGATACGGTTTGCACCAAACGGATGAAAAAGAAGCCGGGTTTTGTGTGGCAAGGGACAAAAAAATAGTTCTGTTGGCGACCAACAGATGGCGCTGTCGTATTTCTGATGTAGGATTATGCGAGGCAACAAACAATATAAAAAGGAACAACTACAGCAGGTAATGGTAGTCGAAGCTTATATGCATCGAAATATCGCATTCTCAGTCGCTACTTTAATCATGCATGGCCTCCAAGATCTCCTGATATGACACCCTGTGACTTTTGGCTGTGGGGATTTTTAGAAGTCAAAAGTGTACCGCGACCAACCGGCATCACTAGCAGCACTGAAAGATGCCATCCGCCAAAATGTGTCTGCCATAACGCAAGAAATGCTACTAAATGCTGTGAACGATGGGGTGAATCATCTCACAGCTGTACTTCTGAATGATGGACATTGAACAGTTACTGTAGTAGTACTAATTAACTGTAATTAAGCTCACTTGTAAGTTGTCAACATTTTTTTTTCATTTATAAATCATCTTTTGGTGAAATAAAACACTATAGCACCATCTGTTGGCAGTGCCGGCCCGAGCAAATTTGGCGCCCTAGGCAAAAAAATTTCGTGGCGCCCCATTAACACAAATTTAAAAAAAAATGTAAGACACACAGACAATTATACACATACAAATACTGTGATAAATAATCAACTATTTATTTTTATTACATATTGCATATTATTGTTTTTTCGGCACTACTTTTAGCAGTAGTAGAAACAATATCCTTCAAATGAATTGTTTTAGCTTTATCTTGATCTGTTGATAATGGTGATAGTCCTACAAATCGTTCTCACATCACTATAGAACGCTGCTAAGTTTTTATTAATTTCAATTATAGGAAGCTGGGTTCTCCACTGGCCACAGACACAGGAAGTGTCAGCAACAATTTTATTGCTGTTACTAAATTCAATACGCAATGTTCTAGTTCGTTTTCACAAAAATTATTCGAAACTTCCTGTAGTGTACTTTCATCAACATCCTTAGAGTCTCCTTGAGTCAGACAATCTCCTAATCTTCTACATAATTTCAAAATCACTTTGAAAGTTTTTTTTACGACTCACAATCGTTAGAAAGGCATCAGAAAACATGATTTATCTTTTTGGTCTGTTTGAACTTCTCATCTTTCCAATTTCTTGCTGTATCAAGAAAAGAAATATAACAATTAATCTTCAAATGATGTTTAGCATCACTTGTTCATTATCAGCTGACTGCATAATTAAACTTCTTTTTCATTTTTCATTAACAGGCTGGCTCTGACTAGAAATCATTCAGTAAACTAGAGATACGACAATGCTGGCAATGAATCTTGATTCGTCAAGAGCTACTTTCGACCGCCTGAGGGAAGGCTGCAGCGCCAACATAGACTTGGCGACCACTGCACTAGAAAGAACACCTTCAAACAAAACCACTTATGAAACATACAAATAAATAGCCCATACTGTGCTTATGCGCCAAGGTTAGGAATCCAGGTTGCCATAGTTTGGACAAAATTTAATCAGCCCGCCATTTTTTTCCGTCCACTGCGCAAGCGCACTAAGCTCTTGTCTTATCTCTGGTTTACTAAAGGATTTCTAGCTCTGACTCCAAGGGGAATGATACCTCAGTATTAATTTCTTCTGAAAATGCCTCCTGTTTATCAAATCCGAAATCACTTCTACAGTTTTCAAGAAAATATTTTTGTTTTTAGTATTGCATTAGTAGTGGAGTTTGGGTCACATTTTCGCCATTGGCGTGTCGTCTTTTGTTATGTACCAGCGAAAACTTTCTTCACTTATTTTCTAACAGGAAATTAACATTTTTTATACATGATCTGGCTTGTGTTCGTCGAGAATGGACAAGTAGATAGTGGCGGAGCTTTCAATGTTTGTAGGAAAAAGTTGTGCTATGATAGGCTACATTCCACTGTTTGTGGGTTAAAAGAGGATTCCTATAGGTTAAATAAAAGAAAATCGTCAGTACTTTGAATGACGTCAGAGAGTCATGTCGTCTATTCGCTGCAGATTACCCACAGAATTTTCTCACATTGCAAGGATACATAAACTCAAAGTGAAACCGTAAGCATTTTCCATGTTCTGTTTATCAAAGCCTCAATCTTTATTTCTTTCATATCAAACTATTGTTTATTTACTAATTATTTTGGAAGATGAAGCAAGATTTTTGCTTATTCAGATTCAGGTGGAAAAATCTTTTGTTTTTTCAAATTATTATTCTGATAGTGTTCCTTTAGGATTCGGACGAAAATAACTTTTCAAATGAGCCTAATTTGCTTTGCTAATGACATTTTTTCTCTTACAAAATTGCACTCCAGTTTTTTTTTTCTGTTAACAGCTAGTCTCAAGTATCAACTGTACTGAAAACGAAGTTTCACATTTTATTACTAAGTTGAGCTACTAGAAAAAGAAACTATAACAGAATCACTTTGTAAAATTCCAAAAAGCCCCCACGCATAGCCCCTACAAAGTCACCTAGTCTAAAGAGCTAAAACTTCTTTCTAGTTAGAGCTAGGCTTCCTTCAAATCTTATTATTTTTATTTTTATTTCAGTTCAAAATTATAAAATTAAAATATTTATAACTTTTTATTAACCGACTTCAAAAAAGAAGGAAGGTTCTCAATTCAAACCGTATGTTTTTTTTATGTTTGTTAGCTCATAACTTCTGAACGGAAGCTCCGATTTTGATACTTTTTGTTTTTTTGAAAAGGTCTTGGTCTGCAATAGGTCCCATTGTAATATCTTTACGATCTAAAGAAAATACAGGGTGCCCAAAAAAATCCGTCCCAACTCTTTTAACTGCTAAACGGCCTCAGCTATGGTGATAAAAAGGGTATGCAAGTATAAAAAAGTGGCCATGCAGTGCAAGGTTAAACCGCTTGCAGCGACACCTGGTGGAAAATGGCGGAGTTAGTGTTCCTATCTCGAAAACGGTTCTAGAGAAAAAAATTAATTACAAAGGTGAAGAGTATCATCGATTTAGTACAAAAAGACAGTTTAGACATTCATGCTAGCGTTCCTATCTCGGAAACTGTTCAAAACAGGGGGAAAAGTGAATTATAAAACTGCAAAGCATCATCGATTTAGTGCGAAAGGTAGTTTAGACATTGATGCTAAAAATACAATGCTAAAAACGTGTATTTGTTTGTTCGCAATTTCTTACACTATGCACACTTGAGGTACATTGTGCACATTGTAGCGTAGCTGATGAGACATACGCTATATAGTTCAAAATACGGTTACTTGATACTTTTTGTTTTGTTGCAAAGATCTTGGTCTGAAGTATGTCCCATTGTAATATCTTTACAAATAAAACGCCATCTGGTAAAAAACAGCGGTATTAGCGCTCCTATCTCAAAAACATCTCAAGATGGAAGAAAAGTTAATTACGAAGTTGTAGAGCATCATCAATTTACTACGAAAAGACAGTTTTTAGTAGGGGTGGGAATCGATTAAGAGTTTTAACTGGGTTAATCGTAGTTCATTAATCGATTAATCGGTCGATTAATCGGATTTTTAATCGGTTTTCATTTTTCTTTATATAGTTTTATTTCAATGATGAATAAAACTCTCATATTGTGTATATAATATATATTCATAAGTTTGACTGAAAAAAAAAAAATTTTTTTTCAAAACTTTTTGTCTAATCAATTATATCTGTTTCATAACTGAAATTTAAATCTATTTTCAGAGTAATAATTGGTGACTTTAAGTGTTAATTTTATATAAACATTTTCACTTATTCATTTTTTTTTTAATAAATTAATTTTTCGATTAATTTTGAAAGAAACATTGAATGAATTTACAAATATTTTAGTTTTATACTTGCAGGCCTTGTCCGTCTCGCTTGTCACTATTTTTAAATGAATTCTCAAAATTCCATATCATTATCATAAAAATCTCAAATTCTTATATTTTAGTTCTTTGTCACTTCGGACTAGAACACAGAATGTTATTTTCTGTTTCTACTTCAATAGTTACTATCGGCAATTATGAACAGACAATAAACGCTTGAAGATACTGTGAAACTCTGTTGACATTTCACCCATCAGAGGGAAAGTAGAAAGCTCAATCCATTCTTTTTTTTTTAGCATTTTCATTTTTTGAAAGCTTGTTTCTGAGAATACTATTACCCTAGCCAACACTTTCTGTAGAAGGCTACAGACAGTTGGTGTTGCTCCAGCATGCACATGAAGCGGCATTTTTTTTTAATAACTGTCCTCCCCCTTTTCTCTCTCTATCAACAAAAGTGCAACAACTTCTTTTGAAAGGTTTTGTTTTTATTTATTTATTTTATTTATTTATTTTATTTTTTGCTTTTTCATTATTTAATGGATGTTTCTTAGAATGTTCGTTAGCAAAATGTGTGAAAAAATATTTTGTAGGCAGAATAACATTTTTACTTTAATTCGTAGTTTTAAAATTTTAATCGAATTTTGAAAATTTTTAATCGAATTAATCGATTCGATTAACTCGATTAAAAAAATTGATCGGGACTAAGCATTGATCGATTAACCGAACCGATTAATCGATTAATCGGCACAGCCCTAGTTTTTAGACATTATTGCTAAAAATAGAACGCTTAAAACATGCAGTTGTTTGTTCGCCAATTTTCTACACTGTGCATACTTGAACTACGTTGCACAATTTGCAGCGTAACTGATGACACGTATACTCTGTGGTTCAAAGTACTGTTACTGTAAGCGGTCACATCGATTAGCGCAGAGTCGTTTTCAACCAACTTCAGAAAAGATGGTGTTCTTAATTCGAGCTATGCGTTGTTGGTGTTTGTAAGCTTATAACTTCGTAAGAGATGCTCTAATTAACCGACTTTAAAAAGGAGGAGGTTCTCAATTCAAAGCGAATGTTTTTTTTTGTTTTTGTTTGTTAGCTCATAACTTCTGAATGGATGATCCGATTTTGATACTTTTTGTTTTATTGTAAAGGTATTGGTCTGAAAAAGGTCCCATTGTAATATCTTTACGATCAAAAGAAAATACAGGGTGCCCAAAAAAGTCAGTCCCGACTCTTAACTGCTGAACAGCTGCAGCTATAGTCATAAAAGTGGTATGTAGGTATAGTAAAGTGGACATGTGCTACGGGATTCAACGGCCTACAGTGCCAGCTGGTGGAAAACAATGGAGTTAGCGTTCGTATCTCGGAAACGGTTCAAGACAGGGGGAAAAAGTGAATTATAAAATTGCAGAGCATAGTCGATTTAGTACGAAATCCTAATGAAAAGATAGTTTAGACATTAATGCTAAAAACAGAACGCTTAAAACGTACATTTGTTTGTTCACAATTTCCTATTTTGCGCACACTTGAACGACATTGCATATGTTGTAGCGTAGCGGGTGACATTTAAGCTATGTAAAATTCAAAGTATGGTTATTTTAGACGGTCACATCGATTAACGCATAAACTTTTTAAACCGACTTCATAAAGGAAGAGGTTCTCAATACAAACCATGTTTCTCATTGTAGTTTTGTTGCTGAAATTTGTTAGTTTTTAACATCGTAAGAGATGATTCAATTTTAATACTGTTTTCGTTGTAATGATCTTTGCCTGAAATAGGTTTCATTATGATTTCATTAAGATATAAACAAATTACAGGATACTCACAAAAGTCTGTTCTCATTCTAACTGCTGAACGCATGCAGCTACACTGGTAAAAGCAGTATGTAAGTATCGATGTTGAAACTTGTGTCCGTCAGCTGCAATGCATATTTTGCTCTTTGTTTGAACTTTACGCTGTGCAATTTCCAGCGCAGCGAGTGACACATATTCACTGTAAAGTTCAATATATATGCCCAACAGAATTTGTTATTATGAATACAGCGTATCCGTTCTTTATATTTCTAAAGACTTCTTAACATATGTTCATTCAATAGATAGTTTTTTGCTCATATCCGATAAAGGCAAGAAAAGTGACACAACTTAAAAATGCAGCATTTGAGAAAAATCAACTTAAAAATAACTTGACTAGAATAAAACTGGCACAACTGTCTCTGGAGTGGATAACTTTCTAGATGGAGATGTAACTTTTTTGTCCACATTCGGTGTATTTCATGTATTTTTAAGTGACATAAACCATTTTTTGAGTTATGTCACTTTTCTTGGAAGTTATGATTTGTGAAGCTGCCGTCGAACGTCTTTTGATGTTCTGCTATATGAATAAGTTTTCACTGAAAAGAGAAAAATAAAATCTTTTTGTAAAAAAATAGAACCGACTCCAAAAAGCAACTACTATTCAAACAACTAAAAAAAAAAAAAAGTATGAAATGAAACTGTAAATTGCGCCAAAAAGTATAAAATAATTTCCTTCGCCAAACAACCTATAACACTACAATTAATCATAACTTTTGAAGTCGGCGCAAAATTAAATAAAAATTGATAACTTCATTTAATACAAAAATCAAATCCTATTCAATATACACATCTCCCATTGTCACCTACAAAACGCAGCCTAAAACTACTTTGATTCAAGAAAACAAATAAGATTTCGTAAGCAGCAAAAGTTGGCGAAGAGGCTGGTATCTGACATCCTTGGTGAAAGCAAAATCGCAAAATTATCTGGCAAACATATTTAATTTCTTTGGGATATTATGATTGTTTTGATAAGGTATATTAAGAGAGTAATCTAGAATATGAAACAATACATAGTACAATATATATTATGAAAATATACATCTTGCGTGTATATTTTTCCATTACGTTTTGATCGCCAAATCCAAAAGCCACCAAGGATGATAGGTATCAAAGTTATACCAAATTTGCAAAGGAAACTCTAACTTCGTAGAAACATAAATACCGCATTGTAAAGAATGTTCACTGTTCTATGTACATGCTACTAATGGACCAATTGTATACAGTGATAAAATAATAAAAGAAACATGAAAATGGATCAATCGAGACAACAGCATCTGTTGCTACCGATCTAAAAACAAACCTTTAAAAACCAATTAAATTTTGTTGTTTAATTTTGCGCCGACTTCAAAAGTTATGATTAATTGTAGTGTTATAGGTTGTTTGGCGAAGGAAATTATTTTATACTTTTTGGCGCAATTTACAGTTTCATTTCATACTTTTTTTTTTTTTTTTTAGTTGTTTGAATAGTAGTTGCTTTTTGGAGTCGGTTCTATTTTTTTACAAAAAGATTTTATCGTATATAAAGTAAATATAAAACAAAAAGTAATAAGATAAATAATAATGTAATACTTATACACATTCTTACTTTTATAATCTTTTTCAATTAATCATCTGGGTCAGACGTGTATACAAAGGTAATCTGAAGTAATCCTTTTTTCTTTCGATTGCTATACCCTTGTAAAATTGCTTTTCTACGAGCTGAGCAACTGAGAAAATTCAAATAAAAAAATATCTTTTGCGTTCAAAACACACGCAACGTTAAATAAAAAAAGGGGGGGGGGCTAAAGTTTCATCTTTTTTGTCAGTTTTTTATAATCATTAAACTCAACATTGTGTCAATACATTAAACCTCTTCGCTTCATAAAATGTGCTCTTGCAGCAAAATCAAATATACAGTTAAACAGGAAACAAAAATGACAGTCTATACATTTCTATTAAGGTCGACCTTGACAAATTGATGAGTATTCAGTAAAAAATGGTAGTTTCGAGTTTCCAAAGTTTCGAAGTTCTAATTTCAATAGAAGCCGAGTTCTGGAATTTTCAGCTACATTTTAGCACAGAATTAACCGGATATTTTACCATTTGTAGTCAAGAATTTAAAAAGAAACTGATTAACTCTCGAGAAGTCGATTGTATTCAGTAAATTGTTCTGAGCAATCGTCTCATAGAGATTGCGCTTCAATCATTTGATTATCATTCCTGATCCTGAATAAGTGAAATTCCTGCTCTATAGTGTATTGTAATTAATGCTCTTTACTTTACTTTTTTGATACAAGTGACTGCTTGCCCCAGGATTCGAAACAGTCGAATAGGACTATTTCGAAAATACTCTTTAAAATGCTAGTTTTATTTGTTTGTTTCGAGAATATTCATTGCATTGACAGTTCTGCTGGACTGTTTCAAGAATATGAGTTAAATAAAGCTCATTCATCAACTTGAACCTATATGTGCATTTACAATCTTCTTTTCTTGAACAAGAAAGTCGCTGTTTCGTAACATTTGATTTGGCACCTGATGTAAGGCAGATACACTTAATGATTTTGGCTAGAAGTATTGAAGAAGACATGAAAGAACTTGAAGCTTAGACTATCTAGTTAAAAGAATTGAAAGCTGGACAAAATCATATGATAGCAGCACAACATGAGATGAAAATCGGACATGAAGAGATGAAGGATGGATAAAAGAAGATGAAAGCTAGACAACATGAATTGAGAGAATAGCTGAAACCCTGACAAGAGGAGTTAAGGATAAAATAGAAGCCATGTAAGAAGAGATTCGTTGAAAAGTTAAAGTAATTCAAGAGAAAATGGAAGAGCGAGAGAAATTTTTGAGGAAAAAATAAAATTTACGAAAATTAAAGTTGAAAAGACAATTCAAGCAAAGTTTCAAGAAATTAAAGGTTCCAATTGCCCATATGTAGCACTAGTGCGACATAAAACTCACTTTCTTACCCTCCAGAAATAAAAGACAGCTTTTAGGGAAAGTATTTAAAAATAAGAAAAGGTGTACAAAGGAAAGGCCGAAACATAAAAGATGTGCAAGGGACGATTCATGAGATGAAACATGATGTACAATTTAGACCCTTGAATGGAAAGTCAAAACTTTATAATTCCAATAAAGTACAGACCCATTAAATAATGACTCGGTGACTTTTAGATATAGTGTAAAGCTGTTAACAATTAGATGGACAGATTTAATGATGGACTGTTTTCAAAACTCAATTCGACATTGTAAGTTTTTGAAATAAATAGATCGTTATCATGGTAAAATCAAGCCAGTTGTTTGTGATTCTTTCTCTTGCGCTTCTCATCAGATAAAATAGATTAACTTTGATGCCCTGAAAAGTCAATTCTAGGATTATCCATTTACTTTTTTTTACGCATCCAATTGAAAACGCGCCAAGAAACACTAAGTAAATGTTTCCAAGTCATAGCAGCAGACTTGTACCTTTTAGTCCTTTCTAGACAAAGATTGTAAGTGTTTAAAATTTTCACACAACATGAGTGCTGTGTTTCCAAGACTACATTTTATATATTCTAAAGTGCCGTTAGATAGTAATAAATAAAATAGATCTTGTTGTCTGGATTGTGCCGCCCTCTAGATTTTAGCGCCCTAGGCCATCGCCTAGTTTGCCTATATGGTCGAGCCGGCCCTGTCTGTTGGTCGCCAACAGAAATAATTTTTTTCCTTTGCCACACAAAACGCGGTTTCTTTTTCATCCGTTTGGTGCAAACCGTATCTTTGTATCTTGATCCGTTTTCGAATTATTCATTTTTAAAGTTGGTCCTGACTTTTGGATCACCCGGTATATAAATTCGTGTTTTGTATAATATTTTTTATGTATTCCTTTCAGAAACAGTCTTTTTTGTTTATTAACAAACAAATAAAAAAATGGAAATAATTCTTCATTTGGTCTTTCAAATCAATTTGAAAGTAAGTTTTTATAATAAGTAATTTTTATTACTAATTGATTTCTTTTTTTGGTTTAATAGATATCTTTCTTAGCAGAGATCATAACAATGTATTGCATTCAATGCTCCATACCAACAAATTCATCTACGTTGATGAAGTGCAAACACAAAATTCATCTTTCATGTATTGGGAATTTTATCCTGTCGTGAAAAAATGTATGCTGCCCATCTTGTAATGAACCAATTTCAGCTACAGATTTGTCTATAATCCTTTGGACGATTAAAGAAAATGACCCGATGTATGAATTTTTACGTAAAGAAATGCAAAAAAGACTGGTAATAAACCTTTATGATTCTGATTGGTCCAATTTATGTTAGTTTTAACAAATCCAATTAAAAGAAGATTTATATACATATATAAAATGTACACATTTGCAATTTAAAATAAACTGTTATTTGACTATTTTTTTGTCGTTTATTTAATTTAGATAAAATTTTATTTATTAGTACGACAGGACTATTGATTTCAGACAGCCTCATCACCATTTATTGTGTTCCACTTTAAAAATGCTAGAATATCTGCAATTTTATAATTTAATTTCTTAAACAATTTTCAAATATTTAACTATATTTATGTTTTATCATATAACTCAAAAATTAGAATAATCTCACAGGATATTTTTTTTTTTTTATTATTAAAATTACTTTTAATATTTATCATTCACAAATATAAATCTTCCATTTCTTGTTTAATAAAATAAATGACAAACAATTTTGTGTTTGGTCAGATTTTAATTCGTACTGGTTTTATTTTGGCAAATATCGTCATACAAATAAAATGGTTGTTTATTTCCCCATTTTACAGAAAGGTTATATTTTAGAATCGACGTTTCCTTTTTTGTCTGTCAAAAAATTAGAATTATTCTTTATGAATTCTGAGAAAAGTTTAGTGTTCATTTAATTTTTTGACAGACTGTATATATATATAATTCAATTTTCAATTATTGTTAAACTATTACGAATGTGAATTGAACATATATATATTTAAAAAATATTGTAATGATTTGGTAAGCAAATACAAAAATAAAAATTACAAGTAACTGACATTTAGGATGCATATCAGAGTTTCAAGTAAAAAATATTATTCTCTACGACCAAAAAAGGTGTATCCAATGGCAATTCTTAACTATTTAAAATGATTTTCATTTTTATTTAATACCTACATCTTAAGACAATTTTTCTTAAGCTTTATTTTTAGTAGAATTATGAATTTTGATATACTTGGTACAAATAAAACACAGATCACATATTAGCTGTGTTAAAATATGATTTAAAAATAATTAAAGCTTAAAATGGGAAAAATAGAGGACAAACTATACAGAGGTATACTAAAAAGCAATAGTACAAGTTATAAGAAACACAAAATATTGATTCACTTTTTATGCATTTTTTTTTTTTTTTTGTTTAATGATAAAGTTATGGTAGTAATATACCAGAAAATACATGGAAAACACTCTATACTTGTGTACTTTAAAATTCGTGTGCATATGTGTTTAAAAAATAACAAATGTCTATTTTTTCCTATCTTGAAAGAAATATCGCAATATATCACTAATATCGATATTAACTTGGTGATATATCGCGATATTTAATTTCTGATATCATCCAGCACTAATGCTCTCCATAAACTTCCACTAAAATTCGATGACTTTTGGCAGTGCTTTTCTTCATGTTAAAGTAATGAAGTAGAATTCCCCACAAAAACACTTTATCTGGCACAAAGTTAGACATATTCAATAAAGTAAAAAATTTTGTTATTTACGCTTCAACCAAATGACATATACTAATAACGATGCTCAATGATAGTAGGTTTACGGGGAATACTAGTCACACCATCTATTGGAAAATGCCACTTGTCACGCCATCTATTAGAAAACACTACGAATTAATTCAAACACCCAATATATGAAATGAAGAACTTCTATGTACCTGACCTTGAGGGTTTGTTATCTTGTATAGTAAAATTGCAAGTAATTCCTGTATATTTTGGAAGCAATGACAGTATTTTACATTTCAAATTAGTCTAATTCATCATGGCACAATCATTAAAATTGACTCATTTTTCCCCATTCCAGTTTTCCAGCAGGTGTGTGCAGAAAAAGAAAATCTTATGTTAAATAAATTATTATATAGTGAATATTTTTTCAGGATGCTTTCACTTATATGTTTATTTCCAAAGTATGTTTTATCAGGGTTTAACCTGGCAAAAAAGTTTCTTTAGCATTTTAGCTAAAACATAAGCAGTATTTTAGCTTTTTCAAAAATTAATTCTTTGAATAGAATTGATTATTTTTAACTTGGTTATCCCCAATTTTGTTTTCTGTTTGTTTTGTTCACTGACTTTTCACCAAGCATATATTGTGATTAAAGAAAAATGAATCAGCAAAATTTTGTTTCGATTTCAACAAACACAATACTAGCATTGAGAATACATCTATGAAGCAAATTCTTAATTATGTTTTTAAATATTTTTGCATTTAAATTTCAACCATTAAAAGTCAAAATTAAATCCAAATGTACTAAATCGATAATGATTCCAAATATTTTTAGTGATTTTGTAATTTCCGTCTATGAATATTTGCATAAAAACTAGAGGTAGTTATTTAAAGATATTTTATGAAATAATTTAGTTTTAGCATTTTAGCGAAATTCTTACTGACATAGTTTAGCAAAATACAATATCTTTTAGCAAAATACTAAAAAAACTAATGGCAGTTTAAACCCTGTGTTTTATAGTAATAGTTAGTAAATATATATGTTAAAAAAATAAAGAAAGAAAAAATAATTGCAAAATAATGTTGCATGAATCTTAAAAATTCTTCCCCTAACAGCTCACTTATCCCCAGTACATCATGAGGTTGTCTTACGATGTTCTTTTTTCCTTAGAATAATCCAACTTACTCCACCCTCCACACACACACTCATACTGACCAATTGCCCAAAATCATTTTTTCTTTTGGACTCAGGAGACCATAAAAATATGTAAATCAGGTGAAGACTTGATAAATTTTTTTAATTAACCATTACCTATTGTAGTGTGGGAAGGAAAATAAAAAAGAAGCATTGACAAACAAAACTTTACTCTGTAGTTCTTTTGTCAAGAAAAATTTAAATCATTTTGTATCAGTTATTATTTTGTTCAACACTTATAACAAACATGATCTATGATATATATTTTAATAATCTAAAGAACATGTTTTGTTTTATGGATTCAATGAAAATGATTATATTTTTCTATAATAATTATTAAAACTAGACTTATCTTTTTTAAATTAATAAAAATCTCATACTCTTTAATTTTTATTTTTATTATTATTGCTTTCAATGATTGTATTTTGAAAATTATTTTAAAAACATCTTTAAATTGAGTGAGTATATTTTTATGTATCTGCATTTTTTCATTTTCTGAAATAAAAGGAAACTAATATGTTGAGGCCACCACAAGACATTCTTCTATATTATCTCATACAAATTCACGCAATACAAATTATTTAGTAAAATTATTTTCCATGATGAATGCAAACGATTTTTATCTCAGAGAAGTAAAACAATAAATCTGTACTGATAAATATAAAGGATTTAAGTCCATATTCTTGATTTTTCAGGAGACGAAAAATAAAGTTAAACTAACTAAAAACTAATCAGAAGAATCGATTAGGGAAAAAGGGATTGTGTTGATTTATACCCTTTATACCGTTCAGTGATTGTCAACCTTCATTTAATAAAGGGGAAAAAATTGAATTAAATATTTTATACAAAGATTAATGCTAAATTTCTGATTTGAATCTTTTTTTACCAATGGATTTTCTCAAAGACTAAATGACATGGATTTAAATCCTTTATAACAATCGATAGAGAATTTTTTTTCTGGGTCTGACTATGTACTTAACTCAAAATCGACATTTTTGGACTTAAATCCTTTATACTTATCAGTACAGAAATGCTGGACAAAAAAAAAAAAATAAATAAATAAATAAATAAAAAAAAAATCAATTTTTGTGAAAATATTTGAGAAATGGAAATAATAATAATAATAATGAATAAATAAAAATAACTTTTCTAAATTATTACAGATCTGTGATTCAACCATTCATTTTAAAGCTATTAACAAGTTCTTGTGAAGTATACCGACATTGAAAATTCATACACACCCTGGTGTGGAGTAATTGATGTTCCTCCTACATGCACTCACTTTTTTTTCTTAGTTTACTACTACTATCAGTAATTTATATTAATTTTATAGTCATTCATTAAAAATAACTCTCATTATGTGCATTTATATGAAATTTTGTCCTGCACTGCCGTATTAAAAATTTAGAAAAAAAAAAAAAAAAAGGATGACAGTGCCACCAGTTTAGGTCAAGTTCTAACTAAATAAAAAGTTTGGTTAAATTTTGTTCATTGTTTCATGTGTAAAGATCCCACATTTGTTCAGATTTGTGACATAGGTTGCATGGTCTGAGACCATGACTACTGAGTGGTGTAGATGTTAAAATTGTAAGTTATATAAAATAGTAGTCATTAAAATTCTCAGTCATGTATTGAGACCATGACATTGTTTCTGAAGGAGTGCAGGATAAAGTATTTGATGAGAATGAATTTGATAAAAATGAATTAAACATATGTACACACCATAAAATTTTTTTTTTGTATTTTTTCATATTTCAGGCATGAGAGTGCAGAAAATTAAAAAAAGAGGAAACACACGTGTTCATAAAATTAATTTCAAATGAAAAAATAATGCTCACAGGAAAAAACTATACAAAATATTTTTAAAGTGACAAATTAAACTAAAAGAATAACGCATCAGCACAATAGAACATGTTTAAAAAAAAAAACATTAGCTAGCAATCAACATTTAATAACATTGACTGGTGGTGGAAAATGGGAAAAGGGAGGGGGTGTTAAAAAGTAGTTCATGAGTGAGAAATATTAAACACAATTCTTCTTCTTTATAGGTTCTAGAATATCATAAAATAAGTTTAAAATTAATATTAACATTTTTGTTGTGGATGGATAAATATTCAAAAATAAAAAGCTTCCTGCAGAATGTTTGATTGGCGATGGTTAGAGATGAAAAGGGGGGGGGGGGAAGGACAAAAAAAATTACATGAGTGAGAAATATTGAGTAACTCTGTTCTTTTATATGTTATAGAATGTGATAAAGTACGTTTAAAATGAATATTGACATTTATATTTTGGATGGAAAAAGATTGAGAATCTGAAGTTTTTCATGGAGCGTTTGAACACTGATCCTTATTGGAGTTTGATTTTAACAAAATAAAAAATCGCGAAATTAACGAAAATCACAAAAAAGCGGAAAATCGCGAATTCGCAGAAAATTCTCATGCCTGATATTTATGTACACTTACATTTTTGTAATAAAAATTCTTATGCAGAACGATGTTGTGTCTTCTGTACTTCAGTATGTACAATCATCAGTGTCTATAGTACGACAAGGGCAGATTTAGGCTAGTTATCAGCAAAAAGTTTAGGATTGTCATACTTTTTCAATTTTTTTTTTTTTGTAATTTTTTTTTTTTTTTTTTTTTTTTTTTTTTTTTTTTAATGTTAAATATTTCTGAAAAAAATTACAGATTTGTTTAACAAAAAATTCGATATATAGAACATTTGAGTGAGAATGCAGATTACTGGTACCTGAAGACTAATTATTTAAAAAAAAAAAGTTGAAACTTGCTACAGATAAAAATGGCAATGAATCAAGCAACAGTTGCTTGTTACAATTTATAAAAGTACAGTCGAACTTGTGTGTATAACTACTATATATTGAAATTTTCTTTATATTGTAGTCTTGATGGATTCTCATGATCATTATATAGAAAACTTTCTCTATATATTAAAAAAATGTTCTATATATCGAATTTTTTGTTAAACAAATCCATAATTTTTTCAGAAATATATAACATTGAAAAAGTATGACAATCCTAACCTCCTTGTTGATAACTAGCCTAAATCTGCTCTTGTCGTACTATAGACACTGATGATTGTACATACTGAAGTACAGAAGACACGACATTGTCCTGCATAAGAATTTTTATTACAAAAATGTAAGTGTACACCCAGTGGCAGAAACACCGCAATACGGCAACATAGTCCCGGACACAGAAAAACGGCTTGCGGACAGTTTTTGTCTGCACTGATAAAAAAATTTGTCTGAAACTTTTGAATAACAATTCACTTAAAAAAAAAATTTCTGTATCAAAATTAAAACTAATACTTTTATACTTTTATAATTATTTATATTGTATTGTGTCAAACATTGCTATAAAATATTTCATTGAATGAGATGAATTGAATGAGTACACACAATTGTTTATACTATATTGTTCTGCAGTAAAATTGTATTTGTGTATTGTTGCACGAGATCACCGCTGATGTTAAGCCCCCCCCCCCCCCTTTAATCAGCTTTCAGGCTTTTTGAGTGTAAGCCATTTTCACCCCTGATTACATGCAAATTTTGCAGACAGATTATGAAATTTTAAAAGCCTGTCGCAGACAGCTACAAAATTTTCTGCCACTGGGAGTGTACATAAATATGAAAAAGTACAAAAATTTTTTTTAAGGTGTATACATATGTTTAATTCATTTTTCTTGTTTTTAATTATACATTTTATTCATGTTGTGATTGATAATCACAAAACACTGTTCCCATTTATATCACCAATTAGGATTAATCAAATGAAGTTGAAAAGACTTTGAAAATATATATAACAATAAATTACCTATATTTAACAGTTATAGTGTTTAAATCCATTTGCATATTATATGGAATGGGAATAAAGTTTTGAGTCATTATTGCAAATTAGTATTGCATCAATTTAAAGAGGATGAAATTGCAATAGTTGAATTTCTTCAAAATTTATGTAATTGGTTTGATAAACAAGGATGGGCGGAATCGGATGAGTTTGTAAATATTAAATGTAATACTATATCAATTGTAGGACCTCCTAATTGTGGTAAAAGTTTTTTCTTTGATGCATTTGTATCACTTGTTTTAAATGTAGGTGTTATCGGTAGAGTCAATAATAAAACCAATCATTTTTCTCTACAGGAAGCTGTGAATAAAAGAGTGGTAAGGGGAAACGAAATAAATATGGAGGAATCTACTAAGGACAAATTTAAGAAAATGTGTGAAGGTTTACTAATAAACATTAACACAAAAAATCAAAGAGATGTAATTCTCCTGAAAACTCCTTTGATTTTGACTTCAAACAGCTGGACTTTTATTAATGGAGATCCTGCATTTCAGCAGAGAGTTAAAACCTTCAGATGGTGCATTGCGCCATATGTAAGAGACTATGGCAAAAAGCCATACCACTTGCCTTGTTTGATTTGTTGCATTACTACAATATAATATTAATGTCCTGCTTACTGTAACCCCCCTGTTAGTGTTATGCTAATAAATAATGATGTATGAATGTACTATTTTGTGAACATGTTTTATTTTAATTAACTTGTACAGACCACAGAAAGATGTTTTAAATTGATCAATGTTATTATCAGGTACACACAGGGTTTAACCTGGCAAAAAAATTACTTTAGCATTTTAGCGAAAATAGGCAAGCACTATTTTAGCTTTTTCGAAAGTTAATTCTTTGGATACCATTGATTTCTTTTACTTAGCTTTGTTATCCTCAGTTTTATTTTCTATTCCTTTGTTCATTGATGATTTTAACCAAGCATCCATATTTGTGACTGTAAAAATATGAATCAGGGAAACTGTTTTGATTTTAACAATAGAAAAAGAGGTACTCATATCATATGTATAAAATGAAAAAGCAATTGAAAAATTAAGTAAAGTGTAGTGGTAGATAATCGTGAAATACTAGTGCTAAGAATGCTTCTATGAATCAAATTCTGAATTCTGACATACTTTTAAATATTTTTGCATTTAAATTCAATCATTAAAAATTTAAAATAAATCCAAATTACTGTATAAATAATCATTCCCAAAAATTTCAGTCCTTTCGTAGTTTTTGCCTGCAAATATTACAAAAAAAAAAAAAAAAAAAAAAAAAAATCTGAGTTATTATATAGAGATATTTTATACAGTTATCCAGTTTTAGCCTTTTAGTGAAATTCTGACCAACATATTTTAGCAAAATATGATACCTTTCAGCAAAATGCTAAAAAAACTAATGGCAGTTTAAACCCTGGGTACACATAAATAATAGTTGCTGATGAGGTAATACATGCATATCTTTAGCATATGGAAAATAAGTAGGATAGTCCAAGTTGACATTCATTGTAACTTCCACTTCCCAAAAAGCAGATATATCAGCATATTTCATAGTTTGCTCAGTAACGTTAGTTGTAGTTATGTTTTCATAAGGCATGACACCGACATGTATCCAAGGTTGAATAATCCGCGATTGTAATGAAATGCTCGCCCTCTGGTGGGCTAAGGTGAAATTACAATAAACATGGTTTAATTTGAATTCCATACAGCCGCCATTGCTTGCCGATATTTAGTTTCACATATATTTATTGAATAAAAATGAATAAATACGGTAAAAAAGATAACACATACTTTTGTGTGCCACAGTGTAACTCCAAAGGATCAAGAAATCCAGAATTGAGCTTCCATTTATTTCCAAATGACAAATTTAAAATTTCAGTTGCTTCGGCTAATGGAAGTAAAGAATAAATCAGATGATTTGAAATTAATATTTGTTCAACTACAGTTAAAAATCTACTTCCGATCGAACTTTGAATAAACTGAAGTATTTTTTCCAAAAGCAATCAATTTTCCATAATGTAATGGCGGAGAAATTATAGTACGAATATTAAGTAGAATAACAAAAAGAACACTAATGGAACACACGTGGCTATAATGTTTACTAACAACTGCAGTGTTCACAAAGCGCCGTCTATCGATCATTACAAACGCAGATAGCTTTGTTGATTGGATAAGCAGTTCGATCTAACACTATCTGTGATTTTTCGATTAAATCCCTCAAATCTAGCAATTTTGTCTTTTTCCTGATTAACTTTATATATACCCAAACATTTTTATTTTAATGAAGTTACTCTTTTACCAACACGTAAAACTCTACTTGAGACAGGTTGAACGATATCGTTATAGTCTGTGGCATTTTTGAATAAATGAGATAGAATGGAATATGAAGACAGTAGTTTTTTTAAGAACCCACACATGGGTTTGTATGTCTTATCAGTTATTTTCAAACCCTCAGCTGACATACTGTCCTGTCAATTTAAACTCTTAACCAGATCGATCTATCCCAAATCGGCGGCATTATTGGATAACAAAGTATAATACATATTTAATGGAATTTTTGTTCTCAGTTGATGATTAGGTATATCCTGAGTGAAAGTAGAAAATGTTTGCCAAGATCCATACAGTAATCTTGATATGCCATTTATATCTGAATTGTCCAAAACCGCTGCCTCCATGGGTTCCATCGGTGCTGTTGCTTGCCAAATATATTTATAATTGTATCCATCATACAATTTATTTAATCCCACTGCTGATAATGTCATTAGGTAAATTTAGAGCAGCTAATTGGGATTAACTAGAATTTGCTTCGAATGCTTGTCTGACACTTCTGAAAAACACTTTGCAATTTATAGATTCTACCGAGGCTCTGATTGGCAAACTTGAAAATTCTGATTTGGTTAAAAAAAAAAAAAAAAAGGATAATCCCAAAGAATGTTCATCAAACATGTAGTCAGATGATAATAGCGATGATCTGCCACACCAATTCCAGAAGGACTGAACTGCAATATTTTAAGAGCATTGCCAAAACTTAAAAAACAGTGTACTTTAGTGTACACACATTTACCACTCATTAAAGCCAAAATAGGTCAGCCCGCTCTTTCAACGCCAACATTTTCTGTGGATTGAGCAATACCTGGAAGACTCATGTCCACCGCTACTTTAGAGTGTAGAAAAAGAGGGGAACAAGCCAAAAACTCCATATAAATAGCATGGGACGAAAACCAAAAAAACTCGCAATGTCAAGTGTGTTAAAAAAAAAAAAAAAAACAGGCTCACACCGGAAGTAATAAGAGGACAAAATTGACTAGAAAAAGACATGGAACAGCGGGAACGGGGGGGATGGGGCGTTAAATATAACGACCAGGGTTAATACGACTCGCCTAGTATGTGTCTTGATTATTCATTTTAGAATTATCAGCTAGGTTTGTGTCCATAGGTTGAGCAGTAGTAGTGTTTGTCATACCAGGTGGTACTGTTTCTTTACCGTATAAGTCAATCGCTGGTATATTTTCTTCTACTCTTCTTCGTTTGAGAGCTAAGGGTCCACCGCAATGAACAAACCTGCTAACTGTGCTAATTTATCCGTAATAGTATTAAGCCCCGCCTTTTTTTCACACCAGAATAGTAGAGCAATAGTTTTCTTATTTAATCATGAGAACATATTGCTGAATATTACTCTAAAACTATTCTGGTATGAAAAAAAGGTGGAGCCTAATACCATTACGGATAAACTAGCATAGTTAGCAGGTCTATAAATTATAAAAGTTGGGAACTCTGAGTCCTATAGGGATAATAAGAGAAGAGCCTACTGCTAGAATTAATTCAAGACGAACCCTTAATTTAAGAATATATATTTATTTATTCAAGTAAAAAGACATACTGTTAAATGTTGCATTTCATATCTTTTTTATTATTTTAATCTCTCACTCTTTTTTTTTTTAAACTAGTTTATTTTCTATGGAGACATACATAAATATTCAAACAATTGTAGGGGAAATATTCACTTTTGTAACGAGAATGAGTTTGATATAGGCTTAGAACAACATCTTTTCTAATGAACTTCACAGTTTTTTTGAAGGAAAACAATAGTGTTACGTATATCACATGGTAAGATAACCCGCTGCTGAAGTTCTCCAAAACTCCTTTGCGAGTGCAGAATCTCTTCTAAATGCAGGCAGATTTTAGTTGCCAAAAGGTATTTAGAAGAAATCATTAAAAAGCAATATGCATCTGATTAAGCACTGGGATGTTTTATTGTCTGCTTACACCATGGTTTAATTTGTCTAAGTGTCTCCAGTTATAAGGAACTTAGATCAATCCATGCAATCGCTTGAATAAGTTGTGTTTTATGCATAAAAGCACTGGATGTTATTTTAACATGAAAACTAAGAATGTGTGTTAACTGGTTCTTAATCCTCTAGGGAAAAATGGTTATTAAAGTTGAGTTGAGTTGAGAAATTTTTTACTGACTTAAAGTTTGAAATTTGATATAATTTTAACGTTAAGTCTGATTTTCTGTTAAATCATCAGTGTAATTGAATTACTGAAGGAAAATAAATGCGGAATGAGATAATTATGGACATATTTAAGAGAATGTAATTGAGTATTTTTATATAAATAGCAAATTGGTAGGAAGCTTAAGCTAATTTGTTCGAGTTGCAGTATTGAGATTAAGAAATTTATTTTAGAATTTGAGCCATTGTGAAACTGAACTGAATCAACTGGATTATTATACAGTTAGATAACTTAGCTGGATAGACCAGTTTACGAAATGTTTATTAAATGGTTTGGACTAGAACTGGGACGTTTGTTATTAGCAATTCACAACGTGATTGTTAATACTAAACGTATGAAAATATTTAAGGCCCTCCGTAGCAGAGTCCAAGTGGTTATGTCGCAAATTTACTAATCGTCTTATCAAATAAGAGAGTTGGTGCGAATTCCATGCTGGTCCAAGGTGTCTTTCTAGTTTTTGGGTTGTAATACTAACTATATAGGTGCAAAGTTATTACGGATTGTCAGTAACCCTCATACCGGAAATTTTTAACAGCATTTTTTTTTTCTTTCAATATTTATCGATGATTAACTAATACGAATTTTACTATTTCTAAATAGGAATATGAAATTTATTTTTAGTTTGCAGAAACTTGGCGCTTCTGTTCATATCCTGTGGTACCTCGTTATCCGTCTTTACCGCGACTGCGAATTAATTATAAGCAGATTTCGTGTCAAGCATACATGGCGGATACATATGTATGTAGCAAGCTCTAAATATTTAATGGATTGAACTTAGGTTAATAAAAAGGTGAAATGGTTATAGACAGAACTCGGAAAATACGGTCGCCTAGTCGCCACTGGCGACCAATATATTTCAACTGGCGACTATATTTTCAACTTTAAGAAAACTTTTTTTTTTTTATTTTTATATATGTGTAAAAATTGATCCCAGAGTTTCGCTCCTATTCCACTCTTGCTGAAGTCTCTCGCCATTTTGATTCCCATTCCTCTCACTACTTTTTCAGACACTGAGTTGAATCAATACACCATTAGAGGGTTTACATGACTTTTCTTCTTGCACGTTTTACAACTTGAAATTAAATTAATTCACTGTATTAGGGAATTGGTTTACACTGCTCTTGTTTGCACTGAGAAAAAAAATATATATATACCGCTTTCATCTAGAATGAATTAGTGGCTATATTCTAAATACCTTAACTGGAAATACAGCTTTCCGATCTATGCGCATAAGGCACGCCAATAAACTGAATAGACGAAATGATCGAGAATTTCTAGTCTACACATTTCTAGATGGTGACAGAATATTCTGAATCTTTTGTATGGCGAGAAATTATCGCTTGATTATCTAGAATTGGGTCTAAAACCAAGATTATAGTTGCTGAAACCCGCCTCTTGTGTTCGCATTTATTTGGAGATATTTTCAAATGGGTTTGACCTCGATAATATAGACAAACTCTCTAGAATTCTAATAGGGCTTTCTAGAACTCGCTTTCAAAGGGGACTAGAATTTATAAGGATGGCATGAAACTATTTTTTCTAGAGCCACAATTTAGATTCTAGATGTCAGTTACAGAGTTTTTCTCAGTGTGTGTGTGCTTGCGTGTGCTGAATAGTTGTGCCGGTGTAATGATGTATCATTGCCAATGGCGTATCTCTTTGCTTAAAATAATAAAACAGGTTTCATGATGTTAAATTTAAACAAGTGTTTCCTGATGTATCATTGTATTGTAGCCTAGTAAATATTTGATTTTTATGCATAGAATTTTAATTTCTGTATTCAACTAAATTTCAAAATTGAAAAAATAAAGAGGTGGGGGATATTTTTTACTGGTTACCAGAATTTCTTACTGACGACCAGTTTCTTTCAGATTCCTAGAGCCTTGGTTATAGAAGTCGCGTGTAAAATTTAGTGGTTACAAATTTAAGCTAATATTTGTAAACAGGAAACATATAAACAAATGATTGTAAACTAACTTTGAAGCTATGTCTGACCCTACTGACTGCAATTTAGGGTATTATCGAAAATAACAAAAAGTCATAACGGATTTTGAAGCCACGTCTAATATATAGTAGCGTCAATTTAGAATTTAAAAATGATGAGAAATGATTGAAGAATAATTTTGATTGAAATTTAGAGGCTGCATTTTAAAGTAATACTTGAAGATGGCAAATAATAGTAAATTAACTTTGAAGCCCTTTATCTACTTTGTTTCTTGCTATTGGATTTTTAAATAAATATATATAATACATTTTGTTTTTGCAGACAATGCCAGTTTTTTCTTTTCAATGGTCTTAATTTTATATGGTCTCAGAAATTTCTAAATAAACTCTATATCTCTCCACTTTATGTTGCATAAAACATGCGTGATTTCATATATCTTCAATGGCTAAGAATGAATGATTTAATTGTTCACTAATTATTATTTCCTTAAGCCTTTAAATTAAAGTTCCACATAAAATCATGTGTTAACGGCCCTCTTCATTTACCGTCTCCGGAAGCCCGAGCCAATGTTATTCTATGGGGAAATTTTCTTTACAAATAACTCATTAACTGATACATATCTTTAAATTCTGTTTTCACATTCAGAAAATTCCCAACTGTTAAACTGACGGACCTATTTTAAAAATGTATTTTTTTTAATTTTTAATATTTTATTTTGAAATTGCAAAATGAAAAAAAATCACATATTGCAAATTCGTATTTTGCAGCTTCAAAATAAAATATAAAAAATTAAAAAGATAATTTTTTAAAAAAGGGCCGTCAATTTAACTGTTGGGAATTTTCCGAATCTGAAAATAGAATTTAAAAATATGTATTAGTTAATATGTTATTTGTAAAGAAAAATTTCTCATAGAATAACATTAGCTTCGGCTTCCGGCGGCAGTGAGGGAAGAGGGCCCTTAAGTGGAAATTTTTAGTGCAGATTCTGAATGACTTTAAATTTAGAACAAGTGTATGTATATATATATATATATATATGTACTAATCGCCTCAGTCTTGTGTTAACAGCCAGTAGATGGAAAGTCACAGTGTTACATTACCGCATTTTGTACAAGAGATGGTGAAGCAAATAATCTTGCTTTTGGTAAACAGAATTCAATACATCTAGAGACACTTAGACAGTTTAGACCATAGTGTGATCACACTTTTACATGCCCGTCGCAAAAGTTTCCAGTCTCTCCATCATGTGATGAGAGATAGATTTCCACACGTCGAGTACACTCATTTTCATTTTGCCGACAAATTCCAACCAATGTCCTTGGATGGTCCTCATGAGACGATCAAAGAGGTCTTCGCTGTTCGGCTGTACCTCGGTGTCCCCAGAACCTTCGAGAAGCGACTGAGAATCCGTATTAACATCTTCTGTCAACGCCTCGTTTTGGACTATTGTTTCACTTTCTGTTTCTGTTGTTGTTTCTTGTTGTTCTACAGTGGACACACTGCCTATTGTCTGTGACACTACGTGTAGTTGAGGAAAAGTGGTCAGATCTTGGTTGTTGTCAGCAGTCAGTCTGTCTTCCGAATCGACCTCGTTGGCTGATGTTCCGTCCTCGTGTGATAGTTTTGTCAATTGATCATCTGAAAGACAACGTAAGAAAAACATGTCAAGTTAAAGAAAATGAAGATGAATGCATATAATTAAGAATTAAAAACAAATATACTGGTTTCAAACATGCTTTACGACAAAGTTCGCTTTATGCAGGCCCTGATTACCCAATATTCACAGTGAAGATCGTGGGTTTTTTTGTAGGCTTCTGATTGGTCAACGGACTTAGCTCGGAACTTAGGTTCTGGCTAGGCACCGAGACTCTTGAAGATGTTCTATATTTAACTTCACTATTTATTCTCCTGAATTTCAATTACTTTTTGATAGGAAAAAAAAAATGTATGCCCCCCTTTTTTTTTATTAATTGCTGGACTCTGATTATTATTAGCGGTTTCCTGTGCCCCTTTGGACGCCCTGCTCAAATCCTAATTCCTTTTCGCCGTCCAGACCGTCTCGTCAACGCACGTAACAGTTTCACTGTTACACTTAGGTTTTTTCAAGGAGTTATTTATTTTATTTTATTTTATTTATTTTATTTTATTTTATTTTATTTTTTCTAACTCCTGGTGCTTCACTCTGATTGGTCTCTGCTCACGCGGAGATTTATTCAGAGATCAAAATTCTAAATTCATCCTTTTGGCTTTTATTTATTTTATGGAAAATTATTTTTTATTTTTTTCCTATCTTTCGTTGGAGGTAAGCATTGGTTGCGACCAAATGCAGGTACTCCGAAGCACATCGTTTACTTGACTTGACAATAGGCACGAGAAGCATGTGCTTCCCCTGGAAAATTTTGGAAAGGCCCCAGAATTGTAAGCTTGTGGTCTGATTATAAAAAGTCACAGTATACTTGGCTGCACAACTATCATTTCTAGATTACATAGGAAATATGCTACTGAAGCTTTTACTCATTCATTTATAATGGAATAATTTCATGTATTGTGGTGAATATAGGCTTTCACCAGTTTATATTTTAGTACACAAATCAAGTGAATTTGCTTGTCTACATTTTAAGCGAATTTACTTGTCTTCAATTTCAGGTAACTACAAAATTTAATAATAAATTTATAATTTTTTTGAGATGTTTGTATGAGTCTTTAGACCAAGCAGTCAATGGGGGCCCCCAAATGGATTTGTGCTTCCCCTCAGTTGTAAGGTTAATTGGGCCTTGGCTTTATGCCGTGTAATTTATATTGGTATTAAGATTAAGGCCGATTGACTGCACCAGGGTTCTAGGCCTGAGGGGGAGCGTTATCCGTGGAAGTTTTTTAATGCCTTAGCTAGTATTTACGTAAGTTTCGGAGAAAACCTCGGAAAATTCCGAACAGCTAGGCCGTCGAGCGCGACCTGAAATCGAACCCGGCACCCCACATCTACGAGCTTCGAGGACAAAATCTGTCGGCCGCTGGTAGGCCTCTGTGGGATTTATAAGTCGTCTTGAAAGAACAGTTGGTAACAAAAGTATCCAAACACTAGTAAATGTATGTAAAAAATGTACACTTCATATGGTTTTGTTAAATAAATCCTTGTCGAATTCTCTTCTTAGTCAGTCTAAGAACATGATTCGGTAAGGATTTATTTAACAGAACCGTATGAAGTGTACATTTTTTACATAGGAATTTTTGCTAGCGTTCGGACACTTTTGTTACCGACTGAACATGCGCATGTAAGAAAAATATTTAATATATAGATTTATTTAGGTTAAAATATTTATAGGTCAAAATGAAGGATTTCCCTTCCCCCCTCTAAACGTGACATTTTTTATCCTGGGAATCACTTGGTTTTCGTTGTTCTGAGAGATTAGAATTATGAATATAAAACTAATGACTTTTCTACTTGGCTATGAAAAATTATAAAATATGAGTGCATACATGAAAAAATTCTTTGAGTGAAAAATAATATCATCAAATCAAGTAATCATTCTTTAAAATTTTTATTATTTTAATTGTGTACTCACAAAAAAATAATGGCTTAATTTTTTCATAAACGGAATTCAAAGCCAGAGAAAAAAATGTCGTCTATTTAATGCATAATGCAAAAGTGAAAACGTCGTAATTTTTCTATAAAGTTATGAATGAAAATGTATGTTTACTTTTAAATATGCGGATTCCACTGATCAGTTTTTAAAAATTTTAATAGACTGTTCGATTAGTTCTCTCTGTTATTAAAATAAAAGTGTTATTTATTAACATTGCAAAATTGTATTAAGTAAAAAAGAAATTCAATGTATTGGAATAAAAGGCTATCTAAATTATCTTGATCAAATAAAGAAATTTAAAAATTGCTATAGGGTGATCTTCCAGTAAATCTGTGAAAGTTCTGAATTTGATTGGCAAAATGGCAAAATACATAACATCCAAAGAAATGTTCTGTTACAATTTCCAATAGCAACCGATGTTTTGATTCAACTTAAATATTTAAGAATTACAAAGTAGCTGTGAGAATTAGCCATATTTATGAGATGTTTAATTCAGTCTTAAAGCATCAAGCTGAATTTGCCACCAAATGTTTATTTATTGAGCTGCAGGTCATACATGTTTATTTTAAATAAATATGAATATATTTATTAATAAACTAACTACTTTTATTAAAATTAAGGGGTGGCCAACTATTAGGTATCTAAAATATTATTCGTGCTAGCAATAGTAGGTAAATGACCGAATTGGTTAACTACTGAATTTCTGTACTTTTAGTAATTAATCAATGTATTTAATTACTAAATGTTTCACTTAAGTTTTCCCAGCAGTGTTCCAAGCTTGCGAAGATCTCTAGCGTTTGACTTTGACAATGAGTTTGGATCCCATAGAAAGGAATAATTTTTAGTTAGTAGGTTTTAAATGTTTCACTTAAGTTTTCCCAGCAGTGTTCTAAGCTTGCGAAGATTTCTAGCGTTTGACTTTGACAATGTGTTTGGATCCCATAGAAAGGAATCAGTTTTAGTTAGTAGGTTTTAAATGTTTCACTTAAGTTTTCCCAGCAGTGTTCTAAGCTTGCGAAGATTTCTAGCGTTTGACTTTGACAATGTGTTTGGATCCCATAGAAAGGAATCATTTTTAGTTAGTAGGTTTTAAATGTTTCACTTAAGTTTTCACAGCAGTGTTCTAAGCTTGCGAAGATTTCTAGCGTTTGACTTTGACAATGTGTTTGGATCCCATAGAAAGGAATCAGTTTTAGTTAGTAGGTTTTAAATGTTTCACTTAAGTTTTCGCAGCAGTGTTCTAAGCTTGCGAAGATTTCTAGCGTTTGACTTTGACAATGTGGTTGGATCCCATAGAAAGGAATCATTTTTAGTTAGTAGGTTTTAAATGTTTCACTTAAGTTTTCCCAGCAGTGTTCTAAGCTTGCGAAGATTTCTAGCGTTTGACTTTGACAATGTGTTTGGATCCCATAGAAAGGAATCATTTTTAGTTAGTAGGTTTTAAATGTTTCTCTTAAGTTTTCACAGCAGTGTTCAAAGCTTGCGAAGATTTCTAGCGTTGGACTTTGACAATGTGTTTGGATCCCATAGAAAGGAATAATTTTTAGTTAGTAGGTTTCGAACGTTTCACTTAAGTTTTCCCAGCAGTGTTCTAAGCTTGCGAAGATTTCTAGCGTTTTACTTTGACAACGTGTTTGGATCCCATAGAAAAGAACCATTTTTAGTTAGTAGGTTTTAAATGTTTCACCAGGGGCGCGCCGACCCGGTGTGCGAAGTGTGCGGCGCACACAGGCGCCAGGTAAAGAAAGGCGCCAGCCGAGAATAAATTATTTGAAAAAAAAAAGAAAGAAAAAAATATATATATGTATTGCTTTATTAAATCTGATTTTATAATGCCGGTCTGAAGTCATGCGACTAGTCTGGCTAAATGAGGCGCCTTGAAATATATACTGGCAAAACTTGTGGTTCTCAACAGTTTAGGTGTTTTTTGTGAAAGGACACACTAAAAGTGGAATAACTTTTTAAAGGTGCGCCTACCTTCAGTAAAATTTTCTTTGACTTTTTTAACATATCAAAGCATTCTATTAAAATTTAAAAGAGCGCCTTAATCCCCACCCCCCCTCTTCTGTCGGAAAAAGGCCACTTAGATTAGTAAAAAGACAACATAACTGGTTTGCAAAAGTGAAAATTAATAGAACCAGAAATTTTATTCAGAGTAGTTTTTTACCTTTTGCAATATCGATGTAACATCTATATTAATAAAGTCAGATTTTTTGTCAGTAAATGTCTCAAATTCGAAAAACATTGCGATATCTTCATGTTTCACACATCGTGAAAGCCAAATCCGATTTCAGAAAATTTTCTCTGTGTGTGCGTGCGTATGCGGTCGTTGTATGTCTGCATGTTTAAAACATTTTTGTCTGGGTATCACGTGAGAACAGCTGGACAGAATACAACTACACTTGGCAGGAATTACCCAACTTAAAATTATATCTATGGTGAAATAAATTGCATATGAATCTTGATTTGAGTACAAATAAATAAATAAATATAATAATCATTGTCTACGATTTTGGAATTTTTGATTTTTAAGAAGTGAAAAAGAAAATCAATTTTCGGGGGGATATTTGTACATTTCGGATTTTTGAGTGGAAATACACCAAAAATGGAACAAAAATGTTGAAAACAGCCCTGCATCTCTTTAAGGATATTTCCATAAATCCATTTTTGGTGTTTATGATATTCGATCTTGGGGAGTGGGGGGGAGAGGTTTACGAGAGAGCAAATTCGAGACCACTCTTTTAGCGCTAAATTAGTCAAGGAAAATTTATGGGAGTTCCAGTCACGAATTTTGTGCGTGCATTGTTTAGATGCATTCGATGCCTATACTGACGGGATTTTACGAAATTCCCTTTCACCTTTTCCAAAGAAAGGAAGCAAAAAACGCGCTTATAAGCATAACTCGACTCCAAGTTACTTCACGGTGGTTAAATTGTATATGGGATGACTAGACTTGAGTACAAAAAAAAAAAAAAAAAAAAAAAAAAAAAAAAATGCAATTTTGGAATTTTTTATTTTTAAGGGGAAAGAGGGGAATTCGCAAATTCCGGATTCTATCGAAAGAATTCTACTGAAAATGGTACAAAGATGTTGAAATGTTGAAAACAGGTATGCGTCGTCTTTAGGATTTTTCCTAAAACCCTTTTTTTTTTAAATTTCGATTATTATTATTATTATTATTATTATTTATTATTTATTTTTTTTTTGGGGGGGGGGGGGGACGTAAAGATGGGGTGAATTTGAGACCCCCCCCCCTTTTTTTTTGCGCGAAATTTGTCATGTAAGATCTATGGGAGCTGCAATCACAGATTTTGGTGCGTAAATTGTTTCTATGTATCCAACACCTATTGATTTTACGAAATCCCCCCTTTTCTTCCTTGATCTCAAACACGTTTTTAAGCGTAACCTTACTCCAAATTATCCTATCATTAAATATTTTGGAGATTATTCTGTCATAATTACCAGTAGCATCAGTGGAACAATCTTTTTCTAAATTTAAAATGATCAAAAAATACTTACGCTCTACAACGGCATCAGACAGATTTTTAAATTTTGTATTTACATCGATAGCATAAGATACTTTGGATCAAATGGATATATATTATTCCAGAATTAAAAAAAAATTAATCAAATGAATTACATTTCACTAAATAATATTATCTGTTTAAATGTTCATATAATCTACTTTAAAACTTAATAATTTTTATTATATATTCTTATTTCATTTACTTATAAATGTACCTATTATTTATATCTGTGCAACGTACAAACGTGGCGGAAAAATAGTTTAAAACAGATTTTTGGATCTTACTACTATATAGAAAAACACATATAAATTGACATACAAATTACATAAAAAGTTTAGATAATGAAAATGGGCAAAATTCCTTTCAGTAGATGTTTTCTTTCCCTATTAAGTATTTTTTTTTCTATATTTACCAAGTAATATTTATTATATACTCTTATTTTATGTATTTATAAATTTATTTGTTCTTAAAAAAAAAAAAAAAAAAAAAAAAAAACTTCCATAATTAACCAAGTCAAATCTTGTCGTTATATCGATAGTCATATATTAATTTGATGTTAAGAGTATTTTGAGAGTTTTAAACAACGAAATTGAGAAAAATAGAACTCACTACGGGATTATTATTATTATTATTATGAGTTCTAATTTTATATACTTACAAATTCCCTTTATCTGTACTAGTGCAAAATGTTAAACTCATTTATATGTGAAAACGTACTGCAATAGTACGACTAATCAAAAATTTTGTTCATTATAGTATTGCAAAGAGTTAAACCGCTTTCCTAAATGAAAAGTGTTGTTGCAATAAAAGCAGATTTACAATTGAAGTGCAAATAAAGAGCAGTTTATTCAATTTTAACGGGAGTGGAATAGGAGGTGATTGTCAGCCTTGGATACAGACTTGGCAACTTAGCGATGAATTTTGCGACATGGCGACCAAACTTGGTGAAAAGTAATAGTTTAGTGTTTCCGAAGTTTAGAAGCTCTACCTTCAATAAGAGCCGATTTCTGGAATTTTCTGGGTTCGTCAACTGGCTTCTGGCGCAGAATAATCTCGAAAGTTCGCCAAATCACGACAGAAATTATTCAAACAGAAGAGGCACACCCAAAGATCAATTGCATTCGGACATCTGTTCTGAACGTTCGCTTCCGTTTAAATGGTTTATATTTATTCTTAAATGAGTGAAATTCTACTCTGTGGTGTTTTTAACGTTGTTTTACGACCTTTTTGAGGTAGGAATTTGAGTATGATAATTTACTGGTTTTTTTCGAGAACAGTTTGAATAAAATGTATCTTTCGACAAGAAACTGTCCGTTTCTTTACAATTACTTTTTTCATATAAGAAAATCGACATTTTGGTAACAATATGGATAGAGACGGATATATTGGATCAGTATAATATGCGTAATACTCGCAAAAGTTCCAATGAAGTGAAGGAAGATTTAGTTCACTAAGATTTTTTTTTGTGTGTGAGGTGTGAGTGTGTTTAAATATTTACTTAAAAATTAGACCCAAACAAAAAGAAACGTTTACACTTACAGCTTTCATCTAAGCCATCTACTGTAATGCCTCAACGCATTTCTGCACCCACATTAACACTAAATCTGCCTATTTTAATTTCCTCTGTTTACCTTCACAATTGTACCTCGAATTTTTGCAACTTCTTGTATAAGGGAGTTTTTCTCTTTGTGCAAGATGCACTTTTTACTTGTTTCTTTTCAAATTTCATTTTATTTGATACATTTTTCTTTTTACTAGCCATTCAATAAACTTATTACTATTGAGGTTCGAGATTCAATTGACTTGCTAAATAATATCATTTTATAAAATGATTTAAAAAAAAAGGGGGGGGGTGATATAGGGCATCAACTGAAACTCTGCACACAGGCGTCTGACAATGCTGGCGCGCCCCTGTGTTTCACTTAAGTTTTCACAACAGTGTTCTAAGCTTGCGAAGATTTCTAGCGTTGGACTTTGACAATGTGTTTGGATCCCATAGAAAAGAATAATTTTTAGTTAGTAGGTTTCGAACGTTTCACTTAAGTTTTCACAGCAGTGTTCTAAGCTCGCGAAGATTTCTAGCATTTGACTTTGACAACGTGTTTGGATCCCATAGAAATGAATCATTTTCAGTTAGTAGGTTTTACGTCGAACTAGAGCTACAAAATAGATAACTGTTGTGGGTCTGGGCAGACCCATTTTCGAATAGAGTCATCCAAGGATGAATTAGTTTGCTGCGGGTATGGCGTGGATTAGTAATTCGATTCTAATTCGATGATTATTAATTTGATTCTAAAACCTCTGATTAATGCCCTTACGGAGGGTATGCCACACAGACCTAATTTCTCGCGTAGACAATGTACCTTAACCCCTACCCACCAACTGAAAAATTTATCTGTATATTTTTATTTTTTTTTTAAAGAGGTAACAGGTAAGCATTGGTTGGGAGCCCATGCAGGCATTGTTCGTTTTCCGATATAAATCGTGAACAAACAGGGACTCTTCTACTCTGAAAAGGGATGACTTCTATGAAGCTATACTAGAGCTAAAAGAATGCCAGTAGTGAACTGATATAACATAAATATCCGTCCTCTCTTCTCACAGCTATTCTGATAAGATTACTGCAGTCCTTAGACAGAATAACGCGGAATCGACACTAATACTAAAATAAACAGTACTCGAAACCCTCATGTTTACGTTAAGCCTGTTTTTACTTCTTCTACACTAAGGGACAAAAAAAAAAAAAAAAAAAACGCACTGCAGAAAAATTGACTTATATCTTTTTTATTTGTAATAACTTCAAACCTAATGGTTGAAACAATTAAAAATGTCATGTTTGCATAAAACCAAAGATATGAAATCATACCTATGTCCATTTTTGATTTAGTAATTCTCTTTATTACAGTGTACAGGGTATTTAATAAAAATCTAACAGAAAACTTTCTTTTTTAATGTAATAGAATAAACATATACGTTGTATTCTATTATGATTTATTATATGAAATAAACAAGTTATGTTTTAATATGTGAAATAAAACTATTTATTTGTTAGATCTAAACAATTACTTAATAAAAATATGTATTCTGCATTAGGTTAGTTTCACCTTTATATGGAACTAGTTAGTTGTAGGTCGACTAAGACTCCGTTGAAAAATTATCGTTTCATTTTATTTATTTCTCACTTCAAATAATTCATTAACTAGCAAGCCTGTGCGAAAAGGCAACAATTAAAACAAAACTTTAAATGTCTATTTTCATATTTTAATTAATTAAAAAAAAACTAATAAAAAATTCGTTGCAAATAAGGTACAAAATGAAAGGGACAATTTTTCTGAATCCGTCGGATTAAACAGCTTATCGATCGGACAATTAGATTTTTTAAAATTAACCAAAGTATGAAAATTGGGTTGCAACTTGCATTCACACATAGAGTCCAAGCAAATCCCTTAGCCTTTTTAAGCGTGACAGAATCAGTCATTCAGTGATGAGCGTAACTATATATGCTGATTACTGCTTTAATGCAAAATGGCATAATATTAGACAGTGTTTCAATATAAATCTCAGAAATTTCACTGTGCCAGTTATCATAAATAATTTTTTCTAGTTCTTGCAGAGTTCTAGGCTGCAAATTTCGAATAGTTCCCCCTTCTACCCCCGCCTTTTTAAAGACTAAACATCTTCGAGCAGTTGAGATCAAGACTACTTTCAGGTCTGGTAAAGAAGAAATTCTAAGGTATTCTTTGTGAGATTTAAGACATGTATAAGTGAAAAAAGACATGATTACTTACAGAATTATAGGTGCTCATGGGAATAGATAGGTAATTTTAACAATTTGAATAAAGTAAACTTACCACAGACGTCGTATAGCAAGGTGCATTATCATTTTGAAATGTTGTTTGCGGAAAAGTCTGAGATACCTCCAAAATAGTCGGTCAAGAGCCACTTTTATGATGGTCGTGGTTTATTTTGAATTAATTGATCCCTTGAGCATGAAAATTTGCACGATTCCTTGAAAAGTTTTACACTTCCGCACCAAAATGCAGAGAATGTGCCACTGTTTTAAGAGTGCAATTTTCCTTACATCGGTCACATTTTCGTTATCCTACTAGCTTTTTCCATCAACTCGAAAAAAATTAAATTTGTCTCATCAGAGAATACCAGTTCTGCCCAATAATTAACCGGTATTTTTTTTTTTTTAATTTTTGGTCTAGTGAAGCCTTTTTTTTTTTTTTTTCTTTAATAATGACGTTTTTTAGCAGATCTTCTGTTTTTTAACCTGCTTTCTTTAATTGTTCCTGCACTGTTTTTCAAACAATTTTTTTGCTATACTTTTTTTTTTTTTTAAATCTTTTCTAAGTTCTGAACATAATACAAATCGATTTGCGAATACATTTGCTTTTTAACTTGCGATCATCTCGCTCGGATGAGCAACGTGAGCGCCAAAAGCCACATGTCCAGTTTAAGCAGCCAAAACATTTTATATCTTGCTAAAAACGATTTCACTAATATTTCGTGAACAGTTAATTAATTTGCGATCTGACGTATTAAAATATTTTTTGATTTTTATTCTAAAATTAATACTTTTTGTAGCACCGTTAACTGTCTTATTCTTGCCATTTTTGGAATACTTTCTAAAATTACACTTTTCCTGACAATTGCATTTTGCTTTTAACACTGGGCTCAATCCCAAAGTGTACGCGGAGGACGACTTAATAAAATCTGTTTGAAAATTTGCTTTTCAAACGATAAAATTGGCGGTTGCAGAAAAATCAAAAGAAAATATTCGCGGCTTTTTTTTTTTTTTTTTTTTTTTTTGTCCCTTAGTGTATAGAAGAAAGTATTGTAAAGATTTTCTCTACATTTTCCCGTTTTGAGAGATCCAGAACACGATTTGACCATTTTTAGGAAAAGAGTCTCTGTCTTGACTCCTGCGTGTTTGTGTGTGGTACCGGTGATAGAATTTTGTGGTAGCTCTAGGTCATGAACTAATGCAGAGAATTTCGTATAAATTTTATATGTAGTTGCACCTTGACATATTAATGCCTATCAGCTTTGATGAAAACGCCCTGTAGGTGGCATTAATATACCGTTTTTCAACATTTTTAATATGGCAGATAGGACGACATTTTGTATAAATGTGTAAAATGAGATTTATTTTTGACGAATCATTGTGACAGCGATGCCAGATGGTCGAAAATTATTTCCCCAAACAGGTCTTCAAATTTCCCCAAATCAGGGTTTTTTTTTTTTTTCGAAAAAATCCCCAACTTGATTTCTACTAAAAAGGAAAAATAAAAATTTCTTCTTCTTCTTCTTCTTCTTCAAAAAAAAAAAAAAAAAAAAAAATCAAGCAGATTTTTTTCTGATTTAAGCTCAGATTTTTCCCTAAATGAAGGCAATTTTTGAAAAAAATCTCCAAATAACAATAAAGCTACTGAAAGTCTCTAGTCGTAGGTAGAGGTGCCTTAGTCGTAGGGATAAATCATTACGTTGCCAACATTGACAGAAAGTTGAAGAACTCCCCAGATTTGTCCCCAAAAATTTTAGAATTCCCCAAAAAAGTCCCCCAAAAGTCCCCACAAACATTTGGTCCCCAAAATTGTCCCCAGAAGCCTCAAAAATCCCCAAAATGGGGACAAAATCCCCAATCTGGCATCACTGCATTGTGAAATTAATATGAATTACTCATAATGAATATGTGAGAGCAAAGCAATCGCATTGCTCCCTCCAAGGGGGCGGAGGAGTTCCCCGCCGGGCAGGGGCGCGCCAGCATTGTCAGGCGCCTGTGTGGAGAGTTTCAGTTGGCGCCCTAGATTATCCTTTTCTTCCTTTCTTTCTTTTTTTTTTAATCGTTTTATATCATTCAGCAAGTTAATTAAATCTCGAACCTTAATAGTAATAAGTGTATTGAATGGCTAATAAAAAGATAAATGTATCAAATAAAATGAAAAAATAAATAAATAAATAAATAAATAAAAAGTGAATTTTGTTGGAAAGAGAAAAAAATCTTATGCAGAGAGTCGCAAGGACACCAGGTACAATTGTGAAGCAAATAACGGAAACCAAAATAGGCAAATTTAGTATTAATATGGGTGCAGAAATACCGCGTTGAGGTAATAGATGGCATAAATGAGAGCTGTAAATGTAAACGTTTCTATTAGTTTGGGTCTAATTTTTAAGTAAATATTTAAACATAAAAAATATTATTAGTAAACTAAACGTTCCCTGGCTTCATTATACTTTTTGCGAGTATTACGCATTCATACTGATCCAGTAGAGTTCTGCACGGGTCGAGTTTTACCCAACCCGTACCCGACAATTGAATATTGAATCAACTCGAAACCGACCCGAACCAGACAAAAAACTTTATTCGACCTGAAAACCGATCCGAACCCACACAAAAGAATTTTTGACCACCCAACCCGAACCCGATTTCTTTTACCCGAACACGACCCGAAACCCGAATCTAAATGAAAATTAATAATTCATCTTAAAATAATGGAAAACATTTTTAATTTATAAATTAAAGTAAATTTTGATTGCCACACTGCTGTGTGTGTGGTAAATCACTTTAAAAAGAATTAAAAGTGCAATTACTAATACTAACTAATTTATAACTAAGTTAAAAACTAAAAAATCTGAAAAATAGATTAATAATAATTTTTAACTATTTATGTGTGTTGTGTGTCAAATGCACAAAAATGGGTTTCAAGCTTTCAGGGATGGAACACGGGCGCAGAATTCATACCGGAATCTGTTTAAGAAATTTCTCTACCTATAATATCGTTGATTTAAGAAGTAGAAAATTTCCTTACATTGGTAGTGGTATGAATTCTGCGCCCGTGTTCCATCCCTGAGCTTTGGGAGGGTCACCAACTGTTCAAAAGGTACATATTATATATCATATGAAAGGTCTCACTGTGCTGACAACGAAAATATCCATCTTATCGGCAAATGCGCCCCCTAGCGCGAGTTATTCACAATTAAAATTTTTAAATTACAGATTCTTTAACAATGCACTTCGTATAGTTTCTATCATTATAAACAGTTTTGCAAAAGATTCTCATTCTAAAAATCATTGTATCTATTGTTAGTAAAAGTCGCCAGTTTATTGTTGTGGCTAGCGTCCCTAACTCCCTCACAGTAGGGCCGGGTACGAATCCTAGACAAAGCATGGATTTTTTATCCAAGTAGTGGCGATGGCAGCCCATTGTGCACTCCTTCACAAATGGTTATCAGTTTAGCGACCGCATAGTCAATGCTCATTTGCAAGTACCTCGTCATTGAAAAATCAATGAATAAATATACATATTATATATATATATATATATATAATTATTATTATTATTATTATTACACGTAAAGTATTTTGCTGTTTAATAATTACTTTGTATCAACAATAAATTTTTACATGTTAAACAGTATAGAAAGTATATATATATATATATAAAAGCAATTAAAGTAAAAAAGAAGCTATTATAATTTTTATAGTAACGAAGAAAACTGTATTAAACTATTGCTGCTATATATTCATTTTCATTAAAATAATATATTGCCGGTAATAATATAATTATTAATTTTTTAAAAGTAGAAATTTATTTTTCCACTCATGTCCCCCCTCCATTACTATGTTAGTGCATCAAATTTCTTTTATTGTTTCCCCATGCAATGTTAATATCCAAAATATCGATTATGTCGATGTACAGGAAAATCTTTTTGATTGTAAATATTTTACTCAGGGCTACATATATAAAGTATTGGATTTATAAATTTAATGCTGTCACAAAATAATTATTAAACACTTAAGAAAATACTTTACTAACAATATAAATAGTCAAAATTAGTACGAGAATCTGTTAAAAAATTGATTATAATTATAGAAATTATTCAAAGTACATTACTGAAGAGCCTGCAATTTACGAACTTTAATTGAGAATAACTCACGCAAGGGGGCGCATTTGGCGATAAGATGGATATTTTTATTATCAGATCAGTTAGAGCTTTATGAAGATATATAAAATGTATAAATACCTTTTGAACAGTTGGTGACCCTCCCTTGTTAGTGTTTGTAGTTTTATTGTTTAACGCTTATTACACGCAGAATAATAATAAAATGATACGGTGTTTCAGACTCCAACTAAACGTCCACTAAACTCATCTAAATCTACATTCCCATAACTTCTTAAAAACACTGCTAGAGAAAAAATATTAATTACCAGTTTAAATTCACAATCTATATTTAGAGGATGTAAGTAATCAAATCAAAATACATGAATCATACATCTGGTTACTGTGGGAGAAGTAGCCTGTTTTCAACAGCGTATATTCAAAATAATAATTGCTTTCTTTCACCATGGGTCGGGTCCGGTTCACCGTTCAGGTAAAATCGGGTTATCTGACCCGATGCAGGACCCTATGATCCAGAATATCCATCTCTATCTATATTGTTACCAAAATGTCGATTTTCTTGCGTGAAAAATGTAATTGTAAAGAAACATGCAGTTTCCTGTCGAAAGATAAACTTTATTCAAGGATTAGTCTCGGAAAAAACTAGTAAATTATCGTTTACAAATTCATATCTCAAAAAGTCATAAAACAACGTTTAATACACCATAGAGCAGAATTTCACTCATTTAGGAATAAATATAAATCGTTTAAACCGAAACGAACGTTCAGAACAGAACATATGTCCAGGGCCTGATTAAGGGGGAAGCTCGCTTATACCGGAATATTTTTACAATTATTTTTTACTTCATGTTATAGAAATTCCACGCTTTGACGTGGAAATACTTTTTATAAAAAATGAACGGTGTAAAACAACCCAATTTACTTACCGTTATTAGACACCAGAATTCTTTTAAAATAATTTTTAATGAAAATTTTCTGTTTATTATAGGAGGAAAGTATTTGTTAAAAAATAACGGTGTAAATATAAATAATGTGTCAAGAGCGAGCTTCCCCCTTAATCAGGCCCTGCATATGTCCGATCTGATCAATTTAAAGTAGATGAGAGAAGGGTATTACGGAAAACCATTTACATTTCTTAAAATAACTTTACTTGTTTTTAATAAAAATCCCCAAAATCATGATGAGTATATAGTGTAATTATTTGTAATGAATTGTCAATGAAAAAAATTCCAAAAAATGTTTTTGTTGTTATAAAAAGTTTACTTAAAAAAAAAAGTTACAAATAGAGGTTAATATGATATAGTCGGGAAATATGGAATAGGTGGTTTAAACTGTTTAAACCACAGAAAAACTAATTAGACTTCCTAAAATCATCTTCGGAGAATTTTCTGTGACAGAAGATACATTCGGCATCTTTATTTTCTGTTTCTTTAGTTAAAGACATGAAGTCAATTTTAGATGATACTATGAAATACCTAGTATTCCATAATACCCGACGCGCCATCTTTAAAATTGAACTTTTAAATTGATAGACAAAATATTTTCAGCTAAAAAACGACCAATGTATAACAAAATACAATTTTTTGAGTATACATTATGCTTAACACCAATGTTCAAATCACATGTGTACTAGTAAGTTTAAATGTTTGAAAACTTACCTGCAAAAACATTAAAAAATTACAAAACATGCTTTGTTCTATAGAGAATGGTACGACAGCAACAAGCGGTTGCTTCTTACTGTCAGGGCCCGATTAACTTTACAATTGAGGGGAAGCAAAAATCCATTCCCCCCCCCCATTGACTTCTCAGTCTAAAGACTCATACAAACATCTTGAAAAATTTATTAATTTTTCATTAAATTTTGTAGTTACCTGGAATTGAGGACAAGTAAATTCGCTTAAAACATAGACAAGCAAATGCACTTGATTTTTGTACCAAGATATAAACTGATGAGAGCCTATATTCACCACAATATATGAAATTATTCCATTATAAATGAATGTGTAAAAGCTTTATTAGCATATATCCTATATAATCTAGCAATGGTAGTTGTGTAGTCAGGTAGGACTGTGACATTTTATAATCAGACAATGCTTTTAGACCACAAGCTTAAAATTCGGGGCCTATTTTTTGCTTAATTTGGGGCCTTTTCAAAATTTTCCAGGGGAAGCACATGCTTCTCGTGCCTATTGGGTAATCAGGGCCTGCATACTGTATTGCTTCACGGGAATCCTTCTTGAGTAATTCATAGTATTTTGAAGAGATAGCAGCACTAATCAGAGCCGAAACCTTGGTATTCCATATTTCCCGACTATTCCACAATACCCTCCTCTCCTCTATATTTTCTGTATAAAGTATCTAAGCACATAGATATTTAAAAAAAACGAAATTAGGGGTAGCAAAGATGCTGTAAAAATGTTTATGTTATGTTGATGACACTTAATTCAAAATTGACATCATTTTCAAAAAGTACACTTAATTTCTTGTTCAGTAGTGTCTATTAGATTTTTATGCGTCACTTGAAAACGAAATTACAGCGAGTGTTGCGTCCCCCCCTCCCCCGCCTGTACGTACATTCATATTTAACTGAAATTTTATCATCAGCAACCGATGCGACAATGGCGGGATCATTTCTGCACTCCGACGGCATTTAAAAGGTGAAAGATGAAAACGCAGTATTTAATTTTAAAAATAATGTATTAATTTAAAGAAAACTGAAGGTCATTTTTTTTTTTTTTTTTTTTAATTTCATTTTTGGCTGATTTTGGTCAGGGGATATGGATATTTTCTTATTTTTATAAGTATGCCCCGCCTTCTGAGTTCAAAAGGTGGGGTTTACTAAACAAAATACGAGAATATATATCCACGATGTGCTCAAGATGATTATATTATTTATCAAAATTATTTTACGTCTTCGTGGTTAAATTACTTCAAAAATGAATATGCAAAATCGTTTTTTAAAGTAAAATATTGTTTTAGAAGAACGTTTTCTTCTTGTTAGGTGTTATGATCACTATGGAAGCATGCGTTTGTTATTCAACAATTAATTTTTCTAACTAATCCGGTATGTATATTAAACAATCATTAATGTTTCACTGAACATTTTTAATGAAGTTATGAACATAAAGAAAATAATCATAGAGAAAGAGCATTTCGATAATATGCAAATGACGACATAGGTAATCGGATGATATAGCCATAGCCTCCTTAACTAGATGCCTGTCGCGTAGCTGGAAAACTAGGCAACAGTTGAAGCGGTAGACAGCGCCACCTGGTACAGATTGCGCGACTTTTTTATTCAACAGCCACCAAAAATTTTCAAAAGTGGGATAGGATATACATAAAAGGCGAATAGACTCGAAGAAACGTCGAATTTATATATCATGTAATCACTTCTTTAAGTTATTGGTGACAGTTGAATAAAAAACTACCATAATCTGTACTAGGTGGCGCTGTCTACCGCTTCAACAGTTGCCTTGTTTCCGAGCTACGCGACAGGCATCTAGTTAAGGAGGCTATGATATAGCATACTTGCCAACCATCTCATTAATAAGCGTAAAACTGTTAACGCCCCTTTTTCCACACTACTTTATTTTTCGAGTAATTCTCTCCAAATAGTGATACGATTAAATAAGAAGAAAATTTCTCTAAAAAAAAGTGGTATGAAAAGAAAGGCGGCACTAAAAATTTTACGCTACATAATAAAATGGTTGGCAAGTATGATAAAGTCAGGGAACGAACACTGGCTCAGTATTCATCCCACTATCAACGTAACAAAATTTTCTGCTTCTTAAATTGACGATATTACAGGTAGAGAAATTTCTTAAACAAATACAGGTATGAGTACTGCGCCAGCGTTCAATCCGTGTATAGATAATAAGGGTTAAACATTGATACATAAAAAAAAAAAAAAAAAAAAAAAGTTTCTATTGTTATTTTTTATTTATTTAATTAATTTCCCAAACAACCTGCATAGTCGTCGAGAACTGTTTTTTACTTTCCGAACACTATAGTGAGGAAAGTATTGTAATCATGTCAAAAATCCAAATTTGAGATTTTGATGTTTCTATACGTTTCGAGGTCCCCTGAGTCCGTTTTCACTATTTTTACGATGATGTATGTATGTGTGTGTGTATATATATGTGTGTGTGTATGTGAACACGCTAGCGTCTAAACGCATTGCTCGAATGAGCTGTAAGTTGGTACGCATGTTGCAGGTCACCGTAGTACGAACCCTATTGATTTTGATGAATCTAGCACTTATAGTTTTTTTACAGGGACACAAAGAAAAATTCTTTATTATTATGGCCTATGGGACCAAAATCTTAAAAGTGCGATAGCATGTAAACGCCTTATTAATCTGAGCAAAAAAATTGTAAACATGTTATAGGTCACAGTTGCACCAACTGTATAGATTTTGGAGAATTTAGCACTTACAGTTTTTTTTTACAGGGACACAAAGAAAAATTCTTTATCATTATGGCCTGTGGGACCAAATTTTTAAAAGTGCGATAGCATCTAAACGCCTTATTCAATTGAGCTGAAAATTTATATGAATATTATAAATCACTGTTGCACTAACTATAAGCATTTTGATGAACCTAGCATTTATAGGTTTTTACAGGGAAACAACGAAAAATTCTTTATCACTATGATCTATTTGCTCAAAGTTCAGTATCGTTGAATAAAACATCGTGTAATATATGGAGAAAAATACTCAAACACTCTATTATGTTTTTCTCTCTTTTGTTTGTTTAACAACTCCTCTTTCCTGTGTTGCCAGATAGGAATTTGAAAATTTCCCCAAAATAGATTTTATTTTTCCCCAAAATGACGTTTTTTTCAAAATTTTTCCCCAAACACAAATTTAAAAAAAAAAAAAAAAAAAAAAAAAAAAAGATAATAAATTACTTTTTTATCAACAAAGCATGTATAAAACTAGCGTGATGTGGCTACCACAAGACTTTCTTCTGTATACTTTTATACAAAATTCATGCAATACAAATTATTAAATAATTTATTTTCCGCAGATTATTCCGCAGATGATTTTTATCTGACAGAATAATATATCACTAAGTGATGAAAAAAAGTGAAATTTTTACCAACATCAGAATTTCTTTTTTTTTTTTTTTTCGTTCGAACTCTTTGTTTTAAATTATCACCTATCTATGATTCAACCATTCGTTTTAAAAATGATGACGCGATCTTTTGAAAAATACACATATTGAAAATTTACACGTCACGGAGGATATTCTTCCCAGAGGGGAAGCGATGCTCCCATATGCATAGACTTTTTCTCTAGTTTACTACTCCTATTATCAATAATTCCTATCAATTTTACAATCACACGTTAAAAACAACTCATTATGTACATTTATATGAAATTTTGTCCGACACTGTCATGTTAAAAATTTAGAAGAAAATGGGATCGCAGCGTTACCTGTTCAGCGATTGATCCCCAAATCTAAGCAGCACCAGTTTATGTCAGGGTTAAACTAAATAGCACTTTGGTTAAATTTCGTTCGTTGGTTGGTGAGATGCAGCGTCCACAAATTTTGTGATACACACTCATACGCAGACAGACATTTTTTAAAAAGAGTCAAATCGGGCTTGGGACATCCTAAATCGCGAAAATCCATCGAAAACTGAAGTTCGAAAAATTAAAAAATGCATTGTTATCATGTTTTGAGCTATTCTAAAAGTTTCAAATGTCTAGCTAGTCGGGAAGTTATATAATCGTTGAATCATATATATGATACCGAAGGCAGCGGGGACTCGAAATAATTGGCTAAAAGTATTAAAAGCATGCATTGTCATCATGTTCTGAGCTATTCTAGAAGTTTCAAATGTCTAGCTAGTCGAGAAGTCAGTTAAATAAAATTTCTATTGAATTATATAAACGCTACCGAATGCAGCAGGCACCCAAAACAATTCGCTATAAGTATTTTGAAAAAATTGCATTGTCATCGTGTTCTGAGTTATTCTAAAAGTTTCAAATGTCTAGCTAATCGGGAAGTTAGTTAAAAATATATTGCAAGATTTGTACTGAAGAAACAAACAAACAAACAACATAGCGAGTCAATAAAAACATGATAAAAATATCAGTATAGTAGCAGCACCCTCAGGGCTATATATGACAGAATCAAATTGGCATGAATTCATATCCTCAGGTCCTTGTATGTATACCTTATAATATTTCCTGCGGTTCGGTAAAATGTTTCGCAAGATACAACTTTCAATATGTTTTGCTAACGTACATATATGCACACACAAACAGAGACAACGCGTTCAGGACGTATCAAACATGTAAATCAATCACAAACGGAAAGCCAAAAATTTTCACAAATGCAATACCTTTTCTCCATGTATATAGAAAAGAAAAAACTACTATGCTGTGGCCATCACAAAGCTATCTTCTATAATATTCTTACTGTATGTATACAATAGAAGATTAATAAAGTACAATATGAATAATATAGAAGTTGATAGCTATAGCTTTCCCATAAATGAAAGAAATTTTAATATACCAGCAATCACCGTGGGTTGATATGCACCAAAATTTATCCAACGTACTTTTTATAACAACTAACTAATATATCAAGTTGAATGCATTTATACACTATCGAAGTTAAGGTATACCATTTTTGTAAGCGGAGAAAATATCAGCATAGCATCGCCCTCTTTCATGCAATATGCGCTCAAACTGAATCAGTAAAAAGTTTCATGATATTCATCTTACATATCTAGTATGATGCTCTAATTTACTAAAGAAAGTGAGATTTTCCTGAAAATTGTGGTTATATCAGTATAGCAGCACCATCTACAGACACTATATGTCACATATATAATCAGCACCGCCGCTTTACATCATGATCCAACTAAATATATAAGGCTTTGTGGAATTAGGATTAATTCTTCATTTAGCGTGTATTTATTTGTAAAGTTAAATAAGTACAAAATTTTACTAACACACAAACACTCTCACAAACAGATACACAGGCAGACAGACAACTTCTAATTATGGTCAAATAGTGCACAGGGCATCTGAAAGCCTAAAAATTCATGAAAAAAAGGAAGTTTTTTTTTTTTTCAAACCGGTACTTTTTAAGAAGCTTTATGATTTTCTCCCCAAATTTCCCCGCAAAATAAATTTTTTCCCCAAACATTTTCCCCACACTTTCATTCTCCCCAAAATTTCCCCACGGGCAAAAGTTTCCCCCAAAATCGCGAAAAATTTCCCCAATCTGGCAACACTGCCTCTTTCTTTACTTTATCTACAAAAGTGCTAAATACTCAATGTTCGGAAAGTCGAGTGGAGTATTTCCATATATATGTATATTTTTTAAGTTGTCTGGTTATTGAAAAAAGTACTTAAAAAGAAATTGATCCTAAATATGGTGTGAGCATTTTTTCTTTTAAAATATTTCTTCATAAAAATAGTCACCCACTTGTCTTCCATTCAATTAAACGGAATTTATGCTGATTTCCTTATTGAATTATCAAAGACTATTTTACGAATGTATTTGCATTTTAAATAAGGTAAATTTTTATTTAGGAGATAAACGAACGAAAATATTCAGAAAATAAGCTTTCACACTAAAGGATTCATTTTTAATATCTAACCATCCTAATAATTAATTTTAATGAACGCTTAAGAACGTAAACTTTTTGTGATAAAAACGTTTACTATCAATTACTTAACTGTAATTTAATGTAAATTGTATTATGATATGGCACACATTACAATTGTATTATTACTAAACTATCGTATTTACTTTCATTTCTAAATCAAAGTTTTTTTTTTTACATTTACACCGTAAAATTTTACAAAAATATATTTTAAAGTAAATAAAAGCAACATTAATGATAAGATCACTCATCTATCAGGTTGCTTTCCACTGTACTGGTAGCGGGAATGGGATTACCAGCAACCAGTGTTTTCTAACATGACGTAAAACAAATAAAAAAATGATACTGATGTCACTTACTGTCTCACTGTGAAGTTGGAAAAACAGTGGCATTGATACATTTTTATTAATTGAAGTAAAGTAATTACAGTGTTCTTTTATATAATATATATATTTTTAAACATTTTAGTATATATATATATATATATATATATATTTAATTAAATATAAAATAATGTTTTATTTTGAAAAGTTAACATTTTAATAATACATTATTTTTTGTATAAAAATACTAATTAATTAAAATAAATGAAATATTAAATAGTATTTTATTTAAAAAGTTGGTTGTATATTAATATTTTATTTAAAATGTTAATTTGAAAATTATAATTCAATTAAAGAATAATTTATATAAATAAATAATTTATTTTTGATTTTGTTTTTATTAATGTTATGTATTTAATTTATATGAAGTACAATATTTAATTCATTATAATTCATAATTAAAAATTGTTATTTTAAAAATCTATTAATAATTTAAAAGTTTAAAATATTACTTATAAAAAAAAAAAAAAAAAAAACACTTATCATTAACTTTTATATATAAGTGGTTTTGTACCTTAACACTTTCACGACCGCTGACGTAGATTCAAGTCATTTGAAAATCTGTAACTCCACTATTGGGCGTTTCTTTCGAAATTTGTATGTTACTTATTTCTTAAGAATGTACCTTATATACATATTTGCACAATCAAATATACTATGCATACGAATACTTTGAAAGAAGTTTATTAATTTGTAATATAAATAAAATGTGAATACAGAAAATGTTGTTTTGAAATATTCTAACTCTAGAGAATAACGTCCACAGGCGGACTCTTATTGCCAAAAAGACAAAAACATGCAGTCACGAAAGTGTTAACATTTTCGCGACCGTCTTTTTGACAGTAAGGTCCGCCTGTAGGCATTATTCTCAAAAGTTACAATTATTCAAAACAAAATTTTCTGTATTCACATTTATATAACAAATAGATTTGCATTATAATCATACTTTCTCTAATAAAAGTATTTGTATCAATGGTATATCGATTGTACAAATATGAATATTGTGTATATTTTAAGAGACAAATAACATACAAATTGCAAAAGAAACGCCCACTGGTGCAGTTTCAGATTTTCAAATGACGTAAATGTACGTCAGCAGTCGCGAATGTGTTAACAAACGAATTCTTGTTTTCTAAAGAAAACAAGCCAAGAATTTCATAATTCTTCTAAAACAAAATATATAGAAAAGAAAAAGAAAATATATAGAATATAGAAAATAAAAGAAAATACAGTTCCCGCCGCTTATTAAAATCACATTCGTTGTGAGCCAAAGTTATTTTATCAAGCGGCTGATTTTTATATCTGTTGAACGTTCCTGCATTAAGGAAAACGTATTACTTCCTTGAAATCGGAAGGAAACTTCAAAATGTAACGAATAATAGCATTAGTAAACAATATTAATTAAATTTTGATAGATAATTAAAGGATTGTTCCTAGGATGGACGGTTGGATGGTTGGGTTTTACGTCACACTAGTACTGCGCAGATGGGCAATTGGCGACGGTCTGGGACACACCCCTAGAGGTGGTCCGGAGACACGCCATCACAATTTTGATCCTCCACGGAAGGGATGGCTCTTACGCTTCGGTTACCCCCAGAGGTATAATTTTTGATGGGAACATGGAGGACATTGCGGCCACGACAGATTTTACGTGCACCAGCCACCATTAGTGTACACGACGGTCATTGGCCGGCTCGAGTACCGAACCCGCAATCTTCCAATTATGAGGCCGGCTCTCTAGGAACAATCGGTATTTTAAGAGACAAAAAACATACAAATTGCAAAAGAAACGCCCACTGGTGGAGTTTCAGATTTTCAAATGACGTGAATGTACGTCAGCAGTCGCGAATGTGTTAACAAACGAATTCTTGTTTTCTGAAGAAAACAAACCCCGACTTTCATCATTCTTCTAAAACAAAATATATAGAAAAGAAAAAGGAAATGTATAGAATAAAAAAAAAAAAAAAAAAAAAAAAAAAAAAAAATACAGTTCCCCTCCGCTTATTAAAATCACATTCGTTCTGAGCCAAAGTGATTTTATTAAGCGGCTGATTTTCATATCCAACGGACGTTCCTGCACTTAAGGAAATGGTATTACTTCCCTGAATTTGGAAAGAAACTTCAAAATGTAGCGAATAATAGAATTAGTAAGCAATATTAATTAAATTTTGATAAATAATTAAATGATTGTTCCTTGGATATAAAGTAAATTAAACACATTCCAAGTTCCTATGCGCTTTCCTTTAAGAAAAATCATTATTACTTTACTAAAAGTTCACGTTGTTCTCATAAATTTAAAATATTTCCATTTAAACCTCAAGAATTATAGTAATTTCAAAATAAGAAGTAGGAATTGCTTTTTAATAATTAGAAATTTTACAAAAATATATCATTTCAAATTAAATTTATAACTTATTACTGCAATTTGAAGAATACGTTCCTTGAAATTGTTACGAAGATAAGTTTTGGGGTATTTTTTTTTTTTTGTAACTGTGCTACAAATGTTAAATATTCGGCAAAGAGTGATAGCTGAGAGTCTGCTGTACTTTATTTTCTTTTTCTAATAAAAATAAAACGCAATGTAAATAAAAATTTTTTTTAGATGCATAAATGATATTTTTGGCTGCTGAGGAGATTTTTTTGAGTTTATTAACCGGCGATGCAGATTTTATTAAGCGGCGGCTTTAAAAGTAATTCGTATTGATTTGATTCCAGTCCCGGCAATTTTATTCGATTAAGCGGCTGATTTTTATTAACCAGTGACTCTATTAACCGGCGTTTACTGTATATAGAATATAGAAAAGAAAAAGAAAAGAAGACTGTGCGTATTCGTATTAAATCCTTTTTTTTACGTTGACAAAAATATAAACAAGCAGTATTTGCCTCATTGATAACTGGTGATAAACTTTGAATCCTTTAAACGAACACTAGAAGGAAAAAATCAACTAAATAGGCGTGGCTTACTGTTTAAAATAGAGAAATAGGTAGAACGTAAAAATTGTCAATTAAAAAAAAAAAAAAAAAAAAAAAAAAGATTTTGGAATGCAATGCAGACGTGTTAAATCGCTTTTCACGTACCATCATAGTCAAAAGGTTAATCATTTAGTTCATATATTGCTTTATTTTTTCTATTTATTTCTCTTTCGTCAGGGGGAGGATTATTATTTTAAGGATACTTTAGTCTTTAAAAATTACTTTTATAAATATATTTAATTAAGAAACTGTATTTTCATAGAAATTATAAAACAAATTGCACAGTTTCAAAGAGTTAAACTGACCAAAACTGATAAGTACAATTTTAATTGTTTAATGTTTACTTCATGATCTTACATTAATATAAAGGAAAAGGTTTAGTTTATGCATCGTTATGTGTATATATATTATATAAATTATTTCAGCTCCTATATTATGTCACGCCTACAAAATAAAGAGAAGGAAAATTTAAGTTTTATAGTTGATCAGTAGAGCCACGATGGCCATTTTGATTTGAAAAATATTGCACATTTTTCAAATAAGCGCTGCCTGAAGCTTGATCAATTTAAAGTATGTTCTGCATGTAAATTTAACATACACATTAAATAATTGATATTACGGATAGCAAAGATGCTGTAAAAACATTGATATTTTATCATTATTAATTTTTATAACACTTTTATCTTAAAAAAATTCCGGGGGTGAAACAGTAAATTTTTGTCTAATTTTTATACGATCTTAATTTTAGTTTGCTTGATTTACAGATAAACCCCTAACGGCCCTAACACATTTTTAGATATCACACTATGAATAATAAAGTAAAGTAAACAAACTGTATACTTTTCCGCACTGCCAGACTCTCATGAATTCAATTATGAAGTCAAAATTGGGTGTTGTTATTGAAAAAAAATCAAAGTTGGTGCACATTTTAATGTGTTGATGACCCCTTATTCAAAATTTGACATCATTTTAAAAAAGAACACATAATTTCTTGTTCAGTGGTGCCTATTAGATTTTTCTGCATCACTTGAAAAAAAAAAAATTACTGCAAGAGCTAATTTTTTTTTTTTTTTTCCCCGCCTGTAGGTATTTAACTGAAAATTTATCATCAGCAATCGATGCCGCAATGACGGCATCGTTTCTGCACTCCAACAGTATTTAAAAGATGAAAGATGAAAACGTAGTATTTATTTTTTAAAATAATGTATTGTTTTAGAGAAAACTGAAGGTGAGATTTTTATTATTATTACTTTTATTGTTTCATTTTTAGCTTATTTTGTGCAGGGGATGTAGATATTTTCTTATCTTTATAAGAAAACCCCGCCTTTTGACCTAATGATGCGTGGTTTACTAATCAAAATAGGAAAATATCCCACGTCCACAATATGATCAAAATGATTATATTATTTATCAAAATTATTTTACGTCTTCGTGTTTAAATTATTTCAAACATGAATATGCAAAATCGTTTTTTAAAGTAGAATATTGATTTAGAAGAACGTCTTCTTCTTGTTAGGTGTTACGATCACTATGGAAGTATGCGTTTGTTATTTAACAATTAATTTTTCTAACCAATCAGAAATTTATATTGAACAATCATTAATATTTCACTGAACATTTCTCATGAAGTTATGAACATAAAGCAATTATAATAGAGATAGAGCATTTCTGTAATATGCAGCTGATGACATAGATAATCGAATGAGGCGGATGATACAGCATACTTACCAACCATATCATTAATAAACGTAAAATTGTTACGCATCTCTGTATTACTTTATTTTTCGAGCAATTCTCTCCGAATATTGTTAGGATTAAATAAGAAGAAAATTGCTCTAAAAAATGACTGGTATGAAAAGAAAGGCGGGCACTAAAAATTTTATGCTTCATAATGAGATGGTTGGCATGTACGTACTTGCCAATATCCTTATTAATATTGCGTAGTGCTGCTAGTCCCTCCCTTTTACTCACACCAATAAATTTGTAAAGTAATATTTTTCAAATGCAGTTGCGATTAAATAAGACAAAAAATACTGGTGTAAAAAAGGATACGGGGCTAATGGTGCTACGGAATATTAAGTAGGAGGTTGGCAAGTATGCATGTATGATATAGACAGGGAAGGAATACTGGCGCAGAACTAATGCCACTACCAATGTAACAAAATTTTCTGCTTCTTAAATCGACGATATTATAGGTAGAGAAATTTCTTAAACAAATACCGGTATGAGTTCTGCGCCAGTGTTCTATCCATGTATAATAAGGGTTAAACATTGATATTTAAAAGAAAAGAAAAAAAAGTTTGTATCCTTATTTTTTATTTATTTATTGAATTTCTAAAACAACATGCATAGTCTTCGAGAACAGCTTTTTTTTTCTTTTACTATATTTTCTGGTTATTAATAAAAACACTTACAATAATGTGATCCCAAATATGGCGTGAGCACTTTTTTTTTTTTTTTTTTTTTTTTTTTTAACGAATAACTAGATGCTATTTCTTCATAAAAATGGTCACCCTTTTTGTCTTCCATTCAATTGAAAGGAATTTATGTTGATTTCCTTATTGAATTATCAAAGACTATTTTACGAATGTATTTGCATTTTAAATAAGGTAAATTTTTATTTAGGAGATAAACGAACGAAAATATTCAGAAAATAAGCTTTCACACTAAAGGGTTCATTTTTATTACCTAACCATCCTAATAATTAATTTTAAGGAATGCTTAAGAACGTAAACTTTTTGTAATAAAAACGTTTACTATCGATTACTTACCTGTAATTTAATGTAAATTGTATTATGATATGGCACTCATTACAATTGTATTATTACTAAACTATCGTATTTACTTTCATTTCTAAGAAGTTAAATGTCTTTCATACTGACACCGTAAAGTTTTACAAAAATATTTTTTAATTCAAATAAAAGCAACATTTACGTTAAACTATTCATCCGGTATGATTCTTTCACTACTACACTGATAGCGGGAATAGGTTTCCCAGCAACCAGTGTTTTCTAACATGACGTAGAAGATGTAAAGAAAAGGCACTGATGTCACTCACTGTCTCATTGTGAAGTTGGAAAAATAGTGGCATTAAGACATTTTTATAAATTGAAGTGTAAAATTACAGTATTCTTTATATATATATATAATTAATTAATTAAATGAAAATAATGTTTTATTTTAAAAAGTTAACATTTTAATAATACATTATTTTTCATATAAAAATGCTGATTAATGAAAATAAATGAAATATTAAATAGTATTTTATTTAAAAAGTTGGTTGTATATTAATATTTTATTTAAAATGTTAATTTGAAAATTATAATTCAATTAAAGAATAATTTATATGTGTATAAATAAATTATTTATTTTTGATTTTATTTTTATTAATGTTATGTTATTAATTTGTATAAAGTACAATATTTAATTCATTATAATTCATAATTAAAAATTGTTATTTTAAAAATTTATTAATAATTTAAACGTTTAAAATATTACCTACTTATTAAAAAAAAAAAAAAAAAAAAAAAAAAAAATATATATATATATATATATATATATATATATATATATATATATATATATATATATATATATATATATATATATATATATATATATATATATATATATATATATATATATATATATCATTAACTTTTATGTATAATTGGTCAAGTTCCTTAACACTTTCACGACCGCTGATGTAGATTCAAGTCATTTGAAAATCTGTAACTCCACTATTGGGTGTTTCTTTGGAAATTTGTGTGTTATTTATTTCTTAAGAATGTATCTTATATACATATTTGCGCAATGAAATATACTATGTATACGAACTCTTTAATTATAAAAGAATATAATTATAAAGTTTATTAATTTGTAATATAAATGTCAATACAGAAAACGCTGTTTTGAAAAAAGACAAAAACATGCGGTCACGATAGTGTTAACACTTGAGACAGCATGTTTTTGTCTTTTTGACAGAAAGGTTCGCCAACATTTTCGCAACCGCATGTTTTACTCTTTTTGACAGTAAGGTCCGCCTGTGGGCGTTATTCTCAAAAGTTACAATTATTCAAAACAATTTTTTTTTTTTAAAACCTGAATAAACTACTACGTCAGAAACGCCAAAGAAAAATATTTGAGATGCACACAGCTGTTTCGGTAGCCTTAAGCGTACAGTCTTCAGTGCAAAAAAGAATTCTGAATCTGGGGAAATGCTCGTAGTAGTTTATTCGGGTTTTAATATTCCAACGTCAAGTCTCCTGTTATTAATTTTTTCTATATTCAAATTTATATAACAAATAGATATGCATTATAATCATACTTTCTCTAATCAAAGTATTTGTAACCATGGTATATCGATTGTACAAATATGAATATTGTGTATATTTTATGAGACAAATAACATACAAATTGCAAAAGAAACGCCCACTGGTGGAGTTTCAGATTTTCAAATGACGTGAATGTACGTCAGCAGTCGCGAATGTGTTAGCAAACGAATTCTTGTTTTCTGAAGAAAACAAGCCCCGACTTTCATCATTCTTGCAAAACAAATTATATAGAAAAGAAAAAGAAAATAGAGTTCCCCCCGCTTATTAAAATCGCATTCGTTCTGAGCCAAAGTGATTTTATTAAGCAGCTGATTTTTATATCCGACGGACGTTCCTGCACTTAAGGAAAAGTTATTACTTCCCTGAATTTGGAAAGAAGCTTCAAAATGTAGCGAATAATATAATTAGTAAACAATATTAATTAAATTTTGATAGATAATTAAATGATTGTTTCTTGGATATAAAGTAAATTAAGCGCATTCCAAGTTCCTATGTGCTTTCCTTTAAGAAAAATCATTATTAGTTTATCAAAATTTCACGTTGTTCTCATAAATTTAAAATCTTTCCTTTTAAACCTCAAGAATTATAGTAATTTCCAAATAAGAAGTAGGAATTGCTTTTTAATAGTCAGAAATTTCCCAAAAATACATCATTTCAAATTAAATTTATAACGTTACTTCAATTTGAAGAATACGTTCCTTGAAATTGTTACGGAGATAAGATTTGGAGTATTTTCTTTTGTAACTGTGCTACAAATGTCAATGTTCGGCAATGAGTGATAGCGGAGGTTCTGCTGTACTTTATTTTCTTTTTCTAATAATAATAATAATAAATAAAAAAAAAAAACAATATAAATGAAATTTTTTTTAGAGTGCATAAATGATATTTTTGGGTGCTGAGGAGATATTTTTGAGTTTATTAACCGGCGATGCTGATTTTATTAAGCGGCGGCTTTAAACGTAATTTGTATTGAATTGATTGCGGTCCCGGCAATTTGATTAGATTAAGCGGCTGATTTTTATTAACCAGTGACTTTATTAAGCGGCGTTTGCTGTATATAGAATATAGAAAAGAAAAAGAAAAGAAGACTGTGCGTATTCGTATTAAATCCCTTTTTTTACGTTGGCAAAAATATAAACAAGCAGCATTTTCCTGATTCATAACTTGTGATAAATTTTGATTCCTTTAAACGAACACTAGAAGGAAAAAATCAACTAAATAGGCGTGGCTTACTGTTTAAAATAAAGAAATGGGTCGAACGTAAAATTTGTCAATAAAAAAAAAAAAAAAAAAAAAAGGTTTTGGAATGTAATGCAGACTTGTTAAATCGCTTTTCACGTACCATCATAGTCAAAAGGTTAATCATTTAGTTCATATATTGCTTTATTTTTTCTATCTATTTCTCTTTCGTGAGGGGGAGGATTATTATTTTAAAGATACTTTAGTCTTTAAAAATTACTTTTATAAATATATTGAATTAAGAAACTGTATTTTCAAAAAATTATAAAGCAAAATGCACAGTTTCAAAGAGTTAAACTGACCAAAACTGGTAAGTACGATTTTAGTTGTTTAATGTTTACTTCATGATCTTACATTAATTTATAGGAAAACGTTTAGTTTATGCATCGTTATGTGTGTACATATTATATAAATTATTTCAGCTCCTATATTATGTCACGCCTACAAAATAAAAGGAAGGAAAATTTAAGTTTTATAGTTGATCAGTACAGCCACGATGACCATTTTGAATTGAAAAATATTGCACATTTTTCAAATAAACGCTGCCTGAAGCTTGATCAATTTAAAGAATGTTCTGCATATAAAGTTAACATACACATTAAAAAATTGAAATTACGGATAGTAAGATGCTGTAAAAACATTGATATTTTATAATTATTAATTTTTATAACACTTTTTATCTTAAAAACATTCCGTGGGTGAAGCAGTAAAATTTTGTCTAATTTTTATACGATCTTAATTTTATTTTGCTTGATTTACAGATAACCCCCTAACGGTCCTAACACATTTTTAGTTATCACACTATGAATACTAAAGTAAAGTATACAAACTGTATACTTTTCCGCACTGCCAGACCCTCATGAATGCAATTATATGAAGTCAAAATTGGGTGTTGTTATTCAAAAAAATCAAAGTTGGTGCTCATTTTAATGTGTTGATGACCCCTAATTAAAATTTGACATCATTTTTAAAAAGGGAACTTAATTTCTTGTTCAGTGGTGTCTATTAGATTTTTCTGCGTCACTTGAAAACAAAATTACAGCAAGTGTTGATTTTTTTTTTTTTTTTTTTTTTTTTTTTTTCCCGCATGCACGTAGTACATTTGTATTTAATTGAAATTTTATCATCAGCAATCGATGAGACAATGACGGCATCGTTTCTGCTATCACAGTATTTAAAAGATGAAAGATGAAAACGTAGTATTTATTTTTTTAAATAATGTATTGTTTTAGAGAACACTGAAGGTGAGATTTTTATTATTATTACTTTTATTGTTTCATTTTTAGCTGATTTTGTGCAGGGGATGTAGATATTTTCTTATCTTTATAAGAAAACCCCGCCTTTTGACCTAATGATGCGTGGTTTACTAATCAAAATAGGAAAATATCCCACGGCCACAATATGATCAAAATGATTATATTATTTATCAAAATTATTTTATGTCTTCGTGTTTAAATTATTTCAAACATGAATATGCAAAATCGTTTTTTAAAGTAGAATATTGATTTAGAAGAACGTCTTCTTCTTGTTAGGTGTTACGATCACTATGGAAGTATGCGTTTGTTTTTTAACAATTAATTTTTCTAACTAATCAGAAATTTATATTGAACAATCATTAATATTTCACTGAACATTTCTCATGAAGTTATGAACATAAAGCAATTATAATAGAGATAGAGCATTTCGGTAATATGCAGTTGATGACATAGATAATCGAATGAGGCGGATGATACAGCATACTTACCAACCATATCATTAATAAACATAAAATTGTTAACGCCTCTCTGTACTACTGTATTTTTCGAGCAATTCTCTCCTAATATTGTTAGGATTAAATAAGAAGAAAATTGCTCTAAAAAAATGACTGGTATGAAAAGAAAGGCGGGCATTAAAAATTTTATGCTTCATAATGAGATGGTTGGCATGTACCTACTTGCCAATATCCTCATTAATATTGCGTAGTGCTGCTAGTCCCTCCCTTTTACTCACACCAATAAATTTGTAAAGTAATATTTTCCAAATGCAGTTGCGATTAAATAAGACAAAAAATACTGGTGTAAAAAGGAATACGGGGCTAATGGAACTACGGAATATTAAGTAGGAGGTTGGGGTGTATGCATGTATGATATAGAGAGGGAAGAAATACTGGCGCAGAACTCATGCCACTACCAATGTAACAAAATTTTCTGCTTCTGAAATCGACGATATTATATGTAGTGAAATTTCTTAAACAAATACCGGTATGAGTTCTGTGCCAGTGTTCTATCCATGTATAATAAAGGTTAAACATTGATATTTAAAAGAAAAGAAAAAAAAGTTTGTATTCTTATTTTTTATTTATTTATTGAATTTCTAATAAACCATGCATAGTCTTCTAGAACAGCTTTTTTTTTCTTTTACTATATTTTCTGGTTATTAATAAAAACACTTACAATAATGTGATCCCAAATATGACGTGAGCACATTTTTTTTATTACTTTCCGAACACTATAGTGAGGAAAGTATTGTAATCATGTCAAAAATCCGAATTCGAGATTTTGATGTTTCTATACGTTTCGAGGTCCAACGAGTCCGTTTTCACTATTTTTACGATGATGTATGTATGTGTGTGTGTATGTATGTGTGTATGTCTGTGTGTATGTATGTGTGTATGTTTGTGTGTATGTATGTGTGTATGTCTGTGAGTGAACACGCTAGCGTCTAAACGCTTTGTTCGAATAAGCTGAAAGTGGGTACGTATATTGTAAGTCACCATAGTACGAACCCTATAGATTTTGGTGAATCTAGCACTTATAGTTTTTTTACAGGGACACAAAGAAAAATTCTTTATCATTATGGCCAAGGGACCAAAATCTTAAAAGTGCGATAGCATCTAAACGCCTTATTCAATTGAGCAAAAACTTTATACACATATTATAGGTCACAGATACTCAATCTGTATAGATTTTGGAGAATCTAGCACTTATAGTTTTTTTACAGGGACACAAAGAAAAATTCTTTGCCAAATTTTTAAAAGTGTGATAGCGTCTAAACGCCTTATTAATCTCAGCAAAGAATTTGTACACATGTTATAGGTCATATTTGAACCAACTGTATAGATTTTGGTGAATCTAGCACTTACAGTTTTTTTACAGGGACACAAAGAAAAATTATTTAGCTTTATGGCCTATGAGACCAGCGATAGCATCTAAACGCCTTATTCAATTGAGCTGAAAATTTGTATGGATATTATAAATCACTGTTGCACTAACTATAAGCATTTTGGTGAATCTAGCATTTATAGATTTTTACAGGGACATAACGAAAAATTCTTCATCATTATGATCTAAGGGCTCAAAGTTCAGTAGCGTTAAATAAAACCTCGTGTGATAGATGGAGAAAAATACTCAAACACTCTGTTATGGTTTTCTCTTTTTTGTTTGTTTAGCAACTCCTCTTTCTTTATTTTATCTACGAAACTGTTAGTTACTCAATGTTCGGAAAGTCGAGTGGAGTCACTCCAGATTTTTTTTTTTTATTTTATTTTAACGAATAACTAGATGCTATTTCTTCATAAAAATGGTCACCCTTTTTGTCTTTCATTCAATTAAACGGAATTTATGCTGATTTCCTTATTGAATTATCAAAGACTATTTTACGAATGTATTTGCATTTGAAATAAGGTAAATTTTTATTTAGGAGATAAACGAACTAAAATATTCAGAAAATAAGTTTTCACACTAAAGGGTTCATTTTTAATACCTAATCATCCTAATAATTAATTTTAAGGAACGCTTAAGAACGTAAACTTTTTGTAATAAAAACGTTTACTATCAATTACTTACCTGTAATTTAATGTAAATTGTATTATGATATGGCACACATTACAATTATATTATTACTAAACTATCGTATTTACTTTCACTTCTAAGTAATAAAATTTCTTTAATATTGACACCGTAAAGTTTTACAAAAATATTTTTTAAATTAAATAAAAGAAACATCTAACTTGTTTCTTTATATGATAGTGTACTTCCACTATGCTGGTAGCGGGAATGAGATTCCCAGCAACCAGTTGTTTTCTAATTCTAACATGACGTAGAAGAAATAAATAAAAGACACTGATGTCTCTCACTGTGAAGTTGGAAAAGTAGTGGCATTAATACATTTTTAAAAAATTGAAGTGTAATAATTACAGTATTCTTTTAATATATATATATTTTTAACATTTTAGAAAAAAAAAAAATATATATATTTAATTAATTAATTAAATGTAAAATAATGTTTTATTTTAAAAAGTTAACATTTTAATAATACATTATTTTTTATATAAAAATGCTAATTAATTAAAATAAATGAAATATTAAATAGTATTTTATTTAAAAAGTTGGATGTATATTAATATTTTATTTAAAATGTTAATTTGAAAATTATAATTCAATTAAAGAATAATTTATACATGTATAAATAAATTATTTATTTTTGATTTTATTTTTATTAATGTTATGTTATTAATTTGTATAAAATACAATATTTAATTCATTATAATTCATAATTAAAAATTGTTATTTGAAAAATTTATTAATAATTTAAACGTTTAAAATATTACCTACTTATTAAAAAAAAAAAAAAAAAAAAAAAAAATATCATTAACTTTTATGTATAAGTGGTCACGTTCCTTAACACTTTCACGACCGCTGATGTAGATTCAAGTCATTGAAAAATCTGTAACTCCACTATTGGGTGTTTCTTTGGAAATTTAAGTGTTATTTATTTATTAAGAATGTATATTATATACATATTTGCGCAATGAATTATACTATGTATACGAACTCTAATTAGAAAGAATATAATTATAAAGTTTATTCATTTGTAATATAAATGTCAATATAGAAAATGCTGTTTTGAAATATTGTAACTCTGGAGATTAACGCCCACAGGCGGACCTTACTGTCAAAAAGACAAAAACATGCGGTCACGAAAGTGTTAAAAGTTTCGCGATCGCATGTTTTTGTCTTTTCGACAGTAAGGTTCTCCAACACTTTCGAGACCGCATGTTTTTGTCTTTTTGACAGTAAGGTTCGACAATACTTTCGCGACCGCATGTTTTTGTCTTTTTCACAGTCTTTTTCACGTGGGCGTTATTCTCAAAAGTTACAATTATTCAAAACAAAATATTCTGTAAAAACCCGATTAAACTACTACGTCAGAAACGCCAAAGAAAAATATTTGAGATGCACACAGCTGTTTCGGTAGCCTTAAGCGTACAGTCTTCAGTGCAAAAAAGAATTCTGGATCTGTGGAAGTGCTCGCAGTAGTTTATTCGGGTTTTAATATTCCAACGTCATGTCTCCTGTAATTAAAATTTTTTGTATTCACATTTATATAGCAAATAGATATGCATTATAATCATACTTTCTCTAATCAAAGTATTTGTATCCATGGTATATCGATTGTACAAATATGAATATTGTGTATATTTTAAGAGACAAATAACATACAAATTGCAAAAGAAACGCCCACTGGTGGAGTTTCAGATTTTCAAATGACGTTAATGTACGTCAGCAGTCGCGAATGTGTTAAGAAACGAATTTTTGTTTTCTGAAGAAAACAAGCCCCGACTTTCATCATTCTTGCAAAACAAAATATATAGAAAAGAAAAAGAAAATATATAGAATATTCAAAAGAAAAAGAAAATAGAGTATCCCCCCCCCCCTTATTAAAATCGCATTCGTTCTGGGCCAAAGTGATTTTATTGAGCAGCTGATTTTTTTATCCGACGGACGTTCCTGCACTTAAGGAAAAGATGTTGCTTCCCTGAATTTGGAAAGAAACTTCAAAATGTAGCGAATAATAGAATTAGTAAACAATATTAATTAAATATTGATAGATAATTAAATGATTGTTCCTTGGATATAAAGTAAATTAAGCGCATTCCAAGTTCCTATGTGCTTTCCTTTAAGAAAAATCATTATTAGTTTATCAAAATTTCACTTTGTTCTCATAAATTTAAAATCTTTTCTTTTAAACCTCAAGAATTATAGTAATTTCAAAATAAGAAGTAGGAATTGCTTTTTAATAGTTAGAAAGTTCGCAAAAATACATCATTTAAAATTAAATTTATAACTTATTACTTCAATTTGCAGAATACCTTCCTTAAAATTGTTCCGGAGATAAGATTTGGGAAATTTTTTTTGTAACTGTGGTACAAATGCTAAATGTTCGGCAATGAGTGATAGCGGAGGGTCCGTTGTACTTCATTTTCTTTTTCTAATTAAAAAAAAAAATCAATGTAAATGAAAATTTTTTTTAGTGTGCATAAATGATATTTTTGGCTGCTGAGGAGATATTTTTGAGTTTATTAACGGCGATGCTGATTTTATTAATCGGCGGCTTTAAAAGTAATTTGTAATGATTTGATTGCGGTCCCGACAATTTGATTAGATTAAGCGGCTGATTTTTATTAACCAGTGACTTTATTAAGCGGCGTTTACTGTATATAGAATATAGAAAAGAAAAATAAAAGAAGACTGTGCGTATTCGTATTAAATCCTTTTTTTTACGTTGGCAAAAATATAAACAAGCAGCATTTGCCTCATTGATAACTGGTGATAAACTTTGAATCCTTTAAACGAACACTAGAAGGAAAAAATCAATTAATTAGGCGTGGCTTACTGTTTAAAATAGAGAAATAGGTGAAACGTAAAAATTGTCAATAAAAAAAAAAAAAAAAAAAAAAAAGCAAAAAAGGTTTTGGAATGTAATGCAGACTTGTGAAATCGCTTTTCACGTACCATTATAGTCAGAAGGTTAATCATTTACTTCATATATTGCTTTATTTTTTCTATTTATTTCTCTTTCGTGAGGGGGAGGATTATTAATTTAAAGATACTTTATGTCACGCCTACAAAATAAAGGGAAGGAAAATTTAAGTTGTATAGTTGATCAGTACAGCCACGATGACCATTTTGAATTGAAAAATATTGCTTATTTTTCAAATAAGCGCTCCTTGAAGCTTGATCAATTTAATGTATGTGCTGCATGTAAAGTTAACATAAATGTTAAATAATTGAAATTACGGGTAGCAAAGATGGTGTAAAAGCATTGATATTTTATAATAATTAATTTTTTTAACATTTATCATAAAAACATTCCGGGGGTGAAACAGTAAAATTTTATCATCAGCAATTGATGCGACAATGACGGCATCGTTTCTGCACGCACGCAGTATTTAAAAGATGAAAAATGAAAACGTAGTATTTATGTTTTTAAATAATGTATTGTTTTAGAGAAAACTGAAGTTGAGATTTTTATTAATATTACATTTATTGTTTCTTTTTTAGCTGATTTTGTGCAGATGATGTGGATATTTTCTTATCTTTATAAGAAAACCCCGCCTTTTGACCTAATGATGCGTGGTTTACTAATCAAAATAGGAAAATATCCCACGTCCACAAATTTTCAAATTGATTATTTTATTTATCAAAATTATTTTACATCTTCGTGTTTAAATTATTTCAAACATGAACATGCAAAATCGTTTTTTAAAGTAGAATATTGATTTAGAAGAACGTCTTCTTCTTGTTAGGTGTTACGATCACTATGGAAGTGTGTGTTTGTTATTTAACAATTATTTTTTTTAACCAATCAGAAATTTATATTGAACAATCATTAATATTTCACTGAACATTTCTCATGAAGTTATGAACATAAAGCAGTTATAATAGAGATAGAGCATTTCGGTAATATGCAGTTGATGACATAGATAATCGAATGAGGCAGATGATACAGCATACTTACCAACCATATCATTAATAAACATAAAATTGTTAACGCCTCTCTGTACTACTTTATTTTTCGAGTAATTCTGTCCGAATATTGTTAGGATTAAATAAGAAGAAAATTGCTCTAAAAAATGACTGGTATGAAAAGAAAGGCGGGCACTAAAAATTTTATGCTTCATAATGAGATGGTTGGCATGTACGTACTTGCCAATATCCTCATTAATATTTCGTAGTGCTGCTAGTCCCTCCCTTTTACTCACACCAATAAATTTGTAAAGTAATATTTTCCAAATGCAGTTGCGATAAAATAAGAAAAGAATGCGGAGCTAATGGTACTACGGAATATTAATTAGGAGGTTGGCAAGTATGCATGTATGATATAGACAGGGAAGGAATACTGGCGCAGAACTCATGCCACTATCATATAAAAATTTTAAGCTTCTTAAATCGACGATATTTTAGGAATAAAATTCCTTGAACAAATACCGGTATCAGTTCTGCACCAGTGTTCTATCCATGTATAATAAGGGTTGAACATTGATATTTAAAAGAAAAAAAAAAAATAGTTTGTATTCTTATTTTTATTCATTTATTGAATTTCTAAAACAACATGCATAGTTTTCGAGAACAGTTTTTTTTTTCTTTTACTATAGTTTCCGGTTATTAATAAAAGCACTTACGAGAATGTGATCCCAAATATGGCGTGAGCACTTTTTTTTTTAAACGAATAACTAGATGCTATTTCTTTATAAAAATAGTCACCCTTTTTGTCTTGCATTCAATTAAACGGAATTTATGCTGATTTCCTTATTGAATAATCCCAGACTATTTTACGAATGCATTTGCATTTTAAATAAGGTAAATTATTATTTAGGAGATAAACGAACGAAAATATTCAGAAAATAAGCTTTCACACTAAAGGGTTCATTTTCAATACCTAACCATCCTAATAATTAATTTTAAGGAACGCTTAAGAACGTAAACTTTTTGTAATAAAAACGTTTACTATCAATTACTTAACTGTAATTTAATGTAAATTGTATTATGATATGGCACACATTACAATTATATTATTACTAAAATATCGTATTTACTTTCATTTCTAAATAATTAAATTTCTTTCATAATGACACCGTAAAGTTTTACAAAAATATATTTATAATAAAATAAAAGCAACACTAATGTTATTACTATAGTTGATTTTAATTTGCATTCTACTGGTAGCGGGAATGGGACTCCCAGCAACCAGTGTTTTCTTATTTTAACGTAGCAAAAATAATGAAAGGACACTGATGTCTCGTCTCTCTCTGTGAAGTTGAAAAAATAGTGGCATTAATACATTTTTATCAATTGAAGTGTAATAATTACAGTATTCTTTTAATATATATGTATTTTTAACATTTTAGAAAAAAAAAATTATATTTAATTAATTAATTAAATGTAAAATAATGTTTTATTTCAAAAAGTTAACATTTTAATAATACATTATTTTTTATATAAAAATGCTAATTAATTAAAATATATGAAATATTAAATAGTATTTTATTTAAAAAGTTGGTTGTATATTAATATTTTATTTAAAATGTTAATTTGAAAATTATAATTCAATTAAAGAATAATCTATACATGTATAAAAAAATTATTTATTTTTGATTTTATTTTTATTAATGTTATATTATTAATTTGTATAAAGTACAATATTTAATTCATTAAAATTCATAATTAAAAATTGTTATTTTAAAAATTTATTAATAATTTAAACGTTTAAAATATTACCTACTTATTAATATATATATATATATATATATATATATATCATTAACTTTTATGTATAAGTGGTCAAGTTCCTTAACACTTTTACGACCACTGATGTAGATTCAAGTCATTTGAAAATCTGTAACTCCACTTTTGGGTGTTTCTTTGGAAATTTGTGTGTTATTTATTTCTTAAGAATGTATCTTATATACATATTTGCTCAATGAAATATACTATGTATACGAACTCTTTAATTAGAAAGAATGTAATTATAAAGTTTATTAATTTGTAATATAAATGTCAATACAGAAAGCGCTGTTTTGAAATATTGTAACTCTGGAGATCAACGCCCACATGCGGACCTTACTGTCAAAAAGACAAAAACATGCGGTCACGAAAGTGTTGAAACTTTCGCGACCGCATGTTTTTGTCTTTTCTACAGTAAGGTTCGCCAACACTTTCGCGACCGCATGTTTTTGTCTTTTTCACATTAAGGTCCGCCTGTGGGCGTGGGCGTTATTCTCAAAAGTTACAATTATTCAAAACAAAATTTTCTGTAAAAACCCGATTAAACTACTGCGTCAGAAACGCCAAAGAAAAATTTTTGAGATGTACACAGCTGTGTCGGTAGCCTTAAGCGTAGCGTCTTCAGTGCAAAAAGAATTCTGAATCTGAGAAAGTGCTCATAGTAGTCTATTCGGGTTTTAATATTCCAACGTCAAGTCTCCTGTTATTAAAATTTTTTGTATTCACATTTATATAACAAATAGATATGAATTATAATCATACTTTCTCTAATCAAAGTATTTGTATCCATGGTATATCGATTGTACAAATATGAATATTGTGTATATTTTAAGAGACAAATAACATACAAATTGCAAAAGAATCGCCCACTGGTGGAGTTTCAGATTTTCAAATGACGTGAATGTACGTCAGCAGTCGCGAATGTGTTAACAAACGAATTTTTGTTTTCTGAAGAAAACAAGCCCCGACTTTCATCATTCTTGCAAAACAAAATATATAGAAAAGAAAAAGAAAATATATAGAATATTCAAAAGAAAAAAAAAAATAGAGTTCCCCCCCCTTATTAAAATCACATTCGTTCTGGGCCAAAGTGATTTTATTGAGCAGCTGATTTTTTTATCCGACGGACGTTCTGGCACTTAAGGAAAAGTTGTTACTTCCCTGAATTTGGAAAGAAACTTCAAAATGTAGCGAATAATAGAATTAGTAAACAATATTAATTAAATATTGATAGATAATTAAATGATTGTTCCTTGGATATAAAGTAAATTAAGCGCATTCCAAGTTCCTATGTGCTTTCCTTTAAGAAAAATCATTTTTAGTTTATCAAAATTTCACTTTGTTCTCATAAATTTAAAATCTTTTCTTTTAAACCTCAAGAATTATAGTAATTTCAAAATAAGAAGTAGGAATTGCTTTTTAATAGTTAGAAAGTTCGCAAAAATACATCATTTAAAATTAAATTTATAACTTATTACTTCAATTTGCAGAATACCTTCCTTAAAATTGTTCCGGAGATAAGATTTGGGAAATTTTTTTTGTAACTGTGGTACAAATGCTAAATGTTCGGCAATGAGTGATAGCGGAGGGTCTGTTGTACTTCATTTTCTTTTTCTAATTAAAAAAAAAAATCAATGTAAATGAAAATTTTTTTTAGTGTGCATAAATGATATTTTTGGCTGCTGAGGAGATATTTTTGAGTTTATTAACGGCGATGCTGATTTTATTAATCGGCGGCTTTAAAAGTAATTTGTAATGATTTGATTGCGGTCCCGACAATTTGATTAGATTAAGCGGCTGATTTTTATTAACCAGTGACTTTATTAAGCGGCGTTTACTGTATATAGAATATAGAAAAGAAAAATAAAAGAAGACTGTGCGTATTCGTATTAAATCCTTTTTTTTACGTTGGCAAAAATATAAACAAGCAGCATTTACCTCATTGATAACTGGTGATAAACTTTGAATCCTTTAAACGAACACTAGAAGGAAAAAATCAATTAATTAGGCGTGGCTTACTGTTTAAAATAGAGAAATAGGTGAAACGTAAAAATTGTCAATAAAAAAAAAAAAAAAAAAAAAAAGCAAAAAAGGTTTTGGAATGTAATGCAGACTTGTGAAATCGCTTTTCACGTACCATTATAGTCAGAAGGTTAATCATTTACTTCATATATTGCTTTATTTTTTCTATTTATTTCTCTTTCGTGAGGGGGAGGATTATTAATTTAAAGATACTTTATGTCACGCCTACAAAATAAAGGGAAGGAAAATTTAAGTTGTATAGTTGATCAGTACAGCCACGATGACCATTTTGAATTGAAAAATATTGCTTATTTTTCAAATAAGCGCTCCTTGAAGCTTGATCAATTTAATGTATGTGCTGCATGTAAAGTTAACATAAATGTTAAATAATTGAAATTACGGGTAGCAAAGATGGTGTAAAAGCATTGATATTTTATAATAATTAATTTTTTTAACATTTATCATAAAAACATTCCGGGGGTGAAACAGTAAAATTTTATCATCAGCAATTGATGCGACAATGACGGCATCGTTTCTGCACGCACGCAGTATTTAAAAGATGAAAAATGAAAACGTAGTATTTATGTTTTTAAATAATGTATTGTTTTAGAGAAAACTGAAGTTGAGATTTTTATTAATATTACATTTATTGTTTCTTTTTTAGCTGATTTTGTGCAGATGATGTGGATATTTTCTTATCTTTATAAGAAAACCCCGCCTTTTGACCTAATGATGCGTGGTTTACTAATCAAAATAGGAAAATATCCCACGTCCACAAATTTTCAAATTGATTATTTTATTTATCAAAATTATTTTACATCTTCGTGTTTAAATTATTTCAAACATGAACATGCAAAATCGTTTTTTAAAGTAGAATATTGATTTAGAAGAACGTCTTCTTCTTGTTAGGTGTTACGATCACTATGGAAGTGTGTGTTTGTTATTTAACAATTATTTTTTTTAACCAATCAGAAATTTATATTGAACAATCATTAATATTTCACTGAACATTTCTCATGAAGTTATGAACATAAAGCAGTTATAATAGAGATAGAGCATTTCGGTAATATGCAGTTGATGACATAGATAATCGAATGAGGCAGATGATACAGCATACTTACCAACCATATCATTAATAAACATAAAATTGTTAACGCCTCTCTGTACTACTTTATTTTTCGAGTAATTCTGTCCGAATATTGTTAGGATTAAATAAGAAGAAAATTGCTCTAAAAAATGACTGGTATGAAAAGAAAGGCGGGCACTAAAAATTTTATGCTTCATAATGAGATGGTTGGCATGTACGTACTTGCCAATATCCTCATTAATATTTCGTAGTGCTGCTAGTCCCTCCCTTTTACTCACACCAATAAATTTGTAAAGTAATATTTTCCAAATGCAGTTGCGATAAAATAAGAAAAGAATGCGGAGCTAATGGTACTACGGAATATTAATTAGGAGGTTGGCAAGTATGCATGTATGATATAGACAGGGAAGGAATACTGGCGCAGAACTCATGCCACTATCATATAAAAATTTTAAGCTTCTTAAATCGACGATATTTTAGGAATAAAATTCCTTGAACAAATACCGGTATCAGTTCTGCACCAGTGTTCTATCCATGTATAATAAGGGTTGAACATTGATATTTAAAAGAAAAAAAAAAATAGTTTGTATTCTTATTTTTATTCATTTATTGAATTTCTAAAACAACATGCATAGTTTTCGAGAACAGTTTTTTTTTTCTTTTACTATAGTTTCCGGTTATTAATAAAAGCACTTACGAGAATGTGATCCCAAATATGGCGTGAGCACTTTTTTTTTTAAACGAATAACTAGATGCTATTTCTTTATAAAAATAGTCACCCTTTTTGTCTTGCATTCAATTAAACGGAATTTATGCTGATTTCCTTATTGAATAATCCCAGACTATTTTACGAATGCATTTGCATTTTAAATAAGGTAAATTATTATTTAGGAGATAAACGAACGAAAATATTCAGAAAATAAGCTTTCACACTAAAGGGTTCATTTTCAATACCTAACCATCCTAATAATTAATTTTAAGGAACGCTTAAGAACGTAAACTTTTTGTAATAAAAACGTTTACTATCAATTACTTAACTGTAATTTAATGTAAATTGTATTATGATATGGCACACATTACAATTATATTATTACTAAAATATCGTATTTACTTTCATTTCTAAATAATTAAATTTCTTTCATAATGACACCGTAAAGTTTTACAAAAATATATTTATAATAAAATAAAAGCAACACTAATGTTATTACTATAGTTGATTTTAATTTGCATTCTACTGGTAGCGGGAATGGGACTCCCAGCAACCAGTGTTTTCTTATTTTAACGTAGCAAAAATAATGAAAGGACACTGATGTCTCGTCTCTCTCTGTGAAGTTGAAAAAATAGTGGCATTAATACATTTTTATCAATTGAAGTGTAATAATTACAGTATTCTTTTAATATATATGTATTTTTAACATTTTAGAAAAAAAAAATTATATTTAATTAATTAATTAAATGTAAAATAATGTTTTATTTCAAAAAGTTAACATTTTAATAATACATTATTTTTTATATAAAAATGCTAATTAATTAAAATATATGAAATATTAAATAGTATTTTATTTAAAAAGTTGGTTGTATATTAATATTTTATTTAAAATGTTAATTTGAAAATTATAATTCAATTAAAGAATAATCTATACATGTATAAAAAAATTATTTATTTTTGATTTTATTTTTATTAATGTTATATTATTAATTTGTATAAAGTACAATATTTAATTCATTAAAATTCATAATTAAAAATTGTTATTTTAAAAATTTATTAATAATTTAAACGTTTAAAATATTACCTACTTATTAATATATATATATATATATATATATATATATATATATATATCATTAACTTTTATGTATAAGTGGTCAAGTTCCTTAACACTTTTACGACCACTGATGTAGATTCAAGTCATTTGAAAATCTGTAACTCCACTTTTGGGTGTTTCTTTGGAAATTTGTGTGTTATTTATTTCTTAAGAATGTATCTTATATACATATTTGCTCAATGAAATATACTATGTATACGAACTCTTTAATTAGAAAGAATGTAATTATAAAGTTTATTAATTTGTAATATAAATGTCAATAGAGAAAGCGCTGTTTTGAAATATTGTAACTCTGGAGATCAACGCCCACATGCGGACCTTACTGTCAAAAAGACAAAAACATGCGGTCACGAAAGTGTTGAAACTTTCGCGACCGCATGTTTTTGTCTTTTCTACAGTAAGGTTCGCCAACACTTTCGCGACCGCATGTTTTTGTCTTTTTCACATTAAGGTCCGCCTGTGGGCGTGGGCGTTATTCTCAAAAGTTACAATTATTCAAAACAAAATTTTCTGTAAAAACCCGATTAAACTACTGCGTCAGAAACGCCAAAGAAAAATTTTTGAGATGTACACAGCTGTGTCGGTAGCCTTAAGCGTAGCGTCTTCAGTGCAAAAAGAATTCTGAATCTGAGAAAGTGCTCATAGTAGTCTATTCGGGTTTTAATATTCCAACGTCAAGTCTCCTGTTATTAAAATTTTTTGTATTCACATTTATATAACAAATAGATATGAATTATAATCATACTTTCTCTAATCAAAGTATTTGTATCCATGGTATATCGATTGTACAAATATGAATATTGTGTATATTTTAAGAGACAAATAACATACAAATTGCAAAAGAATCGCCCACTGGTGGAGTTTCAGATTTTCAAATGACGTGAATGTACGTCAGCAGTCGCGAATGTGTTAACAAACGAATTTTTGTTTTCTGAAGAAAACAAGCCCCGACTTTCATCATTCTTGCAAAACAAAATATATAGAAAAGAAAAAGAAAATATATAGAATATTCAAAAGAAAAAAAAAAATAGAGTTCCCCCCCCTTATTAAAATCACATTCGTTCTGGGCCAAAGTGATTTTATTGAGCAGCTGATTTTTTTATCCGACGGACGTTCTGGCACTTAAGGAAAAGTTGTTACTTCCCTGAATTTGGAAAGAAACTTCAAAATGTAGCGAATAATAGAATTAGTAAACAATATTAATTAAATATTGATAGATAATTAAATGATTGTTCCTTGGATATAAAGTAAATTAAGCGCATTCCAAGTTCCTATGTGCTTTCCTTTAAGAAAAATCATTATTAGTTTATGAAAATTTCACTTTGTTCTCATAAATTTAAAATCTTTTCTTTTAAACCTCAAGAATTATAGTAATTTCAAAATAAGAAGTAGGAATTGCTTTTTAATAGTTAGAAAGTTCGCAAAAATACATCATTTAAAATTAAATTTATAACTTATTACTTCAATTTGCAGAATACCTTCCTTAAAATTGTTCCGGAGATAAGATTTGGGAAATTTTTTTTGTAACTGTGGTACAAATGCTAAATGTTCGGCAATGAGTGATAGCGGAGGGTCTGTTGTACTTCATTTTCTTTTTCTAATTAAAAAAAAAAAAAACAATGTAAATGAAATTTTTTTTTAGTGTGCATAAATGATATTTTTGGCTGCTGAGGAGATATTTTTGAGTTTATTAACGGCGATGCTGATTTTATTAATCGGCGGCTTTAAAAGTAATTTGTAATGATATTGCGGTCCCGACAATTTGATTAGATTAAGCGGCTGATTTTTATTAACCAGTGACTTTATTAAGCGGCGTTTACTGTATATAGAATATAGAAAAGAAAAATAAAAGAAGACTGTGCGTATTCGTATTAAATCCCTTTTTTTACGTTGGCAAAAATATAAACAAGCAGCATTTGCCTCATTGATAACTGGTGATAAACTTTGAATCCTTTAAACGAACACTAGAAGGAAAAAATCAATTAATTAGGCGTTGCTTACTGTTTAAAATAGAGAAATAGGTGAAACGTAAAAATTGTCAATAAAAAAAAAAAAAAAAAAAAAAAAAAAGCAAAAAAGGTTTTGGAATGTAATGCAGACTTGTGAAATTGCTTTTCACGTACCATTATAGTCAGAAGGTTAATCATTTACTTCATATATTGCTTTATTTTTTCTATTTATTTCTCTTTCGTGAGGGGGAGGATTATTAATTTAAAGATACTTTATGTCACGCCTACAAAATAAAGGGAAGGAAAATTTAAGTTGTATAGTTGATCAGTACAGCGACGATGACCATTTTGAATTGAAAAATATTGCTCATTTTTCAAATAAGCGCTCCTTGAAGCTTGATCAATTTAATGTATGTGCTGCATGTAAAGTTAACATAAATATTAAATAATTGAAATTACTGGTAGCAAAGATGGTGTAAAAGCATTGATATTTTATAATTATTAATTTTTGTAACATTTATCATAAAAACATTCCGGGGGTGAAACAGTAAAATTTTATCATCAGCAATTGATGCGACAATGACGGCATCGTTTCTGCACGCACGCAGTATTTAAAAGATGAAAAATGAAAACGTAGTATTTATTTTTTTAAATAATGTATTGTTTTAGAGAAAACTGAAGTTGAGATTTTTATTAATATTACATTTATTGTTTCATTTTTAGCTGATTTTGTGCAGATGATGTGGATATTTTCTTATCTTTATAAGAAAACCCCGCCTTTTGACCTAATAATGCGTGGTTTACTAATCAAAATAGGAAAATATCCCACGTCCACAAATTTTCAAATTGATTATATTATTTATAAAAATTATTTTACATCTTCGTGTTTAAATTATTTCAAACATGAACATGCAAAATCGTTTTTTAAAGTAGAATATTGATTTAGAAGAACGTCTTCTTCTTGTTAGGTGTTATGATCACTATGGAAGTGTGTGTTTGTTATTTAACAATTAATTTTTCTAACCAATCAGAAATTTATATTGAACAATCATTAATATTTCACTGAACATTTCTCATGAAGTTATGAACATAAAGCAGTTATAATAGAGATAGAGCATTTCGGTAATATGCAGTTGATGACATAGATAATCGAATGAGGCAGATGATACAGCATACTTACCAACCATATCATTAATAAACATAAAATTGTTAACGCCTCTCTGTACTACTGTATTTTTCGAGCAATTCTCTCCCAATATTGTTAGGATTAAATAAGAAGAAAATTGCTCTAAAAAAATGACTGGTATGAAAAGAAAGGCGGGCACTAAAAATTTTATGCTTCATATTGAGGTGGTTGGCATGTACGTACTTGCCAATATCCTTATTAATATTGCGTAGTGCTGCTAGTCCCTCCCTTTTACTCACACCAATAAATTTGTAAAGTAATATTTTCCAAATGCAGTTGCGATTAAATAAGACAAAAAATACTGGTGTAAAAAAGAATACGGGGCTAATGGAACTACGGAATATTAAGTAGGAGGTTGGCAAGTATGCATGTATGATATAGACAGGGAAGGAATACTGGCGCAGAACTCATGCCACTACCAATGTAACAAAATTTTCTGCTTCTTAAATCGACGATATTATACGTAGTGAAATTTCTTAAACAGATACCGGAATGAGTTCTGTGCCAGTGTTCTATCCATGTATAATAAAGGTTAAACATTGATATTTAAAAGAAAAGAAAAAAAAGTTTGTATTCTTATTTTTTATTTATTTATTGAATTTCTAAAACAACATGCATAGTCTTCGAGAACAGCTTTTTTTTTTCTTTTACTATATTTTCTGGTTATAGATAAAAACATAATAGTGATAATAGTAATAAACATAAAAGTGATAATAAAAACACTTACAATAATGTGATCCCAAATATGACGTGAGCACATTTTTTTATTATTATTTTTTTTAATTTTAACGAATAACTAGATGCTATTTCTTCATAAAAATGGTCACCCTTTTTGTCTTTCATTCAATTAAACGGAATTTATGCTGATTTCCTTATTGAATTATCAAAGACTATTTTACGAATGTATTTGCATTTTAAATAAGGTAAATTTTTATTTAGGAGATAAACGAACGAAAATATTCAGAAAATAAGCTTTCACACTAAAGGGTTCATTTTTAATACCTAATCATCCTAATAATTAATTTTAAGGAACGCTTAAGAACGTAAGCTTTTTGTAATAAAAACGTTTACTATCAATTACTTACCTGTAATTTAATGTAAATTGTATTATGATATGGCACACATTACAATTATATTATTACTAAACTATCGTATTTACTTTCACTTCTAAGTAATAAAATTTCTTTCATATTGACACCGTAAAGTTTTACAAAAATATTTTTTAAATTAAATAAAAGAAACATCTATCTTGTGTATTTATATGATAGTGTACTTCCACTATGCTGGTAGCGGGAATGGGATTCCCATCAACCAGTTGTTTTCTAACATGACGTAGAAGAAATAAAGAAAAGACACTGATGTCTCTCACTGTGAAGTTGGAAAAATAGTGGCATTAATACATTTTTATAAATTGAAGTGTAATAATTACAGTATTCTTTTAATATATATATATATTTAACATTTTAGAAAAAAAAAAAATAATATATATTTAATTAATTAATTAAATGTAAAATAATGTTTTATTTTAAAAAGTTAACATTTTAATAATACTTTATTTTTTATATAAAAATGCTAATTAATTAAAATAAATGAAATATTAAATAGTATTTTATTTAAAAAGTTGGTTGTATATTAATATTTTATTTAAAATGTTAATTTGAAAATTATAATTCAATTAAAGAATAATCTATGCATGTATAAATAAATTATTTATTTTTGATTTTATTTTTATTAATGTTATGTTATTAATTTGTATAAAATACAATATTTAATTCATTATAATTCATAATTAAAAATTGTTATTTTAAAAATTTACTAATAATTTAAACGTTTAAAATATTACCTACTTATTAAAAAAAAAAAAAAAAATATATATATCATTAACTTTTATGTATACGTGGTCACGTTCCTTAACACTTTCACGACCGCTGATGTAGATTCAAGTCATTGGAAAATCTGTAACTCCACTATTGGGTGTTTCTTTGGAAATTTAAGTGTTATTTATTTCTTAAGAATGTATCTTATATACATATTTGCGCAATGAAATGTACTATGTATACGAACTCTTTAATTAGAAAGAATATAATTATAAAGTTTATTCATTTGTAATATAAATGTCAATATAGAAAATGCTGTTTTGAAATATTGTAACTCTGGAGATTAACGCCCACAGGCGGACCTTACTGTCAAAAAGACAAAAACATGCGGTCACGAAAGTGTTAAAACTTTCGCGACCGCATGATTTTGTCTTTTTGACAGTAAGGTTCGCCAACACTTTCGAGACCGCATGTTTTTGTCTTTTTGACAGTAAGGTTCGACAACACTTTCCCGACAGCATGTTTTTGTCTTTTTCACAGTCTTTTTCACGTGGGCGTTATTCTCAAAAGTTACAATTATTCAAATCAAAATATTCTGTAAAAACCCGATTAAACTACTACGTCAGAAACGCCAAAGAAAAATATTTGAGATGCACACAGCTGTTTCGGTAGCCTTAAGCGTACAGTCTTCAGTGCATAAAGAATTCTGGATCTGTGGAAGTGCTCGCAGTAGTTTATTCGGGTTTTAATATTCCAACGTCAAGTCTCCTGTTATAAAAATTTTTTGTATTTACATTTATATAACAACTAGATATGCATTACAATCATACTTTTTCTAATCAAAGTATTTTTATCCATGGTATATCGATTGTACAAATATGAATATTGTGTATATTTTAAGAGAGAAATAACATACAAATTGCAAAAGAAACGCCCACTGGTGGAGTTTCAGTGAATGTACGTCAGCACTCGCGAATGTGTTAACAAACGAATTCTTGTTTTTTGAAGAAAACAAACCCCCGACTTTCATCATTCTTCTAAAAGAAAATATATAAAAAAGAAAAAGAAAATATATAAAATATTGAAAAGAAAAAGAAAATACAGTTCCCCCGCTTATTAATATCACATTCGTTCTGAGCCAAAGTGATTTTATTAAGCAGCTGATTTTTATATCCGACGGACGTTCCTGCACTTCAGGAAAAGTTATTACTTGCCTGAATTTGGAAAGAAACATCATAATGTAGCGAATAATAGAATTAGTAAATAATATTAATTAAATTTTGTTAGATAATTAAATGATTGTTCCTTGGATATAAAGTAAATTAAACGCATTCCAAGTTCCTATGTGCTCTCCTTTAAGAAAAATCATCATTACTTTACCGAAATTTCACGTTGTTCTCATAAATTTAAAATCATTTCGTTTAAACCTCAAGAATTATAGTAATTTCAAAATAAGAAGTAGGAATTGTTTTTTAATAATTAGAAATTTCACAAAAATATATCATTTCAAATAAAATTTATAACTTATTACTTCAATTTGAGGAATACGTTCCTCGAAATTGTTACGGAGATAAGTTTTGGGGTATTTGTTTTTTTTGTAACTGTGCTACAAGTGTTAAATATTCGGCAAAGAGTGATAGCGGAGGGTGTGTTGTACTTTATTTTCTATTTCTAATTAAAAAAAAAAAAAAAAAAAAAAAAAACACAATGTAAATGAAATTTTTTTTAGTGTGCATAAATGATATTTTTGGCTGCTAAGGAGATATTTTTCAGTTTATTAACCAGCGATGCTGATTTTATTAAGCGGCGGCTTTAAAAGTAATTTGTATTGATTTGATTCCGGTCCCGGCAATTTGATTAGATTAAGTGGCTGATTTTTATTAACCTGTGACTTTATTAAGCGGCGTTTACTGTATATAGAATACAGAAAAGTAAAAGAAAAGAAGACTCTGCGTATTCGTATTAAATCCCTTTTTTTACGTTGGCAAAAATATAAACAAGCAGCATTTGCTTCATTGATAACTGGTGATAAACTTTGAATCCTTTAAATGAACTTTAGAAGGAAAAAATCAACTAAATAGGCGTGGCTTGCTGTTTAAAATAGAAAAATAGGTGGAACGTAAAAATTGTCAAAAAAAAAAAAAAATAAAATAAAAAAAATAATTAAAAATAAATAAATAAATAAATAAATAAATAAATAAATAATTAAAAATAAATAAATAAATAAATAAATAAATAAATAATTAAAAATAAATAAATAAATAAGTAAAATAAAATAAAGTAAAATAAATAAAAGAATGGTTTTGGAGTGTAATGCAGACTTGTTAAATCGCTTTTCATGTACCATCATCATTTAGTTCATATATTGCTTTATTTTTTTCTATTTATTAATTTTTTTTTGTGAGGGGGAGGATAAGAATACTTTAGTCTTTAAAAATTACTTTTATAAATATGTTTAATTAAGAAACTGTTTTTTCATAGAAATTATAAATCAAATCGCACAGTTTCAAAGAGTTAAACTGACCAAAACTGGTAAGTACGATTAAAATTGTTTAATCCATTTTATCCCATTGTCCTATTCAAGGGACAGCTGAAAAATAGCATATAAAAATCAGAATTTGCTTGGTGCGAATATTTTGTCAGCTGGAATATGTAATGGTATATATAAGCTTCTGCTAGCGTGTTATGTGTCTGACCGCCTCCTCCTCCATCTGGAATCTTTGTTTAATCATTACATTAGGGGGCGTGGTTTATCTTCTCTTTGCGGTTGAAATTCTTTCAGGAGAACTATCATGTAAATAAGAAAGTATTATACAAAACTTTATACTTGGAAATCAGTTTTCACTATTGAAGAGAACACTAAAACATATAAGTGCAAATTTCATCCTCTTTATTTCAATGTCCTGCGTACAAGGTGGATAAAATTTTATACAGAATATATTTTTTTTTTTTTTTTTTTTTTTCAAATTTTGTTGTATTTAGTTTATTTAGATTTAATTAACCTTATACTTGGAAATCAGTTTTCACTATTGAAGAGAACACTAAAACATATAAGTGCAAATTTCATCCTCTTTATTTCATTGTCCTGCGTACAAGGTGGATAAAATTTTATACAGAATATATATATATATATATATATATATTCTCAAATTTTGTTGTATTTAGTTTATTTAGATTTAATTAACCTTAAAAAATATAATTTTCCTAAAATTTGAGTAAAATAAATAAATTGGGATAAAATGGGTTAATCTTTACTTCATGATCTTACAATAATTTATAGGAAAAGATTTAGTTTATGCATCATTATGTGTATATTATACAGAGCTGCCAACCTAATCCGGCAATTTGTTAGTACCGCCCACTTTTTTACACCAATTAATTTTTTTAGTAATTTTCTTCAAATATATTTGTGATGCATTAAGAAGAAAAAATCTCTACGAAATGACTGGTGTAGAAAAAGGGGCGGTGCTAACAATTTGCCGGATTAGGTTGGCAGCTCTGATTATATATTATTTCAGTTCATATATTATGTCACACCTACAAAATAAAGCGAAGGAAAGCTTAAGTTTTATAGTTGATCAGTATAGCCACGATGATCATTCCGAATAGAAAAATATCGCACATTTTTCAAAAAACGCTGCCTGACTAAGCATAAAATTTATTGTTGTTGAGATGATTTGCAGTAAGGTTACGCTTGGAAACATGCTTGTGGCCATAAGGTAGAAAAGGGGGAGGATTTCGTAAAGTTCCGTTACAATAGGTGTTGGATACATGTAAACTATTTACACCAAAATTCGTGACTGCAGCTGCCATAAATCTTCCACGAAATATTTAGCACTAAAAAAAGGTGTGCGTGTGTGTCTCGAATTTACGCTCCCTCCCCAAATCGATAATTATAAAAAAAAAAAAAAAAAAAAAAAAAAAAAAGATGTGTTTTTGGAAATATCCTAAAGTAAACGCATACCTGTTTTCAACATCTTTTTGCCATTTTTAGTAGAATTCTTTTGGTAGAATTCTTAGATAGAATCCAGAATTTGCGAAATTCTCCTTTAAAAATCGAAAATTCCAAAATCGTGAAAAATAGTTTTATCATACTCAAGTCTAGCCTTTCCATACGCAGTTTCTTCTCCGTGAAATAACTTGTAGCAGAGTTATGCTTACAAACTTGTTTTTTGCCTCCGTTCTCATTTGAAAAGGGTGAGGGGGAATTTCGTAAATTCCCGTCAGTGTAGGCATCGAATGCATCTAAAGAATACACGCACCAAATTTCGTGACCGGGGCTCCCATAAATATTCCAGGACCAATTTAGCGCTAAAGGAGGGATTTCGAATTTGCTCCCTCGTAATTATCCCCCCTCCCCCCCCCCCCCCCCCCCAAAAAAAAAAAAAAAAAAAAAATCACAACCACTAAAAATGGGTTTTGGGAAATATCCTGAAGAAGATGCATGTTTGTTTTCAACTTTTTTGTATCATTTTTGGAAAGTTTCTACTCAAAAATCCGGAATTTGAGAAATTTCTATCCCCGAAATTCGATTTTCTACCCCCCCCCCCCTCAAAAATAAAAAATTCCAAAATTGTATACAATGTTTTTTTTTTCTTTTCTTTTTACTCAAGTCTAGACTCTGTGCAATTTCTTCACAATGAAATAATTTGAAGTCAGGTTATGCCTACAAACATTTTTTTTGCCTCCTGCTTTCCGAGGGGGGAGGGTGTTAAATTTATGAAAGTTGATAGACATAATTTTAAGTTGGGTAATTCCTGCCAAGTGTCGTTGAATTATGTCCTGTTGTTCTCACGTGATACCCAGACAAAATGTTGTAGACACGCTGACACAATGACTGCATACACACCGCACACAGACACAGAAAATTATCTGAAGTCAGATTTAGCTTTCATGATGTGTGAAACGTAAAGATATTGCAAATTTTTTCGAAATCGAAAAATTTACACACAAAAGTTTGATTTTATTAATATAGATGTTACATCGATAATGCAAAGGGGAAAAAACTACTCTAAATAAAATCTCCGGTTCTATTGTACTATTTTAATTTTTCCAATCAAATTATGTTGTCTTTTTACTAACCTAAGTGGCCTTTTCCTGGCAGAAATGGGGGGTGGGGAGAAGAGATTACGGCGCACTTTTAAATTTAAATAGAATACTTTAATATGTTAAAAATTCAAATAAAATTTTACTTAACCCTTTATCTACTGCATTATGATACAGACAAAAATTGTGTTTCAAACATATATTTTCAATTACTAAAGAGCATTATTTAAAGATATATATGTTAAAAATTATTCATATCACCTCATCATAATAATTAATGAGAATTTTGTAAGGTCGTACTTTAGTGTTCCACTGGTACACAGAGGTCGAAAAAATTATTTTGACATGTAAAAAGTGTAGAGAAATATTTACTCTTTATGTTCTTCATATTTTTTTCTAAGATTAGTGAGATATTCTTGAAATAATATAGGAATTAATTATAAAACACATAAAGATCGTGAAATATATCAAGCAAAAAAAAAAAAAAAAAAAAATAAGTGCACTCCATAAAATCCCTTATGGAACATACATGGCTACATGTATCGTCTAATGCTTTGTAGTGAGATTAAAGGGAGGTACATCTGTTTCTTTCTTATAAATATCTTTGACATTTCTTCAATAAATTCGATTTTATACTCTTTTCAAAGTAATGGTACTTTAAAGTACCGTCAGTAGATAAAGGGTTAAGGTAGGCGCATCTTCAGCAAATTATTCCCCTTTTAACGTGTCATTTGGCTAAAAAATCTCCTAAACTATTTGAGGAACACAAGTTTTGCAGGAAAAATTTTCAAGGCGGCTAAGTTAGCCACACTAGTCACATGCTTCAGATCGGCATTATGGAATCAGATTTAATAAAGATATATATATATATATATATATATATTAATATTTTTATAAGCTTTTAAAGATTAATGACTATCAATATATGCATTTAATATTTCAGTAGCACCTAAATCGATTAATCGTTTCTATACTTTTAATCTTTTCTTTTTACTAATGTTCGTTTGGAAACTTGTTTAATTCTACTATCTACGTATGTATCGTTAACATGTGCATTGCTTAAATTACTTATTCCTTGTTTCAATTTTGGTTTGTGTTATTGAATAATTTAAAATTCCTTTTTTATTTTGTTTTGTTGCAAGATAGAGACTTGAGCTGTATATTGCTTGAATTAGCTATACAGTTTTCCGAAATCTTGCATATGCTGATAGAAATGCAAGTTTCCTGATGAGTGAACATTTCTATTTTTCAGCATTTAAAATTCAAATTTTCAGTTCATGAATTTCCTTTTTTATTTATTTTTTTTCCTTTTGACGGAACTCTTTGGCAATTTTTAACCTTTCTCTTTCCTCTAATATGTTGACTGTTAATATTTCATAGATTTTGCAAATTACCTCATTGTTAGTGTTATGTTAGTGTCATTTCTCTTCTGCTTAAGTACTTTCACATGTTTTTACTAATCATTGGTACTCAAATTAAATTATTACTGTGACTATTTTTATTCGAAATAAATCTAAATTTAATTTTATGTTGGTATCTTCATCTATCTTTTGTTTGCTGAGTGTTACAATGGTAATAAATTATTCAAATTATATATATATATATTTTTTTTTTTTTTCTAAATTAAATTGAAAATTTCATGGTCTATTGGAGTTGTGCCATGATTAATAATGTCACTTAATACAGCTGTGTTTGCAGACTCGGTGACATTGCCATCGAATGTTATGTGAGAAATGCCTAGTTGGAAATCAGCCAGGGTAGCTCGATAGTTTGAGCATCCGCACGTAAAGCGGAAGGCCCGGGTTCGATTCCCGGCTCTGGTATTTTTCACATAGTTGGTATAAAAAATCAGCCTTCTACACCATAATTTTCTGAAATGAACTTTTAGGCTTGATGAATAAATTTCTAAATTAAATTATATATATATATTTTTTCTTTTATTTGCTCAGTTGGCGACTTTCTTTACCTGGCGCCTGTGCGCGCCGCACATTTCGCCCACCAGGTCGATGCACTTGTGGCGCCGGGAAGCGTAATTTTTCAATATTTTTCAAAAGAACTTGTTAGGACCACTACCAACTAACGAGTTCTACAACTTGTTGGTACCTTTAAAACAAATGGTTGAACTTAAGATCTGTGATAGTTTGAAACAAAATTATCGTTATTTTGCATTTAAAAAAAAAGAAAGAAAGAAAAGCGTAGGTGTCTTTTGTAGGGCGCAAAACTTTCTTTGGACATTTAGTGGTATCCTGCGAGAATTTGTATAGGAAAATATAAAAGAAAGTTTTGTGATGATCATAACATACTAGTCTTCAGTTAGTACTCACCGTGTTCTTCTTCTTCATGAGTTTCGGTGAAGGAGGTGTTGGTGAAGAACTGTGGTGCCAGCGTGTCTGCCGTCGATGACGAGTAATTGAGCGCATGGATGCTGAAGATGCCGTTGTACGTCGGGAGGTAGTTGGGCTG